>JAIFZK010000016.1:7967500-8587500 GCA_027481765.1 Tenualosa thibaudeaui
ACAACACTATTCAACAGCAACAAGCAATATTCTTTTAGGCTCAGTTATTGAGTCCTTTGAGAAGATGTCTATAACACTGAATGTAATGTTTGTCTATGGTTAGTAATCTGCACATGTTTATAGCCCCATGTCATTCTCCAATCACCTCTTCTAAGAGCCCTAGTGTCGTTCTCCTACCCCCTATAGATAACCACCTCTTCTAAGAGCCCTAGTGTCGTTCTCCTACCCCCTATAGATAACCACCTCTTCTAAGAGCCCTAGTGTCGTTCTCCTACCCCCTATAGATAACCACCTCTTCTAAGAGCCCTTGTTCTGCCAATGCAGTAAGCCAGTTTGCCTCGGCTTTTTTCTTGCCATCACTTCTGTTTCACATCCTGCTGGTATTCCTATTGCATCCCACTATAATCTCCCTCCTCTCTTGCTAATTTTCACCATTTGCCATTTCTTTCCCCAGCCCCTCTCCCCTCTGCTCTCTCTCTCCTCTTTGCTGTTCACTCTCTCCCTCCTCTCATCCCCACTGTCTCTCTCCTTTGTCTCCTCTTCCTCCTCTAGATTCTCCCTCCCCTCTCCGTCTCCCTTGCTCTCGCTCCCCCTCCCCCTCCAGCATCCCCACCCCTTTTGTTTTTCATATTGCATTTGATGTGTTTACTCTCTTTCTCAATCTCTCTCTCTCAAACACACACACACACACACACACACACACACACACACACACACACACACTGCCTCTCTCTGTCAAATCCTCTGTATTTCTCTAGCCTCCGTGGTCTTGTGGAAGCCAGAGTGCCTATGGCCTCAAATCCAGAAGCTTCTCTCAGTGGAGAACGCGTGCAGCTGTACTCCTGCCTATGTGACATTTCGGCACGGCCGCCCCGTGGAGCACTGACAGAGCCTAGCCTTTGCCTCCACCACAGTGAGATACTGCCACTGTCGAGAGCCTGCTCTGTGCTCTGAGCCCCTGCTCTGTGCCATTCTGGTCATTACAGGCATTCATAAGGCTCATTAGGGCACACGCGTGCCCACTGCACCAGCATTCACACTGGGCCCCAACATGGAGCTAAGAGACCAGCAGCCCCTCCAGAAATAACAGCACAAACAGAGAAATGGAGAGTAAGCGTAGTAAGTCAATACGGCAGAGTGAAATATGTAAACATCTTCACTTGTCCAATGCACTGACTATCAATCTGTGGTCTGATATTGTGCATACAAGAAGCTGTTCAAGAAATATAGACTGTATCCTACATTTAAAATAGTTATTTTTTTATCAACCCACACACAAACACTGGCTTCCTTTCCACCAATAGGCTCTCTGAAGTTTTTCAAGGATTAACAGTTTTCAAGGTAATAAATCGACCACGGCCACTGCAAAGCTAACTGCGCTAGTTGCCTAGCTGCTGCTGTCTCCTCTCCCAGTGTTGGTAATGAGCAGCTGGGGCAAGGCTAGCGTGGGCGCGCTGGAGGCCAGATCTCTCAGCTGTGGCAGCTCAGGCTTAGCTGCCAGTGGACGCCACGCCGGGGAGGCTGGCAGCCAAGCTCCTCGCCTGAGCCTCATGGATGCTCTTCTGGGATAAGAACCGTCGCTTTAAGGCAAAGCAAAAGAAGGAAAGGGGGGAGGGGAGAGGGGGGTGCCAGCAGTTGAGGGGGGTGAGAGGGAAGAGGAAGTAAGACAAGCAAAAAGCATAGAAGCATGAGAAAGGGAGAGACAGAGATGCCTCTCAGGGCTTTTGGATGAAACAGACACACAGAACCCATGTCTGCTCTCTCACCACCCAAAGATTTCAGCCCTCTGTGCTCTATGCCTCCTCCATCTTCTTCTTTTTCCTAACTCTCAATCTTTCTCTCTCTCGCTCTCCCTCTGCCTGTCTCAGTTAGTGTTATCTTAGCATTTCAGTCATTGCTCAGTTGATCCTTATCCTTTCTTCTGTTCTGCATCTCTCTTACATTTGCTCATTCCCTGTTTCCCTCCTCTCTTTTGGGCTCCCATACACAGCTGGAAGCTGAAGGGTGCAGCTGTTCCTTTAGAGACCCTGTTTGTGGGGAACGCAGGCAGCCATTTACTTGATGTCATTGAGGAACCATATGTGTGTTGTCTGTAATATTGAGAGACGAGGGCAGGCAGTAGAGAAACAATTGAGTTGTAATGAAACAGCATCCCATGGGGAAAGAAAGACATTCGTGCTGATTGAACTCGCTTGAATTACCTCACGGTGATGGAGAATTTACGAGGGGAAGGTGGGTGGTGGTGGTTGGTGGGGGAGTCAGTGATGAGGGTGTGTTGTTGAGTTGGTGGCAGAGCTGAGCTTCATTTGCGTTAGATAATATTAGCATTACTTGTTAATTACCAAGAGATGGGGATGGCAAGGTTGAGCGACAGTTGTTCTGTCTGTCCTGGACATTCCATTAGAACACGACTCCATTGGGCTTTAAGGAGAAGGGGGCGGGGGGCTAAGCATGGGGGGGGGGGGCATGGTGGGGGGTAAGGCACTGCAGGCATCTCTCAGCCACCAACTTGACTTCACGCAGAGGCCTGCCGAGCCTGCAGCCTCCATGTACTGATTAGCGCTATCTGACCTTTCACTTGCTTGTGAATGAAACATGGCGCTGCATGGGCAGTGGGCTGACAGCATCTGTCTCCCGTACAAAAGCCGTATTGTGTCCTGGTGACGACTGGCATCACTTGTTAATATAAGGAAGAGGCTGAAAGATGTAGCTTCTCCCCAGTGGCCCATCTCAATGTGACCTTGTGAAAGTCATACATATCACTCCAATCTCTCAGTCCAAGTTTATGCATATGCAAGGGCCACAAGGGGAACAAACGGGAAGAGAACTGCTGAACATTGCACTCTTACTCTGGTTTCTGTGTTATGTCTGGGGATGTGATGATAACTGTTTTTGGCAAAATTTAAGCGAGCAGTATCCATTTTTTTGGATGCCAGGGCAAAAATCAAGGCTGAATATTATCAAGCTTAGACCTCAAGGACAACATTGTGTGGCAGCCAGCTATTTGTTCACGCTAGCCTTTCTTTGAAAAACTTTGGGATCATTATAAAGTAATAATCTCATGCTGACATTTTTTCTGGGCTGTTGAGTGAAGTGCAGGTGAAATGGCTGTAGAGGGCGGGCCATTTGCAATTTCATTAGCCGTTTTACAGTGCAGAGTATTTAATTATTAACCTTCACACAGTATAAAAATAACTAAGAATATTGGTTGCCAAAGTTGAGGTGTCATTCATATATCATTATAAATTATATATGTATGGGAAAAATTGTAAATGTCAAACAGTTAATTATTGAGCTAATTAGAAGTTTTAAGACAAGGTCTGAGGGCGAAATAAGCACATCCGCCCTGATGTTAGATGACATGCCGTTTTAAAATAGACTTCCTCACTATTTCATTTCATGTATCTAAAAGTACTCACTCCAAAGTATTCAAGGCCCAGTATGCCCCATGCCTCTATCTTATGACCTGAATAATACAGTGTGGAAGAAAGGCTCCGGCCTTTATTCAGTGTTGCTGGTTCTCAAATGAGCTATAAGATGTATTTATGAATCATTCTTGTAAAAATGTCTTTTGACTGGCTGATCAAGTAAGGGTTGTGGAGACAAGGGCCTTTTTACAGCATATCAATGTAAGTGGTCAAGGTGAAATTTGCAGGTTTCAAGGTTTACAGTCATCACGCAGCCACAAACTGAACATGTGTTCCTAGCTCGGTGAAACTGCTAAACATCTTTGTCATCTTTGCTTAAATAATTAAAGTCACGTCAAATGCAAAAGAACAAAAAGAATTATGTTGTGCGCAAGAGCCTTGCCTTGTCACCATTGGTGTCAGCTCCAACAAATGCTAAGATGAATTCAATTTGTGCATGTACAGCAGAAGTCTGATAGAGCACCTGGGGAAGAAAGACCTGACCGTTTTAATGCAATTTTCCAGGCCATCAACTCCCTCACACTCCCTTTCGAGCTTTTCAGTGGAACAGCTGCCGGGCGAAGATGAGCGCCGACACCTCGGCCGATGCTGACTCAGGCTGCGGAACATTCCAGATCCCTAGTTTTAAGTAGCGTCAGGAGCGAGGCTCACAAGTGTCTTGTTTTGATCCGTTCAGTAGGCCTGGCCCTCTTGAAGCAGGGCCTGCTGGGTGTGTGTGTGTGTGTGTGTGTGTGTGTGTGTGTGTGTGGGCATGTGTGTGTGTGTGCGTGGGTGTGTGTGTGTGTGTGGGCATGTGTGTGTGTGTGTGCGTGCGTGTGTGTGTGTGTGAGAGTGGTGGGCTACATATGTTTCCTTTGATAGGAACACAGCCTCAGTCAGCATGATGAGGGCTTAAGGGGAGGGCTGCTTTGGGTGTTTCGCCAAACACAAACAGATTATTCTGGAAAATATGAGGGAAGCCAGAAAAACAGTTCTAAACAATTGTGCATAATTGTTTTCAACAGGAATGGTAAATTCACTGTGATAATTCCTCCAGATGTCTTTATCATTTTTAATTCACTGTCAAAACTGTTAAATGGAGACTGTTAAATAACTCAGATATCCATATGGTGAAACCAAAGACTAAACTATATGGTGTCAGTAACTTAAAACATGTGCAGGCATAGCAGCTGTCCATCAAAGTTAATCCATTCTGTCCACTATTTCAGATATGTATATTGATAGCCAGAAGGCCATTCTTCTGCAATAACACTTGCTGCAGTCTCCCTTTTGATGAATCCATCTCTCATTAATGTGTTGCATATTATAGCAGTTCCAACATACACCCATTGTCTGCTTTCTTTGTTTGTGAGGTACGGTACACTAAAAACGCAAGTTGTGTGTAACAGGAGTCAGTCAAATATGAGAAAGAAAGGTGGTCCAACTGCTTGACAACATAATCTGACTGAATCTAACACCCTTTTAATGAATTTTCTGTCAATGGTAGTGCCAGACGAAAAGCTTGTCTTTTGTGAGCTAATCATATTATTGTCAAACAGGGATTTAATCTTAAATCCCACTTAATGTCATACTGGCACGTCAACGACACTTGAAGCAGTGCTACCATATGCCATTCTATTTGCCCAGGAGTTGAGCACAGTAGAATCAGTAGAGCCATGCATGAGACACGTGAAAATTGCTCTGTAATGTCAACGATGCATACACGTAATTCAAGTTGATTTGCATTACGCTTTGTGAAAAAGGCAGTAACTGGTGATTTTGTCATTGCATCTGTACCTGAAGGTTTTATGTAGCCTACAACATTTTCACTGATTTTCACTTAACAAACAGCTAGATTAACCCCTGTTTGATTATTACTGTTTTGTTTCTATGTACTTCAAAGAAGGACCCCCTCTTCCGAAAGGTAATTGCTGACACTCTAATGCAAACGATAGTTGTTTCAGGACAAATTTGAGAACACAGCAGAAAAATGAGAAACGACTACTTATGTTAGCACTAATGTTGCTTCTTGAATTATGTTTTGTTAGTTTTCCAGCAAGCTCAGATCCTGCCTGTTTACCCTGTAAACCATGTGCACCTAAAATGAATGGGAAGATTTCCTCCTCACTCTTTTCAAAGATTTCTATCACTTTCAAGCCTCTTTAATCTCCCCCCGAGTAATCCAAACTGACGACTGTTGGTACTATTTAGAACATGCGCTCCCCAATGAGGTGCGGCTGCTGTAACCCCCCCCCCACTCACACGCCCACCCACCCCACCTCTCCACCCCTCCCTCCCCGCCAGCCATGTCAGCCATAAAGGGGAGATGCTGATCAGAGCGCAAGAACTCCACTGTGGAAGAAGTGGAGGCTGCATTAACATAAGAGCCCACAGGTAAACTCCTTCGTTGGCTTTTCATTTCAAATTCTGCAATGCTCATCTCTTTTCTTTCTCTCTCTCTCTCTCTCTCTCACACTCACACTCTCTCAGTCCCTCTCTTTCTCCGTCATATTTGCATTCAAGCCACTCTTCAACGATGCTCTAAGCTTCATTTTTTGGCACAGATCCTTGAAGAAATCCTGTGCACTCTATTCTCTCTGAGATGCTGGCCGGAACAGAAACATGGAAAAAAATGAGGGCTTTCTTTATCTGTTTCAGTTTGATGTTATGGGGGTGAAGAGATACATAGTCTAAAACCCAAAATACTTAGGCCAGGATATAGTGAGTCCCCAGCCCCCAAGTTTATGATGTATTTCACTTTCATTTTGGAGATAAAGGCAAAACCTCTCACTTCCATTTCCTGACATAGGATGTATGAATAGCCAATGATGGCAGTTGGTGGATGAATAAGGCAAGCTCAGGGAGTGGATGTTTTCATGAAGAGGGGAAAAAAATTAGGCAAAATCAATCACACAGAGAATACGGTGGCAGCAAGGACATTGGGCCTGTCAGAATATTCTAGTGGCTGTGTGTGATCTATCCAGAAAGACAGACACTGCTGCCGAGCAAAGACAGTGACAAGGAAATTGGAAAGAGGTGAATAGAAATGTTTGGGACTGTCTGGTGAGCGGTTGCCTTTTTCATTTTTCTCTCCTCCTCCTCCTCTCTTTTCCTCATCATCTTTTTCATCTCTCCCTCTTTCTCTCTTTCCAGATTAAATCATTTGACATGGCATATTCCCCCCTGGGACCCGAGCTAGAAAGTAAAGGATGCATGACCTAGTGGTGGCGGCTAGCGAGTGTAAACTCAATGACAGGCAGACAGACCAAAAAAACAAGGGAAGAAAAGAGGATGAAATGGCCTGTGTCGGTGCATGCTGTTTATTATTATGCTTCACAGAAGATGAGTTGTAGAGATTTGAATGTGCACTGGTAGAATAAGGCCTGCTGCTGCTGCTGCTGCTGTGGCTGATGGGAACACTGGCCCTGTTAAGATGGAGAGATGCACTCAGGAGGAATTATGGCCTTGGTAAAATTCTGAGCACACACAGGGGGTGCAGCACTCACAAAATATTCTGATAGGGAGAGACAGAAGGAAGGAAAAAAAATAAACAGATTGCATTTGCATTTTTATTGCTATTGTTCATTTAAGTGTGCTGCCGCAAACACAGGGGTAATGGAACAAGTAAGAGGTATTTCAGATGCCGGTAAAAGAAAAGTTCCATCTGAAAATAGAGGCTGTGGCTACAACACACCACACAGTTTTTAATGGATGTAGGATTCCTATGATTCACTGAAGTAAAAGTCAGTCCAAGGCACCCCTGACTTGTTTGATAAGAGGACCACTGCTGCCACCCCTCAAACCATGCCCCATCCCCCATGTGAGTTGATGATCAGCAGGGGTGGTTGTCAAGGGAACATAGGCTCCTTCCAGACCCCAGCCAGCATACATCACCCGCAGTCACTCCCACTGATTTCTCTCCCACCAGCCATGAGTCAAACTCCAAGACCCCCCTCCAATCCCCAGTGTCCAGCTGTTCAGTGGGCTCTTCAGCTCCCTGTGGAGATCTCGGCCCACATCCCAACCATATCCAACCACTCGGAAAACACACAGTGGGTGACAAGGGACCAGGGCGCACTGTTCCAGGGTCATCTGCTTTTTAGCTACCCTCTATGGACACTGTGTGCACAAAGAGAAATTAGAGCTAGTGATTGTTCAGTCGCACTGGAATGCTTTGAGGTCAAACGTTGGAGCGAACTAGGGAAGCAGTCAGGTCAAGTGCCATTTGGTCCATGATTAAGCTGTTTTTAGACCACTCTTGTCTACTCATGAAATCTTTCTCTCTCTTGTGGGTTTCAGGCCTAAATGGTAATGCTAAAAAAACAGATGAAACAGACAAAAAGGTAGAGTTTTCTGATAGTCTCTCCACTTTTTTCTCTGCAATTTCTCTCTTTCTTTTCTTTTTTCTGGTCCAGACTGGTAGCACAATGGACCTTGCGGTGCTCCTACAAAGAGAGCAGCCCAGGAATAATAAATATTTCACAAGCCTATAATACAGCTGGATTGTTTCCCTGGAAAAACACAGGGGAAGTAGAAGGCTGGAATTAATGAAAGCGAATAGGATATCAGATGACCTTCTCTTATAGCATCTGACACGATTACTCTAATAAAGCAATAAGTTAGCCCTCCCAGAGGCTGGCTTCTCTGTCCAGCAAAATCATGGAAGCTTGCTTTAGCACTCTCCCAAATTGATTAAGTCTTTAATTAGTCCTCCATAAAAAGTGACTCTGCTCCAATAGGGAGCTGTTAACGTTTAGGCAGTTGTGCCATGGAGTTTTAAAGGGAGCGCAGCCTGAAATGTTTGTGATTTATTTACCAAACTGGTGTGTCAGAGGAATCGACAACCTTTAAAGAAGGGGGAATTGAGCCCTGCTTCAGGCGCTGTGCACTGTTTCAGTCAAGCCTGTTCCAAATGAGTACCTTTGGGCCAGGGAAAGGTATCAGTGCTTTTTTAATGGAAGGAAAAAAAATGTTTTTCTCTGAGGTATCATGATGCTTGCCAATAAAAATGTCACTGTTTGCTAGGTTCCATTCAGAGCAGTCCAAATGTTTCATGAAAAAGTAATTATTTAAAGAAATAGACTACTTTAAAAAAACACCCATGGCTGCTGGCACAAAGGCAACATGCCACATGCCACATGCCATGTGGAGAAAGCCGATCCCCGAGAAAGGCGACTCAGGAGGACGGCGCAGTTTGGGCCCCTTTAGCTTAAGTGAGGATTAAGTCTCTTAAGTCTCCTGCACCACTAGATGGTGCTTTTCCCACTTCAAGAAGGAGAAGGATCGTCTTAACCCCCTTCTCACCACCTCAGTGCTCGCCCTGATGAAGACACATTGACTTCAGTATGTCCTGTATGTACTGACGGTGAGGGGGCATGTATGCAGAATGGCTGCCAAATAAAACAGGACTTTGCTCAGTGAAGTGATCTTTGAAATGGAAGTTACTCCAGTTTCAGCAAGTCTCAGTGGAGTCCTGCTGCGGTCCTTTTTGAGGGCGCATTAAAAATGAATAAGTGTTTGACTGTGGGCAGCAGGGTCTGTCATGAAGAATATGATCTACATGTTGCTGCGGGCCAGGGACTACATTGTTTCTGACCACTGAGCCAACGGCTAGTCATGTCTGCCAAAGACATTACCTGCCACCTCAAGGATTACAGGAGATTACGGAGTGAATGGTTTAAGTCTGTCTCACAACACTGTGCGCTTACATCTCAGCATGCGAGGTCTGGTCTAGAGTAACACTTTGCCCATGGTGGGAAATGGGAGCTTCTCTGAAATGGGTTTGGTTTGGCTCCCTCGTGCTTGGATCTGTATGAAAGGCAGAATGGAGTGTTGGTCTTAGACACTGTTGATGTTTTGTTTTCCTTTAAAGTGCGGCACTGAACAAAAGCAGATGGTCGGGCGCCATACTTTAAAGGTGAGTGCCCTCCGCTTTAAGCCTTTGTTTTACTGCAATCCCTCTTCACTCAGTTAAGAACAAGCTAAAGCACCTTCCACTTCAAGTGTTGACAGCACCTTCTGTTGTGCCTGGCTATCATCAAAACTGTTTATCTGCTGACATAAAACACAGTTTTTCATTTCTGAACATATATACTTTATATATATATATAACTGAACTGAACAAACCAATGGAAATATATTTATTTATTTGTTTATTTTTCCTTTTTTCCCTCCTGTCTGTCAACATCAACAGCATTGTTCGCAGCTAGTTTGCTCAGTTCAGTTGCAGGTGCGCACTGTTACAGCCCACCCTCCCTCCTCTTGGTGACCTCAATCCATCGGCTTGAGGCTGTTTGAAGGTTACCCTAAGCTGGTCCTATGTCGCCACTGGAAGCCCTTGGTAAGCTAAAGACAGAGCGATGGCGGGAGACAGAGGTGAGGCTTCACGCTCAGTCCAGCAGAAAGAACTTGACCACAGTAGGTAATGACATACAGACAGTCAATGCTGGGTCTCTGTCATTAATGTGTGAGACCAGGCCTGCTGATCTGAGCAAAATAATGGCACTTTGACCCCCTCCCCGCCCACACACACACATATACAAAGTCACAAACGCACACACATCGCCACCACTAGGCATAGTCATCTGCTGTGTGGTGAGTGGCAGTGTCGCTTGAGGTTAAATTCCCCCAGTGGATTTAAAAAGCCTCCATTAACCAGCCCCATTGTTAATATCCAGTGCGCAATAAGCAGTCATGTGCCACCCTTTCCTACATGGGCCACCATCACCTGCAGACCTGACAGTGCTCCATCAGTCTGGCCATTAATAGGGGAGAATGACTGATGAACAACACCAGGCGTATGAGTAAGTCATGTCACCTGCCATCTGAAGACATCTCTGCTGAGATGCTTTGGGCACATTAGCATGAATAATGCCTCTATTACCGTAGGACATTTTCCTATCACTCTGTGAGCAACCAGCGCACCACATTTGGCTACTCCTTACACTGGCAGGAGTGTAGTGGGAACACTTCACTCTTCACTCTTCACTCAACTTCAATTCCTGGGACTTGACATTTTCTACAGAGTGCATTGTTTGTTTATATTTCTCATTGCTCAGGATAAATAAGTCATGCTACGGCACCTGACTGCAGAATGTGTCCCTTACACTGGTAAAAGCATTATTATCTGCCCCCAACCTGTGGCCTCCACTGACTAATCCAAGATGCTCTTTAAAGTAATCCATTCAAATAACTCTCCAATTCAATTAATTACAAATCCAAATGGAACAAGGAGCAGCTCTTTAGTGCACCCTAGGTCTGCAGAGACTCACTCGTTGTCTTGCCATGCTTTTGTGGGAAAAACAACTTTCATTAAACTGAGGCCTGAAATTTCAGGGGCAAATTTAGTAGTCAGAGGCTGTCTGCATTACAGCTATTTCTTTTGCCTGACGCACTGACTGATTGGATGCTGACCTGTATGTCTCAAATTTGCTGGTATCCATCTTTATTTTGGCCCTTTTCTTTGTTTGTATATATGTGTTGTTCATAAAATACGTACGGCTGGAGATGGCGTCAAACCAAATTTTGGAAACAGATAGACCCCCCACCCCACTCCACCTCCACCCCCAGTTTGTTGATCACAGCACCACACTCTCATTTCAGCCATGACAGGTGAAACAGATTACTCTGACTGGAGAATGTGTGTGTTTGCCTTGCTGTATGTGATAAAATCACCTCAAATAAATCACTAGGTCACGGATGGGCTCCACTAACCTGTGCAAATACACACACTTCTTCTACGGTCTCACTGTAGGGTCTCTGGAGTTATTTACACTGCTATGATAAAGGAGGTTAAATAGTCTGGAAAAGAATAGGATAGAATTGACAATACTACTGAACTGAATAAACCTGAAAAAAACATACAGTGATTTTAACCTATATATATATATGTTTCTGTATATCATTTAGTTAATCATTTGATATATGAAGGGGCTTTAAGCTGATGCAGCATATTTTTTCTTACTTCCTATTTAACTCTAATGATTGCACTGAGTGAGATATTCTCTCTCTCACTCTTTCTCTCTCTATCTCTATCTGTCTCCTATTCAAAGTAGCAATGATGACATTTGGCTAATGCAACAGGCTGATTGATGCTGCTCCACCACATTAGCTCAGCAGAGAGTAAATATCTATCCTTGCAAGAAGAGGCTTTTCACTCCCAGGGTGGCAATGGCAAGATCTTCAGAAGCACTGAGAACCATAATGCTTCTGTATAATCACAGCATGCCTCTTGCCCAGTCTCTGCAAGCCCACATGATTTAAAGCTGCTAGCTGTAGGTCTAGTGTAATGTGTCCTTGAACGCAGCTCTGTATTGCGCATGCACTTGCACTGTATTGAATAGAGCGGCCACACATGTAGAATGTGATATTACAAGACAGCCAGGCCGAAGCTAGTTGACTTGCATGCTGGCATCAGTGGATATCTGAACATAGTGCTTAGACACTCTTGATATTCTGTCGCTGTTTTTAGGTGAATTTTGGATATTTTAACCCAAGAGTCTTCCAAATAGCCCCACTCAGGCAAGAGAAATGCCTTTACTGAAAATTTGTCTTTTTCTCTTAGGTACACTCATGATGATGAGGCCACTGTAACAATAAAATGACTGACGACATATTGCAGGTATACAAGCAAATAAATCTTGATTCTTTTTCTGCACTGATTAGAGTAAATGACTACTCCAAATATCAAGCTCTCAGGATGATACAGGAGGCCATAATAACCATAGAGAATGTCAATGCATTTTATAGTCATTTTGTTGTGACACTCATCTAATCACATTTTAGAGGCATATAACCTTGTTTTGTTGAGAGCCATAGCCTACCCATTACCACACAGGAAAGTAATGTGTTCTTCTGTTGGTTTCCTTAAGCTCAAGCCCAAGTGTGTTTCTAGAACTGATTGAGCTTCCAGACTGTCAGAGAGGACCAGAGGACTAGCGAGCGATGGCTGAACTCGTTGATTGTGGTTGGCTCCAGCCTCTCAGCAGCTTCTGTGTGTCCCACACAGACCCACAGTGTGTCACCTCTCGGCCCCTGATGCCTCACAGATCATATGCTACGTCAGCAGAGGACTCAAGGTGGACATGACCAAGGATTCCAAACCCCCGAGAAAGACTAATAATAAGAACATACATAGAAACATAGAAAAACAATGGGGCTCTGCAGCTTTGCTGCGTGTCCCCAATAAAGAAAATTAGACTTTTCTGTTATAAGGTTTTGGCACCACATGACTGGTATGCTTAGAGATCAATATGCTACATGCAATTCAACCTGCTGGAAAACTGCTTCTTCTTCACAGCAAGCACTACTTTTTGTTAAACTGCTTCATTAATGCCGCTGTCTGCTACGAGTCATCGTCATAAAAAAATTAATGAATGAACACAAATCTGCTCAAACTCCCCCTTCAGCCAACATTGTGTGCTGCCATGTGTGCTGATCAACAAGCCCTCTTCTCACACTCCTCAGACTTTTGTAACACTGAAAGAAACACTTGGTAACTAAAGGCTTTGCACAGATGCTGGGAAACTTCAACTGTATCTTATCCCTCTCCACTTAGTTGCTATGTGGTGTTGCAGGATTGCATCAGCCAGAGAGACACCAAGTGAGCGCGCTCCGATTGAGGGGGCAGATGTGGGTTGGCAGTCAACACATGTGTCCACTGCATTCTGAGCGTCCCCTTAGAGCAAACACAGCCAAAGCAAAATGCCTGGCAAGACGGTGCAGGGCTTCCATCATTTTAATTAAATGAATAAAGCTTGGGCCAGTAACTCAATATTTGATGTGTGCTGACATGAAATGCTTAAATTCTGTCTGATATAGTGTTTAATTTTGCCTTTCACAGGAAACATCAAAAGGTCCTGTTAAAATAAAAATGTAAATAAAAATTTAAATTGAGAACATCAAGAGACAATGGTGTCAGATTATTTTGGAGGTGGGGGGATGATTATCTGACAGGTGGAAATTATTAAAACATTAAAGAAGATCCAAGTTCACACACAGTCAGTAGTATAAATTATGAATATTTTTGCGCCTCTCACATTTTACCCTAACTATTGTGATCGTAGACAAAGGGGGGATTGATTACTGTAGTGCCTGTGG
The DNA here is from genome assembly GCA_027481765.1 of Tenualosa thibaudeaui. Taxonomy (NCBI): domain Eukaryota; kingdom Metazoa; phylum Chordata; class Actinopteri; order Clupeiformes; family Clupeidae; genus Tenualosa; species Tenualosa thibaudeaui. The sequence goes on from JAIFZK010000016.1 coordinate 7,981,006, forward strand.
TGTAGGTATACAGTAATGTATAAATGGCTAGTCAGAACTTTTGGTTGTTTGTGATAATACCAGACACATCTGTGTGTACCAAAGCAAGACATGTAAATAAACTAGACGTCTGTCACTGACTGATAGTACTTGCATGCAGTCTCAGTGGTTTCTAGAAGAGGTAAAAGGAGCAGCTTTTCTTGACGTTGCATTGAGTCCTTTAGCTGTGTATAAGAACACACTGCTGGAATATTCCAGCTCTAGGTATGGGATGCAGTTGCAAAACAGGGATCAAAGAGTTCTCTCAGATTCTGAGGAGTTTGAAAGCTTTCAGGCTTGCTATCTCTGACCAAAGTGTCATCCTGTCTCCTAATGGACTGCACTCTCTCACCACACATTATCTTGAGCTTCACTGATGGACTCTGTGGACTTACACAGGATACCTTTGATTCCCTCTGTGTGCAATCTCCAAGTTAACTTCAGCAGCAATTTCTGCTTGGGAAGGTCTTACCTTCGCCAACTAAGTAATCCCTTATGATTTACAGTTGACTACTTTTCTGAACTTTACTCTCATGGCTACATTATGTTAGAAATGGTAAGTAGAGTACATTTTGTTTTGTAAATAATTGTTTTGGCTTTGTCCGTACTACTTTACTGTTGCATTGAATGTGGCATTTGCCTATCTCTGAATACATCATCACCAATTATTCTGTATGGGAAGACCCTCCAGTGTTCTTAAAGATTGAGGTACAGCAACATACAAAACACCGTCTGATAAAGTCATACTTATTGCATATTAGTAGAACTTACCCCTGCTGAAGAGTTTAAGCTGTCCTTCTAGAAAGCTCATCTCTAGGGCTCCTTTTCTGCATCTGGTCACACCCTCTGGTGAAACACAGAGCACAAATCCATTAACAAATAGTGCCAATAGCAACACTTCCATTCTATTGTGTGAGATGTGATGACACTGTAAAACATTTATTGTGTTGACTATAAATCTATAAAGCCTGGACGTGCTACTAGGCTATCACCAACAAACACTGCTGGGAATTCTAATGCTGGAGACAGTGCATTCAATTTTGCTCTAAGGCATGGAAATTAAACACAGCCTCAAATGCAGAATACAGAACAAAGGTGATCTTGCTGTGCCCCCACCATGATATCCATTTATTCTTTCAGAGCTTACAGTGATGGCCAACAAAGCCCACTGCCCACTGCTATCAAAGAGATGTTATACTGGTGAAACTATTCATTTCCCCTGGACTAATATTCTGTGTGCCAGAGCCCATGACAGGTAATCAATTGTGCTGCATTAGGGATGGTATGGACCCCCAGAGAGATACTGTCACAGCCTTGGAATGGCACTGTATTAGTTCACTGGTCACTTTATTTGCCTCAAAAAATTAATTTACATCAACTCAGTCCATCAATCTATAGGAACATGACAGAGGTGCAGTGTGAGAGAGAGAAACAGTGTGTGTGTGTGTGGGGGGGGGTGTTTGGAGGCTGGGGTTGGATAGCTGTGAGGCATAATTATGGACAACAGAGCTATGGGGAGGGGAGGGGATGGGTCAGGGGAGCTGACCTAATGGCTTAGTTCTTGTAAGGGACAAGGCCACCATAATAGGAAACATAGAGGACCTTGTCAGTACTCAGTTAGAGGTTATTTACAGACACTGCAAATCAATACAAGTTTGTGTCATATTTGTGTCATATTTTTTGACTTAACCATATCCTTCTCTGAAATCATTTTTTCACTGACTGTGCCTGAATTAGAGCTTCTTATAGTCATTCTGAATGTCTGAATGAATTCTGAATGAATGTCCAAATGAATTGAAATGTCCAAATCAATTATTAGGAAGCAGGAATTTCTGAAGTCTAGTCAGTGGAGTCCAGTGACGTGTGAATGTGGGTACCTAATGGAGTGATACATTCACCATTAAATCCTGTCCTCATCCCACAGCCATTTTTTGAGGTGGTGAAGCAGGTTTTAGTATGTGTCCATGTTTTCCAGTTCTAGGCTACAGAAGTCAAGTAATAGTAATAAAATTGCACGTATGAGCCATGGACATCAAACAGCCTCTGTGTCTATTTTCAACATGTTGGAAGAAGTGGTTGTTTGACAATGTAAACAAGATTCAAATGTGGATGCTTGGCATGCCTAACAGAAATGCATTGCTTGGAAGCTATTTGTATAGCAGCCTGTGGTAGACCCCATGTTTGTGTAAACTGCGGGGTCTGGCAGCCATGTGTCCATAACAATTTCCAAAGGATCCATATTTACATTCCCAGAATGACACTGATACTTGGGCTCCTTGTGGTTTGCTGATCAACTAATGTATCACCCTCCACCACCAGCACCATCTTCCTCCTCCTGCTCCTCCTTCTCAAAAAAATGTTGTTTTCCCAGGGATGGCTTCACACTCAGCCGGAATTTCAATAAAGCGGAGGAAGCACAGATTTTGCTGTTTAATTAGCTGGTGCGGACGCCATTTGCATGTGAGTGAAAGAGGTGATAGTTAGAGCGCCTTCGGCAGCTGCCATACAGCGCAGCAGGCCTGTGAAGCGCAGCGCTGCACCGAGGAACCCAGCGAGCACCGGGGCCAGGGTCCCCGAGTCCGGGGCCGCTATTCTTTTAATTACTCATCATAATGACTCCATTTAGCTGTTCAATGACCCATTTAATGGTGCTGAACAGGCATGGGAAGAAGCCACGTCCTTGGCAGGGTCGCTCCTGCAGCTGTCCCCCCGGCCACCAAAAAAAAAAAACAGTTGAGAAGTTCTGTCATTCTCACTGGGAGAAGGAGAGGCACGGAGGAGTCTGAAAAGCCCACATCCTGTAAACAGTTTTTAAAAAAATAGATTATAAAAACATGAAATTGAGGTCAGAGACACACTCTGGCAGCTTCTATCGGCATCATTTACAAAAAAAAAAAAGCTAAGGATAGATAACAGCGTAATTAAAAGAAAGAGAGCCTCGGGAGGTTTATTCGAATTAAATAAAGAGCGAAAAGACAATTAGCTTGCTCTAGTCATGTTTGCTGAATCAACAGAGATGTGTTGAGAAATAAACCCCAGTAAACTCATCTGGGGCAGAAAGAATCGCCTGCATCAAAGAGCTCACTCCTCACGCTGTCTCTCTCATGCAGCTTGAAAGCCCTCTTCGTGCGTCTGGCTTTGACAAGCATCTGACCCACATGTGACGCACGAGTGTGGGCAGGTGGGAAGAGGCATGTGGCAGAAGGGCCAGGGCATAAGGAAGGGGATGGGGGTGGAGGGATAGGAAAGGGTGGGTTGTGTTAAGGGAGCGTCTTAGGAAAGCAGAGAGCCCCATATGGTGGACTGGGGCACATCACCGGCACACTGCTGGCCAGGAGCGTGCCTAGCCCCTGTCTCTTTTTCTGTCCCTGTCCCTGTGTGTGTGTGTGTGTGTGCGTGTCTGTCTGTCTCGCCATTCTGATGGACCGTCCCTGCTTAGCTGTTGCAGAGAGTCAGGAAGGGGTGGTGAGGGGCCCACACAGATGAGCAGAAGGACAAAAATAACCCCCACACTCTGCTGTGGGCCTCTGCAGTTGGCTGCAATCTTGAAAAAGCTGGAGGTGTGTGTGTGTGTGTGTGTGTGTGTGTGTGTTAGGCAGGGCAGCTCTGTTTGTGTCCACTGAGACACTCAAGTCATTTGAAGCATCAGTAAAAAACAGCAGAGAACTTTGCCTCTTGCCGTTTCATTTACATGCACACAGGAGACCCCGAGGCTCTGGCTTTGTATTGATCTACAAATTAATATTGATAAGATGATGTGAATTCGGGGCACACTTGCCAGATAAGAAACAAATAGTGGGCTGTAATATCCAAGGGAAATTGTGTATGAAGCTCTGTAATTCCATTTTCAGATTTCTGCCACTGCCACAGAGCCAGTCTCTCTCTCTCTCTTCTTCACACTGATCTCCTTATGCTCTCTGTTCTTGCCCCCAACAGCCTCACACTCAGGCAACAAAGACTGCAAACAACATGGCTCTAAATCATGTAAAACATTTCCATATGTTGCCAAACCATTTCTCATGGATTGTTTAATCTCTCCTTGGTAAACAGAAACAAGCAAGCAATATACATTTCAAAAGAAGTTTTTAATAAAAAAGAAAGGTTGGAAGACAGTGTAGTTATCTTATGGTTTTAGGCTTTCTTTAAGACTTTTGATGTACTTTAATGTGGCCATGTGGTGCTATCAGCAGTGGGCCATATGGAAGTGAATGTAACTACAGGGTAATGAGCTCGTAGGCACCGCAGGCTATCCTCATCAGCCTGCCCTTGCGTGTGGTGTGTTCCCAACATGGACGCCTTTGTTTGAATTGCTACTCTCCTCGTGCTAACGCTAACGTCATGTTCTCTCTCTTTACCATCTGACTGCTTTATATATTCACAAGAAAATAAATGAATGAATTTATTATTAAAGGATATGTTAACTTTCTGTACAACTGCTTTTCATTCTGCTGTTTGCTTGGTATAGTAACATAGAATGAGGCAAATAGCAAGCAGACAGAAAAACAGACAGTGAGGAGCATGGCTCGTTTGATCGGTTAGGAAAATGATGAAGCCCTCCTGATGAAGAAGACTTGATTTTCAATGGTTTAAGTAGGAGTTAGTTTTGCTGTGTTGTGTGCCATACGGAATGCCATTTTATTGAGTGCCAGTTGACAGGCCTATTCCAGTGCCACTGCCACTCTCTGTCAAAGTCTTCTTTGTATGTGAAAGGAACCAGACAAGCGTCATCAACAGAGAGAAGAAAACAATGTCAACGAGGCTTTATTGACTTTTACAATCACTCACTAGGCCATTGAAGTGGAAATTCAACATTTGCCAATTACACATTACATACCGAGTGTCTTTAATGAGGGGGCACCTCAAATGTAGAGACCACAAAGACTGAATTGTAATTACTCTACAGCACCTCAAGCATCACACATAGAGTGCAGGTGGCTGTGATAAAAGCTCATATGTGTACAAAGCTCATATGTGTACAAAGAAAATTGCACTGACAGCTTGGGAATCAGAAAAAAACATGTATTAATTCATCAAGGAGAGCTATTTCTAGGGTGCTACTGTACGGACTCACAGAAATCCCAAAAACTAAACAAACAAATTGACTTCTTGTATTGCCAAAGGCTGTTTGGTATTTTGAAAGTAAAGCTTGCAATTCTGAATAACTGAAATTATAGAACTTGGTTATAGAACCATGAAAAAACACGCTGAAACGATGACAATCTTCCAGGTGTTTGGTAACGTGTCTGGGGGTTTTCGTAAGCCTCGTGAGAACAAACAGAGACTAGGTGAGCCTCCCAATTGCTGTGGATCCAGCAGTCACCATGGGAGAGCCAAGGCAGGGAGAGAGCGAACACAAAAGCCTCAGTCTTTGGAGCCTTGAATACAGCGGCGTGATGAAGAGATGGAGATTGTCGGTGTAAAAAGATAGCTTTTGGGTTGGCCTGATGCAACCCTGCGTTCTCCTGCCAGCTCCCAACACTGTCTATCAGAAGGGAAAGGATTCTATTTTAGAACTTTTCCACAGATGTGCTTTAACCTGCCTTGGGGAGATGAGATGATAAGGTTCATGTAGATGGACCAATCAGACGTTCTTTGCATTAACACTAAACCCTACACAAGGATAATTCAGTATAGGAGTGATTTGGAGTGACAGGGGCTAAAGCAAGCAATTTGGATGTGTAACAGTGACTAAGCACCTAGAGGAAATATTTAGACCATGTAATTAATCACATTTAAATAACAAAGCAATATAGAGATGCATTTGCACTGCACCAGTAAGGCAGAGGGATGATGCACTTTTTGCCTCTAAGTGTCAGTTAATGAGTAACAAGAAAAGTGACACAAATATCTCCAGGAAGAGTGGATTATTTGCCTCGCTTTTGCAGTGCTGTGCACCCTATGAGAGACAGGCACGGAAACAGAGAGACGATCTTTGGGTAAACTTTATTTCACATCTGACTGACTCCATTTTTCAGACAGACCTGAAGGTAGAGGTGCGAAGAGCGACATTGCGAGGTTGCCCAACACCCCCCGCCAACCCCCCCCAACACACACACACACACACACACACACACACACACACATGCTCCATGCTCATACTCCTCTGAGAGAGAGGAGAGAGCTCTTATTGCTGGACCTGTGAATCACCAGCCCAAAGCAACTCAACAAAGACAAACTGCCACATGAAGACACTGCCTCCCATGCTATCATGTGAAAATCTGTTCATTTTTATAAACAGGTGATGAATGCTTGACAATCTATGTGTTTTCCTCTCCTCTGCACTTTAAAAAACACATTTAACTGTTGGAGGTGGAAAATTAGAAAGAAACACATCCGATCAAAAGCAGTGGCCTGAAGTCTTCCACCCAGTCCAGAGGCGCTCATTAGTACTCCTGTCGTGTCTGCTCTGGGAGATACTACACACGCAGACGCTGCCACTTGCCCTCTCTCTCATCCTAGTTCCCTTCAACCCACTCACTAAAGAGGCCTCAACGTATCTTCCCAAACACTCAAGTCATATCTGCAAGTGTTAGCGCATCACAAATACATGAATATAAGACTCACTAACAGTCCCTTCCATTGCTACCTCATTTTGAAGAGGTGTTGGCTGTTGAAGAATTATGTCCCATTATATAAAGTCAGGGCATTTACCTGTCAACATTACCAATGTCACTTAGAGTGTTATAGTACCTAAAAGCAGCTCACTTAACTTCTGCCCTGTAAAAGCAAATAGTCTGCATTTTTTCCCCCTCCATCGTGCAAGGTCTGTCTCGAAGCTGGGGACTCATATTCCTTTGTTAGAGGCTCTTAAATGGAGTCTGGTGAGTGACAGGGAACATGGTGGTCTCCTCTCGTGGAAGACTGAATACAGCAGCAGAATACTGATGGAGCCAGCAGCAGCTGAGCTGTGTGTGCACCAGTTTGGCTCCAGGGGATGGGGGGTGGGGAGTGGGGTGGGGGGGTTCACTTTTATTAGTTGCCTTTGTGCTATATAGATGCCATACAGCACAGGGAGAGAGATGCATTATGATGGTTTTGCCTGGACAGGAAAGGCCCAGCATGCAGTGCATTCCTGACAGTGAGGTGAATGTACTCATCTGCCATTACTGACCTAACCATTCCACAACGCATACTTACTGGCACAACACAAAAAGAGCCAAGCCAGCTTTTGTCAGGAATCAGTGGAGGGTCTCCAAGTGACTGACAAGACCTGTGATGAGTTTTTATTTGAGATATGTAGGGTGGAAAATGAAGTCAGCCATAGAATGAGGGCTGAGTGCTTTTTGCCCTCCTTGGATGCTGAGGCCACTAAACTCTTCTCTGTGCGTAATCCAGGATTGAGTCTGCGACCCACTGGGAAATAACCACCCTTGAGGTATGGACTAGAAGAGGGGTGGATATCTTAATGGATGAAAGTTCACTTTGCCATATAGAGTGTTTTCCAGCCCAATAGGCTGACAAAATGCAACATTATTAAATGAAATGTTCTGTATGTGTAGACCTGCATTGAGTCCATGAGTAAGGAAATCTGACACTTTGAGGGCAGCTATAACATATTGTAAAAGACATAGCAATAGCACAGCCAGAAATAAGAGATTGTTTAATCTTTTGTCTGAAAGCCACCAAAGGTTGCACACACACACACACACACACACATACCCACACACCACACACACACACACAGGCATTTTAGACCAGCTTTGCTGAAATCAATATGAGGCAACGCCTTCTTTTCAAGCACTGTTAGTAACTTCAAGCCTAACATTAACCCTACACATGTTGAGAAACACACTTACATGTTTCCAAATATCATGCAACATACTCAGTACAGTACCCTCTGACAACAAGGAAGAGCAGCCTAGCAGCCTGAACCAAGCATTCAACATTTGTTCATAAATTATTAAAGGGATGCGAGGGCAGATCATTTATGATTAGATTATGTATTTTTAGATCACAACAACTCTTGATGTTCGCATTGCTGTGAATTAAACATGGGTGTGTTGGGTGATATTATTTTATTCATTGTGCAACGTAGAGGATTTATTGCTCTGTAGCCTCCCCCAAGGTTGGGAAAGTGAGAAGTACAGCACTTCACAGCCTAATCAGTGAGCAAAGAGAAATAGAGACAGATAGAGAAAAGAGAGAGAGAGAGAGAGAGAGAGAGAGAGAGAAACAAAGAGAGAGAGAGTGCAAGAAGTGATCCTAATTATCCTCCTTTCTCACAGGGCAAAGTTCTGTTGAGCTGATGAGAGCTGTGTCTCTGTGTGCTGCTCACGTGGAGGCTCTGGATGCTGAGATGCTATCGAGCCCAGAGCCCAGAGCTGCTCTGTCTCATGACCTTAGGCTACTAAGGCCCTTTCAATCAGCTTTGACTATAAGGTGTCCATTACTGACATGCTCTGCTACTGGGATATTTTCAACACCCCTGCAGTTTGTTTGTGCGTGTGTGTGTATGTGTGTGTGTGCGTCTTTAGATGTGTCTGCAGATATAAAAGAATGCAGCTGGTATATAATACCAACTTGTGAGCCCAAATCTAAACAAATCCTTAGGTGGCAGACAACGTGAAGCTCAATGTCCGGAGTGTGCCTTTTGGATATGGAAGCTGTGTGTGAGACGGGCTGATAATCTCTGGATCTGGCTGAGACCAAAAGCCTTCCCCCATTTGCACTCAGTCAAACAGGCCCAGTGAGATGAGCATTGCCATTCTGTCCACAAATGAGGAGGGACTCCAACCCGGTCATTTGAATTGAGCAGACAATGAGGAAGATGGGTGAAGTTCCTACTGAAAACCACGCTGAGTCACACACCTCCTTTCTGTCTCTCATTCTCTCCTTAGATAACATCTCACCATTTCATTTAACACTTTGCCAAAGGAGAGGGAACGCTTGCAATTAAATACTTTAATGTTTTACACAAAAAAGAGGCCCCCAAATGAATTAGCAGAGATGAAATTAATAATATGACAAGGCTTAACAAAAGGTCCCTACACCGACAGAGAGAGAGAAATGGCCGCTATTACGCCACCTCTGCCAACCAACCAACCAACCAAAACTGCAAAGGAGAGAAAAAAAGCCACTGCAGCCTTGAAAATCTGCTGCCGTCTTTCATATATTATTCATATATCGCTGATAAACTTTAATGAATTATTCATTCCTCTCAATCAGCTCTGATCATAAAAAAACACACTCACAAATTGCCACCGAAGCGTTTCACACAGAGACAAGCAAATGTACACATGTAGCTACACAATCCAGTTGTCGTAGCAAAATGTTTAGCAGGGTTTGGGTGTCCTGTGGGGTTGCTGAATAGCTGGGGGATCGGAGCCATCTCTGGGACATGGACAGACCTCTGCAGGAAGTGGCAGGGCTCTGGACACAGGCAGGCAGATAAGGGAGGTGAGGAGGCACAGGATCCTGCCTCCTGACCTGAATGCTGATGTCCTCTAAATGTTTATCCATGCCTGTCAGAGGGGCCTGATGCCTAAGCAAATGATAGGCCACGCTCCAAATCTATAAACAAAACAAATGCTGGCTGCAAATTAAGAGCATTAATTGCCGTGCCAGCACAGCATGGCGGTGGGTTTCACAGCACTCAAGACGAGGAGGAGGAGGTGCAGGAAACCATTGGCACATTATAAAGGACACACACACACACACACATATGTATGCATTACCAGCATAGACACACTACTGGCTTACACATACATGGTACATATATAAATAACCACCTACATAATGTACACATAACTCACCTATGTATATGCATGCTGTACACGTGGATGTGCAGTGTGTACATACAGGACATAATATCTGATATATGACTGAAAATGAGAGAATCTCCACCCATCTTAGCCATCTCCAGCAGGCTGCCAGTCATGCCTGCACTGTGCGTGAGTGTGAGTCTGAGTGTGTGTGTGTGTGTGTGTGTGATGTGTGGGGTTAAGGGAGGGGAGGCTGGGGTGCCTGCTGATTCAGGGGCAGCTGTAAATCACAGGGGCTTGTGTTCAACAAGCTGAACATTCCAAGCCACTCTGTGGGAGAGATGGAGGCGGTGGAAAGGAAAAAAAGAAAGAAAAAAGAAGTGAGAGAGAGAGGGGCATACAAAGAAAGAGAGAAAAAGTGCAGAGGTAGTTGTTTAGGGCTGCGTGTACCAAGCTGTGAGGCTCACCTTTGCACACTGTTTGGGGCGATGTTTCTCAGGTCTTGTCTATCTTATGAAACACTCGCTGCTTGTTTACTTTGCCAGCTCTGTCTGATGTGGATATTCAAAGCCCTCGGGCAGAATGTGCTGAATTGCTGCGACCCAAGTTTAATTCCCCCCATTTAAATGTCTGTGTTAATAAATATGGAAAATCAATTTGTTTCAGCTTATTTTCATTGCGCCACTTGTTCATTAAATCCCTTGTGAGTGTGCCACAGTCAGTCTGCATTATGCCGCACTGGCTAAATGACTCAGTGAACCCCGGAAATCTCCAGCAAACACACTGGGCTGTGTTAGCAAGGTACAAACACACTGGGCTGTGTTAGCAAGGTACAAACACACTGGGCTGTGTTAGCAAGGTACAAACACACTGGAATGTGTTAGCAAGGTACAAACACACTGTCGCCCGTCTGCTCCCCCCCCCCCCCCCTTTCTATTTGCAGACACGTCACCACAGCACAAAACACTGCAAAGAGAGCTGGCTCTCGAGACCACTGTGAGATGATGTACACTGAGGGAAACATTGCTACTTTGCACTGAGGAAAGAAAACTTTGTCCGGGTCGGTGGGTTGTGTACCTTTCCCACTGACGTGTCATGCCAGGGGAGACAGGGGGTTGAGGAAAGAGGAAAGGCATGAATTGCATGGTTCATGTGCTCTGATCGATACCAAATTAATTGTATGCAGGCCATATATGGCCTGTTTTTACCATTTCCTTCTGGAAACGCTCAATAGTGGAAAGATTCACTAGTTAGAGTGTAGTGCAGTGGGAGGCATTAGTCAACGTCTCCGTATTGATGGTGCGTGCCACTGTTGATTCATTAAAGAGACTTAGAGAAAGCAGCAGCACACTGATAAAGTCAAGGCGCTGACACCCAGCCAAAAAGCGTGTGCCATTAGACATTGCAGTGCCGCAGCAGCCTCAAACAAGCCAAAGTGCTCTCTGGCATCAAACGTCTAAATACAGCATCAGTCCACAGTGTGTGTGTGTGTGTGTGTGTGTGAGTGCTGGTGTACAGGAAGACAAATGAGAGCAATCCCAAAGAACAGGCGGGCCGGTCTCTAGAACCTTCCCTCCTCCTGGTTTGTTTGCTGGGCATGCAAATGGAGGGAAGCTGATATCAGTTCATTTCTCAGCATCTGACATAATAAACACTAATTGCTGGAAGCAATTAATCCATTATGCACCATGCTCTCACTTGCGGCATCTCACTAGCTTAAAATGGATTTGTGAAGCCAACCACAATGGATATGCATTTCTGCATCATTTCAATAAAACAGTGCAATTAACACCTTGTCGATTGAGCCAGTGTCATGCCCAGTGCACTTTCCCAGTTACAGTGATTATAGAAAATGAATAAAGGTATTTTTGCTTGGGAAAAATAGTCAGTGACTCCAAAAAAAGGCAGCCGGTATAATTTGGCTGCATCAACTGAACCGCTTTGCAGTGGTAATAGAAATTGGTTTCATGCTAATTTCCCTGAGCAGTAATTAAAACGATCGGTTTTAAAAAATGAGGGAGACTGTGCTTCACAGGTTCATAAGTGCCCTCATAAGTATGCATTGCTGTTAGGTGATCACAGTGGTGTGATCTTAATCATTCCAATCCATGTCTGACTTGCAGCAGGCAGGAAATTGCTGGAACGTTCCCTCTACTTTAAGCCTACCTCTTCAAATCCTTCTTACCGTCCCCACACTTGTAGTCTCAAACTGTAGAAGAACTTTTTCGTATTGATGGGAATGTGATCCGCTCACTTGGAGGATGCCTGAGAGGCTGTGGGGTCCTCACCCCTGCAAAGACGTTGCAATTCCTGGCCCTCTTGTTGACAGCAGACACTCTTGGCCCAGCCCGGGTGGCCCTGACTGCGGCGGCGTGCATGAGCCTGCATCCTGGACTCTCATTAGTGTCGCGCCAGCCGCCAGCCCCCGATTCCCACCGTGTCAATTGTGAGACGGCACTCCTCCAACCTCATGCAATGAAATGCCATTCAGTAGTTGCAGGGAGATGGATGAGTTCTCTTAAAAGGCCCAAATCCTCTCCTCACCTCCCTTACCTCCCTCCTCTCCCACCCTGTATGTGGAAGAGGGGGCACAGAGTGGGCACGGAGGGGCCGGCCATCAGTGTGTTTGGAGGAAATGCTAAATTATCTTTTTGTTTCTCAAGAGCCTCCATTGTCTAATGACCTCTTGCCTTTTCAGACAGAAAATGGTTACTCTTGTCTCACGTTCACATTGAGGCTCATACTGAAAAAGCTAAAAACTCAGCAACAAAAAAGCCACAAAAAGCAACAAACTCCTTTCCACACAATGGCCTTCTGTTTGTCTCTCTTTGGAGGCTTGTCTCCTGTGATGTGTTTTTCATTATGCATTATTGTTGAAAGCCAGCTCTCTCTCACGGAAGCCAGTCTCGGAAGGGGAGCATTCCCTCTGTTTCTGGCACACCCCTGGGAGAACAAGAACACCACTTCACTGGCAAAATGAAAACAATACAGATGCCCAACACACAAGCACAAGATAGTGTACTTCCTCCTGAGCAACAACACAGCTTTAGCTCTGCCTAAAGAAAGACAGAAACAAATACAACGGCGCACTGTCCTGTTTACATCTCATTAACAATGCTAAGGGCCTTCTTTTCCACATCACCTCGCAGCCATTGACAGCCACATAAGAAGCTAAACTTGTCAGGCGTTACCACATCTTCCATCCCACAGCTACACACCAGTCAAAGCACCACCACCACTGTTACCACCATCCTCAACAGCCCCCAGAGCCCCACCCCCAGCCTCTTCCATCACCCATCCCCTGTCTCTCATACCTGACTGGTGAATAATTCATCTTTTGGAAGTGAAATGTGGGTTAGCAGTTCCTTTTGTACCTGCACAAGACCACGGGATCAGCTTTTATCATTCAGATGTTCCTCAGCCACTGAAAGATTACTTTCTCTCCATGCCTTTGTGCTCCTGGCAGTGCGGCTCCTCTACCTGCAGCACTGATGGGCAGTGGAGGATGTCAGTCTGTCTATCGATCCTGTGTTTTCATTTCTGCCTTGTGTCGTAGGCATCTGCTTTGAGACATTATTCTTGGTGGTTGTCAAGTATACTTCAGCCCTCTTGCCAAGTTTATGGCATCTATCTGTGTGCACCCCTCTCTCTCTTAATGGCTGTGGAAATCAGGGGGGAGGGGAGAAAATGAAGTTGCATGCATACGCTGCAGTTTTTCTTGACTGCTAAGAAGTGCTTAATGAAACTGGGATCCACCTGATCTTCATCCTCACTTTCTTGGTACAGCAGAAGCCAGTACATTCAATTGTTTTAACCCATTTTTGTTGGTTTCATACATTTTTTACACATTTTTCACTTAGAAAGTTCCGAAACTACATTGAATTACTAGCTTGAACAACTGGAAATAATCTATTCACAGCCAAAAAGATATTGTCTGCAGACATATGAATCACTAATGTCACTGTGTAAATCTCCTCCTACATTTTTCAATCCACAATCATTCTGCATATAAAACACCCTCTTTGCTGTTTGCTATTTGCAAGGGTGAATAATTGTGAAAGGATCTATGATTTGATGAAAAAGGAAGGTCAATGAAAACTGGAGAGTTACTTCAGCATGTGAACTGCACTGTATGATACAGTGTATTTGCCTAGGTGCTTACATATTACAAGTCTTACACGTCAATGACAGGTACTTTACTGTAAGTGTAGGAGGAAAGAATACAATTTATTGTGGCTCTTTTTCACACATTCAATAACCAGATAAATGGCACAGACATAGCAAAATTTAAGGCAGAATCTGCTTATTTTGAAAGCAAAGTTTTGCATTTTGTCCTCCTTTGTGTTACGATTGACAGAGAGTGATCTGACAACTGATTTTGTTATTTGAAGGAAAAATGTGCTTTGCTTTAAATGTTTTGTCACCGTTAGAGCCTTTCGCAAACAAAATGTGTGATTTTAGACAGAGGGCTTCTGTCTAGGCCTTTGCTTTAACTAATTTGAAAATGTGGATTCTGCATTGTGATGGCTGCATCAAAGCAATCAAGAACAATTCTAACTGAGCAGCAAGGAGCTTCATAGACTTGCAGCCCCCAGCACTGTCACCAGGCCCTCCCATCAGAAAGAAGAGTCATTTACTGGAGCACGTAATGTGCTATGGAACTTAAAAGGCATTTGTTTTTGCTCTTGGGTAATCCAAATGGTTTGCTTTGGAACAATTTCATTATTCATGAAAGCTTTGAAAGCAATGGCGGAGCCTGTCTGTGTGTGCACCTGAATGGGAATGGAAGCTGGCTTGAGCCTCACACCAAATGTGGTGTGGTCTGGTATGTGTGTGTGTGTGTGTGTGTGTGTGTGTGTGTGTGTGTGTGTGTGTGTGTGTGTGTGTGTGTGTGTGTGTGTGTGTGTGTGTGTGTGTGTGTGTGTGTGTGCATACAGTATGTGTGAATTCTCCAGGAGAGTGAGATGTGTCGGAGAGATTGCTCACTGAAAACCCCCCTGCTCTGGGGTTCTGATAGTGAGGGGCCTGAGAGCTAGTATCTATGGCCATGTGGATTTACTCCTGACTTATGAGGCCTGGGTCTGACGCTAGATGCTTGATTACAGCAATGTTGCACTCACAGTAGGTTGTCTTCTCCTCTCTCTCTCTCTCTCTTTCTCTCCACACATCACCCCCACAATCCCCAGCGACTTGCCATTGAAGATTTAATGCTCCTATTGATTTCTTGAATTTAAGACAGAGCGAGCTCTTCAAAGGGTATCAGTAAATGAATTAACTTTATCTCCCAAAATGACTTTGAATACTGTGGCTTGACGCGAGGGCTCTCTTTCTATTGACAGCTGCGGCAGATCAAGGCAGGCTAGCGCATTCCAAAGGACCGACGGAACTCAGCGTGACACAAAAGACTCATTCTTCATTTCATTTCACATCAAACGAGTCAAGCCACTTGCAGCATCTAATCATAGTGATATGATTAATTATGAAATGCGCAATCATCAAAATATGACATATTTTTATCTATTAAGATAAAAGGCGCCATTGAAATTCATTCAGGAAAAAAGGGATGCATGGTGATCCGTCATTCAAATGTTGACCCCACCCCGCTCCCATACTACCCCTTTAGCATTTCATTTGATTGCCTTTGTCTTGTAAGGCTGTCAGACTAGAAGGCAGCTGAACGCCCTTGAGTATGGAGGCAACATCGTCCTCAGAGAGGAAGTGGGGGAAGCTGTTTCAAAAACACTCCCCACTCATGATGTCATCTCTAGTGGCATATGCTGCAGGATGGAATGCTGTATATTGTTGCAAATGGAGCTCTGTCGGCCTTTCAAAGCCTCGTCCAAACTACCTGTCCTTGTCCTCTCTGCTGTGCCGTTGTGCTGAGAGTGATATCCTGCCACTTCTGCCTGCAGTCTGCATGCAGTACACTGAGCATTTCACTGTTTGCCTTGAATGTGTCTGGCTATAATGAAAGCATGACTGGGATTTTCCACTGTGCTGCTGTATTGTGCTGGCTCATGCCAAACTCATTACAACAATAAGTCCACTAGCATACTTTCAGTTTTACATACGAGCCAGATGCTTAAGCAAACACATGGGTTTGCCAGCACGCACGTACACACACACACACACACACACACACAAGGACAGCTTGCCTAATTGCCTGTTTGGTGCTGATCATCTCATTCTATCTTGCTGTGATGAGATAACGTTGAGGCCCAACCACCCATCCAATGATTCACTCCATTGTCCTTTAAGCCATTTCCCTTTCCCTTTCAAGCTCTGCAGAGTTAGTTTTTTTCTTCACTATTGTGGCATTTAAAAGCTGACCACTTCTGGATAGCAAAGGTTTAGTGGCCAGATTACACAGTAAATGCCACCCACTTGCCAGAATAATTTGGGCAATGTTCATCTGTGTTATGTGGGCTACCACAGTGACACCATCAATCATGGAGCATGTTTCTCCTTGTAGTGTCAGCACCTTCAGCACTAATAATCAGCCAGCTGGTCCTTTGTGTTTTCAGGCTGGGGGATATGGCCACTCAAGAGCATCTTTCTCCTCTGGTGACGTGAGGGCTCATGATAGCTGATTTTGCTCTCCTTCCATTAGGGCCGTACAATTTATCTCTGTTAAAGGACAGTGTCCCGGTCCCTACTATTTATAGAGAGACATTCAGCCTGCCTGCCTGTTGGCTTGATATAACTTAGGGGAGCCTTTCAGGAACAACAAGAAAAATATAAATAATAATAAAAAAACACATCACTCGTCTCTCTAGATCAGTCTGGCGGCAACATCAGGCTTTGAACCAAACGAGTAAAAGTTCATCAGCTCACTCCCTCCTCTGCTCCACTCGCTCTCACCCAAACACAGTCCTGCTTTGAGTGGCCTCAAAGTCATGGCTTTTTTTGCTCTTGCAGAAGACACATGTTCAGCTCTTCTTTCATTTGTGCTGAAAACCCTATGCAGGCTAATTAGGGAGCGGCGGACAGGTTTCAATGACGGACTAAGGCACGCTGCAGGGGCGAGGGCTGTGGGAACAGTACTCACAGTGGTGGTGTGATGTGGTCACAGGAAAAAAAACGGAAAAAAGAATAGAATAGAGAAAAGGGAAAAAGAACAGAAATGAAAAGGTCTAGACATGCCCAAATTAGCATCTCTTTCTGTTCTCTAAAGCTCAAAATGTTTTGCACCACAGAATGATGTTGAATGGCTTGATAAAAAGCAAACATTTCTCTTCATATTAAACATCTTTGACTGTAGTTGTTTTGTTCTTGGCTCTTGTTCCAACATAAGCTAGTGCTATAGCAAACGCTACTGACTCAAAACACTCATCCGCTGGATCTGAGGGAACTTGAGCATTCTGAGAATGAACAGAAACACATTACTGTCTGTGCGTGTCGAACCAACTCCATTCTGTCAACAAGCCCCCACAGAGGCTGCCAAAGCCTCCCACCTGTCTGCTGTAAGTGACCCAGGCTGTAGGAGAGCAGGAGTGTGTGACAGAGAGAGATGTGGCCATGGCCAACTCCTCCAGCAGCCCCACAGCTCCTGCGCACACACTCAGCTCAACTCATTACTCTTCTTCTGTTCTTCTAGATGCTTGAGGATGGAGAGAGTGAGGCAGAGTGTGTTTGTAGGAATAATGCTTTTCCATTGTACATTCATGCTTTGGCTCTCGTGAATTGTGGGAAATCATTGATTTAATTACATTGGATTTGGTTTGATTTGAACGATAAAAAATGAGGAAGTAGATGAAAGCTTTCAATCAGCATGTTCCTCTGTGGTGTGTGACACACGACCATCACACTGAGCAAGACAGAGGGGGCGGGGGTGAGAAGGGGGAAACGGAGAGCTCCTGGCTTTTGAGTGATGATTGGCTGCGAGCCTGGCCTCTGACGGGTGACAACAGTGAGTCTAGACTGAGATTACACACATCTCTCAGCCGAGCCAGTTTTTTCTCTCTCTCTCGCTCTCTCTCTTTCCTCTACAGGTTTAAGCACAGAAATATCCTCCAGTCCCTCGAGTGAGGTTTGTACTGTATCATGTTATTTGCTCCTGATGTTCAGAACCCTAACATGAACTAACCACCACCACCGCCCCCTTCCCTACCTCGCTCCCTTTACCACCCAAAGCTTATCAAATCTGCTGAAATGTATATTACAACAAAATACACTGGTAGTGTGTGTGGACTAGAAGACAGGATCCCATGCATGCAGAGGGCAGCAGCCAGGCAAAGACAGGGAGTTTAATAGAAGGCCAGTGGTGGAGAGATTGTGGCTCCCTCACAGTGCTGCCGCCCATGGAAATATGATCCATCTCTAACCACAGTAAGTAAATCTTGACTCACATGTCAGGAGGTAGTGTGCCTCGCACATAATTATTTATGGCATGCAGCAAACCTTTGGAACAATGTGTTTTGAATGTCAAAATCAATATCTAATTTCAGGAGATTGATGCACTTACACGTCTGCGATTTTCCTAGCCGTTCGCTAGGTAGGAGGTAGGAGACCAACATCACTGTTCCGAGGGCCAATGGAAGGTTGATGTTTACCACTTAGCACCGAAATAAAAGCAAGGAGTGAGTGTGTGTGTGTGTGTGTGTGGGGGGGGGGGGGGGGGGGGGGGTGCAGTTGATGGGCAGTTGATGAACTATTTTCATGCCTAGCAGGTATCCCAGGGAGTCGTGACTCTTAGCTCAAGCATTGGCTGATGGACTTGTGCCTTCGAGGGAGAGCAGAATCAATGACAGCTTCAGGGTGGTGGCGGTGTGTGTATGTGTGTGTGTGGTGAGGGTGGCTGACAGAGTCAACCTCTGGAAGGCTGTGAAGTGAGAGGTGGAGTCTCCGGTGATCAGATAATGTCAGTTCAAGCAGCTTCCAGCTCTGTTCTCCAGAGCCCATGATCCTCTTTCCCTCCTAAACTTGGGACTCTTCCACCACAATGGAGAGCATGACAAATAATGGCTTACCAGGATTCCAGGCAGACAAACATGAATAGAGCCATATATGTTTTCAACCTCCGCTTGACCTACATATATGTGTATGCAAGAGGCAGATAAACTAGACTGGCCATGTGGAAGGGTGTCAGTGTTTTCACACTGTGCGTGTGTGTCTGTGTGTGTGTGTGTGCTTGGCAATCACCGTGAGAGAGTCTCAGGCCAGCCCGTGTGCTTCCACACATATGCTGGTGTTAGTGCTGCGGTGTGGCATCAGAGTCCAGAATTCATTTACAAAAGATAATTGTACATTTCTAGGGGGAAGGAGAGAAGGCGGTGAAAGGCAATGAAAGAATGAGTCTCTACATCAGCGCGCACAAACGGTGTTAATGAGGACGATGATCGTCTCCAAATGAATCCAATTAAGGAGCTGTTATTCTCCGACCTCATGAATCTCCATGCATTCCTTTGGGATGTTTTGTCACTCAGGAAGAGGAAATTGGGGGGATGTGGACTCCCAGACCTCAGTGCTAATTTATATACAATGCTTTATTTCATTTATTTCCCTTTCTCCTAGCCGCCCTGAGAGCTGAGAGGAGGGAGAAGTGGTGTGGGCGGCCATGTGAACTGGGAGGAGTCACCAGTTCCCATGGGAGCGACTCCAGCGCGACGGCGAAAACGATGGGATTACTCCCTGGATTAGGAGGCGATAAGCGCGCTAAAGAAAATCTCTCAACAAGCCAGCATGGAAGGGAGGGACACTTTCATTTAAGAGAGCCACGCTGAAAAGCTGCCGACAGGCATATCTCCTCAATGGAACGACAACAATAACGACAATACACAAATAAAGACAAAGCATCAACACAGGGGTCAGAGCTGGACAGAACAGAGCCATTCTCAGACAGAAGGTACCTGTCCGTCTCGGGGACATCTCACTCAATCTGGCAACACAGGCTGCAGCTGATTAGCACGTGGAGGCGAGCGAAGAACAAAGCCAGAGCCTGCCGTGCCCTCTCCTTCACAATCACATTAGGAGCTTCCAGGGTCCATGGCACCAGTGCGTGCCCACACCTATGCATCACACCTTTGACTGACAGCAGCAAATGGCTCCAGTCCCTCTAGCTCTGAGATCTGCCCTCATGTTTCTTAATGAGGGGTTAACACCACTCTAAAGCAGCCTGGCAAATTGAAAACAGATTAAGAAAACTCAGGCATCAGGCACATATGAAAAAAGTGAGAAGGAGAGAGGGGGAAAAAACCCACGTCTTGCAGCAAAATTGTGTGTTAACAGAGCATGTAATGTCACTATTTTCCAAAGTCATCTTCAGAGGGGGAAGGGGTGGGTGTAAAATAAAAAAGATTACTTTTTTGTAGAAATGGGAAATTAGATTAGTCTCTTTTTTGACCATTTTCAATTCAGACTGACCTTTCTTTTTTAAAGACAATTTTACATGCTCAATTATGGCACTGGGCTCAAAGTCTCTCTCTCTCCCTTTCTCTCTCATTAAAGCTCTGTCACTCTGTTGATGCTGTCTTTCTTGTGGAGGCGAGCAGAAGAAGCAGAGGAGAGAGAGTGACTTGAGGACAAAGGTGATGGTGATGATGGTGGTGGGGATGGTGGTGGGTACCAATCAGAGCAGACAACAGAGGTGGAGGACAAGGAGACAGATAAGGACTTGATTTGGAAGAGACGGCCTGTTGCTCTGGAGACGTGGTGCTGTGCATGTAGGGAAGAGTTAAGACTGGCGTGCTGCTGGGAGACCCACCACAGACCCCATCCCCCCCGCCACTCCCCCGAGATCTCACACAGCGCAGATTCCTTGGGTGGGTCAACAGGAGGCATCACAAACAGCGAGGAAGGGGAGCTTATCTTAATTCTGAAAGCAAGAAAATCCAAGATCCCCATCCAGGCTGACGTGCTCTAATCGATACGGACAGGTAATTCAGACGAATGCAGGAGAGCTTACCACTCACTGCTCAGAGCTGCCGCATGGCAACTACCATACACACACACACACACACACACACACACACACACACACACACACACACACACACACACACACACACACACACACACACACACATACACACACACACACACACACACACACACATACACACACACACACACACACTTACACAAATGCACTAAACAACACACAGAGATACACACACACAAAACATTAGCTAAACACACAAATAAACAAACTTACATGCCGTACACACACAGAGACAGACACTCAGACACACACACACACACACATAGTTACTAGGATATTTCCCAGAAATGTAATCAAAGGGGCTGTGCCAGTCCAGTCCAGCACCAGAGCGAAGGGTATTATGTAAGAGATAACGACCCAAGAAAACACAAAGGAGGTAATAATAAATGTTAATTATCAAAGCTGTGCTTCTTTATGAATATTCACTCACTCTATTAAAATCTCCTCTGTCAGAATATACCAGGAGCAGGCCAGCTATGAACATCACACACACATACACACACACACACACATGCATGCACACACACACACACACACACCACATACACAGTAGATGTGGGACAGCACAGTGAGGTCAGCTAGCAAAATCTGAGTCTGTCTTGTGTTGCATGATTGAAGGTATTGGCATAGATCCAGCAAACATGAGGAAAATGAAGAGCACAGAATGCCTTCATCATCAGGGAGATGTCCATCAGTGAGCACATGAGAGGGGCTCTGGAAGTGTGGGGTCCAGTGACTGTGCACTCTGTGCCTGTGCGATGTGTGGACGGATCTGCCTCTCACCAGAGCCCTTGGGCCAGGGAAGGTGCATTGCACAATTGCACTCTGTCTTCCTCCCTTATACGTCACTCTGCATATCCTCTGCCAGCGCTGCTAACGAGGGCTTGCGCTGCTGCAGTGCCAGCCACTGCAGGACTCCTTGCTCGTGTAACATTTTGTTGTCATGAGAAAAGAACTAAGACAAATGAATTCAGCGCAAGCACACCAGGGAAGACTGTAGTGTGTAACCACATAAGTGCACAGCTCTGCTTTTTACAAGACAAGGCAGATGATCCCACAGATAAATGTTTTATCTTCTTACAGGAAATAGTAAGCATGGCAGTGGTGTGTGTCACTGTCACAAAGGCTGTTTAAGTAAACTAGTAAGAATGGCACCCACAAAACCATCAAACAATGTTCTCAGGCATGAAATTGAGTTTGTGTGTTTGTGTGTCGTCAAATCAATTGTGAGATTTTGGTCTCCACTACGACGTCAAAAAATCCTTTCAGTTTAACAATGTGGAAACAGAGGATGTGCCCACAGAAACAGGGAGAAAACCTCCAACATGAAAAATGTATGTTAAAAGTGAACGGTTCAGATCTCTGTTTAATTTTAAAATCATTCCACTCAGGTCCATCCAGAGGTCTTGGTGAAGCAGCAACACATGACTTGACTATAAAATCAAGCAGGAGCATGTTTTACAAAACTGTCCCCTTTTCTGAACAGAGTGCCATTTCCTGGCTTTCTTAAAAACATGCTCTTTCTCACATTGCTGCTATGGCACGGAGGCACAGACGTTTCTCTTTTTTTCTCGCTCTCTCGCTCTCTTTTTCTTCTCTCAATTCCAGCCATTGCTGTGGAGAGAGAACCTAGCCCCTGGCGGTGTTTTCAATAAGATTGCTTTCATTCATGTGGCTTGAAAAGAGGAGAGAGAAAGAAATCTGTGACTCCAAGCTGACAAAACCATAGGCAGAAAGAATACAGTCGTGCACACAGGACCATGTGCTCACCCAACAAAAGCCTGGGCTAATGTTACCTGTGACCGCAGACTACCCAGGCAATGCATGGCCAGGCAGTGTACACATAACCCCCAGGGGCAGGTGAAGAGCTCGACACACAAAGATCCAGGGCTGAGAAAAACAACAGTCGGGCCGACCTCGCGGCCTCTGGCTGGGTCAGCTCTCTCGCTCGGGAGGCCACTGCCAAAAAACAGGAGGTGAAGGCTGGCCACGGAGGACTAACAATCCCATTACCTCACCACGTCTAGAGCCGCAGCCAGCTCCCGTTCTCACACCCCCACCCCCTCTTTCTGTCCCTCCTCTCTTACGGCTGTGTGTGCACTTCAATGTGCTCCAGGCGTTCTATTTTTAAACACGTGCACATATGTTGTGTCGCCGCTCCTCATGAGACACTCATATTGTATGTTAGTGAATGCCTGGCAGAAACAGCTATTTGCTATTCATTCTGTGAAGATTTCATATCGCTATATAGTATCTTCCAGCAAATATGGCAAAATTAGCTTCATCCCTACTAACTTTAATTCCTGTAACAGCGCAACAGTGAGATCCATACAGTGCATCCATATTCTGCCTACTTAGTGCGCATTCTAGTAGGCCTACTAAAAAAGCACCAGAGGCAAAAGACTGAAACTGAAAAGCTGAGAAGGGTTGATGCTACGAAGTGGCAAAATCCTCCGGGTCATAAAAAGGTCAAGCATTGGGAATGTGCTGAAAGTTTAATGTTGTCACATAACCTGTGCATGCTAATTCCCCACTGACACTAGCATCCTCTGCACAAACAGAGCTGCCAGAGGCACTGATGAACACAGGCAAGCTGGACCTGACCTAAGACAGCTGGTCACAGGGGTGGGGGTTGGATATGAGTGTGTGTGGGGGGGGGAGGATGGTCTCTGAAGAAACATGGATGTTCGCTGGGGAGATGTCCACTGGAGAGTCAAGTAGTCGTCCACACACACACACACACACATATGCACACATCCTGGGGGACCTGTCGGGGGGTGCTGGCTGTTGCATATTTAACCATCTTCCCGCGCCACCGCTGGGACGGGTCATGCCACTGCTTGCACGATGTGTCAATGCTTTCGATGAAAACATTCCCGGCTGACATGTCACCCAGGCCAGCGTGGAGCTTGCCAGCTGTGCATGTGAGCGCGTGCGGCTGCATGCATTTGTGCATGTGTGCGTGCGCGGAGGCGTGCTTGCCATTCAGGAGCTGGAGCACAGCTGGAGACTGTGGAGGTTTGCTGAGACCCCAGAGCACTAATTAAGAGCACAGAGAGATAGACACACAGTGAGCAAGAACAGCACTGCCACTGAAGCTAAAGATAGGCATTTAAGCATGAAATTTAGATTAGATGACGGAGGGCACAGCTATTTAGGTTATACTGATGAGGTAACAGGGACGCTTGAGTGGCCCAAACTCCTTCCAATCTCCAAAAATGTCTTCCGCATCCCTCCTTCCTTCTTGATTCCCTGACTTTCTCCCTTGGTCTCCCAAGCCTGTAGCTCGGCTAGAATTGGACCCCTCTGTTTGCAGTTTGGATCATGTGGCTTTATATGGTGGTCAGAAAGGATTAAGCTTTTAATCAGTCCCAGATCTTACAGAAATATCAAAAGGGAATTAATTGGATTTTCAGGCTTTTATGGCATGGTTAATATGTGTCCAGCCTCGTCTGCCTTTGTCCCCTGCCGCCTGCTTTACTTCCGCCATTGTGTTTCCGCTGCTAAACTTAATGGATTGGTGGAATAAAAGTCTTATTCATAGTGCAACAACAGACAGAACATCCTAAACTACAGACGAATAATTCATTCAAGTCACACACATATAAAAAAAAGTTTCAAAAACGAAAAAACAAAAGCTGCCTATTCATGGAGGTCGGCACACAGCAAAACTATAAATAGCTAGCTAGCAGACCTTATCCAAAAAAAGACTCAGCATCAAAAGACCAGTTATCAATGGGTAAATGCATTCAATTCAACTGCTCATGTCCTTGTGCTGGTGTGCAGGAGCATTTGGCATGTTCCTCATAGATGCGAAGCTCTACAAAGAAATTGCAGTTCTCTGAAATTCAACACATACTTTAATTTATTAGATATTTTCATGTATTTTCTTCTTTCTCCTGCTGCTAGTGACCAGGATGGAATCACATTGCTGCTAGTGACCAGGACGGAAACCAGTGGAGTGTCCTGTCCTGAGAGTGGCCTGTGGAGTTCATTCTAAAATTTTGAGATTTACCAAGGTGCTTTAATGAAAAAACACATGTGCTTCCATATTGAACTAAGATGAGCCCTGGGCTGCTGTCAGGCTCTGTAAAGAGCATGAGAGGGGGGTTGGGCTGGTCTCTGTTGGCCTCTGTCTTGTGTTTTTTGAGGCAGCTCAGCCAGGCTCAGGTGGACCCCTGTGGACGTGAGATGCTGTAACTGACACACAGGGCTTTACATGGATAGCCATATTTATCTTCAGGATAACACCTTTTGCACTCCACAGTCTGCCACCCAGGAGCTATCCTCTCTCTCTCTCTCTCTCTCTCTCTCTCTCTTTCTCTGCAACAGGGCCTCTCCCTCACCAGTTATCCCTTTGCTCACTTACTCTCTTCTTCTCTCATCTTTCCATCACTATCTTTTTCCCTTCCCATCTCTTCCCCTCTATTTCCTAAGTCCTCCCACCACCACCCAACACCTTTCTGCCTGGTTAGCACTCACACTGAGTGATCAGCACGCTCAGCTGATTGGTCTTGAAAGGCTGCACACCTTAATGAGGTCTCTCTCTCCCTCTTGCTGTATATATGTATGTATGTGTGTGTGTGTGTGTGTGTGTGAGAGAGAGAGAGAGAGAGACTCAGGGGTGGAGGATGGACTGTCAAAAGGTGGACTGTCAAATTGACATGCTGCATCTGAAGGGTTTTGGGGGGCAATGATGACACCACTGTTCAAATCCAGCTGTCAGACCTGGGACACCTGATCATTTATAGCAAGATAGCAAGATAGAAAGCAAGAAAGAAGAAAAGAGCAGAGAAGAGACACAGAAGGCCAGCTTTGAGTCACTGCAGCCGAACTGAGAACAGCCTGCCTTGTGAGCACATGCTGAAATCCATCTAGACACTTGGCTTGAGAGTGCATGAACCCAGTGAGAGTGCAAGTAAATGAAAACGTAAATCTAATTTGAATCGGGATGCATGGAATGCTTACAAGCACTATCTCCAGCATTTGGCACAGCCTTGATAGGAGATTGACTTCATTGCTAAGGGGCATGAGCATACAGTGAGTTAAATTGATTTCATTTAGTTGGTGTGGCACTGCGAAGTATGCTGCCCTGAGACCCCAATGCTGTGTCCACCTTCATTACCCTGCAATCGATCATCATTGCAGAGGCCCAGTTCTTTTGAAATGACTACGCTCTGGTCTACTACATGCTTGCAGGGATCAAGTAACAAACAGACACACAGGCAGCAAGGTGGCAGGCAAAGGGAGCTAAATGAGTTTTGCAATGAAAGTTTAGCCTTCTGTGGGGTGGAGACACAGATTGCAAGCCCAGAAAGGTCCCTGTTTGACATTGGTCAGTGGGAACTCTCAACTGCATCCATCTAGTAATTCAAGTATCTGTTACAAAAGAGAAAGCTGTGCATTGTTCTTTCGTTTATGATAAATACATTAACAAAAAATAGATAAACAACAAATGTGGGACATTGTAGCCTGGTTTTATATCTTTAAATGTATGGTCTTATAGGTCAAGAGAAAGTCTCTCTCTCTGTCTGTCTCCCTCTCTCTCTTGAGGGAAGATAAAGCAACGTGCTTCTCTGCAGTAATAATGTGGGGTAGTCTGCCTGTATCATGCAGCCTTTTAGAAGCCATATAGTGCAATGTGTTGAAACAGTCTAATTAAAGCACTCGAGTACACTGTGTGAATATTGGCACATTTTTAATAAGTACATGCTAGCATGTTTCCTCAGAGTTTAGAGGCAGTTGCTATGGTTACAATGCTCTCCCGGCTGACCAACAGCACATTTCTCCACACCCAACTCCAGAGATGGATGTTTTCAGTCACTGAGATGCTTAAATGGGCTTCCCGATGATGATTTAAAACAATCCCCCAAACCTTCATTACGGGCTGATACTTGCGCTTAGGTAAGTACAATGCCTGTGCCAACCAAGTCTCCAATTTATGGACCATCTTGACAGAAATGCTTAGAGGCCTTTAAAATCTTGGGATGCATTAAACCTATCTTGGCAGCTTGTGTACATCTGCAGTCAATAGGCTTTAAAAGACATTTGGCTTAATTATCTTGGGGCCGTAGGATGTTGGTGTAGGTCCTTAATTATGCCACAGACAGATGAAGAAATGAGGAGCATTAGTATCAGAACAGGGTTTTTGTCATGGTTTGTTTGTACCTCCTACTACCTCAGAGTATTTTACATCTCAGCAGTCTAGATGATTCCACCTTCCTTTCCTCTGCATTCATCAGAAAATTGAACTCTCTCTGTCTCACTCTCTGTCTCATTCATTCTCCCTGTCTATACCTGGCTAACTACTGTCCATTGACAATATCCTGATAGACATACACACACAAACACACATCTCTCTCAGGATTATAAGCTAATAATGCTGCCATTTGCAGGCCCCTCTAACAAAGCAAGCTCAATTAGCAGAGTGTGGTACAGCAAGTCACTGGTCCGGTTTCTAAGGGAACATGGCCCCAGACAAAAAACACACCAACTCTCTCTGCGCTGTCACTCACTTTGTATAAAGGCACCCTCTTGAATGATTGATACTGAGTGCATTGTGCTGCGGGCACACAGACCCTTTGCAGGCAGGCCTCAGACAGCTGGGTGGGAACATGCCACTTATGTGGAGCGAGCAGATGCTGCACTTTAACTCTTTCGGAAATTAGTCCCATTGGTGTGTGCCACGGCTGCCATCTTTAAGTGCCCCCATGTGGCCCTTTGGCCTAGTGATGGCTATCAGCGGAGTAGCAAAATGCCCACTGCCAATAGCGTCATACACCTGTGCTGCATAACTTTCTATTACGACAGCAACTGTTAGATAAGGGTAATTAATCATAGTGGCAGTGACAAAAAATTATGCAAGCTTGGGGCCATTGCATTTACTTGATCATTTAGGGCCATGTTGTCTGTTTGTGGGTAATGTCAGCTGTTGGGAACTGTAGCATCCTCTGAGCAAAGCTTCAACAGATTTTCAGCAGAGGAGAGTTGACTGTGAACAAACCTGCAGTGTTTCATGGACCTCATCCCCCTCCATCTACTTATGGAAATGACTGACAAACCTACTGCCTGTTTGAGTTCAGTTTGTTTCATGGGCTTTTATGCATCAAAGTCATGATATCCATGCAGATATCCACAGGCTGGCAGTCCCACAATCCCCTTCAAACATCACTCCTCACAGGCTGCTTCTGACTGCAACTTTGTGTCGCATCAACACACAATGCTGTGGTTGCCACCTCAGTAGTTAACTATAAATACATTCCTTATTAAGACAGTTAATTATGAATACAGTACAGTTCTGAAGTGAAACATTATACTCCATGCCTGTCATGTCCATCTGCAACACCAAACAAACACACACACAAACATCTAAAAAATTCAAACAAAGTGGCTTTTATCTGTGGTTCTATTTGGTCAGAGACCCTGCCAAAAATCATTTTTGCCTGCTGCTTCCCTGGGGGTATCATTTTTGATATCTTTCTGCAACAACAACAAGCTGTTTCCCTGAACACATCCTTGACTCCTCCCATGGTGAATGAATGGAGAGGTCAGCAAGCGCAAGCCAATCTTTTAGTCATCGCCTGTCAAAGAGGTGAAACGCTCCCCCATTCATTCAATTGCAACTGACGTGAGGATGAGTCTGTCAGAAATAAAAGAATACTTTCACAGTCAGACGTGGCCCCACATGCCCTGACACCAGGGCCCACAGCATTTCTGAGAATGATACAAAGGAGAAGCAAATCAATGTGTTATCCATCATAAGAGACTGATGAATCGTTTGTACTGATCAGCAGACCTTGTGGCATCAATAGACAACCAACCTCAGCAAACTGTAAAAAAATGTGTTATTAGCAACAGGATATCTTATAAATCATGTACGGTGTCAATGTGTGTGGTTCTCTTTGTGTCAATATTGTATAGGTGTATATACAGTATATACTGCATATATATACACCGAAATATGTATATTGATGCCGCATAGATTGTGTGAATTATCTTGTGAATACGACAGTAACATCTGCATGTTAAATGCAGAAGTTGAGCCATTACTGTAATAAGCTCTGTAACTATCAGACCACTGAATGTATTGACTAATTAATTTATTTCTTTGGAAGGCTTGGGAACATCCCATAGCAGATGGCCATTCGGCTATCTCCATCAAACAGCACCTGTTCACAAAGGCTCCAGATTGCTGAACGCTTGTGGCTTCGCTTCCCACTAGTGAGAATGATCACTGATGGAGACGCACAGATTTTTAAAATCTCTCTTGTAATGAAACGACATGCCACAGAGTATCCTCTTATACCTACTTACACCTCTTCGTTTTTTAAAAAGTGTGTGCATGTGTGTGCAAAAATTTGTGCATGTTCCAAGAGCAACAGCCTATGTTACTCTTCAGTCTAATAGCATCTAGCTTATGTCAGGGAGAGCGTAGATACAAATGAGAAAAAGTGTCAGAGGAATGTGTATTGAATAGCACTTTCTGATAGCTTGTAAGGAACCCAATGTTCCCAGCTCCAGTGAGACATTTAGGTCATCCTCAAGGATACATCTCAGACTGCTAACCATGTGGGAAAGTTCAACAAAGAAAACACTCATCTCATTTCAAAGGAATCCTGACAGCCTTCCTTTAACATAGATACATTTAAGTGAATCATTTTGAGTGTAGAGGAATGAAGAATTATTTTGGACTTATTTATTTCTGAGGTTTGTGATTCCCATGGGTACTAATTATAGTGATTGGTATTGGAAAAGGTTTTTTTTTCACTTTATTTTTATGCTTGTGTGTGTGTGTGTGTGTGTGTGTGTGTGTGTGTGTGTGTGTGTGTGAATGAGAAGAATGAGAAAAATAACACAATGTGTCTACACCCAAATAAAATTGAAGACAATAACATGTCCTCTTTCTTGTTGTCATTTTGTGGCTGTCCTGGGGATGCATTCATAAATATTTCAACTTACGTTTTTTAGATAAAAAATACAATTCACTAGTTGTAATTATGCAGGAGAAAACATGTTTCCTATTCGTGAAGCACAAGTTGAGCTGGTTGCATAACATGCTCACATGGCCTTCTGGTGAGAATTCTGGGCTAGAGACACCAGGGCAATATCCTGGAATGTTCCTGACATGCACTTTTATCTTGTCGATTTCTTTGCGCTTGTCCTCACCAGCTCGTAATTGCTTTCCTAGTCTCCCTCCTAACCCAATAATATGCTATTATCATACATGATCAGTGATAAAGACCTAGGCCTCATCCAAATACAGACTGCTATTTGCTTCCTTATCCTTCTAGGCCTCATTCTGATCCTGCTATTCTTGTATTTCTGTTGGTTTTCATTCTACACAGAAGTTGCAAATCCATAACCAGATAAGTACATAGCGTGACCTATCTCTAGAAATAGTGCTGTACGAAAAGAAATCCTATTTTGGAGGAAAATGTCACTTCTTTCCACTGTAATACACATCTTGGCACAATCTCACAATAGTTTATCATACTATATGATGTTAGTGACCTTATCACCCCTAAACTCTGCAATCTCTTCTATCTGCGATGTGTGCATATTCTCCCATGACAGTATTGCCATAGAGGGAGAGAGAGGAAGTGGAATGGCAGGAAGAGAAAAAGAATAGAGGAAGGACAGGAGCCTTTCACATATAGAGGTACAGAGAAAAATATACATATATATAATATATATGTATATATATGTGTGTATATGTATATGTGTATATAGAATATAGTATATATATATATATATATATATATATAGAGAGAGAGAGAGAGAGAGAGAGAGAGAGAAATAGTGTGACGAGCACATTTGCTTCATGCATTGACTGAAAAAAGCCAATCAATATGAGGGCCTCTGAAGAGAGAAGAGAGGCATTGACAAACCTGTTATGTATCACTGCCTTTAATGGCTCCTCATGCCCAGCGTATTCATCAGGCCGGGCTGGCAGCACGCAGGTACCCTACCCCAGCATGCTCAGCCCACTAATTACTGCTCGGCGAGCACCGTGGTGGCGGTTAGGCCCGTGTTCAATATGCCCTAGCCGGCCGGCCGGCGGGCAGGCAGGCAGGCATTGTCATCAGCTGCAGAGCGTTCACTCTGTCGCTTGCTTGTTTGCTGTGGGATTTGGTCCCAATAGAGGGCAGCTGCCAAAGGCAGATCAGCTTGCAGTGGTTAGTATGAAGTCATTACTGGACCATAAGAACTCTAATTAAATGGGAACTAATCAAGTCTGTTTCATTGGACAGAGACCAAACTAAGATCCATCATCCAAACTCCCACCTGGACAGGACATGTCATTGACGTTCCTGTCTTTATAGCTGCGCTGTTAGAGACATTCCTCTTTTATCTCTAACATACAGTAATGCACATTTGTTTGGCCTTAACATTTGTTCTGATTACTTTGACACGCAACACACTAACATGCTATAATTTTAAAAAGTATGACCCTGACCCTATATCCCATTTCAGACCGAACAAGTTACATCATTGGCATTTTGAAAAGAGAGCCCAACAGTCTTGCATTGCATCTTCAAAAGGATACAGGCATCAGCCCAGAAACTGCAATACACAACTGAGTCACACAAGCGGCTCATTCAGGGTGAAGTTGCTAATGCCATTTATATGCTTTCAAAGAGATAGCATCTCCACAGCTGTGTCATCTTTATAATGATGCACTGAAAGGAAACAGCACCAAAGAGCCAAAGGTTGTAATCAAGTTAGCAGTGGCTTTTTCAGCTTCATCTACAGCAGACAGCTATTTATCATGCCCAGAATATCTATCATACCATTGCAAATGTAACATGGTGTCATCTTGAAAAACAATAAACAACATATAAGCTTGACCAACAGTGGCCTCCATACACGAATACATATTCCACGGGGAGTTGAGCAAAAGAGAGCCTACAACCGCCTACATTTTACAACTTGTTCGCCGTTATAATCAGGACCTTGGACAGTTCCTTCGCTTTCTCTGTTCTGCCGTAACGATGCTGATTTTTTTTTTTTCAAATAACTCCACAAGAATTAGCCATTTTAGTACTCTAAATACCTTTGGCCTTTGACCACCACATACACTCTGCCCATCCCCACAGGGTTTATGCATCCCCACACTCTGCCCCCTCTTCCCTACAACACACGCACGCCCTCGCGCGCACACACACACACACCAAAAAGCATTTCACATAAGAAACTACCTAAAAAGCATTTACCATACATAATCTCCCCACCTACATACTGCATAGACTATGCCATCTGGGAAGTCTCAGGGGCTCTGTTCACGTGTTAATTTTGTACTTTGCAGTGTTGTTGTTGTTGTCAAAAACATTTATTTGGAATTATGATGGTCTTTTAGCATTGTTAAAAATGTCTGGGTCTTAGTCCGTCTCTGTTTTTTACATACTTTTACGAAGAGTGAGATCAGTTTACACATTATAAAAATAAATCTTTCTGTTCTTATACGATAAAACAAAAATAGCCTATGGCTTTTCTCAGTCGCCACACACATCTTGCATATTTCTGCATAATTCTCTCGTTAACAAACAAATAAATTGTCACCGACATTACTTACATTTATCATTGAATTTCAGTGCCAAATTTCTGGTGAACAGTGGCATTGGGTCACTCAATCGGGAATTCCAAAAATGTACCGTGCTCCGTAATCGCCTCCGACCTCTGTATTCCAGCACTGCCTACGCTGAACTGAGTCTAATTTGAACTGAGTCAATTTGATTATAATCGATTAATGCTTTTACAACTCCTACATTGTTCCTAGCCAGACAATAAATTACTTCCTTGCTTGGACCTCACTTAGTTTGTACACTGGATAAAACGCCGCTCTTCCTCAGCGGCAGACGTGTTGAGAGGTATTTCATTTCTCCTATCGGCGTTCAATGGGTGATGCGAGATTTCAGGGTCTTCAACATCCAGACATCGTTTTTACGAATGTTGTTATGAACAGATGTACATCAAACATGAGTCCTGTTAGATACAGCAGTGTAAGCTATCGGGGCGTTATATCTGTGAGCTAATACCAGTCGTGTAAGAGGCGCGTTGCATCTAAGTAACCTAAAATGTCCAACAGCAAGGTGCTTAGCCGAATGTCTTCGTATCTCCTTTTCCATCCCATCGCGCGGTCTCTTTCTCACCCTCTCTTACTCTCTCTCTCTCTGTATCCGCAGCACGATCGCACTCTTCCACAAAGAGCCAAGCCAAGGCAACTTGCATACAAAACAGCTGACTCAATCTTCAAGCTGCATAATCAAGATAAAGACGGAGAGGGAGACGGAGGCGCACAAGTTAGTGAGAGACAGCCAACAGCTCACAAAATCTCTAAGCAATACGACAATTTTGCATAAAGTAGGTTACAGACGAAACCCCCCAATTTCTGTCCGCAAACATCGTTCAAACTACAACTCCTAATCAGCAGAGGATGTGGATTCAATATCAAGACAGAAAGAGCATTGAAACGGAAAATCCATCAGTGCTCCTCAACGGCCTCCTAGGCTTTCATTAAACCATATGAGTAACTTTCTGAATGTTTTCCCCGACCTGTTACGCATGATCGGATACAGACGGAGATTAATTCAGAGCGCAATTCGTAAGCTTTTATTCTCTTTATTTAAAATACTGTCTCAAAACAGATTCAGAGGAACTTATATACGCCACTTGGTTTATAACATGAAACCTTGTCAACCTCTTTCGAGGAAATCCAAAATATTTGCTTTTCACCGCTCTATAAAAAATGCACTAACATGCAACTACTCGGTCGACAGAGAGAAATATCATTATGTTCACAATCAACAATAAAGCAACTCGACATATACCGCTGATGGAGACAAAATAGTTTGTTTTTAAGGAATACGGGGCGTGATTTGTAGCCTGTGTCACTCGTTATGAGGGTATGTATGGAGTCAAGTAATTCCAATGTCTTGCTGAATCGTTCGACTCTGGTCCTATACGCTATTTTAAAAGCCATGCCTTGTGGTCAATGTTAAAAGCACTTACCCGTAGCCTATACATTTAGACTTACCACAACCTAACTCATTGCAGACGTTTATGTAATTTAGTCATGAACAGTCAGTCTTTTCTTGGACTCACTGCACATTAGTAAATCTGACGGAACCACAAAGATGAACTTTCTAGCATTAAAATGAAAACAGCATTTGGTCCTTTAAACTGCCTTTCAATTACTCGCTTTCGTACGTGCGTATCTGTGGAGCATCTGATGTAAAAGTTGAAGGGTTAAATGCATACGTCACTCCATTTAGCGTCAAATTAAATGCACGAATAGAGAGTAATTCCGTGCGACGAAAAAAAAAACATATTTTACTAACATCGTAAAAGTGAGTACATGCAGTTAGTCAGAAGAAGCATATTTAAACCTTTGGGATGACAGACCAAAAGATATCATCCATAGCCCACCAACTTGCAGGTGCCATACATTCAGTATAAACTAAAGCATTGGACAGTCCAATAAATACAACTTTCATGGTTAAAGGCTTACGAACGTGTATCTAGCTTCTCATACAATAGCCGATGCCAGTTCTGGGTTTGTTATATTATCGGATTTAGACATGCACATGCAATACTTCACACAGTACTCACGTTTCTCACAACATACACCGAAGGGAAGAGGAAAACCGTCAAAAAACGACTGTGTTTTTATGGTTGCAGGCGAACTCTAGCGGTAAACGCCACAGTATGCTGTCCAAGGTTCTGAACCATTTAGTGATCTGTAGGTGTTGCGTCGCCGATCCGTGAACGTCTCACTTCTTCCTTACAGCAGCCGGGTAACATGAAATGAAGTGCTGTAACGTTTCCGAGAGTGGGATAGGCTGGGAGTGTTGTCACTCCTTATGCATAAAATAAGCTAACTATCTTTTTTTTTCTGAAGACTGTTTCTTGTGTAGTTGTTTTCTAAATATGTGGACTGTATATAGTGACTTTTCAACAGTTTCAGGCACAAGCAGCCTGAATACACGACTTCATTATGTTGAGACATTGCTATATGCAATGGAAAGTTTGTGTCAGTTTCATGAATGCATTACGTTACTTAACTTCGTATATCGTTTTTCACGTCTCACTGAGCGAAAGTACTACGATACTATGCTCTGTTTGCTGCCAACTGAAACGTGAGCGAGTGATCAGGTATTAAATGTGCACTCGTAGCACTGAGAATGTTCTCTGTTTACATTTGCAATTACAAAACGTCGTTTAACCCAAGTGCTTATCATATTTTGCACATACGTCCATGCAAACACAGCTGTCCATCCAATCCATCATATAATTTTACAGTATAATACAAGAAACATTCCCCCAAACCGTTCACTAACCTGCTGTAAGCACAGGCGCAGAAACCGTGTTGTCTCTCCGGAACTAAAACCAGGGTCCCTATGTCACCATGAACCCCAAGACCTTTTTGTACGGCAGCAGATTTCGGAACGGAAAATCCAGGGTTCTTCTTGATCTCGGAACACAAAGAGCTGCAGCTCCTCACTGCGTCAAGCCCGAACCTCAGCGATCCATTAAACAGTGAGTGATTAATTCAGAGCGGAGAGTCCTGATTGAAAGCGCCTTCCTCCCTTAGGCTCTGTATATCGGAAGAGAGTAGGAGTCAACAGTTTCCTTCGAGCTGTGAGAGCCGAGACTTTTTCTAGAGCCCACGTTTGAAATGTTTTCTGCGCTTTATTTCAGTGGCGGCGCGCAGGGAGAGAAGTAGGTTACACGACAAAGGCATGCTGATCCAGAAGTCTAGTTAGGGCGAAGTTAAATCTCATAATAAGATTGTTTGTCACCGCCAGGCTATAAATGGTGCGGGTTCAACACAGAGGGCTAAAGGGTAACTGTAAATCTCCCTAATAGAGCGTGCCACGTGAAGTAGATTCAGAAACAAGACCAAACGAAGATGAGTTGTAATGTGATATCCTCTCGAATAGCCTACCCTTATGAAAGCAAACATGGTACCCGAAATATTTCTCTCAGATTAAAATGAGGGATGCATTTTCAGCAAAACAGGCTGACTGAACTTTTTATGTAGCTTTTCTTGCACCTATGCACACCATAAGTCACTTTTAACCACTATGAGTTGTCCGAGGATTAACACAGTTTAGGAAACGAACTGACTAGCTAAACATAACGTTCACTGTTCACACACGTCTGTCTCTACTTTGTTTTCAAGATAATTTGGGACACATAACAGAAAATGCTATTGAGGAAAATACTGGAATGACTGGAATGTGATATGTACCTTGTTCATGTACAGTCCTATTAAGTTTATTATCTAAACAAGACAAGTAGCAGAAGAGTGTATCAGAGGCTTCAGTGCACCCAGGTGACTCCATTAAAGGAGGACCACATAACCCTGACAAGGGTGCACAGCAGCAGTACCTTCTGTGTTCCATCACAATTACAGGTGGTGAAATTTTTCACAGGCCCGTTGTTGGCAATCAGTCATTCTTCTCTCCTCGTTGTCATTAAGGCTGTGTCCTCTTGGAGTTATTTATGGACGGTGGTGTTTGACATTACCGCCAATCTTTCTCTGGTGACATGGGTGGTTGGGGCTGCAGCACAGGTAAAGCTGTCTGTCAAGGATGGAGAGACAAAGACGAATCCAGGAGAAAATGCATATATAGACACAGATTGAGACCATGTGGAAATAAGATAAAACATGACGGGAATAGAGAGACTACAGAAACTAAAAGAAAGAGAAAAAAGAGTCAGAGAAAAAAATAACAAGATGAGAAATGCCCAAGCTGACTGCAGCAGTCCTCCCACAGTGAGTGGGCAGCCAGACACAGAGTGAGTAGGGACAAGTGCAGCCCAGCCCAGCCTATGGCCCAGCTCTGCCTTTGTCTTCTCCCACTGCTGCTGCACCAGCGATTGGAAGGCCCCTCTTGTCACCCCTGACTAATATCCGAGTGCTTGGCGGGGAAAGCCTGCTCTACCACACTCTCCTTTCCTCTCCTCTCCTCCCCTCCTCTGCTCTTGCCCACACAATTACAGAGTGCCACTTGGCAGCCTAGCTCCAGGTATGCCATGCAAAAAAAGACATGTCAATCATCCAGGTAACAGATTTCCAGTGGGGGCTGGGGGTGAGAGGGCCACCTGTCTGCTCATGTCAAAGGTGTCTGGAATGAAGCCTTGTCCTGTGTTGATTCAAAAGAGTTCCTCCTCACCGTGGTACGTCTGGGCGTGTTTTTTTTTTCTGTTGTTTGTGTGGGCAACAGAGGATGTAACCTGGGCTGCTTTCACTGCTGCTCTTCTCCCTCCGCATCCGCCTAGAGCTTGATGTGCCATACAGTCTAGCTGCCTCTGGAGACCACACAGTTATGCAACACAAAACTAATGAATTTAATGGAGGGCCTTGGCCACATTCCCCTGAATAATAACACACAAGCAAACCGTCTTTAATTTAATTTAGCCAGGAAATTGAGGGGGAGACTAAATGCTCTCTATACCAGCAGCACTTTGCTTGCGTAAAAGACTTAAGTGCTCGCATTTCATAAATAGAAGCGTCACACTGAAACGCGCCAGTTTTAATTACCTGAATGTTTCCTGATAGATTACGCATCAGAGGTAATCATTTAATCATATTTCACTCTTGTTTGAACAGATTGGCCTAATTGGGCCCAGACTATACATCACCAGGCCTGGACATTTCCCTTGACTTCTCAGACTGCTCTGAGGACAGGGAAAGTGGAAACTCTCAGTTCTGAACATCACTGAATAGAGCCTATTCAGACGCATGAGCAGATCCAGTTACAGCGGGGTTGATATTGTCTGCATGTGACTAATGAATATGGCCTCTGATTGATTACTGCTTCAGCGGCACAGTAAATTGGAAAACATCGGAACAACCTGGCCAGCTTGAAAGGTCCATTTTCTCCATTGACTAAACCGTTAAGCATAGCTGTGTGAAGAGGGTGGGGAGCTGGTTATGGGATTTTTGAGTATTTACACTAAGCTCTGAAAGCAAGAGTTAAATATTTTAAGTAGCTGTCAATAGGTAAGAAAGTGACATTTAATGCCCATTAATGGATTTGGGGAGGTGGGGGAACCAGAATGCAATAGGTGAAATGTTGGTTGTGATTTATTCAAATCCTTCATTTATTTTGCTAAGCCTATTAGGCAGCAAACGCAAGGGTTGGGATAGAGAAAGAGAGAGAGAAAAAGTGAGAGAGAAAGAAAAAGAGAGAGATGGGGCTAGTTATAATTCTGTGGAGAATATTTTGTGAGTGACAGACAGAATAATGGAGCATCTGCTGACACTGAGGGCTGGCCATCCATTCTGACATCTGGGATGTGGGAGAGATGCCTACAGTCCCCAGCTTGCACATGTGTGTGTGTGAGAGAGAGAGAGAGTGTGTGTGTGTGTGAGTGTGTGCACGCGTGTTCATGCAGTCTGATGTCAGCAAATACATCAGGTCAGGATGTGTTTTGGGTTAAGAGCTTGGTATGTATGTTTGTGTTAATGGCATGTTATGTCACTGCAGGGCTTGTGAGACACACACTATGCCCTCACACATGCTTGCAGAGGAGCCAGCAGACTCTGGATTGATTAGTGCTGTGACACAGCGTGGCAGGGCCTGTGGATCAGCCAGGTTCCTGACCAGGTGCACTGCAAATTCCTTTTGCAAAACAGACTAGATTTGCACTTTGGTGGAAGAATTCAATGACACATCCAGCTATCTATCCAGCTAAGGTCCAAATGACTCCAGTAATTGTTTTTGTTTTTGTTGTTGTTACTTTGTGTATGTTCTTAATGAAAATTGGATTATGAAAATCCATGTGTAGGGGATTAAGCTTTTGGACAGAGTGCTTACAAATGCTTTCCAGGAAGACAGAGTTTCTTCTTTTTCTTTTTCAGCAAAGGGAACAAAAATACATTTTAGAATTGACAACATATACCTTCATGTATGCTAGGTCTTATGCAATTTTAGAGATTTTAAATGGCAATATTAACAACATTAATTGAAAAAATATATTTATTGTATTATATAAATATATTTATTGTATGCAAGCTTATTACATTGTAGCAAGTCTAATATCACATTCTCTAAAAGTAAAGCCATGATCTATCTTCTACAAATTGTAATATTTACATAACAAGAGGTAGGAAGGAAGAGCACTAAACAGTTGCATCAAGTTGCTATGACTCAGAGAGAGAATATCTTTAACAGACCTTGCCCAAGGAAGAGTGCATGACTAAGTCTTTTCTCTAACTTAGAAAACATTGAGCTCTGCAATGAACTAACTTTGAGAAGTGGTCTTTTATAGATATGATATATCATTTGCATAAATACATGCTAGGATTTGCTGTGGCTGGGCCTAGGTTCACATTCAGAGCCACAGCACTTCTTTCAGTAGGTGTTATATTTGCATAAATTTGAATATGAGGGGACACTAGCCAGGGCCAACTTGAACCATATTTCCGTTGAGACAAAGGAACACATATATTTCTCTTTTTTCCCTGTAAATAATGATAGAGGAACAGAAGTTCCTATTGCTGTAGCATGAATCAGTGTGCCGATGGTAAATGCATCTAATGCCCTTTCCCAAACAATGGGTGGGAGCCATACATCATTCTTGCTGTCACATATCAGAGGTCTCTGTTTGAGCTCGTTTGGAACTGAAATGAGGAAAAGGGGAAAGAACTGAAAAAATGCATGAAGGTACATTGATGAGTAGGCGTGTGCATATGTGTGTGTGTGTGTGTGTGTGTGTGTGTGTGTGTGTGTGTGTGTGTGTGCTTGTGTGACTGTTTCAGCATGAATATTTGTTTTTATAACATTTCAGAGACTCCCCTGGAGCTCCATCTGGCATGTGTGGTGTTCCCATTGGTGGAGGAGAGTAAATGATGCTTCATTTGTCTAGGATAATGTAGAAGCTCATCAGGAAAGGGAGTTGACAGTTGCAAGCGCTGGAAGCAGAAACATGAACACACACACAGGAAGACTTAAGTGTGTACACACACACACACACACACACATACATCACACAAGTAATTGTCTATGTGTGTGCATATGAAGTGAAAGGCCTACACATGTACCCCAGTCTTGTAGTCATGTGTGAATATGTACTATGTGACCACCTGAGCACGTGTAAACACATGCTCACGTATGCACTTCCAATCCACATACTCAATACACACACACACAAACACACACACACACACACATATGTTCTCCACACACCACCCCTACTAAAAGCTTCACAAAAGCCCATTTCATCCCTTTAAGAGCTGGGCGACCCATACACACACATACACACACACATGCACACACAAACAAACGCACAAACACGCTTCCCTCCTCTCCCCAGACTTCTGAATGAGCAACCCTTTATTTGTGGCTTGCACAACACTCCACAGTGGCCCAATGAAATGGTCTGCCGTGTACTTTTTTGCCAAGGCAGCTTTCTCTCTCTCTCTCTCTCTCTCTCTCTCTGTCAGTCTGTCTTTCTCTCTTTCTCTCTCTCTCTCTCATGGTCTCTCTCTCTCACTAGGACCCAGGGTTGCCTCCCTGAGGGTGCCTTGCTCTGTGACTGTAAATAGAGCTTGCCTCAGATTGATACACTTACAAGGAACAAACGCACAGGGGGCTATTTTGACAGCGGACGCAGGGGCATGAATAATTAAAATTGGCTAAGTGCCTATGCGCCGGCTTTCTGTCTTTCTTTTTTTTCCTTCTCTCCCTCTTTCCCTCTCTCCCTCCCTCCCTCCCTGCCAAAGCCAAACACTTGTGCTCCACTCTCCATCAGTGAAATGGCCAGGGGTTATGGGGATCACTGGAGGTGGGGGGTGGGGGGCATATGGTGGGAAGAGGGGGTTTGAGCTGAGTGTCATAGCATATCATAATGGCACAGAGTATCTCTGCTAGGCTCTCTGTGCAATAGGAGAAGGCATCCATGAAGCAAGGATGAAGGGTTCCAAGTACCAATGAACATACTCTAGACATCAACAGTACAGATAGGTTACAAGTGCCCTGGTGAACAAGGTTCACTGACTGTTTTTTTGAGGGGACCCTTAATCTCTGATGCTCTGTGTGTCATGTTCAGGACTGGAATATGTACTCTGCTGAGCAGCCAGACAATTGGCTGGATTCTTTTTCACATTCACATGGATGTTTACGGGTTCTTGGCAGAAGCTTTTACACTCAATGACATACAATACAAAAAACACATGGCCAAATTTACAATGGAAAATATACATCAACCTAAAAATAGAATTTTAGAATTGGTAAAAATGCTTATGTGGACACAGAATTAATCAGGCCACTTACTTTATTTGAAGGGGTCTTCATAAGGGTGACACAAGCCTGTTATAAACATGACATGACACGTATCATGAACATGCTCACCCTTATTTAGAGCTCTTTAAATAAATTGTTACCGAATTATCTCACGTAAAACGATTTACTAAAAGCATGAATGAATGAGAAGTGTACGTGTGTGTGTGTAACCACATACTATATGATGACTTGTCATGAATCTTCATGAGAGACTAAATTAATCTGTCCTAGGAATGGACATCACAGAAGCATCCTGTGTGTTTTATTCTGTCCCTATGTGTGTGATATGGTGTAAAATGTGACCCTGAATAGGAAAGCACATTCCATAGCCTGCCAACCATCCTATTTTCCATTCCTATGTGAATGGGCTGCACACAAGTGCGTGACATTCTTGCCTCGCCATTGAGGTTAAGCCAATTCTCTTGCCTCCAGCATGTTCTTTTGAATCAGCTTGCAGCCTTGTCAAAAGGAAAAGGTACTGAGCTTGTCGCCCAGTGATGGAGTATCTGTGATCAGTCCCAGTCACTGGTGGCTACTCAGTGTGTGTGATGTACTGCAGAATGAGAAATTAGACGAAAGAGAGACAGTGAGAGAGAGTGAGGGGGGTGGTTGAAAGAGAGAGAGCCCAGAGAGGAGAGGGCTCTGGATTCAGATCATATAAATGATGCCTGGCTTGCCTGTCCTAAAGAGAGTGGTGCTGCTCTGTGTGGCTTAGTAAATAGGCAGCCATTCATTTCTGTCTGGCCATGGGCCCACTGGACCCCCTCCCTCCCACCCCCGCACACACACACACACACACACACACACACATACACACACACACACACACACACACACACCCATGCTCTGACATGCTGCCAGGGTGACTGCTGATGTGATTTGCATCTTGCTCGCCTGTCTGCACTTCATGCAGTCATCGGGCAGTGTGTGTGTGTGTTTGTGTGTGTGTGTGTGTGTGCATGTGTGTGTGCATGTGTGTGTGTGTGTCGGTGCGCATGTGTGAGTGTTTGGGGGTGTGGTAGGTTTATTATCTGGCTCAAGGCAACAGCAGTGCCTTCACAGTTTATTATGTGACCCCCAGCTCAAGACGTATTTATGAATCGGCGACGACAGTTTACCTGGTGGCACGACTTGGTTAACTGCCATATGTCTGAGGGGTAAACGACCTGATTTCACCCTCCATTAAGCAACCTCCATGTTGTCTTGTGCCATTCAATTAAGGCACCTGTCGTGAGGAAGGCGGCCACCACAAACGTGCAGCGCAGATGCTTACAGCGTGTGAAATGGTGGTGGCGTCGTCAACACTTTCAATGATCCACGCTCAGCTGTGGCATGAAACATTCATACACACGCACACGCTCATACGCACTCCCCAGCCCTACCTCGTGTTATCACTTATCACTTAAAGCCTCGCTGGACCAGTGCACTATTAGGAGGTCAGAGCTCAGGAGACAAGCGATGCACTACTTTTATGAGCAGTGTATAGAGGATTGGTGTGTGTGTGTTTGTGTGTGTTTATGTGTGTGTGTGTGTGTGTGTGTGTGTGTGTGTGGTGCCTGAAGCCCCTCTGGTGGAAAGCCATCCATCAGTGAGGGGGTGCTGGCATGAGCGCAGGGGCGTTCATTTGGCTGTTTGTGCTCACTGGAGCACTGGGGCACCCACCACTCTGCAGCTGTCAGGAGTGGAGACTGCCAGCTTGGCTGCCCTAACCCACCTAACCACACACACACACACACACATGCAAAAAAGACCACACACACACACACACACACACATACACACATGCAAACACACACACACACACATTCACACACACACACACATGCAAAAAGACCACACACACATACACACACACACACACAATCTCCTTCCATCACAGAGGCACACACAAACAACACACTACCCACCTAACCACACACACACACACACACATGCAAAAAAGACCACACACACACACACACACACACACATACCCATCCAACTCCCTGAACCACCACACAGAAATGCACACACCCTTTCACACCCACACAATTTTCTGAACCATTATACATGCATATGTACACACACACACACGCACAGGTAGCACACCCACACACTCTCACACATCCCTTGAATCACCACACATGCATCCCTAACTCTCCAAGCCACCACACATATACAGACACTCACACACACACACACACACACACACACACACAGAGCACTCCAGTCCTCTATCCCCACGCAGATGAGGTAGATTCCGGAACCCTGTGTGACTCGGCGCTGTCTCTGCAAGTGCAAACAGAGACACGTCCGCCCACTGCAGAGTGCCGGAGTGATTCCCAGCTCACGACGCAGAGGGAAAAACAGATTGCAAAGTGTCTGTGCTGAGGGGTGGGTGTGTGGGGAGAGGGGAGATAGAGACATAGAGGGAAAGGGAAGGAGAGGAGGAGGGAGGGAGGTGAAAACTATCTGATTTATTTCCATTTCCATGCTTGGAGTTCATTGCACATGTGTGTGTCTGCAAATGAGTGAGTGTGTGTGTCTGTGTGCAGTTTGTGTTTGTAGATATAGCTTGTATACTGTCCTCACTGAAAAATGGTATGAAGTGGAGAGAAAAGGATTGTGCTGAGAAAAGGGTCATTTTGAAAAGTTTGTCAGTGAATTAGGAGACTTGTTCTTTCCAGTTTTTTTTCTGCAACTCAGTACCACAGAGACAGCAACAAGCCCTCACACGTCTCAAATCTTGTAAAAAATTCACTCGCTCCATTTGAAGCAGCCATGAAGGAAGTACAGCAAAGTGTTTTTTGCTCCACCTCCCTTCCTTCACCAAACCCCCACCCCA
This sequence comes from Tenualosa thibaudeaui, assembly GCA_027481765.1. NCBI lineage: Eukaryota > Metazoa > Chordata > Actinopteri > Clupeiformes > Clupeidae > Tenualosa > Tenualosa thibaudeaui. Next base: position 8,024,779 of record JAIFZK010000016.1, read on the forward strand.
CCTCACCCTCCACCCTTGATTTCTCAACAAATGAATCATGCAAGCTTGATGGCACCTAATTTCATTTCACAGACAGACACTGAACTCGCACGCAGTCCAAAAGTAAGCGCAGGCAATGATTAGAGTGGGGGCTGGCCAGAGGCGGGGCCATGGTGTGTGTGCGGGTGGCCTGCAGGCGCTGCTTATTTGTTGAAATTGTCGGCTCCCCTTGAATACACCTACAGAGGCGATTGTCTGCCCACTATCCTGGTAATTACAGCCCCCCTGCTACCGCCACTGCTGCTTCTTACTCCCCCACCCACTCTTTCTCTGTGTGCCTCTGTAATACCATTAGGCCATTATTACATACACACACACACACACACACACACACACACAAAATACAGGTATGGGAGAGCAAATATGTAGCTGCATGTACACATCCATACACATGCACACACACACACACACACACACATATGCATACACACACACACACACACACACACACACACACACAAAATATGCATAGCCAGACAGGCTGAAAATGCATACTAAAATAACAGATATGACAACATACAGAAAAGTATGTATACCTCCTTAGCATGACCACTGACATGCAATATTGCACAGACAGACAGACAAACACACACACACAGAGAGAGATGGCTGCAGTCACAATATTTTAGATTTAGGCTAATCATTATCTGTAGGTGGTGCTTCCAACTGTTTTGGAAGTTTAATCATGATCCAGTATGTCCATTAACCTCTATCAGTGTATTCTTTGTGAGCAGATTAGCTTGACGTGATAATCACGGTTCATTAAGATATGAATTGATTCATGAGGCCTGTGAGTTTTTTAAGTAATTATTCTTCCTTCATTTGGAAATGATGAAAATGATAATAGGTTGGGGCTGTTTTGTTTCAGCCAAAAATAACAACTTCTTGCTTCACGTTGCTGTTTGGCTGGCTGCTTTTTAAAAAAATCACAGGCTTTTGTTTACACCGCAGTGCGCTCTGTGAGCAAAATATTCCCAATTTTCCCAATCAATTCCCCATTTTTCTTACTTCAAGTGGTGGACTTGTCCGCACATTGATAGCACACCTTTGGAGAGGAGTTTGCACTTGAGCTTGATTGGAGTAGTTTGGGGATGAAGCACAGGGAATGAGGAGTGCAGCCAGGGATGACAAACTCAATCATCTTTGGCTTGGAGCTCTTTGAAGGCTCCGGAGAGTCCCAATAGCCTCCTCTTGTTCAGTGAAAAAAGAAGGGATTCAGAGAGGAAAGGAGGGGGTGGAGAGATGCATGGTACAATAGCACCAGATACACACAGTGCCTTGGATAGAAAGAGAGAGACAGAGAGAGAGAGCATCCTCAAGAGAAAAAAGGCATTCCAACATCAACAGCAAAAGTTGCCCAAGCTCACTTAATCATCTTGTGTGCATGGCTCTTCACAAGGCCAAGCCTTTCCTCTGTTTTTTGCAGGCTCTTTTGCTGGAAGGTTTGGGTTTTTAAGCACTGTCCTTTTATATCACATCATCAGTGAGTAAGAGAACGCTTTCAATGATCTCCTTGCTCTCCCAATTATCCAGTCATTTGCCCTAGCGTTCCCACAGAGGAAATGTTGTCATTTGGAAATGTAACGTTTCTTCTTTACGGAGCTTAGTGAGAGGGGGTGTAGTACAAGTTATTTGCAGTGCAGCCTCAGAGCAGGACAGTAACCTTACCAAGGTCACTTGGTTCATGTGCTCACTTATACCATTACCAAATATTGTGTTTACGTTCTCAAACATTAATGAGTATGCCTCCAGGTCTGTTTGACATGTGCGACACTTGAGATGTCGGTTAGTAACCTCAGCCAGAGATTTGAGATGCACCTTAAGCTGCAGAGTGCCCATCAGATAGTCCTTGCACATGTACCTGTCCTGGCCAGATGCAAGTATCACAGACCACACTAGTCAGGAAATTTTAGTCTAACAAAGATGATTACATCATATGGTACATAAAACACATTAAGCAGACCTGTGAAGGATATGAGAAATTAAACTGAGCAAAATGGAAGTTTATTTAGGCTAAGATATTTCCCAGCTATATGTCAGCTCAGAGCACATTCACCAGAATGACAGAATAGGCTACCTCAGATAAGCCTCACCCACCTCCATTTGCATGTGTCAACCTGATGGGCAGGCTGAAGTGAGAAATTAGTTAACCACCAGATTATCAGTTATTACCACCAGTTATCCCACCATAAGCCCCAGGAGAAGGGGCATCGTTAAAAACACAGCTTTTTTGTTCCTTTGGAAATTGGACCTCCTCAGTTGTATAAGGCGCTATTCATTAAGGGAAGGCCAGACAACCCAACCCAACCCAACCCAGGCCAGGCTGGCTGGCTAAGAGAGATGTGAAGTGACAGAAATGCTTCAGCTGTCATGAGCGCGTGCCACTCTCAAGGACGCACAAGTTATTTCCCTCCCCAGTCTGACACAGCTTAACACATTTCCAAAGCCCCTCCACATCTTATTTATTTCACTGCTCTGGGGAGCGTTCCATGACAAGCATCACAGTTCTCACCCAGTTCTGGCTGACATGTTATATGAGGCCATGTTCTGTGAAGCTAGATCTTATAAATGTTAAATGTCCTCAGTGTATGAATTGTCCTGACCTGTCAGTGTGGTACATGTCATTACATGTATTGCAGCATGGCTATATTCTCCCTCAGAAGACAAAAAGGGAAATTGCATTGGACAACAAAAACAAAATCTTTGCTAGCTGAAACGCATTTCAATTTATTTACAACCAAATTGTTATATTTGCCTACATGTCCTTACTTGAGGAATAGGGTTGCGTGGGGGAATACTTTCAACTGTTAATCTGTGATAATGAGCTCCTCACACCCAGAAAGCAGAAAAAATGAACCAAACGCAACAACTACAGTAGATTTTTGTTCTAAGTTTTTAATTGGCTAAAAGAGTCATTAAGGGGTTTTCACTGAACAAATGCATAGCACAAATACCCCACCACGCTTTGGCATCAAAGATCACTGTGTTGTGCACATTTTAAAAAGATTGTTAGCCCTGGGTCTCCTCCCCATCTAACCCTGACGAGCTGTAAAAACCTCCACTGAACACATTTTTGACAAGAATTCATTGATGACATGCCACACAAATAATGTTGTTGAAGGAGGGAGCGAGGCGGGTTACCTGCTGTGAAGGAAAATTATATATTTAGCTTAACATCTGCTCACCCTCGTATACCCCGAGGGGAATCACGTGGCATTGTGGCAACCACTGCTACACTGGAGAGCCTCTTGCTGAGTTACACAGTTGACACTTGACACATTCATCATTGTTTGGGTCTCTCTGAGTCGTATTTTTCTTTGCAGCAATGTCAACAAACGAGCAAACACAGCACTGAGCTCAGTATACTTGTGCTGTATGAATGAGAAAAAACACAAAACACAAAAAATTACAAACAATTACAAATGTAGTGGAGTCACAGTATGGTTGTACAATGCATCTGCCGAATAGCACAAATATAAACATGATGATGTGTGTCGCAATATGAAATTCATCAGATTTCACTGTCAGTCTTACTCTGTATTAAAGCCGATATTAAGCTGAGTATTTTGATCTGCTCCCTAGTGTTTGAAAAAGATGGCATGCAACTTGTAAAAATGTAAAAAGGTAAAAAGCAATGCTAGTGAAAGGCTGTGGATATTTTAGCAAGTGAAACTATGCTTCTCTTTTCCATATATTATTAAATACATATTTGCTCTTGGATCATGGAGCTGATTGGATGGATTAGCATATGGTTGAGTGAGTCACTTTATATCCCATTTACAGAGCCAGGACTGAGTGCACACAGAATTGACAGGTCTGGGTCTGGGTCTATGACCCTGAGAAGTTTCTTAAATTTGACAAAAGCGCTAAGGAACTACAGAAGCTTGGGTTTTCAACCGTGTTTAAAATGCTATTACAGCAGCAAAAACAAACAACATAGTACGGTACAAAAATTTAAAATGAAACAACAAAAACAGAGATAACAAAAACACACTAGTAACATTTTTAAAAAATCAAAACCATTTTGACAATTTCCTTCTCTCCAGGCTGTGAAGACACAGAGGAAAACGGATTATTTCCCTTGAGCTCGAGGTGGTGCCATTAACTTTATACCATCTCATAGTACAGTAGACAGCAGAAACATGGGAATCTGCTGGCGCTATCCATCAGTCATGCCTTAGCTGATAACTTGCTGATCAGCCTCATCAGACACAACAGCTATGATTACAAACTTATGACAACTTTTTTTGTTTGTGTGCTTGTTTGCCTCACAGACAACAGGCATCATGAAGCAACATATTCACATTTAGCATTCAGCATAATCTTGTCTTTAATGTATTTTGTTAAGAGTGAAAAAAGAGAAGTTGACTCAAGATGTACCAACTGTTCATTATCCTCCAGATTAGCTGTTACGCTAGGTGTGCTGAATGATGATTCCCACTTTGTCATAAATGGGAGCTATGTGGCCAATTGTATGTCATTAGCATAAGTAATGCCCCCTAAATATTATAGTGTATGGGGCCAGATGTTGTGCCTGCACCTACTCTGGCACATGGCCAAAGCATCTGAGAGCAGTATGTAAGACCATCAAAGGCTGAATACATGTAGTATCATTCAGGGGATTTTACTTCATTTTGATGAATGGACCTATAGGGTTTCTTTTTATAGATATTTATTCATTCATTTGTCCCATCATTGCAATTATTCAATGATTTTTTTTATTCATTTGAAAAGCTAATTCCTGAGAAGTACTAAAAGATAACTCAATCCAAAACATCTACAGGTCCTAATAAAAATAAAATCAATTTGTGCACATTATTTGCTTACATTGAATAATCACAATGTGTGTTTCTTGGTTCTTAGCCTCACAATGATCACAATGACTGGACAGAATTCCAGTGGCTGCAAAAGACATTGGAGCTATGCAAATTTATAATTACAGAGTTCATGTCAGAAACCATGACTGCTGTCAAACGTTACGCTTTGATATGTAGTTTCACCTGTTCATGACAATTCAGCTATTGTGGAGGGGAAAACCTTAGTGAGCCAAAATTTGAATAGAAATAAACATTTGAATGCAGGGGTAACATCGCAGGTAATTATTACAGCAAAAGGACCTGGAGCTCACCTCCTGTCAAACATATTGTATTCAGGGCAGTGTGATTTTGCTGCTGTCTTTCTTCAGACAGTGACTCAAAGAAGAACTTACTCATTTATATTCCAAAACGGAGATGCAATCTATAGAATGTTATAAATTCAATGCTGACGGTTCACCAAGTGACTGTTAATAGTCTCTCAAGCCCTGCAGGAAAGGACACTTCTTTCACTGTGTAGTGCATTTCTATTGCAGCCACAGTGCATTTGAACAATCTCTTGGCCACTGTTAGAATGAACTTGGAGTGGCATGGGTCCCTCAAATGGGAAAATATGGCCTGTAGGATCATACTTGAGACCCATAGCCTCTTATACTGAAGTGGCTTTCATGCCTCTCAGCCAGTTCCATACAGTATCTGCTCCGTTTGTCTGACCAGCATTGAAAGAGGCTTTTTATAATTAGTTTGCCACAGGCTTAAGGCCTCCGACATTATTGCGGAGCACTTTCATTTGATAATTTCGTTTGCCTCCATGCACACTGCAGGCAGCGAACATTGCATAGTAGCCTGTGGAATCACCAATGGATTTTATGGAGCAGCTCCGACAAAATAGACTTGAATTGTAATCAACAGGCGGCGGTGGCAGCAGAGTTCAGTGCTGGTGTGCAAGGGTGTATTAAAAACAATCAAATAGAATGTTGGAAGCACAGTGCGCTTTGCTGGAGCCGGTGTGCAGAGGCCCTTATGTTGGAAACCACACCACAGATAGATTTATAAATGTAAAAGTTTGTATACATCTCAAATGTGGACGCCCACCCCAATAAGGCTTACATGAACATATGTCATTAGTTTATCCTGCTTTAACTGGTTTTAAGTATAGGCTACCTTTGGTGTTTGTGATAGTATTGCTCATAATGGAATTTTCAATTGAGAAAAGGACTGGGATTTTTTAGGTCTGGCATTGTAGTAGGCAGCCACTGTTGAGATCTATTTCTTCTTATTTTCACACAGTCACTATTAGAATGTCTCTTGTCCCATCAGGTAAACAAAAAGTGTTTGAACAAAACTACTATATAACATAGAGGGAAATGCTTTAAAACATATGTTACCCCAGTCTGTACATTGTCAAGACTCCATGAGATTACAGTAACCTAAATTATAAAATGCCATTTACTTGACTAGCATAGTCTTCCAACAGTCAAACACCTCCAAACAAGAGGACATCCATGCACACCAGAATGCGGCTAGAAGATGGGGCCATACCACAGAGACGACACAGAGCAGTAAGGGGGATTAGTGGTGGGTTGACCTTGTGGAAAATTATTTTTGGTGTGCTCGGCAGACTGGGAACCAGGAGAAAGACTTGCAGAGTGGTGGGCTCCAGGTAGGCGGAGAGATGATTTGATAAGCCCTGGAGTTGGTGTAGCAACGGTTCAGCCTGGGCAGACTTCATCTTCCCTGCGAGATTTGCAGGGACACTAACTCGTTTGGGGGCTTCCCACTCTTTCAGACCACAAAGCTTCCACAATCGCTAGGATTCATCGAGCAGCTACTCTGAAGGGTTGTTAATCCACTCTGCCAGACACGATGATTCACTCACAAATCTATTCAATACACAAGACTTCATACTCACAGCAAACACTGCATAGCCTAAGGTGGTTTGTTCTTTTAAAGCCTGTCAAGTCTGTTAAAGTCTGTCTGATGGCTCCTGTGTTTATATGGGGAGCTGTTGAAAGTGTCCACTGACAGTGTATGTCAGTAAAACTGTTGACAGCTCATTACGACAGTTGTGTATCTTTTGGGGTGCTGTGATGTTCTTTTCATTGAACTGCCCTTTTTGAAAGCAGTGCTGCAGCCATGAAAAAAATCTGTTCTCTGAATGTATTCGTGCTAATTGTTTGGGAGAGAACCACCGGGAAGATAATATCATGCTCTGATAATATGATTGTATCTCTGCTTTGCCCAGATTCTATTTGCACAGTAATTTGCCCCCAGGCTATGACACCAAATCACCTTTTGTATGCTGTTTGAAAGATGCACTTCCACTCTGGCCTCTAACAAACATTAGCATTATGACACAATGGAGCTGATTAGCATGTGCAAAGGGAGACCAAAGCCCACTGGAGCTCCCATTTCCATTCCAAACCCAGCCGTGGCGAGCATTTCAAAGCATATCATTTACATTGCTCCACCATCATTTACATTGCTCATACCTCAGCTGAGGGTTTTTTTTTTTTTTTTGAGAACATGTCATTAGCCAGCCCCTGGTGTTGACTTACCAGCCACTGGCTAACTGGAAAACTCCAGCAAATTGGTTTCGAGATGAGCCAGAGGGCTTAATGTATTCCTCCAACTTTGATAGTGTACATCCATTAGGCTGTTTTTTGTCATTAACCTCACCATTCATGTACATTCAGATATTTAAAGTAACTACTTGGAAGTGCAAGAGTAAGCCAGAGTTCTGGTTGTCTTTATAAGGGCTTGTCTGGGAGAATGGGGGTGGGGGCAAACTGCTGACTATCAGATTCTCTTCTAGCCATGTTTCTGCTTACCCATTCAGAGTGCATGGTGTAACTCATTGTCTGCAGCTGCTGCGGACCACCACTTTAATGTGTCTTTCAAATACCCTCTCTCCATCTTTCACTTTCTCTCTTTCTTTCTCTCTCTCTCTTCCTCTCTCATTCGCTCGCTCACTTGCTTCATCCTTCTCGCTCTATCTAATTCTCTCTCGAAGCACAGTCTACTTTGTGTTTTTCATTGCCAGAGGCAAGAGCCTTTTTCCACAGACACAGAGAATCAAGTCAACATTTTCAGTCAGAAGGAGAAAGAACATAGGCAAAGCTTAGCTAGCTAATGAAAACATGTATTACATGTGATTACAGATGTGCAATAAGCAATACAGATCAATTTATTCACATTTATAAATACATAAATAAAGTCTTCTAAGGATATGACTGTATGGGAAGGGGTTTGGACTTGAAAGGATCCCATTGGCCAAGGAAATAGTTCAGATTTTACATGCTATACATTCTACAGAGTTGTAGGTTCTATGTAAGTGTTAATTATTGGACACGTTTAGAGTGTAAAATTCAAGACACACCTGGAGTTCAGGCTAGATTTAGGTTCTGCTGTGCTGTGGAAAATAAGATACTTACAGAAGACACATACAGAGCGAGAACCCATTCGCCTGATTTACATTGAACTAGGGTCCAATTATATACATTCAAAAATAACAATAGGATATACAGCATATCCAACTTCCACTGTATTTTTTTTCAAGGAATGCTGTTGACCTCAGATTTGAAAGCATTGTGCTTGCCTGTAAGAGTGTACTTTAAGATTACACAATCCTGACTTCCATGATGTTGCTAATGTGTGACCTGGTGGGGACTTCATCACTCTGGCCCTGGCTGTTTAATGTGTTTTTGTAGCATTGGCTAGTCTCTTGTGAAGGCAAAAAGTCTGTGCTTATCATTGGGTCTGAGAGGAGAGTTACTTGTGATCCAGTTCAGAATGCTGAACATTATTTGTCCCTCTCTCTCCTCACCAACCCTCAACCCACACTGTAATACACCCACCAGCATCTTGGGACTAACATTTTAGAAAACAAATGCTTTTCAGTGCACGTATGTGTGTGTGTGTGTGTGTGTCTGTGTGTGTCTGTATCTGTGTGTGTTTATCTATCCTAAGTCTGAGAGGAAGAGCTAAGACTGTAAGACTATATTCACATATTTGCACTGAGACCAAAACTGCTCTGTGGACTGTCCCCGCTGAGAGCAGCTCTTAAGCCCCCTCACACACACACACACACACACACACCCCACCCCCAAACTCCCCGTCTCAGGCCAGTGGCTCTCATGTGTGAAGAATGCAGCGTACGGAGTCAGTGGACTGAAAAGCCTACAGGGCGCCCAAGTGGAGTTGACACATCCAACACTACATCTCTGTTTCTACACCTAAGGAACGTGGAAAACAACGATTTGGGCTGTCATCAGTGTTTAAAGGAATGACAAGACACTGTTTTATTTGGAGGGGTTGTCTGTTATTAGATTATGTGAATGGGCATGTAAAGACTGAAAGCCTGATTTCTGAGCCTGTGAAATGATGGGGGTGAAGATGGGGGAAGGCAAAGCTTGGCAGAAAATGCCAAGCTTCTCCTGGGAAGCAAGTGATGTTTTTCCTCTCATGCAAATAGTAATTATAACATTTGTGTTTGTCTCAGTGATGGGCTGCTATGTCCTGGCATTAGAATCTCAGTATCCTCAGACAGCTGATGTGAAGACAGCAGTCTTCTGCAGTTATCTTGACCTATGCATGTCAGGGAAAGAGCAATCTCTCTGAATGCCAAGACGAGAGATATGGTCTGATCTGGAATCAAATGCACTGGCATGTGTTCTATGTGGAATCCTCTTACATCACACATGTCGTGCTCTTATTGCGCTGACATTTTTTACCAATACACATTTCAGTCAGTTTATTGCCATGAGAAAAGTGTCATTCAGTACATTCCTCCATCTGATACAGTACATTCTTCCATTTCTGTATCTTTTGTTTTAAGTACTTCTGCCCAAGTCAGCTTAGGACATGAAGACAAACAATGTGTTTATTGATTCAGACATCCATGTAATTATTCTCTTGTTAGGTTTTATTGGCTTGTTTTGGGGACTGTGGTCATAATGAGCTTGAGTGAGCTGGATAGTAAAAATTAAAAGGCCATTCGCTCCATTTCCAGCTCTGGTGTTATTGCATCCAGAGTGGCATTTAGCTGGCTGCGAGGCAGACCAGAGAACATCTCTTCAAGAAAAAAACAACCGCAGGCATTCCCTCATAACCTGGCCTAACTAAAAGACACATTATTGAGCAGTAGTGGACATTTTGGCATTTTCATAATGTTACCACGGTGGACATGAAAAGCCAGGAGACGGTCATTTCCAGTTCAGTTCTTCTCATTAGAAGAGGAGACTAAATAGTGCATTTCCAGAGGGAACTGCAAGCAGAGCAGACAGTGCTGCTGACTGACCACTCCACTCTGGCTGACTGACCACATTGACTTCTCCTTGCATAGCAAAGGAAGTTTGACTGGGCACCAGGGTCACTCCCATGTCTGTTCTGACTTGAGGAAGAACACGTCTCAGATCCACTTACCAAAGGAGGGCTTCACCTGCCTGTCCACCACCGGTGGATTATTGGAAGGGTTCTCCTATTTATATGGACAAGTTCATGGCCCAGTAGGTAGTATTTCATACCAAAGACATGGACCTGCCCTTTTACAATCATGTGTAAATATGTATAAATTGGCTTTTAAAATGATTTGCTGCCTCCTCTAATGTGAAATACTCTGCTGTGCTTTACCTCAACGTTCTGCAGTACACCATAAACAGCATAAAGAGGACTGTCCTGCACAAATTAACTGCCTGTTACACACTGACAAGGTATTTCTCATTATTTTTCTGTCACTCTGGTGACCGGTAAAACCCTGCTCTATGATTAACAGTCACATGGCAATGGTACAAAACCAAGTCACCCATCACAACCTGAAAGCAACATATTACACCTGAAAGAAGGCATAAATGCAGTGCATTCATTAACATGCAGGTGGATGTATTTTTCACAAGGTACCAGTAAACGCCCATGGACAGTACACTCCATCCACTAGCTCTTCTGGAGTTGTGTATTATGCATTTAACTATTCTTGATGAACTTGGCCTATCTATTAAAACTATGCTCATCAGCCCTATAGTTAGGCTCAACTACAGATCCAAGTGGGTATTTCTGAGTGGTATTCTTATAAATACCAGGCAAGATGAAACACAAGTATCTTCAAAGCAACTCTTGAAAATATAACTCTATATTAAACTCTGATTACTAATTGGATGCAAACATGTTCTTAATTAGAGATTGCGGGTATACACTCTTGATTTAATCAGTAGGTAATTAAATTAAAAGGCTATCCCATTTCAACAGCATGAACATTACCTTATCCTGAACTTCCATCCTGAGGAAAATGCCTTTACATACTGATAATTACAAAAACATGTTACTAATCTCCTCATCTGAACTCATTTCTTGCTTGCAGATGATTTCCATGCATGACAAATAATAATTTAAAAAAGAGTGAAATAAAAGAAAATCCCTGTCAATCAGGCTTTCTCGCTCTAAGAGCAAAAAGGTGGGGTCCCATCTTCCACAGATTGTTAATAAGTGTGACTCAAGTGGCGGACCTGAGAACCCAGTGGTTATACGTGCGTGTGTGTGTGTGTGTGTGTGTGTGTGTGTGCCCATAATGACTTCATCAGTACTTCTCATCTGCATACAATCAAGCTGTGCAGCCAGCCATTACGGGGTTGAGAGAGAGGCGAGGAGGACAAGCAGTGACGCTGATGAAGAATTTCTAAGATCTGTACAACCAGCCGAGAAATTAATCAGTCAATCACCTTCCTAGGAGCCGCCACAGTCTCTCACTGTCCAGTTTTTAGGTCCCCTCCTCCTCCTCCTTCCACCCCACCACAAACTTTTGCCATTTTGAACATTACATTTGCTTTATGGTCTTGAATAAAATGAGCTTGCACTTTTTAAAGGGAGTATGCATTCATTTAAGATGATCTTCCTCCCAATATCTAACACAGCCCACTCATTATTTGAGTTGGGAGACAGATGGTGCTGTGCCAATTAGTCAGGGAATTTACATTATTAGTAATAGAATTTTGCTGCTGGCTTCTCTACAGACTGGCTGAGTATAAAATTTGACTTCCTTTTTTTCCAGCTCTCTGCCATTCAGCAAAAGATGCATTCATGGTATAATGCAGTTCTTCATTTATACCCTCACACTAGAATAAGGGATGTGTGTAAAGATGAAGGTAATTTCTTTTATTCACAACTTCAGTTTGTTCAAGGGGGACACATATTCAGGTGCTCTTAAGGAGAACTTGAGAGAAGCCCAGCGGATGGAAGCAGTGGATGAGTTCAGAGGTATAATACTCTCTGCTTTCCATACATGCTGCAAATAGAATCAGTGCTAAAGAGGCGCTGGAGCAGTGTGTTGACAGCAGCTGGTCTTTAATACGTCGCTAAATAGAACAGTGTTGGAGAACAGATCCTAAGTGCTGTGTCTGTGTATTGATTTTTTTTTCTTCTGGAGATCGGCTAAAAGGTGAAATAAATCCTTAATTATGCTATAACAGCTGTTGGGCAGAAGCGACAGCTGAGAGAAATATCTGCATCTTCTAGAGACATGTCTGCACCTTCTCTGAAATTGTACAATATATTGTGGATGTTCCCAGCCCAGTGTGTGATGCTCTTGTAGCACCTTCTGTAATTCCTGTATCTGTGGCAGAGGGGACGAGCTAGAGCCATGTTGGGCTGAGTTGTTGGGCTGAGTTGTTGTGACATAATGCCATAATACCAGATGACAGAAACCCAGAAAGATGCTCCTCCCTCCTTGCCAGTGACGTCTTCCAACCAAGACATCACCTCTCCAAGAATCTCATCATCATCATCAGTCCTGGGTCATTTGGGGCCTCTCAATACACTGGTAATATGACAATAACAGTCAGTCCTCTGAATGAACAATAATGAATGAACAATGCAATTTTCATATGATGACAGCCCTTGACAACTACATGGCCAGACTATCTTGAATACATTAACAATGATTAAGAGAGCTCCTTAAAAGGCTTCAATGAACCCACACGCAAATCTGTTTATTTCATCTTGGCTGGTGAAAAAAACAAATCTGTTTGCCCATCTGCCTGGCATTTTGGGGATTGTCTGGCTCCCCAGATCATGAGGAAACATTGTTTTTCACAAGCAGTCTGTCCACCGAGATGAAAGCCAAGCCGCTGTCCATTAAAATGGAACAGCAGTATGCAGCACAGGCAGTCAATATGCTATAGAGTGGCATTAGGCTCCACAGTGTGAGCGAAACCAAATCAAGTTAATTTCACCTCAGGTTGTATTTGTGTCAAAACCTCCTCTGCTCTCAATCATTGTTCCATTTATTTCTGAATAACAAACCTTATTTTCAATTCATGATGAATGCATGCTTCATATTTTGGAGTGGTGATTTTGAAATAGATTTTGAAAAAGTATTGTTCAGAAATCATTCAAACAATCTTCACAAATATTAGTCATGAATATAGAATGGTTAAAGCTCAGTGAAGTCAGTTTGCAGGTAATTACATGATAATCCATAGCCCGGTGACGTGATTGTTGCCTGTCACAATGGCTAAATTAAGGTAAAGACCTTCTAACCTTTCCACAAAGGGCCCTCATTACCGGTGCTTCAAAATTCACAGGCCACCTACTCTCTGTTGAGTGGGTCATAGAGGTTAGAGGGACTGTGAATAGAGAGGCATTTAGAATGATAATTTCATGAGGAAAACAGATTTTGTCCTTTAACTATATGACCATGATAAGCGAAGTTAACCTTTGTGGCGAGGTTAATATAGTGATAAGCGCATATTGTGTGACGTTCCACACACCTCATGGTTGTTGCTGTTTTTTTCTGTTTAACCACAATCAGTGGCATCACAAGGTCAGAACTGGTGTGCTTTTGTCTTTAAACTGACCATTTAAACTCACGTTATCTGGTCAAGGATTACACAATCACTGAGTAAACACATTAGACAGGAGTCATACTTTCCTTGTTATGTGTAGGCAAAACTGTAATATTGTGCAGTTTTTATCTTTTGGGACAAACCTGAACCACATATTTATCATGCAACATTTCCCCTCAAAGAAGTTCATGATATAACAACAGTGCTCTGGGCTGTGAGCTGCAGTGGGAAATATGTAAACGAAAAAGGACAACACATTTCATTTGAATACACTGGACTCATTTGCTCTCTGTCTGTCAGAATCCTCTGTGCATCTGCTGCCATTGCCTTCCCTCTGGACGTGTTCACATCAGCACCTCACGTGCCGCTGACAGCCATGTCAAGCCAACCCTGGTGCATACCTAATCTCCACACATCTCCAGAGAGTTCAAACATGAAATTACAGGCATAGATCTCTGGAACCTCTGAACCTAATTATATCTGCACCTAATTCACCACCCCATGCACATCAAGTCCTGGGATAGTAACCTGAGGATTCTGCATTTACTGACACCTTGAATCACTCAGGGTCTCTCTGGTCTCTCTAAGAAGACTGATTGGTCAGACACACATGTGGGTCTCTGACAGTCTCTTTGAAGGTAAAAGATTGAAAAGGTTACGTGGTGATAAAACTACCTGCCACTCACTTAAAAACAATGTGAGCAAAAATCGAACAGAGCCTTTTTCACTTTTTCACTGCCAGTCCACGCCCTAGTCAAATTATACTGAGTGCTTATACACCTTTTGCTTTTCTGTGCCATCTGGGATAAGGTAGGCAGTTGAAAACTAATGTTAAACATTCCGCCCTTTTTTCGTCCCCCACCGTCAGGCAAACACAAAGACTTTTCATTTGTCCTCGAACTCCCACCAGTTTCTAGGAAACTTTGTAAAAGAAAAACAAGCGGAAAACATCAGAGAGGCGGATTATTCCCACTGTGGCAGCACTGTGGCAAAGACGCCAGCTCATTCCTGCCATTTGGAGCTCATTCTTGACTGCCTGACTTGTGCTGGCAGAAGCCGCTCTTTTTTCTCCCTGCCTGGGCCTGGGAGCAGAGTGGCACCCCTGAGCTTGCTAGCAATGAGTGAACAATCACCTCGGCCCAGTCCTAATGGGAGAGTAATGCTCTGATGCCAGATGTTGGGTGCTTGCAGACCAGCTGAGCAGTCGCCAAGCTGGAAGATTCGGCTCCATTTATTCGGTTGCTCATAACCACGGCTATGCGGTCTGATCTCAGATCAGACGCTGCGGTAGGCTAGCAGCTCCTTTTTTGGTACCAAGAGAACTGAATTCATTTTGGTGTCATGGTCACTTTAAATTTGGCAGGTGCTGGATACCATGGCACCATGATGGCATGGCTTTCTTGGCTCAGGGTCTCTCTCCTACTCTCCTACTGTGTGTGTGTGTGTGTGTGTGTGTGTGTGTGTGTGTGTGTGTGTGTGTGTGTGTGTGCACTCAGAAGGCTGTGTTGGTTGGCTGGAGGCTGAGGATGGAAATGGGACAGGGATGGGGCTGTGGAGTGCCAAGTGTGGTAGGAGTGGAGCATGACAGAGCTCCATCAAGGTCAAGCTGCATCTGCAGGTCCTGAGTTCTCACACTGCAGGGCTCCACTGATGGGGAGTGAAACTGGCCTGGATCCCAGAGTAATGCCAAGCACAGAGGTGCCACTTGACGTGATTTTAACCCTAATTCAGTTAGATCCAACAAACTTTTTAAACAAGCTGAATTCCTGTCCAATCGGATATGTAGTTTAAGCAAGCTCACAAAACCTGATTAGAAAATGTAACTATCAACTTTCCAGTTCTGCTCCAATCAGATTGTATGCATGTGTGCATTCTATGCATGTCTGTATAGTATGTGTGTCTGAATTGTATCTGCATTGTATGTCTATATTGTATTTTTGTTTGAAATATATGTCTGTATTGTATTGCATGTGTGTCTGTATTGTGGGTCAACATTTTATCTGCTGTCCTCTAGTGTGAGCACTTGGATAAACACAGCAATCATGCCCAGCTGGAACATGTAGCCTACTGTGTCCATCTTAAGCACAACCAAAATAAGTGATTTTTCCCAATTTTTAAAATTGTTATATTTTTTTCAATTTCCATGAAGGGAGGTATTGTGTGGTCCATCAGGGCTTTTTGTCGTTCAAATAGGTTTTATGTATTGGGGTGTAGGCTGGCTTTGATAGGTTTTAGGCTTGGGATGTAGGCTGGCTTTGATAAACAATTTCTTTTTTACCAGACATTATCGTTGCTATATCAAAGCTATGCCTATATAGAAATCTTTAGCTCTGAAAGAGCTGCTAGATAATGTTCTCTTCTGTTTCTACATTGTCCAAGAACACAAAAAGAAAAAAACAGGACATAGAAAACTGTTAGATAAATTTAACTGTTCCATATCCAGCAAGCTTCCAAATCACGACTCAGTTTAGCCAGACACAGAAGAGAGAACACGGCTCAGAAAACTAGCCACTTCCAAAGGAGTCTTTTCTCTTCCTCTCTCTGCCTGCGCTTCACTGTCACCCCTGTCCCTCTTCCCTCTATTTCAGAGAGTCTACACAGCATAGAAAGAGGAAGGAACGGAAGGAGGAAGGAACAAGGCTGTCTGAGAACTCAGAACAGCCTGTGCGTGCGTACGTTTCCACAACACTTTGATTCTGCCTAGGACCTTCCACACAGTTAATTTAATTTAACCTGTGAGCATTAAATCCCTACTTTGAGCCACATGCTGCTTTGAGATTAGAGGCTGCCTTTGGTATTTCAAGGGACTATCATAAAAATGTTATGTACTTTGTGTCAGTGACTGATGGCTATGTTGCTTGGCAGTTAAATGTAGAGCTAAGTTAGTTTAAAGACTATCGTTTGTGTTTGAAATACAAGGGTTTTCAGAGAGGATTTGCCAAATTAAGGCAGTTTTAACAATCAGTCATGATGAAGTGATGATAGCCACTTATAGATGCAAGGACATTCCAGAGACTAGAGGCAAAGAAATGCCACAAAACAATTTGTTTCTTGTTTCGCTTTGTATTGCCTTTGTTTTTCACAGTAATTGAAAAATCAAAGAATTCACCTGTGGCCCAAATGAGTTTGTCTTCACCAAGGTGTGCTTTTAGCCATGTTTTCAACCTTCCAAGTGTCAGGCTATGAAAAATAGTGCTGGGAAGACTATAATGTCAATAAAACATAGCCTGTGATATTGTTTCATCTCTTGCTCATTTCTCTTGTCAATCCAAAGGAATGAACTGTCAGGAAAATCAAAAGCAGTGAAGGAAACGTAAGAGTGCACTCATACATCTTGTCATAGCTGTTTGTACAGCTGCCCTTCACTTTTCCACTGGATTACTCTAGGAGCAGTACCACTTAAGAAGAGACAAACAGATGCAAAGTGGAACATTTCTTTGTTTATTCATTCATTTGGCTGTTATTAATATTGATTGGGCTGATACTGTTATGTCTCTTTCTTGCTTTGCATGAGATATTGCACTGTCTGGTGTACTGTCTGGGGTTGAGAGCTATATGGTAGGCACACACATATCTAGCTTATAGCTATATATATATGCTCACTCCCCCAGTACAAGTTGCCACCTGTGCCCAGACGATGATGTTTGGATGGGAGCAGAGGGTGTGCAGCTACCATGTACTTAGGTGATTGCTACCTGTCACCCTACCATGGATTACATGATGTCTTGTACGAAAAACTCCCCTATAGCATCTGGTGCTACGGTGAGAAACATTGAGTGTCAATCCTATGTTTTTTTTCTTGTTGTCTCTTATCTGAAAGAAGATTTGCTCTTGTATCTCTCTATGTCCTGGTGGATGCCAGCATTGTTGTGTAGCAAAAAAGTATTGGTAACACTTGCACTCAGTATTCATAAAGCATTATAGACACATTTATAAACATCATAATCCATTCATAAAGCCTTATAAGTAATGACTTTAGTGTTCATAACTCATAAGGCATTATAATGTTATCATATAAGCCTTTACAATGTGAGGTGTCATAAAGCATTATAAAGCTTCAGTTTGTTAATTGTCCTTTTATGTGTCCAATTCGTCATGTCAATACCTCAATGAAGAGTTAAACACACTCAATGCATACTCTAAGTAAAGTGAGATGAACACACAATTACTCATGAAAATCAAAGGCACCATTACAGACATTAAGTAAAGTGGTATGTTTCCCTAGTATCAAAAGGCCAAAGAAGCTTATAGGGCTTTGTGATTCTTCAAGTTGTAAGGGCTTATGATAACATAATGAATAAAGCCATGTTAGATGAGATAGAATGTATAAACAGTTTTGAATACTAATGTCATTAGTTATAAAGTGTTTTATAAGTGTCTGTCTGTCTGTCTGGGCGGCGCTTCTGGCGTGGGCCGCGCTTCTGGCAGCGGCCCCTTGCTCTCCCACCACAGGGGAGTGAGAAACGCAATTTCGATTTCCTTTGTATGTCTTGTACATGTGAAGAAATTGACAATAAATTCATACCATACCATCCAGCTAGGGTGTCCATCAAGGAACACTTAAAAAAGTGACAGGCTTTGCTAAAAACATGAATGTCACAAATGATTAGCATGAAAGCTGCTGGAGCTGATTTGTCTATTAGAGCTCATTAATGCATATAGTGATTCCAGTACGCAAGATGGATGTAGTACTGAGTATGTATGCAGAGTATGCCTGGGAGACTTGCATTCTGGTAATGATGTCCTTGTCAGTATGGATAGTGTGGTAGATTTTATAGAGTGTAGCCTACACCAGAGCAGACAACTATGCAAGCCTACATTTGAGACAGCAAGATTTAAATGTAGGTAGGTTTCAGACCACAGACTGTTAATAAATCTCTCAGTTATGGTATTATGGCTAACAACTTTAAAAAGGTGTTTTGTATTTAGTGAAAGTGAAAAAATTCTAGTGTTGTCTGAGAACTCCAGTGCGTTAGTCATGCCTGCTGATTGCATCAGATGGAGAGGAGAGATGGAGGAGAGCCCACTGGTTCAGTGGAAAGACCCAAAGCAAAAGTCTGAAGCAGCCACAGAAGCCTTCACACAGAGGTGCACTGACAAGAAGGGAGTTTGTGTCTTTACTACATAATACTATAGACTATAGACCATTTTGTGTCCTTTTATTTTGATGAGACATTGAATATGAAAGCAATCTCTTTGACAGGTCTTCCATAATGGGTTTCAAGATACTTCCTTATTTGTGCTGCATTTCCAAGAAGAAGGGACTTGAATGCATGACAAATTGTAATTACAATTTTCAATTGCAGATCTTAAGACAAGCACTCAAAGGCAATATTATCATCAGAGCCTGTGGTCACCTATGTTTCTGTTAGCAACACATACTTCATCACCCTCTCTCTCTCTCTCTTTCTCTCTCTCGCTATTTGTTAGCTGAGGGTGTGTGAAGATGAAAGAGGTGGTGAGATGGGATTAACACAAAGAGTTACATCACAGATAGAGTAGAGGAGTGGATAGCAAACAGTCTAATTGGAATCCTAAAAGTGGACACATTTATCTGATAATCAGCTCATGCTTTTAATGGGTGTGGTGTCTTATCATGGGTGTGGTGTGTTATTATCAAATGATTGTTATTTTCCTGCTGTCTTGCAGTCAGCTGGGTGTCATTCATGACCATCGTTATCTAATGGCTATGTGGGCTATCAATTTAAGGGGATGAAAATAGCACATCAGATATGCCAACAAGTATTACATGTTGAGTGTAGTGATTTGCACAGCTGCCCTTCACTTTTCCACTGGATTACTCTAGGAGCAGTACCACTTTAGAAGAGACAAACAGATGCAAAGTGGAACATTTCTTTGTTTATTCATTCATTTGGCTGTTTGTTTAATATTGATTGGGCTGATACTGTTATGTCTCTTTCTTGCTTTGCATGAGATATTGCACTGTCTGGTGTACTGTCTGGGGTTGAGAGCTATATGGTAGGCACACACATGTAGCTTATAGCTAGATATATATGCTCACTCCCCCAGTACAAGTTTCCACCTGTGCCCAGACGATGATGTTTGGATGGGAGCAGAGGGTGTGCAGCCACTGTGTACTTAGGTGATTGCTACCTGTCACCTTACCATGGATTGCATGATGTCTTGTACAAAAAACATCATTATGCATTGTTTGTTATGTTTATAAACATCATTATGCATTCAAAAAGCCTTATAAGTAATGACTTATTGTTCATAACAGAAGGCATTATAATGTTATCATATAAGCATTTACATAACTCATAAGGCATTAGGCATTATAATGTTATAATGTGGCCCTGATTTAAGATGTTCATGCAAATTTAGAAACTTTGAAAATGTCCATCCAGAGTTGTCTGATAGCTCTTTAATATTATGATGTTTGATCCAAAGTGTTAAAGGAAAGGACTACAAGGGGAAAAAAAATCTGCTCTCACTACAAACCTAATCACAGACTAATAAGACCGATTCCTCAATTGGGCAGGAAATGAGCTAAACAGCTTGTGGCATTAGTGCCATGTCATTGTACACTGTAGACTGTGCCCACATCAGCACCACAAGGTCAAAGAGTGACAGATTTTAATATCCCAGTTCTCAGCCAGCAAAAACACCATTTTGAGTAAGCAGCTGTGTCCTGTTTTGTTGTCGAAACTTGCAGTATGTCTTGTATTCATTAGCTTTATCTCTCTGCCCATACACAAGCTGCTTCTTGTAATGGGCTTTTTCAGTCCTTGTTGTCAATGTTTACTCAGTTGTAATTAATAAAAAAATATCTTTGATTGTCTTATTAACATGTTCTCATACATGGAGTTACTGGAAATTGTGTTAAACACAGAACAAATAGTGTTGCATAACAGGGAAATAACTGTATGGAGTCTCTGTACTTTAATTTTATGTTTGGTTGAATTATTGCTGAACTTACAAAATAACACTGTAAGCATTAATTCCCATATGGGCAAAAGGCTGAGAGATAAAAACAGAAGGCAAGACATAAAATTAGATAAATTAGAAAAAGACTGTTCAGACATTGCTTTTTTCATGCCAAGCAAGCCCCATTACTTAGAATATTTCCATACAGAACCTTTCAACAGAGCACAGGTAGAGGAGTAATCTTTTTTCCACTGAGCACACCACTGGGAACAGTGGATTCCAAAAAGAGACCAGGCACCTCTTTGCTGATGGGTTTCTTGTGCTATCATGTCTGCCATCATAGTTCCAATGACATAAAGTTCCCAGCCCACCTTATGTGTGAGAAAAGGACAGCACTCCAGAAACAATCACCCACTTTTCCTCAAGAGGCTCTTTCATGTTTTTGTAAGTAGCCACATGATTAAGCATGCAGGCCTAATCCTCCACCGTGTGCCGAAGAGCTACACTTAAGTGACACATACATGCACACATACACACACACACACACACACACACATACGTATGCATGGACTCATACATACACACCGACACACACACTCACACATGCACAGACTCACACAGACATACAGACACACACCATCCTGATTATATTGTCCTGCAAAGACAATTCTCAAGTGTCCCTCTACACGAGTGAAGAGCATCACCAAGGGAGACAGCCTAGTCTCCACCACAGTGACATCAAAGGCAGGAAGGAGTCTCAATCCACAGCAGATGTATTCAATGGGAATGCAGTCTGAATTTGCATACATGCTGCGTTTATAGCAGGTGCGTGGGCGAAAAATAATAATCTGGGAGATGGAGAGGAGGGGAGAGAAATCTATTAAAGGAAGTTCTCACCATGCTGCTCCTTTTCAGTGTGGTTTTTCAACTTTTCCCCCAAACTTAAAAGAAAACTTTCTTCAGGCATTAGATTTTCATTCGATATCCAGCATTCAGTACTTACCCACAGCTATTTATATTAATGGACAGGCAATGCACTGCCTGTGACTGGCATTCTCCTATGCACAAAGGAGGAGAGACAGCCCATCATTACCTATAAGACACCATCAAGACCAACATCTGTGAAAGCCAGTGTTTACAAAGATAGGTGGGACGACATTACACAAGGCTCTGCTGAATCGATTGGGACCGCAGGGTGAAATTGTTGCTGAAAATGTTGTTAGGCTCCATTGATTACTGTGTAATCAGAGGTCAGTGTGCTAGCTGGTAGCAACGGGGTCCCATGAAGAATTAAAAACAAAAACAAAAGGTAAATTTCTTAAGAGGGTAAAAGTGATTGCCAATTGAGCAGGGAATCAAAGTGAATTAATCTTTTAAGACAGATGAAATGATTTGTCATTGGTCTTCAATTCACACTTTCTTTCCCATCTCGTGCTATCCTAACCCACTTAATAACATGCTCTTTTGCTTTTTCTGTAGGGAACAGTTGTGTTGACAGCTTAATGTGCTTCCAATGCGCCTTTTAAATTGTTCTCTTGGATTACAGCCCAAGAAACGCACTGAAACCCATTAATGCATGAACTAGATTAAAACTGGTGCCTTAACCCTTTGACATCACAAAGGTTATGCAATAGCTAATCATTTTGAGTGCTGGGGAGTTTATACAGAATGGCTCACGTCTTGAAATAGCAGGGGTTCATGACCCAGCAGGGAAAGGCCCTGTTCTAATAGCATGGGTTTCTGTGATGAACCAGTGCTATGTGGCATACTTGAGCCTCAATGGCTATCAGCAGCTTCCCTCCTATCCTTCCTTTCCATGTTCAACAGTGGAAAATCACTCTTGCTCAATGAAATGGGGCTGCAGTGATTTAGTTGAAGCAGTACTAGTGCCTTGTGTGGGTAGTAAATAAAGGGCTTCCATTAGGATGTGTTCATTTTATCAAATAACAAAAGGTGTAATGTTGTGTCGGTGTTTAAAAGTACATATGAATCTAGTTCAAATTATGTAATATATTTTGTAGGCTGTGTTTTATAAACACAGTAAAGGTCTATAGTATTTACATGGCAGTGGAAAACTGACAGTGATGTAAATGTGACCCTCTAGAAAGCTTGAGGGATCACTTAAGAGGTTATTGGGAAGCTCTCACACTTTATCATGCAAACTTTGTTATATTTTATTTGCATGGTTCTACCTCTTTGTTTGTGTGTCTAAATTTGTAGATGTTATTAAAAACTGTAAGATAGCATAAATCAAAAAGGGGCGCAGGAACAGAAGCCTTCATAATGCAAGACTGAGATGCAAAACCCAGCACTGACTCCACTCTGGACCCATGCCCAAGGAAAATCTCCCGAACTAGCTTGCGCCAAAGACAAAATCTTCATAGTATCGAGTACTGTTCCCCAAAGACAAGTTTTGATCATCCCATCATGATTACAAGACCTTTGAAGAAAACAGAATGTAATATGGTTTAGTCTCCATCTTGTCTGTCTGATAACTGCAGTGCCCCATATGTCTTCCCCAGATTGTAAAATGATTTCCAGCATAATTTGATCCCTGTGCTTTATGGACTCCAAAAATGTTAATGAGATTTCAATATGTAAATTCCCATTTAAAATTAATAGAATAAAACAACAGGAGCCTCATATAGTTCAACCAAATCGTGAATGATTTGATCAATATTTTAGAGGCATGAAATCAGCGGATGATGAGTCACATGGTCGATGCTATTGCTAGAGCCTTCTGTAAGGATGTGATGGCAGTCAGTCCACATGGTGATGGCAATAGCAATGATAATGTTACAAAAGGAAGTGTTTTTCAAATGCAGCCCAGGGAGTAATAATTATGATTTGTAGCTGATTGAAAGTCCCCATGACCCAAATGTTAGTGGGTGTTAGTTTGTGGGGGTCAAGACGGACAGATGCAGCATATTTCAGCGCTAAAACTCCTGATGCATTTTTTGAGGAATTGGCATGTTAACCTTTGAGTAAAGACTGTGTGTGCGGAATACTAACATAGTGCATTTGCTTAATGGATATGGTTTGTGACAGTCTTAGGAGAATCCATTACACAGCAGTAATAGCCACACGGTAGAAAACTATTTTGTAAGAGAAACTTTAAATATCCAAATAATTCATTTGTGTTTTCAGTAATGCTGTATACACATTTCATCAGTCGGAAAATTAACTGAATCATCGGCTCCATGTACCCACTTGAATAAGATTTTGGTCGGGTGTTTTCCTCAAACCTCACAGACTTCTTCCCTAAGATACCAAACAGCAGCATTCAAAGTTTAATAATGTTTTAACCTTTCGGATCGAAAACACAGAGGGAGAGAGAACGCAAGCAGAATGAGTTCCATGCAGTGAATGGATCTGCTTCAGTTCACCAATTCCCAGCTCCTCTCCTTGATCTTTCTTGACAAGGCTCCTCTTGCTAACACATTAGTCCCTAAAGACTGCTTCTGAAGAACTAATCCATTAGGGACCAACAAGTTTTATTACATGTCCAAAGATGCCTGCTAAACACAATAAATATGACTGAAGCCCACCACTGTCTCTGACGTGTCTGTCCTGCAGAAACATGTGATTCAGGCAGTGGAACTATTAAAAGCAGTGACTAGATTGATCCCATCATTATAAGTTAAGAAGAAAGCCACTGAACTTTCCTTTGTCAAGACAGCTTGCATGTTAAATAGTAGTCTGACAGGGACCAAACAAACTGAGCAAGGTTAAATTGCAATGACCATTTTGTTTTAGCTTGATTTGCAGTCATTATCAAACTTTCAGAGGCTATCAAGAACAACTACAAATGTTCCGTCATTTGGAGTCTGTCAGAGTGCATTACAGGCCATTACTGCCTGATGTAAGGTATATGCTACAGGACTAATCTGCTAAATTACTGCTAGATGTATAGTGAAACGGTCAGTAGGTCCAAAGAAGAGTGTGGCAGCAACCATGTGCTGGTGGCAAAATAAATTATTTCACAGATCCATGCCAGATATCATTACAGATATATTACATATTATAATATGCCACCAGGCCGACATTCTGTGCGTTATTTAATTCACTGAGTTAAGACTAAGTATTTAAACCCTGAAGGCAACTACAGCCTATTTCATAACCTGGATTTTAATCATACTTATCGACATTTAAAACTTGATTGCAAAAACTGACAGTGTGTGAGTGTCTTAAACAAACTGAGTCTATGCTATACATGAGGAGAGTATGAGGAGAGTATGCACCATAAGTACACTGACACAAATGTTTTGGATTTTCTTTTAACATTGTTAGGTAGCTAATCATATCACATATCGCATTGACATTGCCAGCCAAGTGTCTCCAAACGAGAGTGTAACGGGTACTCAGAGTTATCTGTCTGCCAACTGCCAACATGTAGAGCCTACCAAGTTCAAAGACGTCTTTCTGAGCAGACACGACCCACAGCCTAAAAATTCACTCTGCTTACAGGATGATACAAACAAACTTGGCTGCCTTCCAACCACAGCAGACCTCATTAATGTTCTGTCTCTGAGAACTGACAGCATTTTCATGAGTAATGTTTTTATTATATGAAAGTTAAAAGCAGTTGTTCTTCAAGAAGTCCAAAATCTAGCACACTGATAATGTATTAACATGTTTCTGGGAGGCACTGTTTACACAAAAGAAAGGAGGGAAGCATTTGGTTCATCCCCAAAGAGATGGAAAAACTGTCAGATTATGAATCTCAAGTGTCATAAAATGTTGTTGGTTTCATCTCAAGACTAAACAAGCGAACCACGCCTACTGTATGACTATATACAGTATTAGGGCTTTTTTATGAAGGTTTTTTTCTTTTTAAAAGTAAAAATGTGTCTGAAATTAAAGTTCTAACTTGATTAACATAAACTGATAATCTAGATTATCTGCAGTTAATTCTAGCCTCCTAATGAAACATAATATAAATATATAAAATAAATGAAACATATATCACTGATATTACTTCCATGGCACTATAAAACAATCTTGAGTAAAGAAGTCATTGCAATATCCAAACAGAAACAGCAGCAGTGAGGATGCTGCAGCTGCAGAAATCACTTGAAAAATGTGATGGTTCTGACAGATGGCTTTGAAGCATGCCTGCTCATTACAGTGGTGATGAACGGCACATGATGTGTTCTGCAAGTCTGCACTCTGCAGGCATATATCATAAAGCTATAGCCAAACACACTGGGAAAGCTTGCGTTTGTATGATCACAGATTCAAAGATGTAAACGTCAATATGAATAGACTGGCTAGTATCACAAGCAACATGTCCATATTGTGTGCTGTTCAGCGGAGAGCTTACATAACTGATAAATAATGACATTTTCTTCTCAGGAACGCACAATTGTGGAACGCTTTACCATTTGTCCCGTTTTATCCCACCCTGCTCGGCAACATGGGAGGCCTTCTGAATGAAAAGTGTAGCTGAGGAATTGTCCACCAACATTATATGGACAAGAAGCATTAACTGTTGCTTAGCAACAGCTATGTGGACTAAAGGGTGATGGCACCAGATATGCCTAGCTCAGTCAAATCCTCCCCTCCACCAACTCCTGCTGTGAATGTGCACCTCCCAACTCCTCTAGGGCGATAAATCAAAGTCAAGGCAGTACAATGTGATGGCCTGCACTCCATGAATGCTAGGCCTGAGGGACATGGCCTATCAGCTACCATCAAACCTCAGACTGATTGCTCAATGATTAATGGGAATCTTCAGTAACCAAAACCAAACAGTTGAGTTCATTAACGTGCTGACTAAAACAAGGTCATGTATATAGTTTTCTTAGTGTAAGAATATAAGGGGAGATTGTGTGACTGATCTGACCCTCTAATTGAACTCTCCACACATCAAGCAGAAGAGTGAGATTTGAACATCATGGCAACATGTATGCTGCTGAAGTGAACCAACCAGTGGGGCACACATGCATGTATGTAGTGAGTGTGCTGCTAGCAGTGACAGACTTTTTTACATGGGGTGGCAAAATGGGTGGCTGGGGATAAAATGGGGATATTGACCATGCTGTGACAAAGTGTGGCGAAGGAAATTTCTAAATAGCTAAATTTTATTTCCTGTATTCTGGTGTATTTGGTGGCATATCTGGTGACATGTATTCGACATTCCATTAGCCTTATGGGCCCTAGGCTATTTTCAGGGTTATTTCAATACCTTTACTTTCAAGCCACCTACAATATAAAGGCCAATATAAAGGCCACCAACACATGCTATATCTTATTTTATATGTCTATGCTATCCAAATCTGTGTAGTGTGTGATGTGATACTAGTTGGAAATGGCTTACATCAGCCTTCGTTCTTTTAATTATTTGTGTGTGTGTGTGTGGGGGAGGGGGGGGGGTTAGACAATGCAGAAATATAATATAATATAATTTCCCGGACTATTCGAGAACCAGTGATCATACAGAGGAATGCTATACACAATCTCCTGTTTATTTTAACAGTGGTGCCGTGACCTACAGACATACGGCCTTATGCATCTTGTATACCTTGCCACTGGCTTTCACTGCTCTAGCACCTGTTACCAGCAAAGTACTGGATGGTACCTTTTTTAGGAACCTTGCAGGAATTACCAGCAACTTTCCTTTTCCCAAAAATCCCAGTTCTGCACCCTTTGAAAATTGTCTTATAACACCGACATCACCCCCATGTCCCTGTCCCTTATTATTTTCAGAGAGCTATGGATCATGAAGCTCATTTGTGTGTAAGGTTCACATCAGGTTTCGGTGACCTGTTGGAGTTTTGCAAATGTCCGAGAGCTGCCATATCAGGGTGAATCCTGTGTCAAGTTTGTTTATAATTGGGATTTCTTCAAGTATGTTACATTAAGATAATATTGCTGCCAGGTTCAGCTTTCACTTTAAAATTGACAAGCAATTTCTCAAATGCCAAATTGATGCATTTTGATTAAACTTATTGATTAACCATATTAGGTTCCACAATATCAAGGAAGGCCTACATGCTTAACCTGACAGGTTATGTAAAAGAGACAGATTTCCAGCACTAGAAAACACTGCCATATGTGTGTGCGGTCCTCCATATAGAATTGAGTTTATATGATTTTCTCTTGATTAGATGGTCTGTAAATACACTGAATATTTTGTTATAGCTGTGTGTTATTGCAGCGTTTACAGACATACAATTTCATGATATGGAGACTCAGATAAAATCTCATATGACCCAACTGTGGATCGTGACGGTTTGGGAACCAGTTGGAAAAAACACAATGCTTTATTGATGTCTTCAAACCACACATGCAGTTTGCACACAACACACAACAAAAGAGCTCCAATTTGCCTTGCAATGCACAGTGTGCATGCATCTGAACACCTTAGAAACTTAGAATGAGATCCTTAGAAACTTTTAGAACACAGACATCTTATCAAAGTGAACCCGCAACAATGCATGTTGCTGTCGCTATATTTAAAATGCAAGATAAATCCCAATAGCCTGGTAGTTAAATGACTTAAAAGGTCATTTAAGTCACTTAAAAAATGCTTTACCTTGTTGGATGAAACACTTTGACTTCTTCAAAGCACTCACAGTTTACAGACAGCTAAAGGGCTCTAATTTATCCTGAAACTAACAATCAATTCCTCACAACCTCTTCTTTGTTAGATTATTCCATTTCCAATGGTGTTACTCTCTAGTTGCTGTGATGAATGGTTCGTGAGAAAATCATAATGAAAAAAGTCATTGAATTTAAACCAAAATATCGCTGGGGTTCCCACAGCCACCTCTGGCCACCCTGTCGCTCCACCACACTTGGTGTGTAATAAGCAGATTGCTCTCGGCAGCAGTATTAATCAGCTATGCACAACAGACATGACAGTCAATGGGGGACTGGAACACTCTAGTGGGATGAAAAGTTTAGCAACTGATTCGCAGGCATGCCTGAACATGTAGCACTTTGAAATAGAAGCCTTTGGGACATTGGGAAGGGGAGGGAATATTGTCTTCACCGCTGGTTACTTCAACATTTCCACAATAAGATGCGAGAGGTGAGAACTTAGAGCTCAGAGGTTGGCTATGACTAGGACTATACAATATTCCAGAAAGATTCCAGATCAGAGAGGTCATTTAGAGTTTTCCAAGGGATTCACAACTTCTAGCTATGCCTCTGACTATAGTAAAACAGGGCCTGTATTCATAAAGAATCGTGAGGCAGAGCAAAAACTGTACTGTATTGTTGCTGGTGGCTCGTGCCACTTGTCTACTGTCCTGTACACTGTCCCATGCCACTCACCCACTGTCCTCTGCCACTCGTCTACTGTCCAGCCCCACTGTCCCAAGATACTTGCCAATTGTTACAAACCTAACCCTAAACCTAAAACATGGGACAGTGGCAAATGACAAGGGAGAGTAGGCACATCACACGGGACACGTGAGTAAGTGGCACAAGACAGTATGAGTGACACAGGACAGTGCACGGGCCAGTGGTGCAGGACAGTGCTCAAGACAGTAAGAGAGTGGCGTGAGCCACCAGCAACAGTACAGTAGAGTTACAGTATGTACCTCAAATGAGACAGCAGGTGCATGTCATGTGAAAGTAGGCAAATGTCACAAGACAGTATGAGTCGTGCACAGGACCATGCACAGGACAGTAGGCAAGTGTCACAAAACAGAATGAGTCATGCAGGACCATGCACAGGACAGTAGGCAAGTGTCACAAAACAGAATGAGTCATGCAGGACTGTGCACAGGACAGTAGGCAGGTGGCACAAGACAGTTGATGAGTGATGCACAAGTCATGGTACAGTGAGTCAGGGGTGCAAGCCACCAGCCACCAGCCACCTGCTAGAATATTAAGGCTAAATTAGCTTATAACAGTTAAATTTAGGAAAAATTTCTAAAAATAATGGGCGTCAGTCGTAATTTTAGGACTCCTAAATTTTTTGACTAGAAGTAATTCACAAAGAAATTACAGTGGCACCTAAGTCTGGGACAGCCTAGAAGTAGTCTAGAGGACTCCCAACTCATTAAAACCCATCTATAAAATCCATTGAAATGCACATGCAGTCACACATTTGAGCCTCTATCACTAGGGAATAAATATGCAGCTTGCAAGAAAAAATCAATTAGTCTACTTCCTATCTTTGCAAAGAGTTCTCATAAGTGCATTTAAAAACTACTTTGTCATTCTGGGCCCATATCCACACAGACTCTTAAGGCTAAAAGTAGCTCCTAACATGCAAATTTAAGAGAAACTCCTAAAAATAATGGCAGTGTCAGTCATAACTTTAGGACTCCTCATTTTTTGGATTATGAGTATTTTACAAAGAAATTTAGCAATAAAAGTAGCACCTAAGTCAGCAATGGTAGCTAAGAAGTTGTCCAGAGGACATCATGGTGCAGTACACGCCTACCTGCACAGATCTGTCACTCATCAACCAATCACAGATGGAAATGCAAGCAGGCTCATGCATGGGACCTGATGTCAACCCTATCAACAAAACTTTTATCTAATACTAAGAGTTGTAAAAGAAAGCTCTTAGTTAGCAACTTTTAGCGCAATTTAGGCATTCTCTTAGTGCTAAGATGAAACTTCTGTGAAAATGGGCCCAGATGTGTGAGAGCTAGTCTGCTGCTTTGAAAGAGAAAAGTAGTTTACCCATTTATTCATGCCATTCATGCAACTGCAGCAGCTAAACATGAAACAAAATAAATTAAAATATGAATTCCAATGATCATTGCAGAGGTGTCTTACTTAATTTGAAAGACACTGCCCATTTAAAGTCCACTCTGCATTTATGTTCTACTAAACCATATAGTGTGATTAGGGACCTTCTAACCATATCTCATAGGGCTCAATTTTTTTCACATCTGCAATCCCTCTCCATGATCTACCCAAAACTCCCCCTGAAACTTCACTGTTTGTTGGAGCAGTTTTAGCTGCATTGTGATTGATGCTTTTGCCAAAGGCTGCATTGTCTGGCAGTATGAGATTCCATAAACAGAGATAATGAAACCCTGACAGGAGCTTTGAAATTGAAATAAATAAAAGAGGATAAAGACAATAAAATGAGTACATTCTGATGTGTCACTTTTTAGGGCGCTGACAACTTAATGTGTGGAGCTTTGAAAGTGTTGTTTGTGGTTGTGTTGATACCCTAATGACTAGATTGTTGCAATGTATTCCTTCATAAAATTATCTTTTTAAATATTCTTTGCTGTAGCATGTCTCTGAGACACTATGTCTACTGTAGCATACACAAACACAGAAACAGACACACACACACACTCAAAAGAACTGGGAGGCAGATAAGCCCAGGTGAAGTTAAACACAGTGTTTCTGTTCAATGGGCACAATGGAATACCCCTATGATCCCAGCAGTCCCCCAGCCCCATGTCCGTCCACAGCACACACACACACACACACACACACACACACACACACACACATATATATATCCTGATGTCCTGATGTCTTTGTGACTGATCACAGTCTCTGTACAGCCATTCCAAACTGCTGCAGCCATGTTGTTAATTTACTCTGGTGCCATGGAGGGAATTAAACATCGGGCTTCGGGAGGGAAGCTTCATTTGCTGAGTAACACAAATTCTCAGCATCCCCAATGGAGAAGATTGGGCTCATTCAAGGCGTTCATGTATGGAAGTGCAGCATGGCTATATCTGGAATATGGGATTTCAGTGCATTCAACTGTAAATAATTTACCTTTAGATAAAGACAGGCCAAGCAAATCCAGAACACTGTTAAACAGACTAGGAAATGGGCTTCTTTCTTCTTTTTATAACAGTCTGTCACTGGATTAGTGTCATGAAAAGAAATTCAATATGTGCATGTCATTAAGTAGGCAAATCAATGCTCTGGGAGTTGGGGGTATTGAGGAGTGGGGTGCGGATTTGAATCAGGTCTTGTGTGTGTGTTTTTTTTTTTTTTCGTGCTGTGTTCTTTTATAGGTATTACACCATAGTTCCCTCAGGGGACCCAGTAAAAGAAAATGAAAAATTAGCTGTGAAATTAGTGGGTTCATCAAAGGCTCACAATCTAGCCTCGGAAATAAATTGATGTTATGTTCTTCAACATCACACAGGGCTGTGCAATGTCAGTCACGCCATTTATTATTGTTGTGTCAGTGCTTTGACACACACACACACGTATTGCAGTGTTAGCTGGCATGCACAGTAAGGTTTAGCTGCAGTGAAAGTTGAGTGGGTGTCATCGGCAGTGGGTGATATCATGTTTGTGGGTGTGGTGTGAACTAATAACCTTGAGTACATGTAAGGAGAGTGCTATTCATCATTGAAATGAAATGCTGTGTGTGACTGTGGTCCTCAATAATACTGCATGTAACCTGTAAAGCATGTTTGTCATATGCTCACAAATGATTTCAGATCTATTTTGGGTAAAGGTATTTTCTGAACAGTATCAATAAAGCCATATAATCACATTCATAAAGCAGAATTATTAACATTACTATATGTAGCTATTTATCCATGAATGCACTTCTTAAGGCTATATGATATTAAATGCGCAGAAATTGTTAGGTGTTTGTCAATGCAGAGAGAGATGTTTAATGTTCATGATGGATGAAACTACCCACAGCAGAACAACACAGCAATGCATGATTAATTCAAGAATGACACTAAATACATATTTTATGTGTGTGTGTGTGTGTGTGTGTGTGTGTGTGTGTGTGTGTGTGTGTGTGAGTGTATCTGCGAATGTAAAGGATTTAGTTCTTTCAGCCTATTCAGGTTAATGTTTAATGTTAATGGTTAATGAACTCTGCTGAGATGTGTGAATATTTAGTCAGGAGCACAGCCTCCTCATTGTGACGTGTCCGGATGCCAGCAGAGAGGATGACAGATAATCTGACAGCGAGGCTATTTACCCCGGCTCTCCATCTCCCTCAGCACGCCCTTTCCCCCCGATGGGCTCTAATGTATGTGTGTGTCCCTTGCTGACGTAAAGAACGCCTGGGCAGGATGTAGGACCTGTCACCTCACCTGTGCTCCATCCGCACCTAATGTCACCCAATCATCCGACACAGAGTGGGAGATTGATGCCAGAATTCAGCCCATGCTGCCTTCACTCACTCACACGCACACACACACACACACACACACACACACACACACAGACACACACACTGGCCAGAGGGAAAATATGGAGCCTATTATTTCCCCCTCAAACAAGCAGATATTCCCCTTGCATTCACTATTTATTCATCAAGTGATGATGGATGACATTATTCCAGGTGGGCAGGCATTGCATTACAATGCAAAATCACTGTTAGCTACAGTGATTGAAAGCAATAGCTAGGCAGCACAGGGAGATGGAACAGGGAGAAACACACCCAGCTCTGTCTGAAAAGGCTTATTTATTGATTTTCTCCATGACATTAGACCACATCTCATTCTGATGCTTTCCCTACTTTGGTGATTGGTAAATAATAGTGTTTGTTTCATTTGTTGCTGCCATATTCCCTAGAATAAAATAATAAAAAAGATAATAAATAAATAAAAGATAATAAAAAAGATTTCTGATTTCAGCTTAGGGTTGTGAGATTATCAGTATTGTTTTGTTGGACGTTTCAACTCTTTTTTGATCTGATCATTTCCCAGTAGCCAGTCTGGGCCCTCAGTCTCAGAAGATCTGAGAAACATTCTCCTCCTCTTCCTCTGTAGAGATGAAAAAAAAAACACAGGAGACTCTCTTTTCTAATGGCTAATTTCTGGAGCCCATCCTGCAGTCTAGCCCTCTGCTTCTTATCTTCTAAGAATAGCAGACCAGGGAGATGTGGAGCTGCAGCTGTTTCTCCAGAATCTCATTTACCTGCTGTCGCGTCTCTGCCATGAGACCACAACGGTAATTAATAGAACACCCCCCCACCCCCACCCCCAAATCCCCCCACCCCATCTCTCCTTTCACAGGCCTCTTCTGAAGGAACACCTCCAGTCATTTACCCGGTTAGAGGTGGGCCTGGCAGGAGACAGACGAGTGTTGTTCTCCTGAGACAGACAAAGATGGAGAGGAGGTCAGTAGGGTGGCAAGGCGAGGGCCAGATCTGATCAGGCTGGTCAATTAAGAAGCAGCAGCAAAATCCACAAAACCTGGAGTAAGAATGCCAGTGTTGTTTTAGTCACTGATTGAATGCAGAGCCCCTTGGTCTTGTGGAGTCTTGTGATGGTACGCCCCGCCATCAAAGTCTCCAAAGTGCAGGCATTCCATCAAAGTCTCCAGCACACAGAGCCTCTCCCCCTAATAGCATCTTGATGAAATGCATTCCTCACACAGCATAATCACATGCTCAGCCAGCTCCTCTAAGTAACTGCACTGAAATGCAGATACCTTAATGCCAATATTCTCTCTCAAGAAGACTGAATGTGTTTTGTGTTACATCCAACCTGTAATATGAAGTTTTAAGTGTGTATGGGTGTGCATGTTTGAAATATCAGTAGGTATCCACAGCTACAGTACTGCTGGCCCTCTGTAGTTTTCGATGGTTCTATGAGAACTTGGCTCTAATTGCAGGGAGAAAAAGCTAGCAGGCAATAATGCAGCACATGCACGCACACACACACACATATATACACACACTTTCTCTTTCTCTCTCTAACGCTCCCTCTCTCACTCCATTTGGATTCTCTGCTTCCCCTGGCCTCTCTGGACCTCTGCAAATGTCTCAGTGTGTTCAATTAAAAACCAAAAGTCATTAAAAATGTAACCACCTCGAGACTACGGAGCTGCGAGAGAGATGTTGGAATTGTCCCGAGTTTTCTCGCGTGCTCCCAGGGATGTAGACGAAGGTTTTAATTGTCTTCTTGTGAAATTTACATTGAGGGTGTGCCATTGAACCACCACCACCACCACCGCCGCCACCACGTACATACACACACACACATATATACATATATACATATTTGCAAATGTTTTTATCATAATGTTTAGCTGAATCAGCAAGTTTCATACACCGCTGATGATCCATAGATTCCACTCTCCCACAGCTCTTTCCCTCAGCCTAGTAGACTGAATAATAAGTGCCTCTAGGCAAGCATATAACGGCTGTCGTTGCAGCACACATTGTTAGTTACCAGCCAAGAAGCAACTCAATACATATAGTAAGACAGTTTTTGAGACCATTTTATGTGTGAATAATTTAGATACCTGTAGTTTATTCCTCTTGAATAGTCATAGGCCCCTATGATTAATTAAACAGCTATCAATTAATGTTTAATCTAAATTCACCAGAGACAACAGTGAGCATTGTGCCAAAGAAACACTTTGACAAAAAAAGAAATGATAGAGAGAGATCGTTGGGGCTCTTGTATGTAGTGTACAGCAACGTTGTGGCATATTTGAGTCATCTTTCAGTCATAGAGGTCATGGTGTCCTTTGGTTGGCCACCACCAGAGCACTGTGTCCACTGTGTCCATGCGTGCCATGGCCAATGCACAGGGGAATTCGCTTTTTTCAAACTGGGGTGAAACTGGGGTGTTGCTAACTAAACTTGTCCTCAATCTTGTCCTGAGGTAAATGATATTGGTGACAGACAGCTAGTCTCTCTGGGAGATAAAAGTTTACTCGTCAAACTCATCAAGCAGATTTGTTGTTTTGAAAAATCCATTGAAAAATGCCTGGCTGACTTGTTTGAAAGTAATTGTTTTTTGGAATGATTTAGTCTAGAACTAGAACTAGAACAGTCTGGAGAGTCAACCAAGACAGTCCTGTCAACAGTTATGTGGCAGTGACAAGGTGGAAGGATAACTTTCATACTGTTGTAAATGGATTTCCCCAGATACACACCAGGTGTTGTCAGAGATAGTGACTGATCAAACAAAACCTTGCATTCCTGTTGATGCATTGCTGTGGGTCCAAATACATGTTTTAACAAAAAGGTGGAAATCCATTCAAATGATGGAAACAGAGCAGCTGTTTTCCCATTATTGCAAAGGGATCACAAAAGAGTAGTGAAGAGAAAGAGAATAGCACAGCATGTTGAGACTATTAGCCACACTGGGTTCCGAAAAGCTGGTGGTCACAATGTCACAATGCAATGGATTTGATAAAGACTCACTTTACACACTCTATTCTCTAAATCCCTGGAACTCCCATGTTCTCCCCTTAGCTCATGGCACTTACAAGCCTGGGCAGCTTCCAAATGCTGTATAGGCACTTTCCCTGGGCTGGGTAAGGGCACTTCATGTGTGTGTGTGTGTGTGTGTATGTATGTATGTATGCAGGCATGCTGACCACATGCACGGTGCCAGAATTGTTATATATATATAAGAATTCTGGCAAGGTTCATGTGGTCAGCATGCCTGGCCCACAGCAGGACCCTGAAAGAGAAGCGCTGGCTCCACAGAGGGAAATGGATTTGTGCAAGGTCAGCCCTGTCATAAAGCTCAGGGAACAAACAAGCTGCCCTGCCTCTGTGTGTATCTCTGTCTCTGTCTCTAGTTATGTCCAGATTAATGCCCTTTCATTTGAATCTGCAACACCTTTGTTGCATTTGCACCCCTCATCCACATTAGTCCACTGGTACTGTAGTACTGTAGGCAATTGGTCATAGCGAGTTAACCATAGAGCTTTTCCTCAAAGCCACAGAGCCAAGAGCTAACCAAAGTTTACATTTATGCATTTAGCAGAGACTTTGTCAACTATTAATTCAGGTTGATGGAGTGTCCTACTTTTGTACTTCTACATAGTGGTTTCCCCCAGGGGTCTGTTTTGGGTCTCATTTTATTTACTATTTCCATAAATGACTTGTATCAAAATATAGGCTAACTAAAGCCAAGTGTCATTTTTACGCGGATGAGTTTTGTATTGTTCTGCTTTAGCAAGCACCACTGAGGAACTGCAATCTGCTTTTAACATTATACAGGAGAATCTCTACAAAATGAGACTTGTACTAAACTCTGACAAAACTACAATGATACAACAAGAAAGTAATTGAATGAGTAGTAGTCTACAAATATCTTGCTATAAATATCTTTGTCCTTCAAGCATCATATAAAGAGTGCAACAAAAATACTTAAAGTAAAATTGGGTTTCTCTTTTAGTATGGGAAAAAGACTTATATGTATTTTATACATGCATGCAAATCAATCTTTTCTGAAAATGCTGGATTCAGTATGTCATGCAGCACTAAGATTTGTAACCAATTCTGGTTTCTGTACTCATGACTGTAGCTTGCATGAGAGTGTTGGTTGGGTCATTGGTATATTTTTCTTTCTAAGGCCATAATGTGTGAGCTGCCTCCTCACATATCTTCCCTCCTGAGTCTGACTCCTCCCTCAATCATATGGGCAAATTACGTATGACATTCCCCGAACAGAAACTATCTTCCATGAAAGTGCTTTTAAAGTTTTTCCACCCTCATCCCGGTATAAACTGTAGAGTCATTTCAAATTAGGCTACCTACCTACCAATGAAAGTTTAAAACTAGGATAAAGGACTATTTGAGTACTAAATGCACATGTGAGATGATGTTAAATTGCCAACTGTTTTTCTCTGTTTTATGCTGTGTGTTTTTTATTGTATTTTTAATAAAGGTTAAATAAAATAAAAAAGAAAGTCTAAATAAAAAAAGTCTGGTTGAATGCAGACAAACTTGCCAACTGACTAACTGGCTTCCTTTACCTTCGGTACATCTGGGCCAACATTTGAACTTGTAATAATGACATTCATTCTGTTTTTATTGATATTACTATAACATTTCTATACATTAGTTAATATGGTATTTCACTGAGTCCATTGAGTCTATACATAATAAGCTAGATTATTTGGTTAAATGTCTTTCAAAGTGCTATGTATTCTTTTCAACAAACCGAGTAGCCATTTCACACTAAGGTGTAGCTAATTCATCAAAATAACATCTAAAAGACTCATGTCCCTGTGACGGCACTGTGCAATAACAGGCACAGTATGATTGTGGCATGCACTTGAAACGTGAGACTCCACTCCTGTACTTTCAACTAGGATAGCATCAGAGATGAAGCCATTTTCACTAGATAAAAAATAACTACTTTGTGTTTAATTATGTCAACAGAACGAAGAACAAAAGCTGCAGAGCATCTTTTAATATATATATTATATGATTTGTGCTCATGACATCTGGCTTATGGTGAGTTAAGCTGATTAACTGTAACTGTTAAGCTGATACGGAGATGACCACCAATGTGAGAGATTTTGCCATGTTTATGGTGTCAATACTATTAAAAGGGGTTTAAGATCTATATTGTGGATCCATGCTATCTGTAATGCAGCACAGCACTCTAGTGGTCACGAGGGGAATGAATTTGTATGAGTGAGTGAGTGTGTGTGTATGTGTTTGTCTGTGTATGTATGTGTATGTGTGTTTTATGGGGGTGGTTAGGGTATTTATTCTAAGAGATGATCTTGCAGGACCATTATTGAA
Organism: Tenualosa thibaudeaui; assembly: GCA_027481765.1. NCBI lineage: Eukaryota > Metazoa > Chordata > Actinopteri > Clupeiformes > Clupeidae > Tenualosa > Tenualosa thibaudeaui. The sequence goes on from JAIFZK010000016.1 coordinate 8,062,773, forward strand.
TGAATGGCACCACACACCAGATGCTGCCAAAGTAATCTTCATTAGTTGGATTGTCTGAAATATAGAGCATGAACTGTTCTGAAGAATTGCAAATCTGCGTTTTAGACTTTTGGGGAAAAGACATGGTGAGGGAAGTTCTGTAAGAGGAAAAATGCTAATTCAAATGCTATCAAAGACATCTAATGGTACATTTCATATCAAGTAAACAGTCTTGAAATGCATATTGCTGAGTCCATAATGGTGACAGTCTAATGAAGATGGAGGAAGTGAAGTTCTCCCTGAAAACTGAAAATAATTACCTGCAGCATTCTCAGCATCTCTCTTTCATCATTAGGCTTTGCCCAGCAGTGTGTGTGTGTGTGTGTGAGAGAGAGAGAGAGAGAGAGAGAGAAATATATGTTGCATATGTTGCATATGCTGCGTTTCTCACTCATTTATGCATTTAGCAGAGACTTTGTCAACTATTAATTCAGGTTGATGGTGTGTCCTACTTTTGTACTTCTACAAAGTGGTTTCCCCCAGGGGTCTGTTTTGGGTCTCATTTTATTTACTATTTCCATAAATGACTTGTATCAAAATATAGGCTAACTAAAGCCAAGTGTCACTTTTATGCGGATGAGTTTTGTATTGTTCTGCTTTAGCAAGCACCACTGAGGAACTGCAATCTGCTTTTAACATTATACAGGAGAATCTCTACAAAATCCCCTGTGGTGGGAGAGCAAGGGACCGCTGCCGGATGCCCGCGCCGCCCTGTAGGCAGGACCAGTGTGTCATATCAATGAATCTCTGTGTAATCTCTATGTAATCTGTGAGGCAAGTGACCCAGAGAGACTCCTATTAACCTCAACTGAGCTCATTCTTCTAGCACTATAAGGGCATGCCCTGACCCCTCTCACACACCCTTTGATTCTGACATGGCCGTAGTGACAGGGGGAGAATAGCATGGCAAGAACAAGGAAGCTGGCATTAAAGTCACACAGCCACCTGCCAGGCACTTCACTAAACTCCAAGATGTCACTATGTCAAGTTGCAACTGACCATGACAATGTGGGGGACAAGAATTAACTTTTTTACGAAAACAATTAAAATGTTACATTTTAAACACTCTCCCTCTCTCCTTAAAGTATTTTCCACACCACCCCTCTCCTTACAGTATTTTAAACTAAAATAGTAAAATAAAGATGAGATTTACAGGGTTAATTATAGCCATTTTAGTCATATCTGCTCAACTGAATGGATTTACCATGTCCATTACATAATCCCCTCATTAGAAACAAGCTGTAAAATGAATGACTGTGGCTTCCTGCTGAAGGAAGTTGGGACAAAGGAGTCCAGGTATGTGCAGAGACAGAGAAGGCGAAATGTACTTTTAATTAGATTCTGCCATGTAATCTTGCTTATCTCCTTCATGGGTACATTAAACGAGACAATTGTGTGCACATAGTCACAGGGGAGAATAAAGCAGATATTACAGCCATCACAAGCACACTGGATCCAGGCTAATCATGAGCACAGGGCACACTGGTTGCCTCCTCTTTAGCTGCATGATTGCCTGCTGGTATGGGATGATTTCTACTCATCTCTTGTCATCTGCTGTGCACACAAATTCCATAATTTCCATAATCACATCTCACATTTACTGATATTATTTTCATTATAATGTCAACAGTCTAGGGAGAGTTCATTAAATTGTGCCTTTGACTGGAAAAAAACAGTGAGTATTTGTGAACTCATTTAGTGTGAAGGAGCCACACAGGTTGTAATGAAAATGTGACTACCACTGGAAAAGCCCATGGTGATTGTGAACCTCATGTGTCACTGTCAGTGGTAATGCAATACACTCCACTATGCAAGACTCCACAGTGTCATTTCTAAAGAATCTGCCTTGGCTAGCTGAACAGATCATTAGATTTAGTATATTTGCCCCTGCAAGACCAATAATGCATTTACTTTAATTAATATGACTAGTGTTTCAGAGGGCAGATATATGGAAGGTGGCTGTCAATTACAGAAGTGTGTTGATGCACTAAGTAGCCTCTCCAGTGCCAGGTATAGATCTGGTCCTCCCTGGAGTTTTGCTGACAAAATGGCTGCCCTTATCTCTCTGACACATTTGGCCCAGATCATCTGTGATGGACAATTGGCCTTTGAAAATAGGATGGCCACCCCAGAGCAGAACCTGCTAATAATTCTGGGGAATAAACTTGCAGGGGAGGAGAAGAGAGAATTAGAGGCCTAGTGTGGGACTCCCTGTCCTCCGGTGCATCACAGGGGCTAAACTGCAAATCAATCACACACAACCAGGAATGGCTGACACACCACTGCAATTGATAGGTTGCTGCAGCTGCATAAAAATATATCATAACATACAACTGCATACACAACACAGACTGACTGGCTTTCATGGAACTGTCCCTGTGAGAAAAAGGGTGGTATGTGTTTGTTACAAATGAAAATGACCTACATTACCCCTTGCAGACCTTTTAAAGAAATTGCATAGCAGCATGTGACAAACAGTAGAAGGCCAGAGGGGAATAATGGTAAATGGGCCATTATCAAATACAGTGAACGCAGATGGAGACTCCAACCCAGAGGAGCACCTTCAGTGGGACATGGAGGAGGAGGAGGAGGAATATGAATATGAAGAAGAATATGCCTGGATTAAAACCAACATGGTGTCAGGATTTTAGTCTATTTATTTCAAGCCAGTTCCACTGCCAAAATAGAAAGAGGCAAAAGGGAGGAATTCAGCTTAAGCATCATTAATAGAGCATGGGGCAGCATGGAGCAGATGACAGTGGTTGTAGTAACATACAACTCTAAAAGACTACTCATCTAATACGAGTAGTCTATTCTGCAGTGATACCCTTTCCTGTGGCAGCATCACACATCACACTGTGACAGCACAGACACTACATTTGGTAGCACTGAGAAACTCTTTGGGATTGTTTCTCACCAACCTTCAGATAACCCCTTCTGTTTTAACAAATCAAATTATTGCATGTCTAATAGGTTATCCTGGAGATGTATACCTTAGGAAGCGCATCAAACTGCTCAAACATGACTTTCACATTCCTTCCCCGTGGTCTATATGCAAACCTACGCCCTTGAATCAAAGTCACACATCTGATTTATTTAATTTATATTCAGATTATGAGTATCAGATTATGAGTATAGTAAGCCACATTTCTCTTGTGCACACGTGTAAATGATAATATCAAAACCTGACACATGTTGGGTGCCAAGCAGGCCTGCAGAACCAGAGTAAGAGGATTCCATTCACCTGCTACTCCAGATAATGGCCCCAGTAATGGCAGATGTGTCAGTTTGGGAGAGAGAGGACAGGAAAGAGAGGGAGCAAGAAAAGGGAAGAGAGAGTGAGTGCAGATAGAGCGCTCCTGACCATGAGTAAATGAAAGGAGAATCATGGGCGGCTGATGGAAGCGCAGACAAGGCAAAATCTTTCAGGAATAGGTGAGGCTTTGAGCACTCTGGATACAAGAGAGCTAAAGCAGCAGCCGAACGGAGCACAAACAGAAGCCTTCATGAACATGACACACAAGTCAAAAACAGCAGGCTCAGCGTAAAACATAACACATCCATTAGGCTTCCTCCTTGCTGAGAGAGTACAAAACGTGACGTGTGGGATTTATACCAGTGCATTTATATAATGCAGGGGACATTATGGAGACTTTTTCATTTATATATGCTTCCTGCTGAAATGCATATTACATGAACAGTGTTGCTTTAATTATTATAGTGCTCTAATGCATTGCATTTTCAGTTTTCCTACAAGTTCTTACATCCTTTTCTCACATCTGAGGCATTTTGAAAAGGGTAGTCTTGTAGTAAAAATAATTTAAAATTGTGATTGATACATTCCAATAAAATAGAGTACATTAAAGCATTTGGTATTTAAAGGTGTTTAGCTTCAAATGGAATTGTCTATACAAGCCAGAAGACATGAATAAAACCATTTAATTAATTGAGCCATTTGATTGGTGGATAAAGGTGAGGTAAACCAATCAACGAGAAAGTACTTGTGGTGACACTTGTAGTGACATTTGGTAGAACTTTGAGATGTCAAATGTTCAAAATTATTGAGCAAAATGCATGATGTTGAGCATACGGCCCCAATTACTGCATAAAAGTTTCAAGTGTCTGTTGCTGAAAGGTAGCTTTGTGCCGAAAGCCTATTTCAGCTCCTTTAAGATGCCTCAATTAAAGCCTTATTAAATTTTAAAGAGTTTTTATGGCTACCCCACAGCCATCGAAAGGTCAGTGCTGTCATGGTGAGATTAAAAGTTCACTAACGTAGCTGTTTTAATGGCCTCTGTCCAAATGTGCACACCACACAGCTTTTGCTCATGTTCTTCAACAAATTCACTGTAAAAGCTTATTTAATTGTGAAAATTATATGCTTGAGCTGAAAATTTAATACAAATTGATAGTTGCATCAGGTTGTGTCTATTCAAAGGTTCAACCGCAAAACCCTGCAGGGCACAGTGAAGAAACATTTAGACATTTAGTTGTCATAATTATATGAACTGGGTGTTACTTACAGTTGTAGCATTATTATATGTGTGAGACCTGAGCTTATACTCCCAGGCAAAAATATTCAGCATGTTGTATGACTACTTTTCTTGTTAAAATAAGTTACACAAAATTAATAATTGACGCAGGTTCACATTGTTGTGTGCATGGTCTGAGTACAATTTAGAAGGGGAAGACTTTTCCTTTATTTGCAAAAAAGTATAAAAGCCATAATAAGCTCTACTTGCCTCACCTTTCTAAGGCATTGAGGCTGAAAAATAAAGGGTGAAAATTGTATGAAATGGAATTTTACAAAAATATTTTGCAGTATTAATTTTGGGACCTAAACATTATGTTGATAAATTCTGAGTAAAATGATACAGCAACCATTTTCCTGGATTCTGTTTTCCTGGTTTCATTCATGTCATGATTAAAAAAGAGCAGGAGTAGTCATCTGCCTCCATATTGAAAGTGTCAGGACAGTGTATCACAATGAGCACTCCTTTGAGAGCAGTGAATTGAGTTGACCTGCTAATTACATAGGCCTCCAAATGCATGTTACAGGTGATCTATCCTGGTTGATTAAGCACTTTCAGATAATGTTTTTTTGTATTACAAGTAATGTGACATTTTAAAACTAAATATGTAAGCGTATGCATTCTCTGTTACTTGACAAAAAAAAAAATCAGGAAAATACCATAAACATTATTATTATGCACACAATACATAAATCTGAACATGGGAGAAAGTCAGTAAATTTACACATACATTTATTTACATTTATGTATTTAGAAGACGCTTTTATCCAAAGCAAAAAAAGAGGATAACATTCAAGCATTCAATTTCTAACTATATTTTCTTGCTATAGTTTCTATATTAATTCACTCTTTATTTCTATACCTTTTCTTTCTAGATTTTCTTGCTATATTTGCTATATTAAGTATTACAGAGGGAAATGAGGATATCAAGGCTATACTATCAGCACTGAAGGTTGGAAATCTCCGTCCTAGGCTACTTCCTCTGAAAATAGGCTATATCTCTTTAACTCGTTGCGCATGTGCGAGAAAAGGGAAGTTATTTATGCTGGCATGAAATCCAGTTTGCCTACACCCTATTTAAAGTGTTTTTAAAAGCCAGAACAGTTTAGGTGGTAAGACACTTCTCTTCTACTACTGAGTTTATATTGTGCTAGTTCAGAAAGATTATAGTCCACATATCCCGGTAATGGCATTATTTACCATGCGGTCCGTGTGCCACGGCTAAAGTTAGCGTACAGTAGCTTCCTTAGGCAAAGCATGCACTGCTTGGGCGCCAGTATTTTTCAGTGATGCATTTAATGCTGTTGTTTTGACTTACACTTCCATTGATTGCATTAGCTCCTTCTTGATGTTCACTGTTTATTCTTACCATCCGGTATAGTCTGGCACGGCTATTCACACATAACGTTAGTTTGTCCTACACTTACTTGCAGAGTCATGAATTCTCAAGCGTTCATCAAGTCAAAACAGACAGAGAAAACTATCAACGGCGTATCAACCCAAGTTGTTTGCACCGAATTCAGCAACTATATCTTCGTAGTGCTGACACAGTATGGGAAGATCGGGACATTGATATCAATAACTCCGGACTCCAAAACTGGTGACATATGCACTCCAATGTGCACAACCAAAGTTCTGCTAGGAAAAGACGAGGTAGGCTATGTTTTGGTGGATAATGCTTAATGACCGCGGTGGAAGCCAATATCCATGAATCAAAGTTGTTTCACCAGACTATTTATTGTTTTAGAAAGCAAACGAATAAAGTGTTTGCCTTGTTCCAACAGGCTTTAACCCACGTCTGTGCGAAGCACCTTGCAACGTTTGTCTCGCAAGAGTCAGGAAATCGGCCTGTGCTTCTCGGGCTGGCCCTAAAGGATAGTTCTATCGAATCAATTAACGTCATGAAAGAACTTGTCAGAAGTTGCCAAGTTTGGTGACTTGAATGAACGTTGCTCCTGGTCTTGTCTTGAAGGCTACTTCAGTGTAAAACGTAGGAATTATATATGACCATGCCTACTTTTACGTCTGTTATGGATAATGTTTGAATTTATTAATGCATTTTGTATGAAAAGATAAAATAAAAAAAAAAACTATTCCCGACTCACGTTTGTACAGTATTTTGTGAACTTTGACATATTCAATACAATATGTATCTAGTATTACTGTGGTGATTCACTCTTAATAGCCCTGTAAGCCTACCTTGATATTGGCAGGTGAGGCTGTTGCTCGTCTCTGTGACGTCACACGATGAAGGCTAAGTACAAGTCACATGATCTGGGTGTCAGTCATCTGCTGTGCACCTGCCCGATGTTTAGCCTATGCCGTCAACGAAGTTTAAGATATTGTCTTGTTAAAGATTACAACAAGGATTGTTATCAAGAAAGGTTTAGCAAGTGTAGTCATATACTCTTTTGAACTTAAATCTGTTAGACTTTCGTGGAGTTCAAGTGGACTTCGACCTTTTTCAATAGTCTACCTGACAGGCACAACGAGGAAGTGTTTACAGTCGCATCAGTTGAACGGGAAGCCATTTCACCTATGGCTATATTCGGTCACACTTTTTCCGAAGTTGACAGCGAGTTTTTGACTTTATTTGAGTGGATTTGCTCACTGAAATATTTAGTTTTCCTCTCGTTCATCCTCCAGTCGGAGATAATTTTATTAGGCTGCTTTAGCGCTGAAAACTCAACGTAAAGTCCACAACCCAAACGCGAAGAACGTCAGTCCGTGAAGGTAAGCGTCTGCGAAGTGTCCATTGTGTTACTGCACCAAGTCGGTACGAAATTAAATTGTGAATTTACAATTAGGTGCGCATTTGGCTATCGAATTCAATTAGGTGAGAATGTTGATGTGTGAACAGTAGCCTAGCTTTGTAAATTATTGTAAGTCTAATTGACAACAGGTTAACAGGTTGTTAAATAATGTAGATGTGTATGTGTTGCCTTGCCTTGCCATTTAGTCTCTGACGCCATGCAGTTGACACTGTAAAACATAGCCTTAACACACTCTATAACACACTTCCTGTTTCCAGATGAACATGTCTTTTGAGGGGAATCAGTCTACTCTACTGGATGTGAACAGCACAGAGGCACTGTCTCTTTCTCCATCTATAGGACCAACAGATAAGACAAACATGACACTGATGAGAGCGGGGAATAGTACAGAAGATGAGATCTTCTTGAACACTACTCTTGCGCAAGCACTCTCTGGGATTTTTGTGTGGTCAGCTTTGCTTATTACTTGTCATCAGGTAAGCCTGTGAAGTAGGGGACGACCCGCTCTTAATTGTTTTTTTTTTTTTTAGCATTTATGGTCCATCTCTGCCCGGCATCAGTTCTTCCTGTGGGCCTTGAAGAACCTCTGGTCCCTATCTCTCTTTGATAATCTCCAGCTATAAAATCATTTCATTTCCCCTTGGCAGTCGAACAGTCGACCGATTCTCACGTGTTACGATCGAAGTACAATTGAGTATGTTGTCCATGTAGGCCTAATCAGTGCTTATAGACAAGAGGAATGCTGACCCCCCCCACCATCACCCCGCGCCCCCAGGGAAAAATCAGTGTTTGGGTGGAGTCCATGCAGTCATCTCACTCACAGCCCAGGCAAATAAAGGCAAATGGGTGGAGGAGGGTAATCAGAGCTGTGTTTGAGTTGGTGTAGTGTTCACTGCTGTCCGAGGTATCCCTCTGCCTTGCAAAAAGTGTTGGAACATTACATGAATAGAATGTATTATGTGACTGTTTTTGACTGAACATCAGTCACAGGGCAGAGTTCTATTTCACATGGTCTTCCTGACCTTCCTGGATGAACAGCGAGTCTTAAGAGTGAGGCATAGTTAGTCACAGATGGGCATATTTGAACAGTAAGAGTGTGCTCCAGGTAAATGCAGTTTTTCCTTGTTGATTAAACACAGACCCTATTATTATGATGAGAGTACAGCGAACTGTCCTTGACTACCTAGAATAGTCTTCAGAGTTGAATGGTGTGAGTCTGCTGTAGCTGATAGCAACAGAATGCAAAGCTGTTACTGACTTGAAAGACAGGAAGACAGTTCTTAAGCTAATCTCGAACAGAACTTTTTTTTGTCATGAACAAGGAACAGTCGTGTCTCTCCCCATGCATTAGAAACTTTCACTATGTTATTTTGAAATTGGAAGAATGTTTTCTATTTTGTGATATGATGTCTGGTATTACAGTTATCATTGAGTGCCTGTGCTTCTCTACCACCTAAAGCATTTGACTGTTTGCACTATGACTTACTCAAGCCTTAGCTATCAGCTCAACTGGAGCATGTCTTGTTTTATGGTTTTATATGCTGTTATGGCTCTGCCCTTAAATACAGCGCAGCTGTCCTGCTCTCTGAACACAGTTGTTTACCTTGACTGCACTATGCAGCCTCCGTATGAAATTGAATTTGAGTCAAAGGTAGCAGATGAAAGTGTTCTTAATAGATTTTTTTTTTTGAGTTGACAGGTGACTCCCTCCTGTGAGGTCGTCTTCCTTGTTCAGAGACTCTCTGGATGAGCTTGGCGGCTCTGGGGGCTTTTTTTTGGAGTGCACCACACTGTGTGGTTCAACAATTTATGCTGTACTTTTTGATGGCCTTTCATTTTCTAGATGGGAAATGTTTTCATTTTATTTCTCCTGACCTTTCTTTTTCATTGCAAACACACACACACCCAGGTACACAAACTCATACATAAGGGCATAGGGGTCGATTCAGTCTGAAGATGGACTGTTGTGACTATTCCATTTCCATGATTTGCAAGTCCTAAAGTTTATACTTGCCTTTTATCATTTAAAGAAACTCAAAAAATGATTCAAAGCAAGAAGTCACAGACACAGTGACAGACCTTTTGTTCATATCATGAACACATTTTGTTGAACAGCATTACCATCTCAATGTCAGGAGAAAAGAAGAACGTCAGAACTGTTTCCATGATAAAATGGCATAGACACCCTGAGGGTATAGGTCTGGAGTATGTCACCGTTAGATTTACATGTATCCATTGCAATCCATTGGCAGTGACTCATAACGCACCTGGAAAATAAAAAGGTTTTATCCGTTGGGCCTCTCGTTTACATGTAAACAGAGTTTTAGCCATCTCAAATGGATATCTTTTAAAACGGCCTCTAAAGTGGAGATTTTTCTAAATGCTGTATTGTTTTCTAGATTCCACTCGATATGTGTAAAAGCAATTAAAAAAATAAACAGATAAAAAAATATCTGTTTATAAAAATATCTACATACATGTAAACAGTGCCTAAATGGAATATCATTAGGAATGAATCATATACAGTAGGTAAAGGAACAATACAGTGGTTTATATTATGCATTTTTTTCTTCTGAAGTTAATTTTGATGTAGTTCCTTCCGAATACATGGGCAGTTGTGGACCTATGTTCAAGTCAAAATGGTCCAAATCTGCATTATTAACCTAGTTTTGCAGCCTTTGCAGCCTTAGAGGAATACTGAAGTAAGGGCATCTGTGGAGCGGGCCTCTGTGGGTTATGTAACTGAGAGTTGCCAGGGTTACGTCAGTGCTGGAGAAGCGGGGTCCACAGGAAGATTTTTCACCGCTGATTTCCCTCTCTCTGTGCTGCCCTGTGGAGCACCTAGAGGACACTTTTTTGATTGCCTGCAAAGACTAGCGTTCCTCCCACAGAATATTGAAGAGAAAATTGGCAAAGGGATGTGAAGGGGGGTGGGGGGAGTTGCCAAACTGAATTGGCTTACTTTTAGTGACGCCTGAGGAGGGGATGCTTCTCTTTCTGTAGCCCCTCTCCTCTCTCTCTCTCTCTCTCCCCCTCCTGGTAATTATTACTTTCAGGTTAGACAAAGGTTTGTCCCTCGCCCTTCAATCTATTGAGAGAGTGGGCCGTCTGCCTCCACTCTGTGTGATGCATGGTAAACAGGCTACCTCTTTCACAGAAACAGCACAGGGGTCGAGTAAGGCAGGTGTATGTAAATCTGACAGAGATAAAGCCACCCTGGAGGGGCTGAGGTAGCTGTTAGTATTCTCCTCATCAGCTCCTTCAAGTAGTCTTGTTCAAAAATTGCCCTTGTTGTGTGAGCCTCTGCTATTCGACAGGGGAGGGGTGGTGATTATGGTGCAGGCTGTGTGCATTTTGCTAGAGGAAGTATGCGGTTTGGTTGGGAGGAAGCTGTGCCGAAGCAGCCGCTAACCCTTTGTGAAGTGAGAGAGGGCTCAACTCGATTGGCCCCTGTCCCTCTGTCACTTTTGTGGGGTTTTTTGAGGTTATGTTGCACAGAATTCATGCATAGACTGCACTGAGGCCACCTTGACTTCTTTGTGTTTCAGCCAATCTGTTTGCATTATCGAGGGAGTCTGGACAAACACTACTGCCGTCTCCCCTCTCAGCCTTGCTTGCTCTCCAAGGGAGCACTTGGCCAAAGCCGGCAGACCGTTTCATTTCCCTCAGCTGTCCGGCAGCGGAATGTCAGCGGGCCCGGCCAGAACCCAAGCTGGGAGACCAACCAGCTGAAATTAGTTTCCGTCAGACTTGCCGGCGAAGCTACCTCAGCTAGCTGCACTGTTTTGAGTCAGGCCTTAAAGCTATTATCTCTAGTGTGGCTCCTTCTCTCTCTCTATTTTACTCTCCTCTCTCTCTCTCTCTCTCTCTCTCTCTGGTCAGCATTAGGGAGCCTGGAGGAGGGCAGTTTTTTAAGCTGTGTAATTCAGACGAAATGGAGGCCATCCGTCTGCAACTAGTCACACACTCCAGCTCCTCTCAGCAGCTCATAGATCACACCTATACCCGCACCCAGAAACAGTCCTAAAGGCCATTTAATCACATTGCGCTGGAGTTAGTTGCTTTGGGAAGAGCACGGAGACCAGGAGAGGCCATATCCTGACCTAGTTTTATCCATCAGGAAATCAAATAGTACCCTAAGTAATGTCACCACAGAAATGGGGCTGTCAGGCCAAAGGTGTTATTGTGCAAGAGATGGATGTCATGATGGACTTTAATAATCCTACTCTGTCATGTGTGTCTGTTAGTATGTGCTAAACCTTGCTGACTCTGAAGGCAAGTCGGTGGTCTAAATGTCTTTTCAATTAGATTGACTCCCCTTTGAACCCAATGAAAAGATTAACAGCAATTATATTCAAGTAGTTTGGGAATACTATTTGCTACATTCAGAATCAGTCCTAGCTAAAATGTCAGCCATTTATTCAGCTTGTCAGTGTGATTAGAGAAAACACTAGTTTTTGTACCGCAACTCTTCTCATGTGGCCCCTCGGAGTGTATGAGAGAGACACAGGAGCAGCTGACAGCTGTCTCCTTCCAACTGCCCCAGGAGAGAAAACAAAGCACACTGCAGATTATCGTGCACATAAAACAAGCCTCATCTTTTTTACCCACACCCATCACACAGTAGCTGAATAGAAACCTGATTACCAAAATGTTTGCGCAGTTGGGTTTGCCTTGCATTTCCATATTCACGTTCCTCTGTCGACTCCATCTGGCCACCTCTTGACCCCAAGTGGGCAGTTTTCTCTCCATTTCGCAATTTCCGAATAATTCATTCATTCTTATCTTAGACCTAGCTGATCCTCCTATTTGAGCCCAAACCTTGCCTTGGGAAAATTCCAGAACACAGTGTTATATTCATAGCCCTGTTTCAGTCAATCCCCTTTGGATGCATTGCCTTTAAACTGCTCAGACACAAATTAATAATTTAACACGGGTGGTTTATAGGGTAAATCGGGGACACGATGCTTGCTCACTCTCTCTCTCCCTCATCACATTTTTTGTAGCTTTTAATGATCTCTGTTTCATCTCAGCCTCAGCTGATCTATTTTTCTTCCCTGTCTGTTTTTTGCCTCTCCTAGATCTACTCCCACCTGAGATCATACACCATGCCTAATGAGCAGCGCTATATCATTCGCATCCTCTTCATCGTGCCCATCTACGCCTTTGACTCCTGGCTCAGCCTCCTCTTCATCAGCAACAACCAGTACTATGTCTACTTTGACTCCGTCCGGGACTGTTATGAAGGTAAAATCTTTGAGCCACCCCTGGCGTCTCTGGCCTTTTCACTCCGGCTCTCAGAGACTTCCCCACTATATCAGCCAACTGTTTCTCAGTGAGAGTCACCTACAGGACAGTAATATAGCACCTGAAATAGCACCTCAGATGGTGGTGTTTCTTGCACCATACTTACATACCAGTGGAGGCACCGGAGTGAACACACATTTGTGTATACACCAAACAGTGCTTGTTCTGATGAGTGGGCGAGTTGCTCCTGGGAAGCACGCTGTCCAGCCCACAGGAGCAAAGGGTGGAGAGTCTGAGGGGCGTCAGAGTTCAGTTAAAAAGAAAGGCTCATGCTGTTAGTGGAACTGACCCGACCTGTTTGTCCCCTCCCTTCTCCAAAAGGGTTCTCTCACCAAGAAAGGAGGGAAAGAAAGAACACAACTGTACCCAGGTCAGCCTCCAGGTGCTATACCCCACACTCTCAGGTTGCACTAAGCATAGGTGTCAAGCTACAGTTGGCTCTCATGATCCATGTTTTTAGCATATTTTTTTAGCATATTTAGTTGACACAGTTGACTTATTGCTGTATGTTACAGTTAGTTGAATCATGCAGATTTTCATTTTTTTTCTTCCGAGGTCTTTAATATAGTGAGGTTCTTAGTGACAGTGTAGGCAGGGGAGCTGAGCTACATGGTAATGTCATTACTCATTAGTGATCTGCATTGCCATGGAGATGAATAGCAATGATCATACTAGTCACACTTCAAAAGCACCCTGAGCTGGCAGGAAGTGACCTGCATAGATTGTCATTCTGCTGGAGGTTCAAAGAAAAATTCTGATCGTGTCCTAGTGTCAGTTTGCAGTAAGGAAATGAGGATGTTTTATAAGGAAGTTTGACGTTATGAATTGATTGTCACTGGCATTGGGAAATGGTTGCTTACTTATGTCCCTTGAACATGTGCAATTTAAAAAGAGTTGTAGTGAACAAAAGGGGAGTTTTCATCTTCTGTGGAGATTTTTCCCCTTTCTCCCTCTACATTATTAATGTTGTCTAAATTGCTTCTTTGAATTTCCTCTCCCCCACCATTGGCCAGCCACAGGCAGGGAAAGGTGAAGAGGAAGTGGCCTAGAGCTGAGTCTCAAACTACACAGATTAAGAGGGATTTGTTAAAGTGGAGGTAGCTGGAAGTTTTTTTTTTTAAATGAGAGAAATGAGAAAAATGTGCCCTTGTGATTTACTGGTTTACTGGTAGGTGAGTCTCGGGAGCAGTGATGGTGCAAAAATCCTATCTTGAGAGTGAAAAAGCAAACCAGTTGATGAAATAAGTCTTTATCAGTGAAGCCGTGCGTGGATTTTCCTCGAGCTTCATTTAAGCCCTCCCAAAAATAGTGCGGAGGGACTTAGGGTGGATAACCCCAGGGTGCAGAGCGTAATGAACTCTGATTGGCATTACTGTGGGAGGGCCCTGCCTGTCTGTCAGAGGCACCTGCACTGTTTGCTGCTGGCTGCAGCCGTCATGGCTGCCTCACGGATGCCTGTGGTGGACGGTACTAGATGAGACGTGATGACGGCATAACTCTTCCTCTGTTCCCTTGTTCTCTTTTCCCTCACAGCCTTTGTCATTTACAACTTCCTGAGTCTGTCCTTTGAGTACCTGGGGGGAGAGAGCGCCATCATGGCAGAGATTCGAGGGAAGCCCATTCAGTAAGTATCTAACTCTTTCCACGCCTGATCCCCCTCAATGGCCATGAAGTCTACATACATGCTCCCCAGGGCCCTCCAGTCATTTTTCACCTCTGCAACTGCACAAGGAAGTTCCCCACCCTTCCCATAAGCTATATTTATCTGTGCATGTCATAATGTCACAATGCCACTCTGCCACTCTGCGTCAGATGGAGTATTTGATTAGCAGTGGGAGTGTCCACTAGTAGTTACTTTTTAACTAGTAGGCATAAGATCTGACAGTCACTGATGTTCATCTATCTGCCTCATGCATAATAGGCTCTGGGGAGTGTGTATAGCTAATCAAGATAGATGTGACAAGGAAGCCATTGTCATTCCTCTCTTACTTGGATATAACTAGATTGACTTACTAATGCAGAATGAGAAGACATATTTGTGTAATGCAAAATAAAAAAATATATATTTTGAGATGCTGTTTTTTTTAGTATATCTGCCATTGTGTGTTATCTTGTGCTTCTAGGTCTAGCTGTTTGTATGGTACTTGCTGTTTGGTGGGGATGAGTTATTCTATTGGCTTTCTCCGCTTCTGCAAACAGGTAGGCTCCTGAAGCACATCCCCCTGTGCTTCCATTGCATATCCCCCTAGTGCTTCAAAAGAGCAACTATGACGTTTTAATGAAATGCTGTTGAATGAAAGTTCAAAGAAAGTTTCTTTTTTTGTTGTTGTTGTTCCTTCTCTTATTCTGATTGTTTAAAGGAAACTGAATTGCCTTGGTTTGACAGACTGACAGGCTTAGAAATTGTCTGTCCACATTTTTCTCAAATAATCACTTTTTGTATAGAGATTCTTTTATTAATGCAGTACTAAAACACAGGAGATTGAAAGGGCTTGAGAGCAGGTGAGAAATGCATTTTCTTGTAAACACTATGAAATAATCTGAACTGTCAGACAGGTAGTGTCTCCCCTCTGTCTGGGGAGACTGCACAGACACAGTCCAACGCTGATGGAAATTGGTTTGGAGAGCACTGGCTTCTCCAAAGCCTTGTGCGGACTGTGAAATGAACATTTATTGAAATGGAAAAGCAATAAACATTTGGCTTTCTGCGGGTGAGATGCCCACATGCAGTGTTTTGAGCTCAGCACTGGGCCATCTTTTCTCCTAGCATGCTGAAATGGACCACAGCGCTTTTGATTCCAAGCTCATGCCACCTGCAGACGTGAGACGGAAACTGAGAGCACTGTTAGGCTTTGCATTACATCACATGGCCATTGTTCAGCCGTTTGTTTGAGAGATAAAGTTATCAGACTTGGGGTGCTCATCAGGAACTCCATAATAGCTCAACCCCAGTAAGACTTCATCGCTCCTGCAATTGGATTACGGTTGCCTCAACATTAAGAGACAATTTGTGTGAAATGCCTGTCGGCATTGGCTGTCATGTGCTGACTGTTCCTAGCATGTTCTGGCTGTGCATATGGTTGCAGGTAGTTCAAACAGTGATCATTATTCCCCTCACTGACCCCCACCCCTTCTTTTCACTGTTGTCATTCAGGCCACCCTTCAGTTCTGCGTGGTGAAACCAATCATGGCTGTCATCACCATCCTCCTGCAGGCCTTTGGCAAGTACCACGACGGAGACTTTAAGTGAGCAAAAAAACATTCTCATTTTCACTCATTTTCACTCCTCTCCACTCCACTTCACTCCAGTGCCCCATCATCCACCTCTGTTTGCTTTTGGCTTCTGTGTGCCATTGATAGCCATGCTGTGGTCCCTCATAAGGTTTACACTGGAAATCTGTATTCATGTCTCCATTATGGGCCGGTGCTTCAGAGCCGTAAAGGTCATGGCCGGGCTATTTTAGGAGTGCCGAGTAGGTCCCAGGGGGGCTTCCGTGTGAACGATGATGAGGCTGAGTTGCGCTGGGTTGCGCTGGGCTTAGAGCGCTCCTCGGCTCCTTTCAGGAGGGTTGAGAAATGACAGGGACACTGGAGAGCCATTGATGGGCTGCTTGTGCTCGCCCTGTCCTCCGTCCCCATGGACTTTGAAGGTGGGTGCCGGTAAAGGTCGACGTGAATGTTTTATGCTCTCTCTCTCTCTCTCTCTCTGTTTCTCTGCCTCTCTTTTTTTCTCTCTTTCCCTCTGCCTCCTTTGCTATCCCCCTCTCTCTCTGTCTCTCTCTCTCTCTCTCTCTCTTTCTCTCTTTCTCTCTGCAGTGTGACAGGTGGCTACCTTTACATCACCATCATCTACAACTTCTCGGTCAGCCTGGCGCTCTACGCTCTCTTCCTCTTCTTCTTCGCCACCAGTGACCTGCTGCGGCCCTACGAGCCCGTGCTCAAGTTCCTCACCATCAAGTCAGTCATCTTCCTCTCCTTCTGGCAAGGTGGGTGCAGACGGACAGCCTCTCTCTTGTTCTGCTGCTCCTCTCAAGGATGCTGTCCTCTCATGTTGACATTCCCACTCAAGCATTGCTTTATTTCTTAGGGCTCAGACAATGGAGTTCCAGAACACCCCAGATACAGTGGTGCTGGTAGTGTTCCTAACTCTAATGGCTCAGCTCTTTTCTAGCAGGATGGGGAAGGAAGCTGACTGACTGTAGGACTGTTAGAATGTACTGTCGGTTTTAATGAATCGCAATTTTAAGATCTTAATGAAACCATTCAATTGAAGTATTTTTGAAGAGTCATGTATAGATATTCAGATGGACAAATGTAAATGAACACTAGAACACTTGCCTTTGAATGAGTTTCACATTTAGTTGAACAAGGTTCATAGAAACAATGAATGTTTGAAATCAGAAAAGTATATGTGTGTTTGGGAATGAGCCTATTACATTCACCTTATTGCATTTTCACTCTTATGAGGAGTGAAAACAAAATAGCCCCAAAAGGTCGCTGTTTGTCATGTGATGAAGTAAGAAGTCAAAAATGTAGGAATATGTGTTTACTTACCTTGAGGGGAGAAAACAATTGATCGGTTTTACGCACACAGAAACCCCCAAGCTTATCAAGCAGGGCACAAGGTTACAGGTGTTTGTAGGTCTGTTAATATTTCACAGGTGGTGTTTAACTGCATCCTGGAGGTAGTATATTGATCTCTTCAGATAGCTTTGATGTGTGTTGTGCTCTTTTTATTTCTCGGGCAATGCACACGTGATTAGAAGCCTGTTTTCTGTATGTAAAGAAGTTGGAACACTAAATGCAGCACATGTAGTGAAACTAGAAGCTAATGTCGTTATCTTAGCAGCACTGTGATGGCTTGTCCAATAAGTGGCAGTAATGTAAATTTCAGCAGGTGTTCAGAAAATATTTAACCAACCTGCAACCCAAGCTCAAGATAAACTACCCTTTTAACTTGGCCCTTTTGTGTTTCTGCTGGTGGACCTGTTTTTATTCAGAGCAGTGAGAGATGGTTTGGTATTTGTTTATTATGCCCCCAGGAATGCCACTGATATCTGCCAGTGTATTGGAAACAAAGCACTTCACAGCATTGTACAGTTAAAGACAACCATTTAGGCAAACATTTCTTAATCTGTCTATTATATGCCCCACCCACCCCCAGGCATGGTTCTGGCCATCCTAGAGCGCTGTGGCGTCATCCCAAACGTGCTGGTGATTGACGGGGCAAAGGTGGGAGCGGGCACCGTGGCAGCCGGCTGGCAGAACTTCATCATCTGCATCGAGATGTTTTTCGCCGCTATTGCCCTCCGTTACGCCTTCACCGTCAACGTCTATCAGAAGAAGGAAACCGATGTCATAAGTAAGTTCTCATGAAGCTCTACAAGCCCAGTTTGAAACACTTACATGAACTCAAAGTGTGACATCTGAGGGTAGGGAATATGGTAAAGAGTGGAGACCAAACTGAAAGTACATTGCATTAGCACTGGGCATGTTGGGTAATAGCTCTGAGCAGTGTTTACACTGTTAGAAGAGACGCCTAATGCCACTGACAGGCTATTCACTGCTTAATCTTTTTTGGAAGAAATACACAGTAGTCTGTTGCCAGTACAGTTTGCATAATGTTAAACTACTCTCTTTGCATTATGCAAACATTTTTCACTCCCAATGGACTCCCTGAGTCTCCATCTGTGGCCTACGGCTTCTCTGTGGTTTTCTTCTCTTTCTCGTTTTGTCATTGTCAGTATGAGCCTTAGCTGTGGAGTGAGGAGATCTCTCCCATAGTGCTGCTGTGAATGGGAAAGGGGAGAAGGGAGCCGTCTTAAAGGAAACAGGAGATGTGGGTTTCAAGCACCAACATAGCCAATGGGCTCAAGAGCAGGAGAGACAAGAAGCTCCTCAGGGCCACATACACGCATACACTCACGCACGCACACACAGACACACACGCATACACTCACGCACACACACACACACACGCACACAGTGCTGTTGCCTGCTGTCTGCTAGGTAGCGCTGAGAGCGACGTGGCCCCATGTTTACTGAGAAGCTGTGAGTGAGGTCTGGGAATATCTCCTCTTCCTGGCCTTTGTTTCTTCTTTTTTAAAGCCTGTATAACCGCAGGGTTGTTTTTTTTTTTCCTCTCTCAGAACAAAGTGAAGTGTTTTCATCTTTTATTTCGTTTGACTGAATGCTCCTGTCCTCATTTCTTTTGCTCTCCTTTCTCCCCGTGGATCAAAGGTTCTCCTCCTGGCAAAATGAATCAGAGATATTCCACGCTTGGAACTTTTCAGGGCTGCGTGCGCTGAAAATTTAGATTCTATTTGCGGCCAATTTTTATTGCTAATGCCAGGCTGGCCACTGAATGTTAAACACTGCATTAGGTTTCTATTATGATTCCTGCGTGGCTGCTCGCTTCAAAACACTTGAAGTGAAGTGTGCCATCTTTGTGAGCTTTTCTGCATTTTTGAATGCCAATTTGTAGCCCCAGCAGGACGCTGATTTTCAGCTTTTTCCAGAAAGTGTGTAACTGGTCAGTGGGGTACAGTGGTGCAGCTCAGGAGATCAGAACAGGGTGCTGTGTATGTGTTTGTGCGTGTATGTGTATGCGTGTATGTGTGTGTGTGTGTGTGTGTGTGCAATGCAAAAACATGGCAAAGTATTTCATCTCTGCTGTTGTAGGTAGTCTGTCCATCTGGAGACAAAGGTGTCATGTATACCTATGAAGTGTAAATGATGAGTTGCACACTCTGTTTGATCAGACCTGTGCAATTCTATGACATACTTACCAATGTTTAGATCTTGTGTTGAGTGTTGAATGTGTTGAGATCCAAATAAAAGAATTAAAATGTGTGTGGAGGGTTCTGCTGACCCGACCTGACTCTCCTGGGATGATGCAGTCTGCCCTCCCACTGACCCAGAAGCAGGCTGCACTCACTGAGATCAAACCGTGTGTGTGTGTGTGCATGTGTGCTGACGTGCACATGCTTGTGCAAGATGTTGAGCTTGTGTGTGTGGTGTATTGTGTGTGTGCGTTTGTGCGCATTTGTGCGTGCATGTGCTGATGTTTGCACATGCTTGTGTGTGTGTGTGTGTGTGTGTGTGTGTGTGTGTGAGAGAGAGAGAGTGCGTTTGGTGGAGTGTATCATCTGTGTGTGTACAGTGTGTGTATAGTGTAGTGTAGTGTGTGTTGGTGGTTAGACACAGCCAGGCCTTGAGGCCCTGGGGACATGGTAGGCAGCTGTGTGTGTGTGTGTGTGTGTGTGTGTGTGTGTGTGTGTGTGTGTGTGTGTGTGTGTGTGTGTGTGTGTGTGTGTGTGTGTGTGTGTGTGTGTGTGTGTGTGTGTTTCTAAGCCCCTCTGATGGGAAGCAGGGAGTGGGAGCTGTCTCCTCTCCCTCCTCTCTCCCTACTGGCAGTCAGCACTAGGGACATGGACAGCACCACTGAGAGACGAGCACAGCTGCAGCAACCTGCCCAGTGCACCCCTCATGGGCTGATGAAGGTTTTCTTCTTGAAAGGAAGAAGAGGGTAACTGTCAGAGAGCAAGGGAAGTATGAGACAGCGAGAGAGAGACAGAGCGAGAGAGAGACACAGCAAGAGAGAGACAGAGTGAGAGAGATGGAGAGAGAGAGAGAGAAGAAAGTCTGTACATAACTTTCCTCTTGCTGAGCATGAATGTTCCTGCTGGTAATAAACAGACCAAGTGGACAAATCTTTTTATCAGAGTGTTTGTGTGTGTGTGTGTGTGTGTGTGTGTGTGTGTGTGTGTGTGTGTGAGTGAGGGAGAGAGAGAATGGTGAGAGGAGAATTGCTGATGTTGAGTGTGTGTGTGTGTGTGGCAAGGTCATGGAGTGGCTTTGCCTGTGGGCATAACATGTGCATAGAGGTAAGCAGAATGAAAATGTTGGTGTGAGGTCGATGCTCCTCTCCTCTCCTCCCCTCTCCTCCTAAATGGATGTGTCGCTGTCCCAGCAAAAGCACACTGCTTCTCCAGAAATGTCAGGTGAATGAGTGGAACAAGCTATTTTATCACTCTGGTTAGCATCCAAAGTAACATTGGGGTCTTGTTATTTGTTATATATTTGTTGTGGTTCTTTTGTTTTTGGTTTTGTTGTAGACCAAAATGTTTTTATGTCTTTTGATATACTAGATAAGTGCTGAGAGAATATGTAATAAGACAAGTTCTTTAAAAATGACAGATGAGATTTAGTGAAATATTAGACCTGTCTGAGCTGTCTATTGTCAGGACTTCAGAGATTAGAAATGATAAGGACTGCATGCAAATGGGAAACAGTTGTCTGTCTGAATGAATGAATGAATGAATGAATGAATGAATGAATGAATGAATGAATGGACTAATGGAGAACCTGTGCCTTCAGACCTGTCACATACTGAATGTTTGTTATGGTAATGTGATCTAAACCAGTGGTTCTCAACCTCAAGGTAGCCGAGTACTACAAGGGGACTGTGAGATTATGGACATGATTTCAAATAATCTGCCTTTTCAATTTGTCGGTGGAGATACACATACAGTTGGAAGAGCTTTTTGAGTATGCACCCCAAATCATGTCTATGTAGAATATTCTATAGAAAGCAATTCCCATTGATATTTGAAGGGGTTTCTATAGAGGAACAATAGCCTCAGACTATCATCGTGCATGTGGGGGAGTGGGGAAATAGGAGGGAATGATTGGCAATTTGTAAACGTAATGTGTTGATACACAGGCCTTTGAAGGTCATGGATTTTAATTGACTGTTGATGATAATTTGCCTACTGATGATAAAAGGTCTCCAGAAAAAATCTGTTGGAACGTGTCTGAGCAATAATACTCGGGCACATTGCCAAGCAACAACATTGCTCAAAAAGTTGCCTCGTTTCATCACCATAAGAATCACTGCAACACTAGTAGCAGTTTTGAAGTGTTTTGGAGGTCTAATGGAATAAGCTGGACTAATTGCATCAGAGTGTGTACAGATAAGGTCCCAGTGATTCCATGCAGACAGGTTATCACAGCTCCGAGGGTGGCCCCTTTTCTGGGTTTGTCCAATAGATACTTTCTTACAAGGGTTGGTGAAGCCCCAGTGCAACCATGCAACTTTAATGAAAAAGTCAATGTGCAAAATTGACTATGGTATTTGGCTACCAGTTAATTAACCTTCATAGTCACAGTTTAGCCTGTAGTCTAGTCTACTATTCCTTCGAACCTTATTCTTCACATATACCATTGTCTGTTATTTTAAAAAGAATAGTCTTAACATCAATCCCAGAATTCCAAATACTGTGTATAGTTCACGCATGTTCTTTGATATTCCTGATTGAAGAATTATGTTCAAGAAATGAAACGGCTATGCTATAGATTAAAGTGAAAGTCCAGAGTACTTCCAAGCATAGCAGCCTTGCTGTTTGAGCTCAACTACTGCTCTCAGTAGGAAGAAGAAGGAGAGAATGTTGTGGAACACCCACCGCATAGTGAACCTGCAGCTAACAAGCTGAATGGGGCCAGAAGCTGACATTCTGGTTTGCTTCTCATGGCTCCATTCAGTTAGCGTCAGTCTGCTGTGGGGTTTCCAGCATGAAGTAACGTTTTACATTTGTCATGTGTCAAATTTAAAGAGATTGAAAAAGATTTGTTTCATGATTTAACTAGGTATGTTTATAAGAATAATCATGATTTAAAATTTTAATCGAATGACACATTTATGTGTTGAGTTGATATTCTTAGCAGATGCTTTTGTCCAAAGCGACCTCCATGATATTTGTATGGTAAACCAAATCAAACGCACAAGGGAAGCAGCTCACTCCTCCTCATAGTGCTGCTCCAGAGCCAAGGCCCAGAGCTGGGGACATTGTTGGAGGAGTAGGGGTTTTTCTCCTGTTTGCCAGAGGTCACAGGGCTGTGTGAGAAGAGCAGGCTTTTTTACAGTCCTCTCAGACTGGAGAGGGAGCCAAACATAACATACTTGCAGAA
The DNA here is from genome assembly GCA_027481765.1 of Tenualosa thibaudeaui. NCBI lineage: Eukaryota > Metazoa > Chordata > Actinopteri > Clupeiformes > Clupeidae > Tenualosa > Tenualosa thibaudeaui. The sequence goes on from JAIFZK010000016.1 coordinate 8,085,394, forward strand.
TGTTGCTAGAAGTGTCACATGCTTAGAGATCACTTACCTCACCTCACCTTGACTCTATACCTGTTTGTTTTTAGATAATGTGGCGCCCATGCACAGCATCTCCAGTGGCCTGAAGGAGACCATCAACCCTGGGGACATAGTGCAGGATGCCATCCACAACTTCTCCCCAGCCTATCAGCAGTACACCCAGCAGTCCACTCAGGAGGTGGTCCAGCCCAGTCAGAATGGCAAACCTGTGGCCGGCAGCGGAAAAAGTGCTAAGAAGGCAGACAAAATTATGCTGATTGCCTCCGACGATGAGTTCTAATGAGCCAGTCACCTGTCGGGAAGCTTTGGGGGTTTCCTGTGTGTTCACATCCACCAGCTGGGATAACTAGATGGACTCTTGTCCTCAGACTCTTTTAATAATACCGCCCCCCCCCCAAGTACATCCTATATGCACCAAATGTTGGTTTTGGTGGTTTGATAGAGATTCTAAACACATTTGCACAAGAATGAGACACTGAAGCACCTGGTAACCATGCAACATAGTGACGGGCCAATCGTCAGAGATTGGTGACATGGTGACAGGCAAACAAAGCCAGTCATGCCTCTTTTATCACCTTCCCTCTGCCTCTCTCCATCCATCCATCTAACCAATCCATCCACCTCTCCGCCGCCTTGGCACTGGTGGGGTGTACATGCAATGGAGTGTGCACTCGACTGCCTGATGGCTCATCTGTTTATGCACATGCTGGCTGATAAATGTGTGGCATTGGGAGCCGGGAGATACCAGCGAGGGGGTTAACGGCAGCGGAGGCGGTGGTGATGGGGCCTGCTTTTGAAGTGTCCGCTCAGTAGGCCTTTCCCACTGGCTCCCACAGGTGATCTCTCAGACACATGCTGGCCTCGCAAGGAACCTCTTCAAAATGGGCACTGGAGCCCTTTTAAAAATCCTTTGTACTGTAAAGTGTGACTCAAACAGGCAGAGATAAGCACACAGACTCTGGAGGACTGGATGGAGGGGTGGGGGGATCTCCTCAACCCTCATTAAATTTCCCAGCATGACTTCATGTGTATTCAAATCAGAAGACTCTCTCAAGTGTGTGCTTTTTAACGGACCATGGATATACAATATGTCTTATTCTAGATAGTTATTTGCATGGTTTTAAATGTGTTGTGTATGCCTGTCTCAGTAAGCTGCTTGCCTGTGTGTGTGTGTGTGTGTGTGATGAGTAATTTAATATGTAAATTAATTAACTATTTTCTTTTATGCTTTTGTTTGTGCTGCACAAGTTTATGCTGTATAGTTAAGCAACAACACTTTTCTGTTTGGAAATACAGGGCATGTTGTTATTTTGGTTTTGTTTAATGCAAGCCATATTTATCATTGCTAATTCAATACCAAAGTGTTTGAATGTGTTATTAATGTAGTCATAGGTTTGTGTTAAGTCAGGGAAAAGGGTTTAATCCAGTTTGATCACAGGGAGGGATAAATAACACTCTCTGTTGTATTCCAGTTTGTTTTGTGTAGATAAGCTGTGCCAATGTTTCTGCCTTACAGATGAGGTTACATGTCATGGAAATATGGAATAAAGTGATGATCTGTGTAGTTACCTTATCATTGATTGGGAAATCATCTTGCCTGAAAGGTGCAGTCAGCATCACTGAACAGTTTGTACTGTCTACTGTCTGGACATTTGTCTACCAATGTCCATTATCATCCCATTCTTCATGTAAACTCTTCTACGCAGCCTATATTACGGCAGGTGGAAAGTGGTAGTAGCCTTACCCTTGTGAAAGCAATGAGGGGAGGGCTTTCCTCTCTGGCATACTTTGTCTGGTCCTTGGTTCAGATGTTTAAAGTTGTGCTGGACAAAAGCTCTATTCCCTCTATTAGGGAATAAAAGGGATTATCTGGAGTGAATCAACTCATAGCCTTGTTGTTACATGGTACTGAATGCTGCCGATAGGTATGAGAACAACAGAATTAGACTGAATAGCGAAACGGGAGCCAATGCTAACTGATGAGGGCAGGAGGTGTTGTCCTGTGCCCTCATCAGTTAGCATTAGCTGCCAATTCACAAATTCGTTCTATGTTGCACCCAGTGCTGTCACTTATACCTACTGGCAGCCTCAAAGAACAGGAATTTGTCTGATTGTTTGTTTTCCTTTAACAAGTACACAAACATGATGTCCACGACCATCACTGACTGCACCTTGAGCGTAAACTAGCCTGATAATAATGACTTACACTTATCTCTTTCAACTACCTAAATGCAGTTTTCTATAAAGATGCACTTGATGGATTTATTGATAAAATAAATCTGTGCAAATCATCTTATGTATGCGTGTTCTACTTTTGTCCCGCTTTTAAAATGTTTTAAGTTTTTCTTTGCAATGAATGACACGTGACAGATTTAAATGAGAAAGAAAAAAGCTTTATTTAAAAGTACAAAACAGACACAGCAGACTATTTACAGGAATAATTTACCTCCTTTCTATTCAGCCAGAATGGAGAAGAGATTGATTTCATTTGTACATGAGGGTAGTTCGACAAACTATGTAAATAAATGGATGTAAATAAAATAATTTAGAGGTTGAAAATAAAACAAAACAAAAATAAATCAGCAAAAATAAATATCAAAGTAAAAAAAAAAAAAACAGATTAATGAAGTAAATCACAAGAAGTTGACCAAAGGTTTGCTGCCTCCTGTTGTCTGTATTTACAGTTATTTAAAATAAATCTGATTAAAACATTTATACCTTCTGATGGCTATCTAAAACTACTCTAATTATTGTGGTTGTCCATTAAAAAATAACTTTAGCTTTGAGTGCACAACCAGAATGTCCCATTTATACAGTACTAAAACGATCATAAACTCAATGCTTATAGGCACTACTTTTAATTATAAAACATCCTCCACATTGCAGTTCAATTGTAACCTTTACTGTATACAAAGCTCAATTGTAACCTTTACTGTATACAAAGTAATCATTTGGAGCAGCATACTTTATATGTCATGGAGCTTCTCTATGATTTCATAGGCAAATGTATTCAGACACGGGTTAAAAATTCCTATGTGCGTTCATGGTACATAGCTTTAAAGACTGACAGAGCACGAATATAATATATACTTTTAACAGATATAATACTCACATGTAAAATATAGAATAATTTAACCTATTCAGCCAAGGTGGCCACTTACAGCATACATTGAAGATAAAGACCAAAAAGTACCCCCATCATTTCAATAGCATCTTTTACTATCCATGTTGTCAGAAAGTAGGCATGAGAAGAGATCAAACAGTTCAATGCAGTGAATCAAACACAATCTGTCTACACATTTCATCCAGTGGAGCTGTGCACATTACACTGCTCCTCTCCAAAAAACAACAATAACATTAAATAAAATAAAATAAATGTGCACTCACAGCTGTTGCCCCTTCTCATAATTCATATTGTTAAGAAGCCACTTTCTATGCTTCTGTCACTGATTTAAGGCAGGGACAGGTGACTGGGGTAATATCCTGGTAGGTGAAAGCACTTTAGGTCTTGGATCAGAGCTGAACATGAATGACTAGGACATGTAATGTTGCGTATATTCTGTAATTTGTCTGTCTTAGAAAGCTTGTTCACATTGTACAACATATTAAAGGGCGCAGATAAAAGAAAAGCATATGGCTTTGGTGGGTGATGAAGTGAGATTTAAAAGAAAGTAAGAAAAGAAAACTAAAATACAGTGGGTTTGCTTGAGCATGATGACGTCAAACCACTTGTTCACAGCAATTGTTAATACAACCAGCAGGTGGCAGTAAAGTTTGAGGGTTTTTTAAATTATATAAAACATTCCATATTATGGAATATGTATGTTGTTATCTATGGAATGTTTTTTTTTTTTGTCCATGTTACTAACAGCATGTGTTTACGTCTATGAAATTCATGGTGTTCTCTAGTCTCTGGGAACACATGATTCAAAGCACTGTTGTTGGTCACAGAAAGAATGAGTCAAATTCACAGGCGAGGTCATGATTTGGCATGTGTTTCACATCACATGCTGACTATGGTTTCATAACTCAGGGAAACACCAATCTAATGCGTGAACAAGGAATCACGACACCAGCTGAAGGCCAGACTCAGCAAACAGAGAGTTTGAAATGTCAGCTATCAGTTAATGCAACCTCATAAATGCAATACAACAATCATTCCTCTGGTGGCTTTCTCCAGCAAAGCTTTGTTGGCTCTGAGAATTGGAGTGAAGAGGAACTTGGAACTCTTCCTTCCCTCTCAAATAATGCTTCCATCACAACAAAGCTCTGAGGATTGTCCATGAGGATAAATACTGAAAACAAAAGAGCTCACAGAGAGAGTCCATTCCAAGCTACCCAAGCATCTACTCCAGAAGCCATGTGCCTCTACTCACTGTAAACACTGAAATTTTGATTAGCGTGCACAAAGGGGACCTTAGATACAGCCATCATGGTCATCATATTGAAGGGCTAAAATGCAGTTAAACACTCTGCAGAATACACTAACTGCGTTCCACTGGGGGCAGGGCTAAACTGCAGAGATAAGTCAGATGAATAACGACGATTACAAGGACATACACCACTCCCCATAGTATTTCATGCCCCAGAAATAAACATTTTATGTGTGTGTATTATTTTTATATATATATATATATATATATATATATATATATATATATATATATATATATATATATACACATACACACACACACACACAAACACACACACACACACATACACAAAATATATAGTCATTAAAACAATAATATAAGGAGACAGGAGACACCGAAACCAAACAAAAATAAACAAATATTTGGGAATACAGACCACACATTAAAATCAAACGCTCAAAACAAACATCACATGGGAATATAAAATGAGTATGGTAAGAGCATGGCGGTGAGTCCATCTGTCACGGACAGGCAACAGAGGACCACTCAGCAGCAAAGTTCCCTCTGGTGCTCTCTACAGCACAGAGAAAAAAAAATAAATGTCTTTCCAGAGGGAACTGGAACAGTCATGGCCACTTGGGTAAGAGAGAAACCTAACCCGTGTCATCTTCTCTTTGAACAAATTCTGATGGAAAGAGATAATGATTGCACAATGCACAATGACTATGCATTTAGACTAGAAGGAAGTACAAACAGAAGTGCACACAGGTCGAATGACATGGAATGAAATGAATAGATGATATTAAGGCCAATTGTGAGGATTTTTTTTTGCAGTTGAAAGGCCAAGCAAGCCACTTCTCTAGACAGACATTAAAGCTTAGTCCAGACTGAGACTTGACTTTGAAAGAAACATCCATTCAATTCTCTGAAGACTGGGCTGAAACTGAAAAGGTTCTCCTGGCCCATCTGTTTACAGAGTAGGACTGACCTACATTTGGATTTGATATTGCAATTTTAGCTTTGAAGTTAAAGTAGGTAAACTACCTTGAAGCCAAGGTCGACCTCCCAGTAGCCAATGTCATTGAGCAATTAAACAAAAGAGAATCTGTGCATATGATTTCCATGCCAGGGTTGCCCTTACCCAAGAGTATGTGTCATAGGTATCAAAATCATTTCTCTCCATACACACATGGTATTGTATGAGGGTATCCAACACCGGCAGCAGCACTTGGTGATGACCTAGCAATAGGAATGCTTTTTGACTGGACGGAATTCTCTGTGTGAGGTGGAAACAGTTGCAGCTGGGAGCTATATCCCATCTTGCCATGTAATGTATGAACAAGTTAAGTATATTGAAGCAACAGCTTCAAATCTGTAATATACAGGTCTTGATTTGAAATCACATTGCATTATCACAAGAGCTCCCCTCATCGCATTATCCAATATGGATTACCTACCATGACGTATGGCATTGATCAAGAGAGTTTGGAGGGAATAGATGGATGATTAGAAAATTAAGTGCTTATCTTTTAATCAACTAGTCTGTATAAAAATGTGCCTGCCGATCGTCTCAACTGACTATATTTGAAATACGAAATACTATACGAAAAAAGGTGTTAAGAAAACAGTGTACTATTTCCAAGGCGTACTGTTTTTTTTTCCTGCTTTGCAAGTGAAGTGCTTCCATACTTTTAGTACTGCAATTTAACAGTAGTGATAAGTGCTATCCAAACATCTGCCACAGGTGCTTAATGTTTGAAGTCTGAAAGGATATTTTTAGGATTGTATGATAAGCAACTGGATGGTCATACTTGTGTGAAAAGAACTCCATAGAAATTCTTAATCTAAATACCCTGTGCTTCATCCATATGACAAACTGTCCTTGGTCTTTTGAATCAGACTTACTGGCCTTGCATTGTGTCCAACTTAAAATACACCAGCTATGACCAAACAAAATGATTGATGAAGACTTCACAAATGACTTAAGGTACTTTCACAAGATACTGAATCCTGAGAACACAAAGACGGTCTCAGGAAGTCTCAGGAACGTGTTTCTGTGTTATAAAACACAGTCATCCCATCAGATTCTCAGTCTAAGAAAAACAGACTCAAAATGGTTGGAACTATAACACAGAATATATTATATGAAACAACTATGTAAATATATTAGTTTACTCTCTGGTGAACATGCAAATAAAAACAAACAGGCATCAGAGCTGTCATCTAGCAGTGCTGCCATGGTAGGTTATATAGGTCTCAAGTACTCACTCACATTTGGACAAGTGTTCAACTCTGCTAAGTCTCAGGGTGGGGGAAGGGGGGTGCCATTAGGGACTAGTGTGCCCTGCCGGTGCTGGGAACCTGAAGAGGCTGGGGGTTCATAGCACAGTGCACAGATAATGTAGAGAAAAAGTTTGTTTCAGAAGAAGAGAGAAAGAGCAAGGGGACAGAGTGAGAAAGAGAGACAGAGATAGACGTATACAGCATGGCCACAGTACCTCCCCCCTCTTACTCCGCAGTCCTGTTACTGAGCTACCTCCTCAGTATGGTGGAGGGTCAGGTCTGAGCCACAGTTGAGTCATTTGGGGTCAGGAGACCAAACAAAGTAGGACAAAAAAAAAAAAAACAAACAAACAAACAAAAAAACACAACTTTTGTGGACCGTCTGCGATCGTATGTGTCCTCCACTTACCCAATCCCACCCCACCCCCGGTCTAACCACTAGGACGGCGCTGAGAATGGAGTAGCAGGCGGCGGGCTGCCATGGTTGTTGGTTGACTTGATGATGGTGATGACGCTAGTGGCAGCAGCAGCGCCCATGCCTCCTCCGGACATCTTGCCACCACCACCCGTGGCGGCGGTCACCCCGGCACGGGTGACGGTCCGGGCGAAGCACTGGAGGGCCTCGTATTTGGCCCGCAGCGCGTCCAGTTCCAGGCGCATGCTGGCGTTCTCGCGCGCCAGTTTGTCCACCTCTTGCTGCAGCTCCTGCTTCTGACGCTCCAGCTCCTCCTTCTGGGTCACCCGCTTGATGCGGCAGCTGGCCGCGTACCCGCGGTTCTTGAGCGTACGTCGTCGCTGCTTCAGCCGCACCACGTCCTCCTTGGTCAGCCCGCGCAGGTGCTGGTTGAGTTCCCGCACCGACATGGCCACCAGCTCGTCGTCACTGAGCACCGGCGCATTCTCGCCCACCTCCTTCTTTACCTGAAATATGTTGGAGAGAATAGGAGAGCGGAGTGTCAGAAAATAGCAACCAAAGAAAGAAAGACATTTTGATAACAGTCACTCATTTAACATAATCCTGGCCACTTACAGAAATATCACCATGATGCATTATTCAAATGGAATGACCAGTAGCTTACCTTTAAAGCTTTGCTGGCTTTAAAATTAGTCGTCATGCCCTGCATAAACACAACTGGCCTGAGTCCTCCAAAAATGCTGACTGAAAGAAAAAGACAAAAAGAGAAGCATATCAGGTCGAATCTTCAACAAGCCACATTAGTAACACATCTACAAACATTTCTATGTAGCGACCAAAGTCAAAGTCAACTGGCCTTCAGCGCACTTGACTTCAAGGCCTCTTCAGAATTACAAGTTCACGTTTAGAATCCAAATTACTAAACCAAGTACTTCGGCATCATAACCACCAGAGGTCAGTCAAAGCCCAGATATTGACGACTAGACAAGGGCTGCCCTTGTTTACTTGCTGAGAGAGCACTCTCAAAGTAGTTCACTAGACCGTTGTGAGAAAGCAATAATAGAAACGGGTCAGTCTCGCCACGGGGCTTTGTCTGATCTCTCTGCTTAGCTATTCAGACCCGCTGGCTATTTTTTGCCTCAGTGCTTTTTTTTGGAGAGGCCAATCCGTATAGCGCGGGAAGACGGCAGTCGCGAGACCATTGCCTCGGCCAAAAAGAGAGAGCCTCTTGCTGTGCGTCCGTGAAAAGGCACGCTGTCCCCAGGCACCATTTCAGGAGTCGCTTGACAGCGTCAGCGAGCACCCCCGTGAACTCTGCGCAAGGCTGCTGCCATGGCGACGCTCCGCAAATGGGTGTGGGAGTGGGAGTCACATGGCAGGGGCCAGAATGGTAAACAAGCTTCATTCATAATCCTGGGCTTGCCACACACATGGTGTGGAAACTACACAAGTGGCATGATCTGAGGACTGTGAGCACTGTGTGTGTGTGTGTGTGTGTGTGTGTGTGTGTGTGTGTGTGTGTGTGTTTAGAGAGGAGGGGGAGGGAGAGAGAGAGAGGGGGAGAGAATAGCAGTGAGCAGATAAGAGTGTGGTCACATGAAAGAGAAATGCCAGTCGACCAAGTGGGCTTGGAAATATTCATGAAGGCCTCATTGACCTTAAATAGATGTGATAATGTTGTATTGGGCACTGTGCTCAACCCACATGTGATTCTACGAAACTAGTAAGCAGTGGGTGAACAAGAGACTTTAGCTACCACTCAGCTGGCGCTGTTTATTTAAGTAGGTGTTTTCTGTTTAAATAAAGTTACCTGAATAATCCTGGCAGGAAACCACACAAGTTAATTGAACGGCTCTAAGGTTATCTTATTAGATAGGCCTAAACCCAGACTGTGGGTTAATACTGTACTTTTAACGTCTTGTGGCAGATATGTGGAAAATTCCAGAAGGTCAAGCATCACAGGCGAATAGTTTCCCTTACACAGTCACTGTTGTATTTTAGCATTTAGACAATGCACTCTATCAGGTTTAGGACTGAGGCTGACTGGCTGGATCCTATTACACTGGGCTTTCCTGGCTCTCTCTATGCCCTTATTTAACTCTCCAGGTTATATTTAGCTCAGTGTGCTGACACCAAATTTTGCCAACGACACAATTTAAGTGGAAATGCGATAAGTGATACCTCATTAGGAAGCAAAACACTACTGCCTCGGTCATAATCCACACTTTCTCCGACTGGCACACCAAAATTGTTTCGTAGTTAAGTCTGTACTACGCAACAGTTCCCTGTTCTCCTTGTTCTATTTATGTACAATGACTCCACAAGATTAAAATAGACTGTGGTACAACCAGAGGTAAGAACAAGGAAACTACACAGAGGAGGGGAAAAAATTATAATCAGCCCTTACTTTAGACTTCTTAACAAAATGCTGTTCAAGAGAAGTATTAGTGATGTGGTCCAAACTATTCACTTAGTGCTTGCTGCCTTAACATGTCTGTGCTCACTCACTGTTAGAAGTTTGCAGTCACTCTTGTGGTTTGACTTTTGCTAACCACACCGGAGGTGCAGCAAGGGTTGTAACGGTTTTGTCATGACTGGACTGATGAGCATGGGGTGAGGATCCTCAAAAGGCAAAGCCCACAGGATGCACAAATACCAAATACCAAACCAAACAGAAAGGATTCATATTAGGTGATTCATACCATTTCAACCTACACTGGTTCTCCTTCCTCAAAGTGGGAATTCATTTAGATTCTTTTTACATCAGCAGAGCCAAACAAGGGAAAACCCATAGAGAACTTCAAACATGACATGATGCCCTGATCCAAGCTGACACTAAACCAACAGTTTAAATACATTCAGCAGGTTGACAAAATGTCATTATCATGTAACATGTTCCGGTGCGTGTGTTGACAAGCGTTTGGGGATCTTTTTTTAAATCTCAAAAGTATGTTCAAAGTCCAAACATGGGAAACCGTGTAGTCAGTCCCTTGGGGTAACACACTGCATCGATGTGACGCACAACGTAGGGCCAGCATGTACGGAAGGGAAACAACATTCCTCGAGTGCGACTTGGCTGGGACTGTGGCATTTCAGAGAGGCTGTGTTGATGGAGGGAGACCCAGACCGCCCTTCCAGGGAGGGTCTCAGAAATACAGAATCAAGAGGGAAAAAACCCTTCCTTTATGCGTACGTGGGGGGCCTCCAGTCTTTCTGCTGGGCTGGCCCTCCACCTCTTCCACCAGCACCACCATGTATTTCCTTCAAACTTCCTTTCTCATGTGCTCTTTTCCCACCACATCAGCACAGGCTACTCCTGATGTGAACCCTGTAGGGTATTTGTAGGACTCCCTCTTTCTCCAGCCGCTCCAGGAGGAAGGGCATTAATACACTACATTTAAGCCCCTCGCCCATATCCACTCCCTGACTGCCTCCCAGAACAACAACCACCATTGCTTGGTGCTTTGGACCAATTCAGACTGATTTCGACTCAAAAGGTGAAAACCTGCAGCTGGAATCTCTGTCCATTCAGAGTTGTTCTTGTCATGTTGTCTGGCCAATTCTAGTTTATGTATTATCAGATGACAGACCAATGCATGAAACTGCATGAAAATGCAGAGTCATGACATTTAACATATGAAAAGGGAGCATAAACTAAGGTCTAGCTCGTAAGTGTAGCCATTGTCTGCCTCACGTTGGTGCATGCACACACCTCTCACTTACGCAGCATGCTAGCTTATGGAAACAGAAATAAGACAAAAGCATGTCACGGAGACAACAACACTAAAAGCTATGTGGATTGTGGACCACATTTCTCAATGTCTCTCAATGTCTCTCTCACACACACACACACAGAGAGAGAGAGAGAAAAGAGAAAGGGGCCCCACTTTCCACTGGGAGACCTGCATACATAATTCCTACAACATAATGTCTTCAGTGTTGGCACCAGGGGTGGGGTGGGGGGAAGCAGTAAACCCATTGCCATGACTCCTGTTCTTTCTGTTCCTGGAATTCACAGGCACTGGTTGTCCAAACACAGCAAATATGAGTGGAAATCAAAGCAAGAATTACAAGAAAAGACAGGTAATAAAATAAACACCAGACACTATAAAAGTGATGCAAACGTTGACAAATCTGATCAAGTTTGTTCCTGCTTTGACCTGCCACATTTTAGGTAGCCAGGCTAACACTGCCTAGTACCTCTACTCAATACTGCATTTCAGTACAGTAATTGTCAGGGTTCTCTCCAAATGCTTCGGTTTCCTCAACTGCACTTCTTAGTATCCACTCATCAAAAAGAAACTGAAGGCAGAACCAATAGATTTAAATTTTAAACCAAGCACTCACCCACCACAAGGTAGCCTATGCCTATCAAAAGTGTCCAAGACTCTTTGCCCTAAGTGAAGCTAAGGGAAAGAGTCTGGTCCACCGGGCTAAGGACGAGGAGAGGGAAGGAGAAAAAGAAGATGAGAAAAAGAAAAAGATGGGAAGAGAAAAAGAGAGGCAGGACAGAATTGTTTTTCAAGTCAAATGATCAAACCATATAGTGCGTGTCATGGGGATGTTAGTCATGATGTTGGAGCCCACAAGTGTAAGAGACAAAAAAGGCCAGACTACTGCAATCATCTGAGAAGCAACCGACACACTGCCTCTTGCTTACCCGTACTTTCCATTCACGCCTGCTCATCTTGTCATGTCTGGGCTGTTTTTATAATGGGCATAATGTCACTGCTGTGCTTTAACCTGGAAAATAAATGTCCAGCAACGCTGGGCTTAATTATTACCCAGAAGAAGAAAGAAAATAGATAACGGAAAATCAAAGTGACGTATTGCTGAGTTGTTCCAAATCTGACTGACACCTCTTCGACTTCAAGATCACGAGCAGGCTGGCAAACTGACAGTGACACAGTCTGTTACTTAATTACAAAAGGGCTTGGCAAGGCACTTGAAATGGATGAGTTAAGTTAATGGTCTTATGCAAAGACGTTGACTCTGAGACTTCCTGGAAAAAACTATTGTTTTACCCGGATACATGGAAACCCATCTACATTAGCAAGAAACCTCATTGTCACAAGCGTTTGAAAACCTCTCTGATAGGAAAAAAGTTTTGTGTGGTGCTGATTTGCCCACATTGCTGTGAAATCCTCTGTGAACTCAGACTATGGTATTGATGGCATGCTGTCTGCATATTTCACTCCCAATTTTGCTGTCTGAGAGAGACAGCCCCGGAGGTACCGCCCCAACGATGGAATTTGAGGCCAAAGATGCTGAGTGAAATGTGATTCCAACTTGTTTTCTCATTCAGGCAGCTGCTCAAATTCACAAAAAGAGAGAGAGGGAGTAGGGGGTGTCGGAGAAAATCCTGTGTTTCCTTCATGACAAGGTAGTGCACTGAAGCAAGACCTTCAGTTAAAGTAAACAAGCACTTCAAAGGACCATATGCTTATGTTCCTGTGATAAATGGAGTGTTGGCTTTTCCCGGCTGTTTGTTTTCCCCCCCTTTTTCTCTTTCTCCCCCTGTCCCTCACTCTGTTTTGGAGTGCGGGTTCAGCAGAGTGCAGACTCGTTGCTCTACTTCACACCCAGCCGTGACAGTCCTGTCTCCCAGACATGGAGAACTCCAAACTGGAATTCTCAGCTTCGTTTTCCTCCCTCCACAGCCTGGTAGAGCAGGAGCAGGAGCAGGAGGGAGGGAGGAAGAGAGGGAGAGAGGTATCTCCACCCGTTCCACAGCGCAGCACATTTGGTGGGATATTATGTAAAGGAAATGGAGAGCATTGCTGAGCAGTGAGTCATGGTGTTTACTGGTAAGGAGGACAAGCGGCAGGGAATCACACCCTCCTGTACTGACGTTTCCTGGAAAATCCCACTGTTTCGTGGGGCGGAAGGAAAAGTACGGCAAACCTTGGGAATGGCTGGCGTGACCACCGGAACATTTTTTAAATATATATATTTTTTTAATGGAGGCGGAGATGTAGATAGCTTCGCAAAGCTACTTTCCAACTAGGGACGTAGGGATTCAAAAGAATGTCAAGTATGCAGAAAACAAAGACAAACCCTTCCAAAGTGTACAATAGGGAATCTATCCCCCACTGGTTAATGAACCAGGAGACTCCAAATAAACCTTTGAGTGTTTGAGACTTTTAAGTTAAAACATAATCCACCAATCAGAAATTAAATTAAATGTAATTCACTTTAGTAAAGTCAGTCTGAGCTTAATCCTACATCCAAATAATGTCTGGGCTAGTATATTCAAACTGTAGTGACAGCAAATAAACTCACAAACTTAATAAAATGGTAGCTGTGCCTTTATTTCAACACCCCAATTCATGTACTAATGTCACAGTGTGGGTACTGGTCTACACTTCTCTTCATCTGGTCTAACAAGTGAAAACTGGTGTTGTGATCAACTCAGTGCGTCTAAGCATAAAAATTACCCAGACTCTTTCCCCCAGACAGTTAGTCGACACCCCTGGCCACAGTGTGGCAAGGTCATCATTCTCAAATTCAGGAATTGGTCAAGTGCAGCAGGAAAAGGGTTGGGCACTCCTCATAGTGTGGTAGGGATGCTCATGGGGCTCTCGCTTCAAGAGAGCCTGGCTAATGCTGACCACACGATTTCTACAGTATCCATAATTCATTTAGGAATACTACAGTGTTGTACAGAAGAGTTGTATGTCCACAAGCTTGTTTCCATATTTTAAGACCTCAAAAATTTAAAGAGCTCACTCTCAATTCACAGCCTTCAATGCAGCTTTATCATAGCTCCTGGTATACAGGCAATATTGAGAAACTGTGGTCTGTTCTATATTGTTCTTTTTCCTTGTCAGGTCTATGATTAAAATAACACCAGAAGGCTACAATTTTATCTTGAACAGAGGTAGGGATAAAATTTAAAATCAACTGTCAATTTGAAAGTCATGTGGACATCAACAGGAATGGAATTTCCCCTTGAGTTTCACTTTGAGTCATGAACTTGCCAGCCACCCCCAAATCATTCACTTTCAAAACTCACTCTCTAAAACCACAAGCAGCACTATGAGTGCAATTGCACCATTCTCCCAAATGTGCAGATCTAACCTCAATCTTTACAACATTGCCATCTTCTAGGTATCATGTTTGTGGTAAAGCCTTCACTCTCATTCTCTCACCACGACCTCAAGAGCGACTTGCTCCATCTCAGAAAACCCATGTCTGTTTATAAGCATGAGTCCAGCATCAACAACAAACTGTTGGTACAGTCTTGAGTAGGCTATATGAGTGGATCCACCTCCACAAGCCCCCAGTCTGTGGCCCACATGTGAGTCTCATGACAAAGCAGTGCTGGCGCTTCTCTGTCCCCCACCCCCCATGTTTCTAATTGGAGCTATGGAGCGAACACACAAGATGCAAGGTGTAGGAGGTCAACGCCACAGCACAGAGACTATCCACGATGGTGAGTCACCCTTGCTGTTGCACCCTTCAGATGCAGTTTCACAAGCCCATGTACAGTAAGTGCACTTGCAAAAAAGAAAAGCTGTCTGAAGGCCTCCTCCAGGATTTTCCACATAAATCAAGCTGAAGGCAAAGGTCAAGTACATACAGAAAGACCTCTCCTGACTAAAGCAGTCAACACAGAAACTAAAAGTCACAGGCAGAGCAGCTCTCCTTTCAATACAGCGAGTGAGAGAGAGAGAGAGAGAGAGAGAGAGGCAAGGGGCTCAAAGACAAATGTCAGCCCCAGCAACAGGCTTTTTCCAGGTTTGCTATCTCAGATTGGCTGCCATGCCAGCACAGCAAGCGGGTAGGGTTTCACGGGTCTTAGGCTCACAGAGGGAGACGGATTTCCTAATATGCCTTGTGCAGACTTTGGGTGGGATACTCTACATGGTCGCCGACCAGTCTAGGCCATCCTCTGCTCAATTGGTCAAAAAGCTACATTATCTCAATGTCATAATGGGCTCTAATTATGGATCCACAGAGTCCCTGGAGAGGGAAATTATCAGAAAAGGTTTTCCACCCATACAAGGAAAAATGTATCCTAATCTCTACTGTCATCTTTGTGTCATTATGCAATGCATTCACAACAAGGAAGGGATGCTCAGCAAGTATATGACAACCTGATATTGATTGGCTATTATATGATACAGCCAATACGGAGTTGCAATAATATCTGATGTGTAACACTGTATTTGCACAGGTCTGGTCATAATTCAGTTTCAAGAACAGCAAGTCAAAATCTGGTTAAGTGACTATTAAAATACATAAAAGTGAGAGCTTTAGTTTCCCATCTCTCCCATGTAACCATATCCATTGTTTGTTTAAAAAAAAAAAACATCTTTAGCCTTCATTGAGTAAGAAACAGCAGCAAGTAAGAAGGCTTTGAATCTGTAGGCTAATTTTGAGACAATGTGAATGCCTCTTCCAGTGGTATACAGCTTTCCCATCATAGACAGTGAATGTTTAAATAATATATTTCACAGCACAACTGTGTATTTGTAGCCTATTCTTTAGCCTCCTTTCTCTAATGTGGAGTGTTTAATTAAGATCTCCTCATTTTAAATTTTCTGCCAAGATCCAGGTAATGCCAGAGAGAGGATCCAAAACATTTTGCAACTGTACATGAGCCCACTGACAACCCTTTTATCATCCACAGTGGAAATGAATCACATTAGCCAGTTATGACTCACCTTTCCTATGAGGGCGTAGCACAGCAATAGGACAAATAGAACTATGCCAGACCAAACTGGACAAAATCATGTAGGCTAAATTCTGAATAACGACCACCCATTGCTCGACTAGGAATATACATGCTTGACTGAATATCACATAGGCTGCAGTCAATAGCATAACACAACTTTCATCACTCTACAATGGACATGATGGCATGGGGAGGGTATGGGCTATTTTGCAAGAAAGTTCATTGGTGGTCGACTTCCTTCTTGGGAACATAAGAAAGTGCAGTGCATCACTAAGTTAATTCTGAGGAAGAACAAGCAAGTTTGTCTATGCTACCATTCCCGTAGCAACAATGTTGTTTTCGTGTCAAAAATACCCACAAAAATATTCATAACCTCACACTTCATTGCTACTTGTCCCTCTTCCAAGCGCACTAAGTATTTTGTCATTCTCAGCGCAACACTCTCGACATTCCGCGCCTTTCAGGATGTTTGAGCTGGATGAGTGGTTGACATAACGTCACTTCTCTAGGGTTAGGTAAACCATCTTGAGACAGATACGACGTATAATAAATCACTTATAATTAAGTAAGCGATCGCACACGATTTTACAGCGTAAACATATTTTCTTTTTTTTGCTGAGCAGTCAATCTGCGTTTTCTTCCTGGTGGTCTACTCACACATCGTGCCCTTTGTCCCAGTATTCTAAAATGCAGACCACGTGTTGTTTCCTTATGTCGTAATATTAAAGACTGATGGGTAATTGCCTGGTCGAGTAAACATCTAAGCTGGTTAAGTAAATAAAAAAAATGTATAATGAGAATTTTAGTCTGTGTTTATCTGACAATTTAACTCAGCTTCCAATTACACGTGAAAGTCGGGCAGAGTAGCCAATAACGCTGGTCAAATTATAACCTCAACATACCCATATGAAGTCGCGCCTTCCCTTTATTTCATCTTCTTCTGTGTTAAGTTATGTCTCCTGTCTTAGAATTTCCAGTGAAAAACATTTAGCAGAGAAACTTGTTTGTGTCATCTAGCTAGTCAATAACGTTACTCTACAACACGTGTCCATAGTTTCCTCTTATTCGCAGGCAATTTATTTATTGAAATGTGTGCTCCTTCAAACATTTTTAGAAATGCATCTGACTTTTCAATAGACCGCACGAATGTTTAAGGAATGGGAAAATATATAGTGGCCTTAGTTAACATAACCTAACGCTATCTATTTCACCATCTAGGCTACATGCGCAGATCCGTCAGCATGAGAACATCAGCAATTTCGATAGGAATTTCAAAACATCTCCGAAAATGCTCGCACACCTTACCTTGTGAACGCGGAATTTCTCTCGGGAATGCGCAAATGTTCAGAAGTATCCTATAGTAACAGGTTAGTGTGTCTTGTAGCAGTCGGGGAAAGTGTGCCTCAATCGAACCGAAATGTATCCCAGTACTAAATTAACTACAAAACAACAACAATGTATCAACATTCCACTCTCTGCTTCCGCAAGCACTCACGTCACCAATTCCTCGTGACCGCCCCCTCCATTCATGAAAATAACTTTCTGCTTACGTCAGCCAGGCGGGAAACTAGAGGAGGCCAGAAATAGACGCAACTGAATACTTTAGAAGAGTTAGCTAAATTAGTCTGTCGTTTGAGAAATGTAGTATGCAATAAAAATTAATTTCACTAAGTATTCTTAACAGTCAAAATGATTAGGTTTTTTTGGCACAATGACCTTTGACGATAGCCCAAAGCCCTGATTGGGCAAGCCCATCTTCGATTGTGCTATATTTGGGGTCGTTTGTTGGATAAACTGTATTAGTACATTACAATCAGATTAAGTAAAATTCGACGTAGAGAGTAATTGAGTTTGGGAAGGTCATGAGCTCTTTTGTCAAAATTTGCTGTATCACACAAATACATTAGGTTATAAAGTGCGCCCTCTGTCTGTTGGAATTTTACAGACCCTTTCCCAAGCGCAGACTTGGAGGGGTTCTTTCTGAAATTAATGAAATCCAACAAACTTCCATGTATTTTACATAGTAGCTGTAGCCTATGTGTATTGCACAAATCCGTCCTATACTCAGCTGTCAAGGATGAATGAGCTGAATTGTCAGACGGCCAACAAATGACCATCTGTTTCTTTATTGTAAGTATTTACATGACAAATTTTCCAGTTATTGTTTTTCTTTCAAGCGAGGGGTGGGGGGTGCTTTTACTATTTCCTAATGGTGGAAGAATGGACTAACAGTGTTTTATCTACTGTAACCCTCACTGCTCCCCGGACGCCGCTATAGCAGGCAGCCCACTGTGATCGGTTAGTGTGCTTCAACTCACTGTGTGTTCACTGTGTGCTGTGTGTATTTCACTAATTCACTCATTTCCATCTTCAGATATATGCAAAAATGTTAGAAAAAGCAAAAATTACTAGTAATCTCTATCAAACATGTGATTTGAATGTTACTATCAAATAAAAAATAAATCGAGCCAAAACAATACAATTGGAGTTGGACTGACAATAAAGTAAATAAAAATTATATATTATATTTCTATAAAATCATCGCAAATGGGCTTAGAGGGTTTTGCATCTGAACTCTTCATATACTTATACTATAGTATATGTCTAGGTAGCCGTGCACATTACTTTCTTTCAGTGGAAACCATGCGATGACTCACCACAGGAATATCTAGGATGCCATACGGATCTGATTGTTGTAAGCTGCACTCGTGTGCACCACACTGACAGTTGAAAGCAAGTGAGTTTTTACAAGCTGATGAGTAATGATTCAAGGCTGCATTTGCTATAGCCTATGTGCAAAAATGAAACCTACCTCATGAAAAAGGGAGAGGCATAGCCTATACTACTAACATCTTGGGAATTTAACCTAGAGAAACCACAATTAATTAAATCAGCACAATTGTTTCGGTTTTCACAGAATATGGTGTTTATCACAACTGTCTTCATCCATCTAATTTTGTTTTCCCCATGCAGGTAGCTTACAGGAATGGTGGATGTGCATCCAAATTCTTGTGTCTTTTTATCAGTTAATTCGTATATTGATTTACAAGTCTGTTAACAGCAATTCAGGCAACAAACCTCTATTCTTAAACCATGATGATTCATAGAATGAATATGCATCTGAGCCAGAACGTGAAGAACCACCATCTACTGCTTTCCATCAAGTAGAACAGACTTCTCCCTTTTACTTAGAACTTGGTTTGAAAGAGTAACAGCAGGAACTGGACAATAATGATGGACACAAGGACAGCACATATAACCCTGCTTCACTTGACTTGTTTTCTTTGGTCTTCCAAAAATAACTTGAAAGTAAGATCCTTTTCTATCCATGTTGTATCTCCAAACCAGCCTGAGAAAGAAAGGCGTGGCACAATTGTTATTAGAGTTAACATGAAGTCACAGCTCCCTATAAGTGGTTTTGTGGGGAAAAGCTCATAGCAAAATGTTTTTGCAGGTTCACAGGCATTGCTTGTGAGACAGGGTTATATTAGGAGCATTGACTAAGCATTCCACTGACCTCACCAAAATATGTTTCATATGAAAAACAGTTTATATAACAAGTTGGAAGGTTGCCATGGCAGGCATTCATGTGATGAAGTAGTAATTTCTATATACCCATGTGCATTGAAATATTGGCAAACCATGACAGTCTTTGGCTGTGATACAACATTCATGAAAATCCTTAAATCCTTAAATAATTGTATCATTCCTGATGAAAGCTATAAAGTCATGGAGCAAAAGTACAGCAATGAGCTTAGATATGAGGCCTACTGTATTTTTTTCTATATTAGTCTAATGTCTGAATAATGTCTTTGTGTTATGTTATGGAACCTCTGAGATTTTTTGGGGCTGACTTCATAAAAGAAATAAAATCAATGTGCTGTAAATTCACAGTGAAGCAGTTCTCATGCCATAGCAACTGTAACTAAGTCCACATCACTCTTGCTCTAAGGGGAATTGGATTCAAGCACATGTTGTTTTCAGGGTGAGTTCTACAGTGTGTGCTTTGTGGTGTTCCTCTCTGGGTAGGAGTTCTGTTTTCTTTTGTCTGGCAGAGCAGTAATGTCTGTTTCCATGCCTGACATCATTCTGTAATGTGAGGATTCTTGGAATTGGTCTGTGCTCTCGAAAGAAACAGTGCCACCCAGAGTCTTTGAGTCAGTAAACCAGAAGCATGACTTTGATATTTGAACATGCTGAGAAAAGCATTCTATGTAACATCTTGCCAACAAAGCATAACATAGGCTAAATTAAAAGCAACATAGACCTAAAAAAGACAAATTTGAGCAATTTCCTCCAAGCCCTACAGTACTCTATAAGCTGGGCTAAAAGTGACTAACAATAGCCTATGACATATATGAATCAACTTTTAAACCAAAAACTCTACAAACCATACAACCCAAATACAAACCCATGCCCAATGAATGCCCAAATTTAGTTTAAGAAATTTTCATGAAAGAGAAATAGCTTCTGTAAGGCGGGACTTCCGTTTGAATACACAATTTCCGGTCCGGAGAAAATATGGAAGCACAGTGAGAGGAGAAACATTGTAATGTAACATTTTGTTGATTCTGTTCACTCCACTCCTCGTTTTTTTAAATCTGTAACTATATGGGTAGTTAACAAAAAAATAAACGAAGGTTGAATCCAATGAGTTTTCACGTCCAGGTGAGATGCTCCTAATGTGAAGTTAGCGTTGTATTTAGCTAGCAAGCTAACAAAAGCTACTTGTATGGAATCTGTTAACGTTAACGTTAGTGAGAACGCAGATGTGACACGATATTTTTGGTTCGATGTCTCGAATGTTTTAATGTTAAACATGATTTGGCTTGTCAGTTAGGAAACCATGAGCTCAGCTGGCTACACAGCTGAAGAGGCTAACAGGTTACCTAACAATTTGACGTAGTGCACCATGATGCGTTAACTAAGCCAAGTTCATAGTGCTTAAGTCTCAGAGAGTTGATGAGAAGTGGATGATATGGGACATTAGAGGTAGGTATTAAGATTTAATGATGTTATCATGCTCTGTGTTTTTGTGTAATTGACTACCATTTATTAACAGATCACAGTGATTGGTGAAGTGTCAAAATGAATCGTCCAAAACCTACAGCTCTCAGGCGCCCTAGCGCTGCAAAACCCTCGGGTATGTCAGTCATTTTTTACAGCCTTGCGAAAGCATTTACTTTTAATGCGCAGAGGGTTAATTTTCAGATCCTTGATTGTTATAGGCCATCCTCCCCCTGGGGACTTCATTGCCCTTGGTTCCAAAAGTCAAGTCACTGAGCCCAAAGCACCTGCCCTTCTGAAGCCAACAGCAGCAGGCTTGCCATCTGATCGCAAGAGAGAAACCACCTCTGCAGTTCCATCTTCCTCTGGTCTGTCCAGCTTGGCCAAGCGCCCGAAGCTCTCCTCCACCCCACCCATAGGTGCCCTGGGACGCTTGGCTGAAGTTGCAGCAGTTGACAAGAGGGCAATATCCCCTTCAATCAAGGAGCCATCTGTTGTCCCCATTGAAGGTAAATCATATATAAATCATGTGTCATTGAAGACACTTTAAACAATTTGCCACAGTGAACAGTCAAGAAGTAAACAAATAGTTGTCATGTAGAGCTGTTCTGATGTCTCCTTCTTGTCCAGTCCCACCTGCTGTGCTGCTGGATGAGATTGAGGCAGCTGAGGCAGAGGGAAACGATGACCGCATTGAGGGCCTGCTCTGTGGTGCTGTCAAACAGCTCAAGATGAACCGGGCCAAACCAGACATCACACTCTATCTCAGTCTGATGTTCTTGGCCAAAATCAAGCCAAACGTCTTTGCTACAGAAGGTGTGATTGAGGTGGGTACCCGACATTTGCGCCCATCTGTTCTGTGTGTGTAGTGTTAATGTCATCTCTGAACAGAGGGTTGATGATGATTGTTGTCTTTGTGGTGGCCAGGCATTGTGTAGCCTTCTGAGACGAGATGCCTCCATCAATTTCAAAGCCAAAGGGAACAGCCTGGTGTCCGTGCTGGCCTGCAACCTCCTGATGGCAGCCTATGAAGAGGATGAAAACTGGCCAGAGATCTTTGTCAAAGTGAGAAAATCCACACATTTGGTGCATCTGTGGCAAAGAAATCATTTTATGTGTTTACTACATGGTGACATTTTTCAGGATTAACAAAAAATATACGTATATAACATTAACATAGCCTGGGAACCCAGACATATCGCTAGCAAATTTGAATTTGCTCTGCAGTTTCATCTCATTAGCTAGTTGTCCAAATTCTAGGCACCCATCAGTCTGATTGTCATTTCATCAGTAGCTGCATCTTAAAGTGCTTAAAAGTGCTTACTAACAGAAAAGATAAAAAATGCTCATGTAACAGTTCAACATATTACATTTAGGCATTTACATACATTACATTTAGGCATTTAGCAGACGCTTTTATCCAAAGCGACTTACAAAAGAGGATAACATTCAAGCTACATTACAGTATTGTGGATTATCATGTCATGTGAACTTTAAATAATGGACGTGTCTATGAGTAGGTGTACATTGAGGATTCACTGGGGGAACGGATATGGGTGGACAGTTCTCACTGCAAGACATTTGTGGACAACATCCAGACTGCTTTCAGCACTAAGATGCCGCCCAAAAGCATGCTTCTGCAAGCGGATACAGGCCGCTCAGGAGGGGACCTTAGTGCAGGTATGGCTTTCAGCTCACATAGGGTCACACAGAGGTCATGTGTAGTAACGCAGGTGGAGCAAACTGGCTGAATCGGTGGGTGCTGTTTTTAGGTAACAGCCCACACCCCTCCACCCCAGACGAAGATGACAGCCAGACGGAGCTGCTGATTGCTGAGGACAAACTCAGCCCAGAAGATGACGGACAGGTGATGCCCAGGTAGGTCAATAAAAGAGAGAAAAAATGTGTGCTCCAGTATTCTAATGAATTAGTTCTCAGTATCTATGTATCATTTTCCAGGTGCAGCTGTTCATCTTACTGGTGTAGAGTACATTACATAGAGTACTGCTTAAATAACCAGCGCTATTGGACGCTGACTACCTAAATGTTACAGTATGACAAGTTAAGGTTATATGCTGATTTGTAGTGCATAAAACAGTAAAGGCTGCTGTGTCACTGTCGCAGGCATGATGTGTGACTCCAGTGGCTGTGCTGTTGCAGGTACGAGGAGTTGGCTGAGAGCGTGGAGGAGTACGTGCTGGACGTGCTGCGAGACCAACTCAACCGCCGGCAGCCAATGGACAATGTGTCCAGGAACCTGCTGAGGCTGCTGACCGCCACCTGTGGGTACAAGGAGGTGCGGCTTATGGCCGTGCAGAGGCTGGAGATGTGGCTGCAGAATCCTAAGGTCAGTCACTGGGACTCAGAGGTGTCTGTGGAAAGGAAACTTTGATGCAAATCAGTAAACGTTCATTTGGTCTATTGGCAAGATTTTCTTGCTCTTTTACTTGTATAATGAGAGGAAATGTTTTGTAATGGTAGTATGTGGTATGTTTTGACTCTGTTCCTTCTTCCAGCTGACGCGTCCTGCTCAGGACCTGCTTATGTCTCTGTGTATGAACTGCAATACGCACGGCGCCGATGACATGGAGCTCATCTCCAACCTCATCAAGATCCGCCTCAAGCCCAAAGTGCTGCTGAATCACTATATGCTGTGTGTCAGGTCAGTGCATGGAGCCGCAGAGCCATGACCACTTCATCTGTTAGCCCATTTCACAGACCTGATTACCACATAAAAATATATGAATGAATAAATAATCCTTTAACAGAGCAGAGTATAGTGTATGTGCTTGCTACTGGTAGCACAATCTTTTCAGATTAAAACCCTCTGTTTAGTATTAGTATTAGTGATTCCATCAGGACAAAGCAAGCACTTTTTTCCCAACTCTGCCCCTTTGAGGCTGAACCCAGCGACTCCAGAGTAGCATTGGATTGAAGGGAGTTAATGCTCTGTTGAGAATTGTTCACTCAGTCTTAGCCTAATCATATTTGTCGTCACAGGGAGCTACTGAACGCCCACAGGGATAATTTGGGGACCATGGTAAAGCTGGTAATCTTTAACGAACTCTCCAACGCCCGCAACCCCAACAACATGCAGGTGCTGCACACCGTCCTCCAGCACAGTCCAGAGCAGGCACCAAAGGTGAGGAGCTCACCTGGGGAAATGGCTCACCCGCAGGGCTTAATCCTGCCACACGGCCAGACAGATGCCGACGGTGCCAAGCAGTTTGCTGTCGTGGAACTTCCACCCTGGAAGGGTTCCTCCAGTATTTCTTGCTAGTGGTTAGGTAACTGAGCTCAGTGTGGCAGGACTGTTTGGGTGGGAAGGCTTAATGAGCGAGCTGAGCCTGTCTGTCTGTGTGCTGCCTGGGCCTTGTCTCAGCTTTAATCTCTTTCTCATTTCACCTTAGTAGCTTTGCAGATCAAGTAAACATAGTAGTAAGCAGAACCCAGCAGGACCACAGATGGAAACATTATCTCTGTATTATTACACAAGTTCTAACCAGTAGGGAGGGGTTTGTTGATCCTCTGCTCTCTGTTGGAGCAGAAGTCTTGATTATTCTGCAGGTGTACTTTCAAATCTGTATCTGTCAGTCTTTGCACTTTCATGCTCTCCTCTTGTTCTCTCACATGCGCACACACACACATGCACACGTTTATACACATATGCATGCTTGCATATACTTAACACTCAACACATTATGAATAATTTTTTTTGAGGAGCATATTGAGATGTAATAAAGACTATCTTGAATCTTGAAAGCTGAACATCCATGCTATACAGTATGCACATAGATATGGCATGCTGTTAGATCTACGTAGTCTTGTCACTCTCCCATCGTACTGGCATGTTTTGAGTTTGTGTTATGGAAGCATGTCTATACTGTATGTGGTCTTTGTTTTAACCTGATGTGATGGCCCTCTCCCGCTTGTCTGTGTGCTCTCTCCTCCACCGTGGGCCTAGTTTCTGGCCATGGTGTTCCAGGACCTGCTGACCAACAAGGACGACTACCTGCGTGCCTCGCGGGCTCTGCTGCGGGAGATCATCAAGCAGACCAAACACGAGATCAACTTCCAGTCTTTCTGCCTGGGCCTCATGCAGGAGAGGAAAGAGCCCAGCTACGTGGACATGGAGTTTAAAGTGAGCTGCAGTCCGCACTGTTCCTCACGGGATCAGCCCTCGTGGCTGTGCTCGGGGGGAGCGGCTGTACCGTTATAGCCTGATGTTATGTCTACAGTTCACTTCAGTTTCAAATCCGGTTATCTAAAGATAATTTGTCTAATTCATGTTATAGTCTAACAATTATCTAAAACTAATTTGCAGGTAGCTATGAGTCTTTGTCTTTATCCCGGTTTTTATCTTTCCTTCCTCAGGAGCGTTTTGTCATTCAGGTGACTGATCTGTTGACTGTGTCCATGATGCTGGGCATCACAGCTCAGGTCAAAGAGGCTGGCATTGCCTGGGACAAAGGAGAGAAGAAGAGTATGTTGGCCTCCTCAAATCATTCCTAAATGTCCACCATGTTTGTTTGTCTAATCGCCACTCACCTACTCTATTAGACACACTAACATCATTGTAGACAGGCATGGATATAATCATCTCACTTACTTTAATTTGGTACATGTGTAACCAAAAGAGTGTAGAGAAAGAGGGATCTCCTTCTCAAGTGTTTTTGGTGCATTGAGGGGAGGGGGTGCATGTGTGTTTTGGGGGTTGGGGTGTTGCCATATGTATAGACATTATAAGGACTAACAGTGAGGGGTGTTGTGTCTCTTGGTTTGTGTTTGGTGCAGATCTGGAGGTGTTGAGGGCTTTCCAGAACCAGATAGCAGCCATTCAGCGAGATGCTGTGTGGTGGCTCCACAGCGTCATTCCCACCATCAGCAAACTGGGACCCAAAGACTATGTCCACTGGTATGGAATTGTATTTTACTGAGAGTAAAAATGGCTTTTATAAAGCAAACAGAGGGTTCTGTTTACTGTGTCTTCATTTTCTAATAGTTGTCATTGGTCTTACAGAATTGTTTGAGAGAGAAAGCAGTCCCTGGAAAAAGCAGTCGGAATATGATTGTGATACTTACTGTTTTGGGATTTGATTTGATACTTCCTGGCTATTTATTTTTTCTATATATTCTCTCTTTTTTATCATATTCTCTCTCTCTCTCTACCTTCCCCTTTTTTTCTTTAATCATCTCTCTTTCTCTCTCAGCCTTCACAAAGTCCTCTTCACAGAGCAGCCTGAGACGTATTATAAGTGGGACAACTGGCCTCCTGAGAGCGACAGAAAGTAAGCTTCGTTTGAACCGTAACTCACATTTGCTCACAGGCCACACAGACAACATAAACCCATTTGTCTCTCTCTTTTGTTTGTGTGTGTGTGTGTGTGAGAGAGAGGGGGGGGAATAATGGCTTATTTGAAGTGTCTGCTAATCTGTCATTTGTGATGTTCCGGCAGCTTCTTCCTGCGTCTCTGCTCTGAGGTGCCCCTGCTGGAGGACACCCTCATGCGCATCTTAGTGATCGGGCTGTCACGTGACCTGCCCCTGGGCCCGGCTGACGCTATGGAACTGGCTGACCACCTGGTGAAGCGGGCCGCCGGAGTGCAGTCTGACGGTAAGACAACCCCGCCACCCCCACCTGTCAAGCCACGTCACACCTCACCGTAAGCCTTCGTCATGGCACACGCTGCCAGCCTGAGCCCTTCAAGAGGCTGTGAGAGAGAAGAGGGATTGCTACTCACACTCAGTTGCTCACGCTATTCCCCATGGGCCTTGGCGACAGACGGCCCAGTGGCACAGTGAAAAGAGCAGTGTGGAGCGGGGGCTGGAACATCTGTGCCGTCTGCTGTGGAGTCTGTGGGGAATCCAGTGTGAGCTGGGAAGGGGAGTACACACCACTCTCCCATTTCTCACTCCAGCCTGGGAATTAGAGGCTCAGTACACTTGACAACACTGGTACAGGCTCAGAAGGAGAGTGTGTGTGTGTGACATTTGAACCTTCTTTTGGACCTCATTGTCTTGTACATCCAAATGTGAACTTAAATGAAGAAACCAAATGAATTGTATAATTTTATTTTCTGCTCTCCGTCTTTAGTGCGTGTGGACTTTCTTCCCCTTCACATGTATAGTATGTGCAGCATAAATATGACTGTGACAGTCAGTGCTAGCTGAGGACCCTGAGTCAAGTCCCTCTGTATGTCTGTCTCTCTTCCACACTCCTCACGCTCTCTCTCTTTCTTTCTCTCTTTCTTTCTTTATTTCCTTCTTTCTCTCTCTCTCTCTCTGTCTATGGCAGACCTGGATGTGTTGAAAGTGGAGAGGATTCAGTTGATTGACGCGGTGCTGAACTTGTGCACTTACCACCATCCAGAGAACATCCAGCTGCCCACAGGGTAGGATGGCCACCAGCCATTGCAGCATTCTATTCTGCTGAGTCGCTCTTCTGCCCCCAGGTCATCAGTCATCTGCTATCACTGACGCAGTCTCAGGAGAAGCCCTAAACAGTGCCCTGCTTGTTGGACTCCTATTAAAATTGCTGACGTAGAGGACGTCTAAATATTTTTAAAACACATAGTTCATCGCTTTGGAAACACAGCTGGTGACCCCAGCACTGATAGTGGTCAAATTTATGTTTTTTTTTTTGTCATGAATGCATTGTGACTCATGTTTATGTTCAAAGCTATCAGCCCCCCAATCTGGCCATTTCAACCCTTTACTGGAAGGCCTGGCTGCTGCTGTTGGTGGTGGCTGCCTTCAATCCCCAGAAGATAGGTGAGATTACTGCTGACTCATCTGCTCAGAATTACAGCTTGCTTTTAAACTCACCGCGCTGAGATCATGTCGGTGTGGTGTTGCAGTGATGTGTTTGTGTTGTCAGGTCTGGCAGCCTGGGATGGATATCCTACTCTCAAGATGCTTATGGAGATGGTGATGACCAAGTATGTGAGAACCAAAACATCTCACAAGAACTGAATCATGTTGTTATAACAGCTATGTAATATATGCGGATACTTTTGATATGACTTGTGTTGGTAGTTAAACTGTATTGGTTAATCAGTAATGTTTGCATGTCTGTCCTATGAGACATCCCATTCTAATGCCCTGTCTCATGTCTTACCTCCAGAATAGACACAATTAACAAAGCATGCTGTATTGGAGTATCCATTTACTAGACACTTGATAGAGATTAGCGTGAGTGCTGTCGTCATGCTCATCCTTGCCAACCGTGTCTCCTCAGTAACTACTCTTACCCCCCGTGCACGGTGGCTGATGAGGAGACTAAGACGGAGATGATCAACCGTGAGCTGCAGATCTCCCAGCGGGAGAAGCAGGAAATCCTGGCCTTTGAGAGCCACCTGGCCGCTGCCTCCACCAAACAGACCATCACTGAGAACAACAGCCTGCTGCTCTCTCAGCTCACCAGCCTTGACCCACAGTCAGTGTTTACGCCGTGTTTGTGTGTGTGAATGTGTGAGTGAGGATGCATAAAAGATTTCCTTGTGTAGAGGTGGAATGGATTTGTGTATTTACACAGGAGTCTGTCTCCAAAAACACAACTGTCTGCTTTCATCTCTTTCTGAACGTAAGAGGGTGTCTGTGTGTGTCTGTGTGTGTGCGTGTGTGTTAGTGTGATAAAGTTGTGTAAGTACAGCTGAGCTCAGGGTGCAATTGGCCATTAATTAAACAAAGCCCATTGGTTAAGACTTTCATTAAGAGTAGATGTTGATGAGTAAAAGTTCCAGGACAATACCTGCACTGTGGTACCTACCATAGAGTTTCCAGCCTGTTACTAATGAGGAAAATAATGCTATTACTTTAATGGTTTGTCCTGAGAAGAGCCTTCTAGTCCCTGCTCTGTACCTTCATTCCAGGTGTATCCGTTAGGGTGGAAATTACAGTGTTGATTATCATCACTGTCAATGAATCTGTTGATTAGTCTTAGTCAATTGACTGTTATCATTGACTGTTTTGTCCACATGCCAATGATGTTGTTTACCATCATAGAGGTCCAAGCAGAGCAAATTGTTTGCAAGTGTACAAAGCTGTAATCAGAGAATGTTGATGCATTTTACATGTTGATGCATTATTTCAAAGTGGCACAAACCAAATTTGGATTGGTCTGTTGCTGTGTCTGGTGTTGATTTAATTGACTAGTTGATGATTAATTGACCAAGCGATGAATGGTTGCAGCCCTAGTCTCAATCCCTCTTGCGTGTCCATGTGCAGGGGTCCCCCTCGCCGCCCCCCTCCCAATGTCCTGGAGCAGGTGAAGAGCCTGAATCAGTCACTGCGTCTGGGACACCTGCTGTGTCGCAGCCGCAACCCTGACTTCCTGCTCAACATCATCCAGAGACAGGTGAGGCCTCAGACCCCCTAGCTGTCTGCTTCACGCTGCTGGGGGACTTCTGTTCCCTGCTACAGCGTCATGTTTATGTCTCTGGATGTTTATAAGATCATCTGCATCAGATACTGGTCGTGTGGGGAATATGAATACGTCACCCTGATGTGTGCATGTAGATTCAATCAGGGCTTTAACAGATGAACTAAAATTGCTCTGAATTGGGCAAAAGTCTTGACTAAACTCTGAGTCCTTATTTCCTGTGCCCTCTCTGTATCGTTCCCCTAGGCATCCTCCCAGTCCATGCCTTGGCTAGCAGATTTGGTCCAATCCAGCGAGGGGTCCTTGGATGTGCTGCCCGTGCAGTGCCTTTGTGAATTTCTGCTTCACGATGCAGCGGATGACCTGACTCCTCTGGAGGATGAGGAGGAGGGAGAGAGCAAGGAGCAGAGGGTCAAGAAGAGACAGGTGCCTGACTGGGCTCACAGTGGGGTGCTGGCTGTTGAAATCCTGCCTGCACTGTCAAGAAAAAAAGGAAAGCTTACTTGAAAAATTGGTGGGAACTCGTTTCCTCAAATGACTTAAGTAAACATAACTAGTCTCTCTCACAAGTTATGGTAAACAAGAAATTAGTTACATTTGAAGTCAATGTAACGACTCAATTGAAGGAACAAGTTTCCACCAATTTTTCGAGTAAGCTGTATTTATTCTTTCTTTTTTACAGTGTATTTGAAAGAGAGTTATGTTTACTTAATTCATTTGAGGCAACACTTTACACCAATTTTTAAGTAAACTGGACTTGTTATTTTTGACAGTGGACAGTATTGGATATACAGAGCTGAATTCCTGGCCATGGAGTAATTAGCCTTAGAGTTAAAGAAAATCTCCACTGAAAAACAGCTTTTACAGGATGAAGAGTTAGTTATTATCCAGGATTGTTGTGTCATTAAATCCTAAATTCAGTTACCTCATGTTCTTGCTTCTAGTTCTGACAGTCAGAAATAAAGCACTGGCCTAGAATTTTAGATGCACCCTTGCCGTGGCAAATAGTTTTGCTAAGCAGGTACGTCTGCCCACACACCATTGGAACCTTAATAGGTCTACCATTGGTCTTACACAGGCTTGGTAAGACCAATCACAACACTCTAACGTTTGGGCGGGCTTAGCACGATAATGGCATGGCTGTGACAGTGCAAATCAACTGAGTGGCCAAGGAGCATTGGTCATTTCAACCTGCTTTGGCATCGACTTTGGAAGAGTTAGATTTGTGCTTTTCTTTGAAACTTGAGCAGAAAAGGGTACTCAAGTCATTCATTTCAAACGATGAGGTATTTGCTTTTTTGCTGATGTTGCTCTGATTGGTTGTAGCACTGGATTGGAGCTTGAGCTTGGTCTGTTGGTCATGGTCAGACCTTTTGATTGTGATTATAGTCTGGCTTGTAAAAGGCTAATAAAGCACAACATATCTTTAAGAACTTTGTTACATTCACGTTCATACATAACACTTGTTTTAAAAGTGTAGAATTACCCATACCACTGTCCTCTCTCTCTCTCTCTCTCTCTCTCTCTCTCTCTCTCTCTCTCTCTCTCTCTCTCTCTCTCTCTCTCTCTCTCTCTCTCTCTCTCTCTCTCTCTCTCTCTCTCTCTCTCTCTCTCTCTCTCTCTCTCTCTCTCTCTCTCACAAACACACAGAGGCAGCAGAAACAGCGTCAGCTCCTCCTGCGACTGCAGGACCTGCTGCTGGGGCCTAAGGCTGACGAGCAGACCACCTGTGAGGTGCTGGACTACTTCCTGCGCCGCCTCAGTTCCCCCCAGGTGGCCTCCAGAGTGCTGGCCATGAAGGTGGGTCAGCACAACTCCCAGCATGCACCTCTGTTCTGTGTGTGTACTGAAGCGCTACTAGTAGTGGACAGACTTTTTACTTTCTATCAGAGATATCAGAGATGTGTTGAAGATACTCGGGCATCCATTATGCATTGTGCAGTTCCCCCACTTGTATGGCCTTCTCTTGTCCAGTTTAGCCTTGCCCATCCATTTAGGAATACTTTTAGATGCTCTATTACACCTACAAGTGAGAAGTAAAAGAAATGCTGTATTTGTGTTGGTCCAGGACTTGTCCCCTTCTTTTGCTGTTGCTCATTCTCCTCCAGTCCCATGTTTTGGCATGTATTGCTCTATTATATACCGTGATGTTATAGCCACAGTGCTAAGAGGGGCTGCATCTGTGTCATGTTCAGGGCTTGTCTCTGGTGCTGACTGAGGGCGGGCTCAAGGACGGCGAGGAGCGAGAACAGCCAATGGAAGAGGATTCGCGTGACGCTGAGCTCCTCCCGGCCTACCAGTGGCTGCTGCAGGACCTGCCTAAGCTGCCGCTCTTTAACAGCGTCAGAGGCATGACGGCCACCGCCCTGCAGCAGGTTAGTGGAAACCCCTGAAGATACCCATGGGGTCTGGCAACATTCATTAATGTTGGAGACCGCTGGGATTAAGCCTAGCCATAGCCCTGAAACTTTCCTCAATGGAACCTCAGAGATTTGTCTTGAAGTTCTTGTTTAGTCCAAGATTAGTCTCACTCCAGTGGATTTTTCCTCACAGTCTCAGACAAACACTGATATTCTTATACACACTTACACATGCTTGCACTTACACTTATCAGCAAAGACTTTCTTACTCCTGTAAAGCTGTTCTTGTAGCAACTCCTCTTAACCTGTGCTGCTTTTGCACCTTCTCTTCACCAGACTGCCACAACAAATAGTGACATAATCCGAGGACAAGTTTGATGTGCCGTTAATATGTGTTCTTCCCTCCTCAAGGCCATTCACATGGAGACAGATCCTCAGACCATCAGTGCCTACCTCATCTACCTATCCCAGCACGCACCTGTGGAGGAGCAGGGCCTGCACAACGACCTGGCTCTGGTCAGTCACAGGAGATTACACACTATTAAAGTAAAGCAAAAAAAAGTTTGTCATTGATTACTGAGTCTCCTTTATCTATACTGCCACTGCCACCTCTCTTTCTCCTCTTTCCTCTCTCTCTCTCTCTCCCTCTCTCCCTCAGGATGTGGCCAGACTAATCGTGGAGCGCTCCACCATCATGAACTGTCTCTTTTCCAAGCACTCGTGCCGGCCGGAGTCAGACGCTGTGCTGTCAGCCCTCATCTCCATCTTCTCCACCTATACCCGCCGCATGAGGAAGACCAAGGAGGGCGAGGACCTCTACAGCTGGGTAGGCCACACTAACCCACCAGCATTCACACACATTACACTACTAATACACCAGCATTTACACACATTACTCTTCTAACACACCAGCATTCACACACATTACACTACTAATACACCAGCATTTACACACATTACTCTTCTAACACACCAGCATTCACACACATTACACTACTAATACACCAGCATTTACACACATTACTCTTCTAACACACCAGCATTCGCACACATTACACTACTAATACACCAGCATTTACACACATTACTCTTCTAACACACCAGCATTCACACACATTACACTACTAATACACCAGCATTTACACACATTACTCTTCTAACACACCAACATCTACACACATTACACTACTAACACACCAACATTCACACACATTACACTACTAACACACCAACATTCACACACATTACACTACTAACACACCAACATTCACACACATTACACTACTAACACACCAACATTCACACACATTGCACTTGGGCTGAGACTAATGTTGTCATGGACTTCGTCTACTGAGCTAATAGCAAATCCATTGTCCATTAAGAATAAGTGTTAGCTGTGTGTAAATTTTGAAGCCATTTTTGTCTTTCTCTTGTTTTTTTGTTGAATGGTTGTGACAGTCGGAATCTCAGGATCAAGTGTTTCTGAGGTGGACCACTGGAGAGACGGCCACCATGCATATTCTAGTGGTTCATGCCATGGTCATACTGCTCACGCTGGGGCCACCCAAAGGTGCAAAGGAAATTTAACTCTGCCATTATTAGGTTTAATTATGTTTGTGGCCTCCATGGACACGCTGACCTGAGTCTTTATATGTGTGTAGGCGAAGGTGATTTCTACAACCTCCTGGACATCTGGTTTCCTGACAAGAAGCCTCTCCCCACTGCTTTCCTGGTGGACACATCAGAAGAAGCCCTTCTGCTTCCTGATTGGTTAAAGCTGAGGATGATCCGCTCAGAGGTCTCCCGATTGGTTGATGCAGGTAAGTGTGAGACTATACTGTACATTTCAAGTGTGTTGTGTGAAGTTGTAAAGAACACACAGCACAGTAAAGCCTGCAATGGCATCAGTGCCTGTACCACATCCTACCTTATTACCCATGGGACCTCCAGACCAGTCGAGATCATGTTCTGAGTCCCAGTATCTAACTGTCCAGACTCTACATTCCACCTTCCCATCACAGACACACTGAAATGTCTATGAATGCATGTCCAAAAGAAAGAAATGCATAGAGCGCATTGGATAGGATGTGCCTTGACCCTGGTGAGTGTGAGCCATGTAGTTTAGTCTGCTTTCTCTGTGTTGTGGATTCAGCTCTGCAGGACCTGGAGCCTCAGCAGCTGCTGCTGTTTGTGCAGTCCTTTGGCATCCCCGTGTCCAGCATGAGTAAACTGCTGCAGTACCTGGACCAGGCCGTCTCCCACGACCCCCACTCTCTGGAGCAGAACATCATGGACAAGAGTGAGGCTCTACATGGAATACGACTCTTCTGACCAGTGTGCTCTTGACAGCAAAATAATGAAAATACCAAGAAAAGCAGAAATATCATGTTGTATTTGCCAGTTCAAAGGCTCATTTTCCAGCCCATGTTGATGTGTTTCACTAGAAAGTTCTTGCTAATGTGTTTGGGATCTTCATGTGCATGCCAGTGGAATGCCCATCTTTGAAGTGGTCCCTATTTCAGGCTTTGGGAGTTGTCTGGAGGCTTAGCTCTCTGCTGGTAGACCTTGTTTTTCTGATGTTGGAGCGTCCTGCTGGGCCCCCCCCCCCAGCTGGGCACCAGCACCAGTGGCCTGCCTTGTGGTGGGCTCGCATGTCAATGACTTCTTTCTTCTCTTCCTCCAACTTTCCCCTTCTGATCTCTTTCTGCTCTCTTCTCTTACTTCCCGCCATCCCTCTGTCCCTCCCATTCTCCCTGCCTTTCTCTCTGTCTGCCTTTCTCTCTGTCTGCCTTTCTCTCTGTCTGTCTTTCTCTCTGTCTGTCTCTCTCTCTCTTTCTTTCTGTGCTGTGTTCAGACTACATGGCCCATCTAGTGGAGGTACAGCATGAGCGAGGAGCCACCGGGGGGCACACTTTCCACTCCCTGCTCAGCACCTCACTCCCACCCCGTGCTGGTAGGTGTACTCTCTGGAGCCTTTGGGCAGCTAGCCCCTCACATTAACACAGCACATGCTATTAGTACAACACATCATTGAATACCATAGCAAAAGCTAACGCAGGCTACTGCAGCTTACCTGATGTCAGGCTAGTACCATAACAATGCTGTAACTACCCTGTGAAGAGTGTTCCCATTTCAGTTACAGTATTATCTCAGCATCACTAATTGCCCACTACATAATTTCATGGTCAAGGTGGAGTGGTGTGTGGTGGTGGTGATTTCTGTGTGTGTGTGTGTGTGTGTGTCTGTAGTCTATGATATATCTGAGAGTACATCAGTGTGTCCCCTGTAAAGCATGAGTGTTTCCCTCTGTGCGCAGATGCTGCAGAGGTGAACAAGGCTAAGGTTACCGTGGAGACGCCCCATGGCCCTGTGAAGATGAGAAGCAGCACTCAGCTGCCAGTCATTGGCCCAGAGGATGACCTCACTGCTGTTCTACTGCAGGTGACCGCCCACATCAGCATAGTAAACCACGCAATACACTCGAAGAACAAAGTAGAGTATCAATGATTTTATTTGGAGCAAGTAGAACATAAAGTGACTATTACTAGTGTTACTATTACCACCTTTATCATTGATCTTCGTCGTTGTTGTTGTTCTCTCCAGTCTCCATGTCTAGGCCATATCATCTGTATTTCATTTGTTTTTTTGTATGGGATGGCATTGTCTAATACAAGCAGTTTCCCCACACACCTTCGTTCATATCGAGCACTGTCCCCTAATCCTCCCCCCCCCCAGCTCTTCCCTCTGAAGGTGGACCCCCGCTGGCCGCAGCCCACCCCGCGGCCGCTGTCCCTGGCGCTGCAGCAGGCTCTGGCCCAGGAGCTGGTGCGTGCCAGGAAGGGCCGCACCCCACAGCAGGGCACCACGAGCACAGCCGTGCGTCTGCTCCAGGCCCTGGCAGCGCTGCTCAACTCGGCCCATGCCGGCGCCCTGGTCATGGCCATGCACCGCTGCCACAACCTCTCATGCCCACTGCTGCGCCAGCTGCACCTCTACCAGGTACAGTCACGGCCCCGCACACTATAGTGCATGCAGTATACTCATTTAACATTCACGGCCCCGCACACTAGAGCTTATGCAATATACTCATTAAACAGTCAGGACCAGAACACTAGCACTTATATAGAATACTCATTTTACAGTCACAGCTTCAGCACACTAGCTCATTTAACAGTTGGCCCAGAACACTTGTTCTTGTATAGAATGCGCATTTTACAGTCAGGCACACCAGAGCTTATATAGAATACTCATTTTGTGGACACCTTAAGAGACATTTGGGGTTTTTGGGGAACCCACAGCTGCTCGGGCTGATCTTTCCAGCTCTTGCACATGTTCTATGTAAGGCTCTTCCTCTCTGACCTTCGGCAGCGTTTGGTGTGTCAGGACGTGGCCTTCTCCTCTCTCTTCTTCAACGCCGTGGTGCAGATGCTGCGGTGGTTGGATAACCCTGCAGTGGAGGCGGGACCTCTGCAGACACTCCTTAAGTCATTGGCTGCCCAGTACTCCCATAAACACCATGTCGCTGATGGTAAGAGCTCTCCAGACAGTGCACCACACACTGGGTCTGAGGGGTGTCACTCACATGGTCTAGGTGTCCCAGTGAAGACAAAGGCAGCAAAGGATTCTTGCATATTTGTGATGACAGAGGAGTTGTACAGAGAGGAGGAAAAGCAGAGCAAGTTCCGTGTTCTATTTT
This sequence comes from Tenualosa thibaudeaui, assembly GCA_027481765.1. Taxonomy (NCBI): domain Eukaryota; kingdom Metazoa; phylum Chordata; class Actinopteri; order Clupeiformes; family Clupeidae; genus Tenualosa; species Tenualosa thibaudeaui. The sequence continues at coordinate 8,121,618 of JAIFZK010000016.1, forward strand.
TCACAAGGGGGAGGGATGAAAATCCCCCTTTATGCAGACCAGACTCGAGCCCTCACTTTCACAGACCGGAACTATTCACATTTGCTCCCATTGTAATATATTATGTTGCTCTATGTTTATAATTATTTAATTTGACAGACTAAACCACTAGGCATGTCCTACTATTTCACTGGTATGTCCTGCTGGTCTTGTGTTTGTGTTTGTGTTTGTGCTGACGTTTACTCCTGGCTGATGTTTACTCTCACTGGGCTGCAGTGCGTGCAGGATTCCTGCACCTGGCAGAGGTGCTGTCGCTGCGACGGGACTCTGAGGTGGCCGCCAAGGGCCTGATAGCCAGCCTGAGGGCGGGGGAGAGGTGCAACGTGGAGCCGGAGTTGATCGGGAAAGGTAGGAGTCATCTCCCCTCTGTGTGTCGGCCACCTCTCACTCTCCCTCTGTTTACTCTATCCTGTCTGCCCACATTCCTCCCTCCTTCTTGGGGCACCTCTCTTTCTCTTTCTCTCTCGCTCTCTCTCCCCCCCTCCCTCCCTCCCTGTCCTTTTCTCATGACTTCTGTCCTTGCTGCTGTCTTTCCTTCATCCTCCCCCACCCCACAGAGCCTTAAGGGACTGATCAAGAATAGGCCTTCAGCAGCGGCCCCGTGCTGTTTTACAGGACCTCTCAGATGGCTCACTTGCTTCTTAGTCATCAAGGCTCTTTCTCAGCCATGTGTTTATCTCTCTCTCGCTTGCTCTCTCTCACACACTCACTCTCTCTCTGGCTCTCGCTCACTGAGCCCAAAGAGCCAAGGCAAACAAACAGCTCACTTGCCCGCACAGCGGGTCCTTTTCAAAACAAAACGGCCACCTTTGGCCTTCTTGGGTTTGGTTCAAGAGCTGGAAGCTCTTTATGAAAGATGGCCACTCACTCTCTCTGGAGCTTCTGCGGTTCCTCCAGACACTTTTACCCAGAATGCAATTATGGCGGCACACATTTTTCCACTGTGGGATTGGATTGAGTCTGGATGAGGTTGTTTTGCTGTTTTTCCTCCTATTGGAGCTTTGACAAGTCAGTATTTCGCAAGAGGTCTGTAGATTTTAAAAAAGGCCTTGTGACATTGTGTCTGTCTTCTATGTGTGTGTGTGTATGTGGATGTGTGTGTGTGTTCCTTTGTGTATGTGTAGTGTTGAAGGGCCTAATGGAGATCCGATCGCCATACTTGGAGGAGCTGCTATCCCGGCTCATGGCCGTCGGCATGGTGGGCTCCGTTGCCATGGTGATCTCGTTGCTGCTGCAGGAGATGGACGAGCAGGCGGTCAAGATGGAGACCGACACCAAAGCGTAAGTAGACCTGGAAGCACTCCACACACACTTGCCGTTAATAAGATTGTTTATGCGTAATGTCTGCCTTTACCTTGAGGGCTTTGGCCACAGTGTAACAAGGTCGTTTTGCCACCATATGGCACTGAGTGGTAAGAGTGTCCCCACTCTTGCAGACCCACTTGATCAGTCTATCACAGATAGACCTCAGTTTGTAGTGGGGGGTACTATTTCAAAAGCCAGACCTTTGTGTATGACAAACAGGTACAAACCAGGCTAGATCTGTGTGATTCAGTGCAGATCTATAACCAGGGTAAAGAGTAGGAGACATAATTGTAGCAATGTGGCTGCAGGAAGAAAACACAGTGACTTTATTTAACTTGGGGACATGGGACATGACTTGGGAATGTGGCTATTTTGTGTCTCTTGTTTGCCCTCTGCTAGTGCTATTCTAGGGGTCTGTGTGTGTTCACATGTAATGTACTCCTCCCATGCAGGTCAGAGCTGAGCAGAGCAGAGGCCAGTGCAGGTCTGCTGGTGGACTGGCTGGAGAGGCTGGATCCAGAGGTCATCTCTGCCTGTCCAGATCTTCAGCAGAAACTCCTGTTTGCATTAAACAAGGTGTGTGTGTGTGTGTGTGTGTGTGTGTGTGTGTGTGTGTGTGTGTGTGTGTGTGTGTGTGTGTGTGTGTGTGTGTGTGTGTGTGTGTGTGTGTGTGTGTGTGTGTGTGTGTGTGTGTGTGTGTGTGTGTGTGTGTGTGTTATATACGTGGGTGTGTGTGTGTGTGTTATATACGTGGGTGTGTGTGTTATGAACCACAGTGCATTCTGTCTTGCTTCTGTCACAGTGCAGTATTTTTGGAATGGGTGAATAATCAATAACCTACTAATGCCAAGCCATAGATGCTTTGTGTTCAGTGTGGTGTGGGAAACCATAGATGGTGTGTGTTCAGTGTGGTGTGGGAAACCATAGATGGTGTGTGTTCAGTGTGGTGTGGGAAACCATAGATGGTGTGTGTTCAGTGTGGTGTGGGAAACCATAGATGGTGTGTGTTCAGTGTGGTGTGGGAAGCCATAGATGGTGTGTGTTCAGTGTGGTGTGGGAAACCATAGATGGTGTGTGTTCAGTGTGGTGTGGGATGTGTAGTAAAGGTGTTGCTGAGTGACTGAGTGTCTGATCCCTGTCTCTGCTGGCCAGGTGAAAGGCGCTCAGGTGAGTGTGGCCCCCTCCTATAGGCCGCACCTGCTTGCCCTGCTCACACACCAGTCCAACTGGAGCACCTTACACAGGTGTATCAGCGCCCTGCTCATCAAGCACAGAGACCAGAGGTGAGGCCAAAACACACACACACACACACGGAGTGACCAACAGCATACTGTACACACACATGTGTGAGGTGACTGATCTATTAACCCTTTGCATTCAGTATGTGCACAGCTCAACTTGAACACTGTTGTCCTCAAACACCCTCATAAACTCAGGGTTCTCTGTTCTCTGCAGGGGATTAATAAAAAACCTCCACAGAATATCCAAGACCATAAGTGTGTTTGCTGAGGTGGCCGTCTCAATGCCATCCCATTGCTTGACAGTCTTATGGACATACAGAAGTCACCCTCAGTGAGGCAGTAGGTCTGTCTGATGTGACATGTGACTGATGAGAATGGAACATTGGTCTGAGAGCGGAGCCGTGCGCCAGCCTAACTAGCGGGCTCTGCTCCGTCTGCCGCTGACAGCCTAAAGAACTGTGAACTGTGAACTGCGGTGCTGATCCAATCCGTCGCAATGTCATTTTGCTCTAAGCCTGTTAGGGACACTCCCAAGTCCTAGGCCAAGTAAATGTCCGTGGAGGCTTTCCAGACCACAGTAACTAGCGTGGCAATTATGGGATGGCAAGAGCAAGGCTGCACTGGGCTGCCAGTTAAGCTCCCTCTGTCTGTGTGCACTGAGGCAGCAGGAACAGCTCCAGGGGGATTATGGGTCATAGGTTATGTTCTCAGGTGTGCTCAGGTGAATGGATGTGTTGGTTCTGATCTGAAACTTTGCTTCTCTCTTTCTCTCTCTCTCAGGCTGGACCCCAGTCCTGCTCTGGACTTCCTGTGGGCCTGTGGTCAGATTCCACGCATCTGGCAGGGCAGAGACCAAAAGACGCCACAGGTACAGCAACAGTAGCCCCACCTGTCTGTTCTATGCCAGTTGATTTAGCCCTCACTAGGTTGTAAAACAGACTTTTGGTTTCGCCTTGAAACTGGAACTCAGACGGTTACCCTAGGCAGTTTAAAAGCTTGAAAACAGAGAACTTGTGTTAGCAGTATCCTCTCTCTTGGAGGTGTCAGCCTTCTTAGGTTGATTTAATTAACAGTGAATTAATCACTTAAAGCTCTTTCTGTCCACCTCTGTCTCTTTGTTTCAATTCAGTTCAATTCAATGACCTTAATGGGCTCTGTGCAAGGCAGACGTAAAGTCCCAGAAGGAGAACTTTCAAAAAGTATTAGTTGTATTGTGTAGTTATACTAATTTACTATCCAGAGTAAGCCTAACTAATAAGCTCTTCATGTTTCTCGCCAGTTTAGGGTTCATTTCATAGTCAGCTTGTAGCTATGAGCCTCATTACAAATGTTTCCCAATGTAATAGCTAATTATTGGAAACGTTTAACCATCCTGAACAAAAGGCCTTGGGACTTCAGGTGGGTCGTGCACAGAGCCCATGTTAAAATGTTGCCAAAGCAGTATGGTTTGCACATGATGCAGTAAGGTGAGAAGAAAAAACTGAAAAAAGCATGTAACATGGATTAGGGTACAGTGTTAAAGGATGAAGTAAAATAAAAAACAAAAATTCAAATTATGCATATTAATTATGATCGTGCACACATGCGCACACTACACATACTTACATATTTCAATACTAAACTATTAATAAACATATACATGTATAGAGAGAGAAATAAAATGTGCTGTGTGTTTCTCACAGTGCAAAGGGCAATGCTCATCCGTCTCTACCTCTTGTGCAGTAAGCACATATCCTCTCTTCTTCTCTCTTGGTAGCCATGTTTGTTTGAGGCATCCTTTTTCGATGTTTTTTTTCACTGCCTCTCATCTCATCTTGTTTTTCTCTCATCTTTTCTCTCATGGTGTTTGTGATGTCAGAAGCGGACCGAGAAGTTTGTCCTGCGGCTGAAACCAGAGGAGCTCATGAGCCTGGTGGACTTGATCCTGTCAGAGTCCGAGCTGGACAGCCGCGATGCGTCCAGCACCAAAACAGCCCTGGACCAGACCTCCTGCACGCTTATCCAGTCACGGCTGCCACTGCTTCACAGCTGTTGCCACGGTGACATAGAGAGTGTGAAGAAAGTGGCCGAGTATCTGATTAACTGTGCCAGGAAGTGGGGAGACAGGTGTGTGTTTGTGTGTGTGTTTTTTGTGTGTGTGTGTATGTCTGGCTTGTCATGAAAACATGACCATAAACATCTTTATTCATTTCACGCCCACATGAACTGATCAACCCCACTCCCATCCACTCATTCCTTCTGAGAGTTCCACTCGCTACCTGGACACTAATGTGTACTTGCAGCCTTCAGATGCAACATCCAGCCTGTGTATATAATCTACAAGCAGTAGCAGCAGCTCTTAGTTAGCATAGGGCACTGTGTTCCCAAGGCTCTTTAAGTTGCTGATCAAGAGTGTTGCTTGAGCCCAGATTTGTGGGCCTGCTGCTGAAGCGCTCCTCTCTGACTGGGTTTGCAGGTCCAGAGCAGAGCAGAGCAGGGGGGCAACAGTAATTAGGTGTTTTGGTGTGAAAGGGAAACAAGGCACAAGTGGTCTTGGCTGTGATCTGTGTGCAGAGCTCAGTGGATAATCAAGTCCAGAGGATTAGGGCATGTAACACTCTCACCCTCTTTCTCTTTAACTCTCTTTCTCCCTTCTTCCCATCTGTTTCTTTCTCACAACTTCTCTCTCGCCCTCTCGCTTGCTACTCCTTTGTCTGTACTTCTTCTCTCTTTCTTTTACTGGCCGTGTGTGTGTGTGTATGTGTGTGTGCGCAGTATCCTAGCTTAGCTGAGCTGTCAGAGATCAGGGTGGCAGTCTTTTTGGCAGTGAAAAACACCCTCCTCTTTCATGAATATGCCTTTGGTTATAACAGCATTTTAACATAGAGGCTTTGGCCAAGGTCAGGCAAAATTGCCAGAAGATTTACGGTAAGTTAAGGCGATCTAAGCTGCCTCAGTCCTTTTTTACACACACAAGTAAGAAGAGCACTCTTGGATAAGACTGTGGCACAGTTTATACCATGTTTATCCCAAACAGGCAAGACAACATACTTTGTTGTCTTGCCTGTTTGGGATAAACATGGTATAAACATTGTCTGTCTGAACAGAAGTGTTTCTCTCCGCTTTGCTCTCCTCTGAGTCTCCGCTGCTGGATTAGCCATGGCAGAGCCCAGTTAGTCCCTCAAAGCCTGGCGCTGGAGGCCAGCAGTGACTCTGAGCTGGCCTTAAGGGTTGCTGTGGCTGTGGGTTCACTTCTCATTAGTTAGCCACACAACGGAACGTTTATGCACACACCACTCCTCTTTCTGATGTGCGTCTGGGAGCATGTTGGTGTTGTTGACTACCCTGTGTGAAGACCTCCTCCCAGTCATCACTGTGTGTGTTTTTGTGTCCGGTGGTCCATATTTGTTTTTGTCTTGTGTTTCCTCTCATAATTTCTCACGCTGTGCATCTCTCTGTTGGATCTCCTACATGGTGATTTCCCTCTTGCCTAGGCATGTGTTAGGATGTGCTTGTCCAGTGTGTGCTGGAGTGCTTATTGTTTTACCTGTGTGTTTCAGTGTGATGAGCAAGCGCTGTCAGAACCTGCTGCTCCAGATCTACCTCTGCTTCCCGGAGGTCATCCAGCGTGTCACTCTGCCGGAGGCCGCGCTCAGCAGCCAGGGGGCAGCAGATGGCAGCACCTGTAAGGTAGGAGTCAACACTCACTTTGCCACAACACAACACAACACAGCACAGCACCTGTTTAGTTTCTCTACAGGTGAATGTAGAAATGCTAATTGCTGATGCTCTCACATTTGCATCAGAAGAGCAATGTAATATTTCATGTCTAAAAATACAGTCTAAGGATGCCTGTCAAGCCTGATCATTAAATGAAATGAACCTTTGGGAGCTGAGTGTGTACACTCCAGTCTTGTTCTCTAGTCAGGGTGTGGGCCTGGTATAAGATGGGTGTATTGTATTGCATATTTATATGATGAACGGTTTCTCTCCTAGCTGGATGTGCTGGTGCATCGTCTGACCTCTCTGCTGGGGGACACAGGCGACTCCAAGAGTGCAGAGAGCCGAGCCTCAGATGCCAATCTGGCGTGCAGGAGACTGGCAGTGTCCCACCCTGTGCTGCTGCTAAGGTCAGAAACCCAGGGTTACACCTATGGCCAGGCTAGCGCTGCCTAGAACTTCCGCTCAGTCTCACATTTCACTACAGCAGATCAGGCATCTCTCCATTAGCTTAGGTTTCCTCCGTCAAAGGACTTGAGGTGCTCTGTGAGTGTCAGATGGAGGAGGTGAAGACTATACCTTCACTAGTGGATGCAGAAGAGCTGTTTTGTTGTAGTGTTATGGTAGTGTTATAATCAATTATAAATTCATGGGTAGATGAATGAAGGAATTTAGCAGTGTATTTATTTAATGCATTTTTTTATTAGACACATTTATCATGTGTACTACATGTGACAACACTACATGTGACATGATGCCCTCAACAGTCGAACAGTGAGTTACTTTGTTTCTTTACCCCTAACAAGACACCTGCCTATGATCGCTGCTCTGATGCACGGCCGCGCACACCTGAACCTGCAGGAGTTGCGGCAGCAGAACCATCTGACGTTCTTCAGCGATGTCCTGGCCATCCTGGAGCTGCTGCAGCCGCTGGTCTTCCACAGCCACCACCAGGGGGCACTGCAGGACTGCCTGCTCTCCATCATCAAGATCCTCCAGGTACAGCAGCCACAGGGCAAGCAAGCATAACACCCACTGCTGATGGGATGGCAGTGGTGATTGTGGTGATGATGATAAGGTGTAGGATGGCTGTGATTTAGGGCATTATAGCAGTGGCAGTGGAAAACTGCCCATAACCGTGTTTCCCGCATGGTATGGATAGTATAGTCTTCATTTCTTATCTCACTTTCAATGGCTCTTCTTATGACACTTTGGCCTTTGTCTCTGTAAAATGACCTGAGACAGAAATATACAGATATATCAAATTGTGTTTGACATAAGAAAAAGCTGATTCAAAAGCCAATTTAAAAGCTAAAGTGTCATTTACATAGAAAGGCCAAATAAACTACTGTAACCACCAACTGTAATACAATGTCAGCCCCTTAGTTCCTCAGACTTAATCATGTCAGAGACATGGAAAGTGTCGATGTGCTCATGTCATACTGTCAACTTCTCAGTGTTACATGGTGTGCGTTCAAGAAAATGTCTGAAAGTAAGGCCACTTAAACTTGAACAGACATTAGTGTTGTAAAGTAAGGTCACTTACACTTTAACAGACATTAGGGGTGTAAACTAGGACTGCCTCTTTTGCAGTTTGTCAAATTAAGGAGTATACATCCTTCATTGTTCAACATTCCTCAGAAACAAACAACATGTCTATATTTGTCTCCCATTATAGAACTTCAGGAGGACTTCCCGCATACCAACAGCCTTCATCCACAAGTTTGTGCAGTTTATACAGAAATACATTACCCACGATGCTGCAGCCGCTGTGACTTTTCTGCAGAAGCATTCCAGTGTTTTACAGTAAGCATGTTAATTAGTTGTACATTCAGTATAGTCATTTATATTATAGGTACATTTAGTATATGGGTAACCTCATTGGCAAAAATTGATGATGTACTCAGAAGACTATTTGATTATAACAGTCACGTCTGAGCCCCTGAAGCGATGTGTTAAATAGCTTGGCTGAGATACTTTGCTGTTGTAAGCTTGAACACTAAGATGTTTTTGAGAGCACACACAGAACAAACAGTAAGAAGTATTTCAGTGTATTTATTCTTCCTGTTTACACCATGTCCTCCTTTGCCCTCTTGTCTGACCTGGCCAGAGGCAAATTACATCTAAATCCAGCTCAAGACAAGGCATTCTTCCTTGGCCAGACAAGCTTGGTGTTAAACCTGGTGCTCTGTTCCCCCACATGGTTCTAACTGTAAGGAATGCAGACACTAAGTTTGGGATTGAGAGAGAAAGAGTCTCTCAGGCCTGCCAGGCTTGGAGCACACTGCACCGCAGTTTGTGCTGTTGATGTAGGCCCAAGTATTTTTGCCTTGTCAAAACCATTGGGTAAAGTTCTCTTGGTGATGTGTTAGTGGTTGCGCTAGCGCTTTTTCGCTTCTAAATCTGGCTCATGGTGTGTTAGCTTTGTCCTGCCCTCCAACATATTTATTGTGCGAGTATCCATGTGAGATTCGAAACAGGTTTCCATCCTTGTTTCTTGGAAAGTGAGTTCTTCTGAGGACAATATATTTATGAGTGTTGTCCTGTTTTTCTCTCTTTCTCCCTTTTTTGGTGGTGTGTTACTTTCTGTCATCTCTTCCTATGATATGCTGTACTTAATTTGTATTCTGTTATTCTTATTCACATACTGTGTCCCATATCACTCTCACCATCAATTCCTTCAATTCTCTCTCTCTCGTTCTTCTTGTAGGGGTCTCTCCTCAGAGAACCCAGAGCTGGTTCAGCTCAAGTCTCTGCTGGCTGGTCTGACTCTGCCTGTGAGGAGTGGCTCCTCTGAGAGTCCAGCGGAGGACCGAGATGGTACAACACACACCTTCGCACCTGCCATCCATACACACCACACACAGCAGCACACTACACAAACATACAGGACTGCTCAACACACCACTGAATGGACGGCACAACACAATGCCTTATGGTTTAGTGTTCCTATACTTTAACAAATCTAGTCACAGTACCTGTGAAAACCCCATAAACATAAAAGTAATTCCATTATACTGTATACTCTACCTAGTCCAGACTGACACCCTCTCCTATCCACTCCAGCAGAGGACTCAACAGGGTCCCTCCCTCTGGTCAGTATCTCAGCCTCCACACCACTGAGCGCCGCGGACATGACCAAGTACCTGAAGAAGATGGCCAGAGGGGAGGCTGTGGAAGGTAGGGGCCTCTGGCTCTAGGGCTCTTCACACAGCCACGCCAGCTCTGTCAGACTGTCTATAGCTGGGTTTTGAGAAATAAGTCTGGCAATCCTTGAAAAGTTGCATAAAGTAAATTTGAATGTGATTTTCTATTAGTAAAAGTAAGTATGTACAGCATATTCAGTATTAAAGCCTTTCATACTGGCATTGCAGTCCCAGTCCAAAACAAAGACTCATGGGTTGCCGTGCTGAGGACAACTCTCAAAGGCTATAAAAATATTTTTTCACATCATGTTTCAGTAGTACAGTGACATAACACTTTGTGTAACTAGGCTATGTACACCTAACAAGCCTGCAGTGCAGATCATGTTAGCTGCACATCACAAAAATACTCTAGCCTACAAGCATGCCTCTACCAGTTTATTTCAAGTTTTCAGTCATGCACTCCATCAATATTCAGACTATCCCTCTTTAGAAACCTAATGTAAACCACAGGGGCTCATTCAAAGCACACCTTGGCAGGCAACCTGCACCTTGGACCATCTAAACTTATATCCTTGCTAAGTAAACCAGCTAAGTAAACAAGGCCAAAAGTTGGTGATGTCAGGCTACAGTCTGCAAACCAGCTCATATGATTGTGTAGTACGTAGTATGTTGTGTAGTCTGGAGGAATGTTTGGAAATGCCGCTGTAGAAATACAATTCAATTGAACCTTTACTGAAAAGTGAAAACTGAAAGTAAAACTCAACTTTTCTATTGACCCCAAGTTTAATGTCTGGAGTCCAGGTAAAGTGGCAATGCCCTCGCCTTCTAGCAACCCAGATTCTAGCTGTGTGTAGGTGGCTCAGAAATTCAGAACAGGATTTGCATGAAGATAATATGTCAGTCAAACATGATTGCTCAACCTCTGATGATACCTCATGATTTTAGGGTTTATTACAGTAATATCACTTCTTTCATAAAAACTTTAGTGTGTTGCTATAGAAGTTGCCTTGGCGTTTTTATTCCATATGCGTTCACAACTCCTTGTTTAATTAACAGATTGTCCATGTATGACTGGCAGAAATCATAATGCAAAGGCACATTTTCCACATTTTCAAGAATTCACATGAGATCCATGCAAATGCACTGAATCTAAACGCAGCTATTCTTGGTCTCTATCTCTGTCCTTTGTTGTGCCATCTTGCTTCCTTGGTCTAACTCCTCCTTATGTTTGATGCCATCCCTGATGTGCAGATGTGCTGGAGGTTCTGACAGAAGTGGATGAGAAATCAAAAAGGAGCCCAGAAATAATCCAGCACTTTACCGTAAGAATTAATCCTTTCCTTTCATGTCATCTTGACTTACAACTTCATAGAAAAATGTGGAAATGGAATGGAATGTTTGTAGAGGCATTTGTATTCTCAACCTCTAGTTATTTTTAATTCATACTCTAGAATGATCTCCAGAGATTGATGAGCTCACCTGAGGAGCTGTGTCGGAATATGGCCTTCAGCCTGGCCTTACGCTGTGTCCAGAACACACCCAGGTAATCTACTCTGCTCCGCCAGAGGTACCCACCTCTTTCGCCACCAGGTTTGTTAGGTTAAAACATCCAGAAATTACAGAAACGGCTACACAATGTGAAGAAACAATTGTGTTGACAATGTCAATAACACTAAAGCACTGTGTTGTCCAGATATGTCCTCTGAAGTTAGCATGTGATTCAGTATCATGGAATATCACATTCTCCCATGTGTAGCCTGTATTAAACACAATGTTGTGAATACAAAGCTGCATTCAAGATGACTTGAGACTGAAAGTATTTCATGAAGGTAACACATGGCAGTCTAGTGAGGTTGGGGTGTAAAATTCGGTAACATTTATTTAGGCATCATGTTTCAGTACCAACGCTGTAGCATTACATGGTACATTACATGTTTTTCTGGATTAGCGTGGTCAAATTTAGTACCCTCTTGAGTGCCTTGGATTCTTGCTACTGAGCCCAGGTTATACTGTTTCTGAAGGGGAACATGAGGTTAAATGATCACTTCTATAGGCTTGACTCACATGTGTGCACAGTCTGGGCATAACTCACAGGTGCTCTCTCTTTCTTTCTCTCTCTCGCTCTCTCTCTCTCTCTTGCTCACTCATTCTTCCATTCCAGCCTTGCTGCTGAGTTTCTCCCAACATTCATGTACTGCATGGGGAGTGGAAACTTTGATGTGGTGCAGACTGCTATCAGGAATTTACCGGAATACATTCTTCTCTGTCAAGGTAGAGCTCTTATACACATGCACTGAAGGAAATATTAACTGCATTTTTACTTCAAAGTGGAGAACTGTAGACAATCTGCCTCACCAAGCCATTTGTTTTCTTCTAATGTTATGTTCTCTGTTATCCAGAACATGCTGATATACTGCTTCACAAAGCCTTCCTGGTAGGGATCTATGGCCAAATTGATACAAGCTCCATCATCTCTGAATCAATGAAGATCCTTCATATGGAAGCCACCACTTAAAGCCCCATCATGTGGCAATGCTGCTTAGCATCAGTGTCACAACTTCTTTCATATTATCCTTGAGATTCTGCATTACTGCAAACTATTTGATGTTGTTCTTTCTCAAAGTGTCATCAGTATTTGGTGAGTTTTGATGGAACATTTTTATCATTGCATCTGTAATTGGACAAGGATTGTCCCATTGTTAAAGAAAAAAAGCAAAAACAATAAATTTAAAATTTGTCAGTGACTTGTTTTGTATTGTTTCCTTGTAACACATCCCTGTAGCTATGGAAAAATGTTTCACATATCATTGTCTGTATTCAGAGTGGTGTAGTAGAATATTTAAAGATAATGTTTTATAAGACCATCCTTACTTTTTTGTTTGTTTGCCATAACCTTACTGACTCAGTCAAATTGGGCCTGACTAATGTTATATTGCGATAGAGGGAGATATTTTCCCCACAAACTGCTTGTATTGGTATTTTGTGACCAAAATGATGTATTTGACAGTAAAAAAAAAAAAATTTTCCTTTTTTATCGATTTTGATGTTACACCCAAACAAACATAATTTTAAAAATGGCCTAATTTAGGTATTATAAAATGCTGATAATGTCAAGCAGCTTTTTTTTTCCTCTTCCTACTAATAGACCTGTTAGTGGAGAAGCAGAGGTGCTGGTATCTCGTCAGTGTCCTGGCCCGTTTCAGAGATTTTCTTAAACTCTTAATACCTTTTGCCATCACTAGCTCTCTTTGTTTTCCCCTGCCTTTCTTTTCAGACTCATTTACGCTGTGCTGTAAATGCTGTGATGGAAGCCAATTTGCCATGAAAGTGAGTTGTTTTCGCCCAGCAATGTCACTGACTTCATGCAACAGCCTCTTGACGGAGGCAAAATCAAAAGCACCAGGCGTGGAGCTGCCATGCAGGCCGCAGCCTTCCTCCCTATCTACTCCCCAACTCCGGGGGAAATTAACCAAGTCTGTAATTGTTCAATCACGTACACGACACCTCAAGCTTGACGGCTGGCTGCGGGTAGCGCGGCTTTTCCCAACCTGAGTATCCACCGCACTGGTGTTGGGTTACGGCCAGGTCCTGGTGTGGAGGCCTGTGGTGGACCCCTGTGTAATGGGGATGAATGTGTTGTCGTGGGAAGACATGCCCGCACTAGTGGGGGTGGTGCTGGTTTCTGCTCCACTGTTTCCCCAGACAGCAGCTCAGTCATCAGCGCACATTAATTCCGATGAAAGGAACTTCCTCATAGGGGGGTGCCGATATCATCCATGCAGACATTAGTCCATGCCATCCTCCCTCTTAAATAAAAAGAGTTTTCTCTTTCATCTTTAAAGTTTTGTTTAGCACAAAGTCTGAAATAGATTTCATTAGATAGATTTTAGTCTGAAATAGATTTCATTAAAATTCAATTTGGCTCTTTTATTTTGTTTGCTAAATTTGCAACAGTTTTTTTTTCAACATTTTTTTCATTTTCACCACGTCCACTTGTATCACTTCTTTAATTGTTTTGAGAATTCAATTTCTCATATGTCTTCAAAAATTAGCTATTTAGCCAAACATCCTCACACTATAAAATTTATCTTGTTTTCCACTTTTTCCAATCACACAGAGTTGACATGAATATGCACTCTGCTTAAGCATACCCCCTTGTGTGAGCGACTAAACCTCACCCAGTGTTTTCTAATTCACTTCAGTGGGATTTTTTTTGTCTTTTGTTCAGATGCTAAAGAGCTTCTGGTGGCAATTAGCGTGACAAGCTAATTGCTGTGCAGATGTTGTAATTACTCTCATCGTCTTCTATCTTTTTTTTTGTTTTGCACTGGATGAAACACTTGATCACTGCTAATTGCGCTTGAAAGGTGTCGTAACACAGGGTACCTTTGGGGTGGGGTGGGGGAGTGGAGTGTTTCATTGTCGTCTTGTAAATAACTTCAGCTCCCTTGGTCTTGGTTGGACGCCAGGAAGCCATTGGCTAAGTGTCATTGGGGCAGAACAGAGATGAGTGACGACTGTAGGATAGGTTGGGGGGTGGAATGTGGATCAAGAGGGCGCTTGTGTGTTACAGAGGGACTCTGATGGGCCACTGACAAGATGCTAACCGCTGGGGTTTTCATCTTGTTCAACGCTCTGTTTGTCCTGAAAGGCCTCTGTAGTTCTGCCTTGTGAGTGTCAGAGTGGAACAGGACAAGACATTTTTACTTTGATTAGCTGAAAATGACAATTTACGGTTTAATGTCTAAGTCAAATGTCCCTTCATCTTTATGCAGTTGGTGGCATCATTGCTGCTTCTTGATGCAGACCAGTGTCTGGGCTAGCTCTTGAGAAGGGAAGAGGGGGCGAGGAGCGCTTCTTTCCCAAGTGTCACTCACCTTGAGGAGGGACGGTGATGTGCTGCAACCTGCCCGCTGCACACCTGTAGTCTGTCTTCCCCACGACAGCAGCCTGCTCCTTAGATCATCTCCTCTGCCTCCACGCTTGAGTTGCGCTTGGCTGGCGTGGAAGAAAAAATGTGGACTAGCTCTCGCCTCCCTTTTCCCTTGGCACTTTGAAGTGTAAAGTGTGATTGCTTTTGGATCGCGTCTGCTCTTCTTGAAGGTTTGGACATGAAAAGCAGTCCGGGCTCTCAGGTTTAGCCCATCGCCAGTGATCCAGGACTAAACCAATCATGCTGCTGACTAGGAGATACAATTACCAGAGTGAGTGGGGGGAAAAGAAGCCAGAAGGATAAGGGCGGGATCCACCAAACACACATCATCATATACCCGCCACCAGTGGCCCCTATCACTGCTACACACACAAGAGTATCCATAACCTTTGGCACATCTGAGTTGTTTTCTTTAGATGTGTGAAACTGTAGATTATGTGGAAATCTGTGGTTATTGGTTGGTATTCAGAGAAATTAATGCTGAAAAGTTAATCAAGAGGGACCTGATCAGTTTTCTGGCTGTAGAGGTTCCAATCCGTATCTATGTCATATGCAAAATATGGACGCTGCTATGAAAGTTTTTTGGAGTTGAACCTTGATCTCGTGAGAGCACACTCTCACTTTAGACAGCAAAAGTAGAGCTGCGTGGATGACTTTCCCATGACTCTTTGCCAGGGTAATCATCCATCTTATCTCCAGCTAAAATGGTTTATCAGCTGAGGGGTCGCTCTAATGGACGAGTATTAATGGCGTTTAGAGTTGTTCACCCTTTCTGTCATTCCAGGGGCTCTGTGCTGACACATCCGAGGATAAATCCGATAGTTTCACAGAACCCTCAACCACCGCCCCCTCCCCTTCCCTGGTTTCAAATGAGAACATGATTCAATATTAAGAGCCTCTGTACCCATCGCAGTTGAAGTTCACAGTGTTCCATGTCCACTTGTCGGTGCTTAATTTGTTTCCTTTCACATGTCTCCGGATGGAAGTTTGAAGCGTGACCTTGTTTTGTATCAGAGGACAGACAGTTAGACAGGTTCACCCCCTGTCTTCCTCCTGAAGAGGATTAGGCCTATCTCCAGCCCCCACCCCTTCCTCCTCCTCCTCTTCTTCTTCTTCTTCTGCTCTCTAAAGCTGCAGCTCCACTGCTTAAGTCTGTGCATAACACTAAAGTGATAATACATCATAAATCAGCCTGCAGCAGAAAGCAATTAGCTCGACTAAATTATGATCCAGCCGAAGAAATGGATCAATCAAGAGAATTCAAGCTAAACTAAAGAGCAGCCACCAAGCTCATTTGAGTTGGCTAATGGTGCCTTGAATGAAGCAGCACAACAAATGGAGACGGATGCGTTCATTGTTTACTGATGTTAGCCCGTAGGTTTTATTGTGTTTTTTTGTGCCATGCTTAGCTTCTCTTTCATGCGATCCTTTTTTTATACTCCACAATTGCGATTAGGCACCCATTGAAAATAAAAACAGATCTCTTTGCTCTCTGGATATGTCTGTATTCCTTTTTTATATTTCAAGAGAATGACAGCAGTTGAAACAAGCCTATTTAGATTTGGGTGCCACAGTAGAAGGGAGGTGAAATCTCGGTGGGTGTTTAATCCCAAGAGAATGTTCTGCTTGCCTGGCGTATCTCTAAGTCCACCGCTGATACTCTGGCTGTTAGCTAAGCCTTGCATGGGCTTTTTGGAGGACTCGCTGCCACTGAGAGTACCTGCCAGATCAATAGGGGGACTGCATGTGAGCCACTGCCATTGTCACTCCCAAAGCCCTTCAATTATCCACCAGGAGCTCATTTGTAAATGGGGTTCCCATTCTGGTGGATGAGCTGGGTTGCTGATTAACTGGATAGATGGGCTTTGGTGGGGTAAAGCACTGGCAGACCAAACACAGCGGGGAGTGAGGCTCTGTTACCTCACATCCCTGAAAATCCCTGAGTCTAGCCCATGGGGCAGGGACAAACAAAGATGGCGCTTCAGCCACCACACACACACTGTTTGTTTAGCCTGTCTCTTCTTCCAGTCAACAGATTCTTCTAATCTTCTCCACTCTTCTCTTTACACAAAGTAAAGGCCAATGAAGCTGTCGCCGTATGGGAAGAGTGAAGGGTTTTTCTAGAATGCTTTTTGTGGTAAAGGACACAGGCAGAATCCATCTCTTGAGCTCTTTGGGCAGATAGAACTTGTCTGTTTTCTGTGTCTTTATTTATGGCATCATTGATGTGATGGGATTTGATCATAGCTCAAAAAGCTTCTCCTCTGTCTCCATCTGTGCAGCATATCAAGGCACACAGTAAGAAGACTTTTCCCATTGGACCTCTGTGTTTCCTTTTGTACTTTGTGTTGGTGTTTGGGCAGGTGTGGAGAGTAGGTGGTGTTGCCTCACCCGTCTCACTGGTGCTGTGGCCGTTCTGCTCCGGCCAGCTGTTGTGAACTGATCAAAGCTGCCCCAACGCGGTACGCCGACCCATCCCTGGTGGTTAGCAGTGACACCGGTGACAGCATGGCGTTCTCGGCCGGCTCTGTCTGATCTGATCACCCTGCCGGGGCGTGTTGTTAAGGGGTGATGTGTACTGGAGGATTAATTGAGACACCTGTGTTCCTCTCTCATGCTCTACTCATCGGGACTCAATCAACACCAATACCACAGCTGGCCCGAGACTGTGGGACTGGGTGGGACCGTGTGTGTGTGTGTATGCTCTGTGCAGTGGAGCTGTCTGTCAATATGAGTCACCTTCTATTCCTCATCATAACATTCCGTGTGTGTGCAGAACATTTTTGCAGAAACCTGCCTTATCTAAAAGGCGGTCTTGACCCTGGGTAGGGAGTTCATGATCTCCTCATTTCAGTTGCTGAGTTTAAGATTCTAAAAGTTACTTTTCTCAGGAAAAAGTCCCTGCTAAATTGCTTAAATGGAGACAAGAAAGGAGTGTGCAAATAGAATTAAACACATTCCATTTACCTGCTTGACAGGGAACAAAAGGGCCTGACATTCTTCTTCTAACAGAGTAGTCTGAGGGCTGTGAAAGTGATCTGTTTTCAAAGGCTGAAGATCCCTGACCCACAACCCATTTTGGAGCACTCTGTCCCAAGCCTCCTGCTTCACAATGCACTTTGTTTGGACAGGTGATCTCATTCTCCCACACCCCCACCCCCTCTCTCTGCTATAGTGGCTCTCATAAGAGAGTGAGGGGGAGCAGAATTAAGTGTGGGAAAATCCATTTTACTTTCCGTCATCTAGTTACAATATTCCCCATTCCAGATGTTTAGCCTTTCACCTTGAAGTTCTGTATTTGAACAAAAGCTGGCGGTGATGAGTCACAAACATGTGTGCGTGTTAAGCTCATCAACATGGCTCTTATTGTATTGAATCACACAGGCTCAGAAATGTCACGGAAGCATTTGAACTGAGTAAATGAGCCTGTAAATTAATGTCAATTGTGTAGGCCAATTAGTCAGATGTGTTTGCCATGTAAACAGGGGGAGTTTGTTTATCCCCCTGCTCCCATCCCCCTACCCCCAGCATCACCACCTCACAGCTCGACAGCCTTGTGTATAATCACTCTTGCCCATAATAGATAGATAGATTGATACTGTAGAAAGAAAGGAATTTATTCTCTTATTTATTTTCTTCATCTGTTCGTTTCCCTTCATTTAATTTCCTGCTGTGTCTTCAGATCCTGTCACCTGTGAGCAGAGGCATGACAGAAACCACAGTGAGCCAGTGGCAGCTGAGTGATGGGCGAGCATCTCCACAATGCTGTCTACGTGTCTTTCATAACGTTTACGACTACACTGTTCTTTTTTTCACCTCTCTGTCTGATCCATCACATTGATTGGATGGCAAAAAGAGTCTGAACTTGTCTCTGTGTCATATACACACACACACACACACACATGCCTCCAGCACACAGAGGACACAGCCATATAAGGTGCAAGGGTGGAGGTGAGCAGATTTACTGTTTTAACAGACTGATGAGAGGTAATGATCGTGAAAAAAAAATTCAAGTGTGACAACTTGGGCCTTCTGATTGGATAGGTTTTTTGGTTAGGGGTGGGGTCTACAGTCACAAGTAGGTCATGTGATTAAAGAGGGCGTTGGCCCTTAGGTGAGAATAAGAACCACCTCTGAGGACAGGTAAGAATGTTCTCTTGGCAAAGTGACTGCTTTTAATCAAAACATCACCTCAACTCAATTTTCTCTCTATCTGCTGGACAACTAATTGCTCTTCTATTGCTGTGGCTGTGCAACTCCCTCTCAAGAGCCAAAGGCTGTCCTTTCATGCTAAAGAAGACGAAGAACAACTCTACTGCAGGAGACAAACTTCAGTCTCATATCTGGTGAACCTGATATTAACCAAAGCTAACTAGACCTATTAGTGTACTCTACTTTTTTAAACATTTTGTGAACGCACAGAACCTCTGAGGAGCCAAGCCCATTACTCAGACATGTTTGGGCCGGGGCAGCTGATGACGGCTCTCAGTCCTCCGCTGTTGCACTCGTCTGCTGCGGCGGCGGCTCACTTCTTCCCTGCCTTCACAGGCCGCCTGGGCTCCCCTCCCATCCTGCTACCGGGGCCCCTGTTCAGCTATGAGTTCCTGCGCTGCTACCTGCAGCCTGAGC
This sequence comes from Tenualosa thibaudeaui, assembly GCA_027481765.1. Lineage (NCBI taxonomy): Eukaryota > Metazoa > Chordata > Actinopteri > Clupeiformes > Clupeidae > Tenualosa > Tenualosa thibaudeaui. Next base: position 8,140,610 of record JAIFZK010000016.1, read on the forward strand.
CCTGCAAAGAAGCCCTACTGCTGGCCTCCCAGGCCACTGGCCTCAGCCACCTCTCAGAGGCCGTGGGTAAGTGTCCTTAACTACTGCAGTCTGAGCTGCCTGATGATAAGATATGGAGATCTTTTTTACTAAATGTCATTGATAAGGAGAGCATTAGTGTTTGCTTTTTTGTAATAACTGTAATTTGTCATAATTTTGGGGTCTGTCATTTATATGTTTCATGAGATGAAGATGAGGGGATGTAGAGCTCATCTGATTATATTGTTTGCATTCTGTGATCAAGGACATAACTGTGCTGTGGACTTCCCCTCAGATCACAGTTTTGCTGTAGAGGTATAAGAGTGTGTGCTGAATGTAGTGAAAAATGTGTCACTCATGCACTCATGTTAAGTAATAGAGTAATAAGACAGAATAGTTTGTATGGCAAAGTAGCTCTGATAATCGTTTGCCACTCTAGTTGAACATCTTTTAATGGGAATGTAATGTTTACAAAGGATTGGCTAACAGGTCGTAACTAACAATCAATTATCCCAGCCCCTTGCTAAAGAGGGCTTAATGAACGCTGCAGTAATTATCCAATCTAGAGCCATTAGTGCGTCGCTGGCCGTTGGCAATGGTCTAATTGGTGGCTGTGATCCGGTTTCCAGATGAACAACGGCCAGTGAAGCAGCGGCGGGCGCGCGCCAACTACAGCAGCTGGCAACTGGAGGAGCTGGAGAAGGCCTTCGAGAGCACTCACTACCCCGATGTCTTCATGAGGGAGGCCCTGGCGCTGCGGCTGGACCTGATTGAGGCCAGGGTGCAGGTGTGCAAAGCCTCTACCAAAACAGTCAGCACCACACCCTGGGGTTGGGAACATCCACTCATTTACCACATAGTCTAACAGTGTCATAGGATATTAACCCAATGCCTGCCTACACTCTTTGGAAATGTGCTCAGTAAGCTGTTTAATTTCAGAAGCACTTTTGAAACGCTGACCACTGTGTTTGGTGTCATGTCCAGGTGTGGTTCCAGAATCGCAGAGCAAAGATGAGACGGCAGATGAAACTACAGGGGCACACAGGAGAGCCCTGCAGCAGGATGGATGGTGAGGCCGACAGACAGAAAGGAGACAGATCAAGTCGTTGCCGGAGCCCATCAGAGGGCCCAGACGCAAACCAGTGGGAGAGGAAACCAGAGAGAGGGGGAGGAAGCTGCTCTTGGCCCAAACCTCCCCTGGTGGCCATTTTGGCCCCAACCCCCAGTGCTGGGATCCAGAGGTCTGAGAGTCAGGAGCGGGGCGTGCAGGCGGGGCCCAGCCCAGATGAGTTCCGCTCATGCAGCATCGCCAAGCTGAGGGCCAAGGCCAGGGATTATGAGGCAGAGATCCACAGCACAGTAGCCAAAGCTGGGTGGCAGAGACGGCTACGAGCCCAGGTGGCAGCTGCAGACGTGGAGAGTGACTGATGCTGAGGTAGCGCCACACTCCATGGGATACATGGAGTGACACATATATTTAGCTCCGAGACAGCAGTAAGACAACAACAACAAAAAATTTTGTAAAGCCATGCAGCTTACTGCTTTATTTATTTGTTGCTGCAGAAAAGATTAGGGCCAGTGAAACTGCTCTTTTTCTTTTTGGTGTGAAAATAACTTCATAGATATTATCAAACAAATTTCATTAGCGTTCTCATTTGTGCATTAAGCTAGACTATTATTTTCTGTTCCTTTGTAAATTTGGTTGATGAAACTGAAAATGAAATTGGGTCTTTTCATTATGTCATACCCATTAATTGGTTTTTGCTTATCACTGACTGCTTACTTTAAAAAGATCCACCACCAGAAAGTTGAATTGGAAAGGACGGTCTACCACATCTCTGTTACTTAGCTTTACATTTGTACATATCTTCACCCGTTCATTTTGGACCCTCAAATCCTCTTTCCAGACACACAAACAAATGTATCCCTTCAGTCATGGTAGGATTCTTTTAAAATCTAACTTTTATATAAAATGCATTTCTTCTTAAATATTGATTGTCTGTAAATAGCTCATTAAAAGTACAATTTTTATTTTTCAAAAGCGATCCTATGACTTCACACTGGACCTTTAGAATTAGCTTAACTTTTTATGAAATGGCACTCCATTCATCCAGTGTTGGACTACCTGTGGTGCACAGTAATATTCTTCTGAAAATTCATCTGAATCCATCAGAAATCTTGCAAATCTGAGTCGCAATGTCAGGCTAGTGTTGTTGTTGAGAGAGGAAATGCTCTGATGGGTTCTCGGTGATCTCATCGATGGCTGGATCTTGCCCTGGCTATCCTGTTACCTCCACAGCCGACAGAGGAAGGATGCCTGCAAGCTGCCACAAGCCCTGCAGAGGAAACAATGGCCATGGCTGAAAAATGACTGGCCTCCCTGACAGAGGCACTCGTCAGAAGATTACATTTGCAAACACTCTTGGACCCTTTTTGTCTTTGCCAGCTTTGAAGACAGTCCAGTGTAAAATGATTTAGAATTGCTATATCTTATTTTATTTCCCTCTTACATTTCTCTTTTTGTTTTGTAAGAGCAGCTGTTGTAATGGCAACTGACACACACAAAGAAATAATACACTCAGTCGCCAATTTGTGATACAATGTTTGCTACTCATCTTGGAAGGAAGTAGTGGAAATATTTGTCCAGAGGTGTCACCAGCAAGAATTTATTTCAGTGATGACCAAAGTATTGTCTCTTAAACACTTACCTTTGTCAAATTCCTCTCATGTCTATTAATAACTATTTTCTCTAGTATCTTTTCAAGTTTTGTCTTACCAAACTACTGACACTTATATATTGACATATATTTTGAGAGACTGAAAATATTGAATTAACTGAATTGAATTCATCTCATTTAACAATAGCCACAAAGAGAGATAGGCCCTACTTTTAAAATGATGCATAACATAATGGTACACAGGAGCATATGGGAGGCCTTAGCCTTTGCTTAGTGAGAGAGTGCCCTCCTCTGGTAATGATTTTACTGTAAGTGACAGTCTTTCTTAATGGTATGAAACACACAATGGTCTTCACTCTGTGTGAAGTGGGAACATAGCATGTTGCTGTGCTGTGCACCATGTTGTTGGTGCAGAGCTGCAGTGGAAAGAACTAATATGTGTCAGAAATGTTCTTGTCAGCACCCTCACCTGTACCTGATCAACCTCAGCAGTGATGGACATATTCATATATACACATTTTTCAGAAAGCAGCCTGAAAAATTGCCAAGGTTATATGGCTATCTTTGTCTTTTAACATGAGTGGGCCTAGAGATTTTTGTGACAGCAACGTTATCAAGCAAGGACAAGAGGGAAGAGCTGGAAGGATATCCTCTGCAGTCAGTGTTCAGTTGGTCTGACTAGTAGCCTAGACTCCCATGAATGATACAACCTCCCAAAAATGTATTTAGCCAGAAACAGATCCAGATGCAGCAAGAGAGAATGACAGTGAAAGCATTTGATCAGTCGGTTTGGTTTTGCAGATGTGCATTGACAATCGACCTCTCTCTCTCTCTCTCTCTCTCTCTCTCTCTCTCTTCCATTAGGCTGTTAATCAGTAGCATTAATGAAAGCTTCTTGGAGCGCCTTTCAAAAAGTCATAGACCTTTACGCATTTCACCCTATGCTTGCTGCACTGTGTATGTAGGCTAAAGTTTGTAGCCTATATTTCCACTGCCCTAAAGGGGCTGGTTTAATGACAAGTGGGGTGAGTGTAACTGTTGTGGTTCTTTGTTATTCAAAGTACCTCCCTGAGTTTTTGCAGTTTAGCTAGTCTAAATCTGCATTTTGGATGAATTATTTGCAGTTCATAATGCAGTACTTTGGTCATAAATAAAACTGCATTACACTATACTGTAGCCTAATGCATTTAACCCACAACATAAACGCAATATTTCAGACATTAAGATTGTATTGTAGGCTAACTGCATTACTTTGCCCCAGGTAAGCTACAGAATACAATCTGTTGAAATTCAATGAAGGAAATGCAGCTTATCTAAATATACACAAATCTGCACAATTGCGATACACATAAATCCAACATATACTTTTGAGCCAAATAACTACAAGGGATAAGTTCGGTCGTTTAAAAAAATAAACAGGGGAGAGAAAGAACCCTGTTGAATAGTCAAGAGAAGAGAGGGAGATAACAATATAACCATTACAAGTGAGTGGTGGTCATTAAGTGACCCCCTGCCCAAAAGCATCATGACTGGTGTGTTATATTTTTTGTGGGTGGTGCGCATTGTTGGCCATTTTTGACCTTGGTATTTGGCCACGACCCTGATTTAACTCGCGCTTTTGGCTTAATTACTTGGCCTAATGTCGTTTGCGATGTTTCCGAGGCCTGGTTATTTGCCAGAATGAATAAACAGTCACAACAGAGCCGTTCATTGTAAATTTTGTACACATTACCCCACTTCTGTCTAGCCACGCTGTAAACCTAGCCTTAAACAAATCGGAGAGAAAGGAGCCTATTAGCGGCTCTTCCCAGCATAATTAAATTGCTCATTAATGTCCCTGCACCTATGCTGCTCGACACGGCTACATTAAAGGGAACTTTCGACTGTAATAAACTTAATCCTACGTAGCGTTTTTGGTGATGATGTTTAAGTGGTTTTGTTTGCATTATATGTTAAATTTTCAATGCCAAAAAGGCACCAAAGTACTTAATCACTTAGGCTGATGAAACAGTTCATAAATGAAAGTCCCTCCTACCCGCATAGCTTCGATTTGATTTCACAGGTGAACTGAGCTACTCTTGTACTTTTTGTGAGTTAATTATGTTCCTATGTTGGCCGCCTGTTAATGAGACAGCCTGGTTGTGTCTCTTGTAAGCTTCCCGCACGTCCCTCATTCTGTAGTGTCTGGCAGCAAAAACTAGGACGCAACAGTTTCAGCAGAAAGCCTACGCTGCATCCGCCTTTGTGTTGGGTCCCTCAACTTAGCAAACTCGTTCGCTCGTGGCTCCCACGGCACCCGGAGAGAGGATGGCTGCTATCAAGGCGTTGCAACAGTGGTGCAAGAATCAATGTGATGGCTATAAAGATGTTACAATTACGAACATGACAACGTCTTTCAGAGATGGATTAGCGTTCTGTGCGTTGATTCATAAATACAGACCGGATCTCATGTAAGACCTTTTTTGTCAACGTTACTGTGTTTCTGTAAAACCAAATGGTTGCCTAATGATCAAGGTTTGGGCAGTTGTGATGGGGAAGATTGCTGTTGAATAATGTTACCTAGCCTACTTGATAGCCACACTTGTAGACGACTTTTGTCGTGTTCTTACTCCTAGGATGTTCCTGAAGTTTGAGCTTTTCGGGAAAGTGTCTGCTGTAGCCTAGCAGTGTATTGCAGGCGAACTGGAGCAACGTTAGACTGTGGTACTACACCACTGTTATGTATCTTAATTTAGTGCCTCTTATTATTTCTTTCTTTTAAGTGAAAAACGAAAACGAGACCACCAAAGCTTACTACAAGGGGATTAGTTAACTTTGTTACAGGCATTTTAACGTCGCAGCGTGACATTGAAACATTCAGGCAGTGGAGACTCTTTGTAACTTAACGTTATTTTGAAAAGTCTAGAGACTGATTAGTAGTGAACCTTTATGAATAAACGATAAATGAAGTGTTGAAGTATAATATCTCCAAAACACTGATTTTGCCTGAAGTCTTGAATTTGTCACTTAATAGCTTATCTGACATGCAAACTTTGCTTGTAGAGCGTTAAACTGTTGTATTAAACATTAGGGAGTGACTTGTTCGTTTATTCCTTTCCAGAAACTATAAGTCCCTCAGAAAAGAGAATATTTATGAGAACAACAAACTGGTAAGATTTGCTGACTTCATGTTATCACCTCTCCTATAACTGTTCCTACTTTATCTGAAGTTGAAGTAGACAATTGTATTGCCAGCATCTCTGTGACTAACGTTATATTCTTGTCAGTGACTCCCAATAGAAAGTTAGGCTACACGTTGCTACAATGTCCACTTGAAATGAGCCCTCCACATTCTTTTAAATGCACACAGTTGGTGAAACACATTTGGCTTTAAATCAATTCTGAGTTGTTTTTATGTTTCCTCTTTTGAAATGTGTCTGAAGCAAAAATAGGCCAATAGAAAATGTTTAAACGCACTGTGGACGGCTGACAATGATAGCTCCATCTTATGTGCTGCATGTAATGTCAGGGTGTTCTAAAATAAGTTTGTTGTTCCTCTGTTGCAAAACACTTTGTTTGGAACCACAGGGAGGCCACATGGCCATTTTATCAAAGATGACATTTTGTTGACCGATTTAATTCTGCCTTTATTCTTGTAAGGCTAATAATTTAATTTGTGAAGGGCTCCATTTATTTTACAACATGCAAGGAAAACTTATAATCAATGAATTCATCTCAATTCAATTAATTTTTCAGCCATTGTTTTTGAAGTTCATGCCTTTGTTCCATTGCTGCCTTTCAGCAGTAATAAAGAACTACATATCTGTGAACTCATTTTTGTGTGATGTAGGCTACTTGTGTGTGTAGCTGTCGTGCCTAATGAAATAGCAGTGAATTCACCTGAATAGGTGAATTTTTAATAGGTGCATTTAGTTTGTTCAGAACTCTGAAATTGGGTGAATGGTACTCTGAAAACATGAGTAACATGAGTGAATGATAATTATAGGACTTGTCATAAATGTGTTTGGTTGTTTGAGCTGCATTTCAGCCAACGGCTTGTGGAGAACATGCACTGTAGGCCTCTGTTTGTCCCAGTGGCCTATTTTTCTTTTTGTCTGCCCTTGCTTCCTGTCCTGCTAGGTAGTGTGTAAGGTCTCTTTGTGGAATAGCCCAGACTGCCCAGCTGGGACTTGTCCAATTTTTAAGATTTTCTTTATTCGCACTGCTCCCTTGCACAGTCAGGCTGAAAAGTGTGTCACTGATTCTTGCACTTTGCTTTAATATCTGTGTTCAAACTGCTGCTTAGCCTAGCATTTTAGCCTCCCTATGTGTGGTAGCCACACAAACCACCAGGAGCCCCTTCAGGGTATCTATTATGAATGAGGATTACTGTCATCTGAGGGTGATACATGATCCATGCCATCTAGATTCACTTACAGGTGCACTACATTTACCTGGGCAAACCTATGTGCTTCTCAGCACTTGCTCAGTGAGGTGCTGCTGATCAGCTGCATTCATTCTGAGCTCCAGCCACACAGCTGGATGTTGGGCTTTACTCATTGGTGGTGGTTGTGAGTGTGTGTGTGTTGTGAGTGTGTGTGTTTGTTAGGTAGTTTTATTTATTTATTCAATCACTTGCTCAGTCAGGCACTGACACCTCAGTCCAGATGTAATTTGTTGTTGTTAGCCTCTATGCCTATGCTATGTGAGCCATCGTGACACCTGTCTCCCTCGTCCTCCCTGTTGCTCAAAGTTCTCCTGTTTATTGTCATATTATAAAGTTCAAGGCCAGTTCCTTCACTCTATTCAGCACAAGCCTGTCTGGCTCCCTCCCCCTCCCTCTCTCCCTCCTCTCCGTTGCTAATGGCGATACCAATACCTTGGAGATGGCCGCAGCTCCTTCCTGTCCTCCCGTCCGCAGCTGCCGCGACACAGGAGTTGCCTTTCCTGTGTGAGCCTGGGCAGTAAAATTTAATGAGCTAGTCCACACTGGCTCTGAAACAATGCTCGCCACACTCCTCCTCTGCCTCACCTCTCCATCCTCTCTTTCTCTCTCCCAGGCCTGAGAGGAAGCGTGCTATTCATTATTCACTCCCTGCCCCAGACCTTTCTCTGTGTGGGGGCCAGAGAGATTGCTGCACTGTGGACTTTTTCATTTCTATTTTGGGAAACTTTTTTTTTTTGGTCTGGCCTGTGTTTACAGTTAATTGGGAAACTATAGGTTTACAGGACCATTGAGTGTTGCCAAGATGCCACTGTGCCACTTGTAAGACAATTAGATATGTCCCCACTGCAGCAGAATATTTAAAGCATTGTTTAAATTAAAGGTCAAAAGCATTTTCACTGTCCCTGGTGCCCAGATAGCGTCTGTCAAAGGCTTAGTATGTTCTGCGATGTGGTTTGTAGCCAGGGAAGACGCCTTATGTTTATTCAGATGTGTGTGTGTGTGTGTGTGTGTATGTGTGTGTATGTTTTGTCTGATAAACCTTTGGGGATTCAGATAAATATTTTAAACTGACTAGGTTATTTATGTTTTCCCAACTTTTGGTATTTCAATTCGGTGTGTTTTCATTGTACAATGTCTGTGTGTATACTATGAATGCATGTTGTTTTTATCCACAGCTTTTATCAAAAGCAACTTTATAGCATAACATCATCATAGCAGTGCTTTAGTTGTTCTTTACACATCTGGAACATGGTCTTAAGTGTTCCTTCTCTGCTGGAATGTTTGAAAGAAAGAAATCAAGCTAGTACTAATAAGATATATGTGAGTATAGTGTACCCCCACCTCAACCCCCTGTGCTCCACTCCTTCCATAGTCTCGTCCTGGCCAGGCTACTGACGCATGTCCCCCCAGTGAGATTGACATCTTGGAGGCCCGGCTCCCATCTATGTAACTTTCTTATCTTCTGAATGCTTAAGAGCTGCAGCTCACTGATAAACCTCAGAAAGGAAATGTAGTGTATGCGTAATGCTGCCTGAAGATTTCAACAACCATGACTTACAGCTTGGCTCCTAAGAATACACAAGCATCTGCATTTTCGATCCTCTGGAGAACATTTGGAACACAAACACTGTAGCTGATGTATAGAAGTGGGGGAGACCCTGGCTCCTGAAAGGAAGTCATGTCACTGTTTGGGCACTTAAAGGAGGAATCTGGTGTGATTCAATCCATAGCTCTGCTGAGGTCACCAAATGCTGTCTGTAGGAAAAAGAAGATGAAAATTGAATACAACATAGACCGAATAACAAACCGACAGCTAGCATTAAAGGGATGCCAGGCAAGACTGGTAAACTCCTACCAATCCATTTGAATCCATCATTGAAACCAGCAATGATGGCCTTTTTTGCGTTACATTGACTGACAAGCCACTAATAAATATCATTAAGTTTAGTTTTCACTACCTCGCTGTAGTTTTACTGTCTACCTACTTCAGATCCAGCAAATGTGACTACTAAGCTGGTAAATGAACCTAAACACATTTCCTGGCGTGCCTTTAACTGAATGGGGCATATGAAAATAAACTGAAAGTGTCTGTGCCCCATTCCGTTAGTGTTAGTCTATGTTGTATAAGCTCAACAAATAAGCACATCTTTGACCTACCCATGCTCTTAGAATGAGCTGGCTTAGTGAATGGTTAGTGTAGATACTGTATGTGCCAGTGAGCTGGTTTAGTGAATAGTTAGTGTAGGTACTGTATGTGGTTGTGTGTTTTCCTGAAGGCAGGGCTTCCCACCTCTGCTCACATCCTCCTGTCTGATTGAGCATTCTCTTCTGCATTACTTCCTTCTTTACAGGCCTTTTGTGTGGCTGAGGAGCACCTAGGAATCCCCGCTCTGCTGGATGCAGAGGATATGGTGGCTCTGAGTATTCCCGATCGGCTCAGCATTCTCACTTATGTCTCCCAGTACTACAACTATTTCAATGGCCGCTCCCCAAGTATGATGCTCTTAAGTCACACTTCACAGATGCACAACTAACAGTTAGACGCTATTGAAACAGTGTTTGAATATCCTTTCACATAATTGCTCATTTAAAGGCGTCACAGTTAAAGGCCCTTGCAATTGCAATTGCCATTGCAATGAAGATGTAGCACAGCTTTGTGAAAGCACAAAATACTAGACGTGAACACTAGTGGTAGCAATGCTCTATGAGCGTGGCAAGGGTCTCTCAGAGTAAATGTATGAGAATAAGTGTGTAGGCAGGTGTAGTACACAAACCATACACAGCTGATAAGGTCATCACCAGCATGTATACATGCAGAGAATGAATCTTTGTCTGTCAGTTTTCCTCACAGTGCTCTTATCTGTCCGTTGGTCTTCCTGTCATTCTCTTCCATTTCTGTTCTTTTTGTGCTCCTCGGCTCTGTCTGTCTCCAGTTGGAGGGGTGGGGGGTGTTAAGAGACCGGCTGAAGACTCGAAGGAGGAGCCGTCGGAGAAGAAGAACCTTCCGGTTATTGCCAAGGCCTTCAACCCCAAGGCAGCCACTGAGAACTGCCCCCCAGCCCCACTCAACCAGAAACAGTCTCCACCACTTAAATCCAAACCAGCTGCCCCACAGGTACAGACAACACACTGCAGAGCCATCCTCACGGCTAGTTTAATTTGGCTCTAACTAATGGTGTCACTCTACTGTGTATTGTCTATTGTATTTTGTCATATTTTCCAGATTTAAGATTTCTTTGCATCCCATTATGCTAGTATGAGAGAGTGAAGTTAGTTTTTGACTCCTCAAAAATGCAAAGATAAGTAATACTAGTAGTTAAGTGCTAAGAGAGGGGTGTGTTTGTTAGTGAGGGAGAGGGAGAGGCTTTATGTCTTGTCTTTTCTGTTCGTTTTTAGAGACGGATTGAAATAAATAAGAATCAGTGGGCATCAAAGCAAAGATGGCAAACAAGGATGTACTGGCATTACAGGAGAGGCAGGCAAAATGACTAATTTGATCCATGCTGCTTGTTTTGTGGGTCACCCAGTGCAGGCTAATTGTTGTTTTATGGTAAACAGGGAGTTGAATTATAGACAGATTCACTCATCTTTCTAAAGGTCGCCTGTTATAAAATGCCTAATCCACTTTTATCCACTCTTGTGTGGCTCTCACAGGAGGCTGTTTTAGTGGAGAGCTCCAATAAAACTGGCACCCTGAATAGCAAATGTGCTGTTTGCAAGACCCATGTGCATTTGGTGCAGCGCCACTTAGTGGATGGAAAATTGTACCACAGGAGCTGTTTCAAGTAAGCTGTCTGTCTATGTAAAATAGCCTTCATTTGTTTGTGTCTTCAGTAAATGTAACTGGTGATATTTCAGTGCAGGAGTGTTCTTTTCCACCGTCCTCACCACTGAGTTTTCTCTTAGGTGCAGTGAGTGCTCCAACCCTCTCCTGCCAGGGACGTATAAGACGGGACCTGAGCCGGGGTTGTTTGTCTGCAGTACACACCAGAATGGCTACACGTCCTCACTACCCCGTGCCAGCCAAAAGATCACCTCTGGCCCGGTCAAAGCCCCCACCACTTCTGCTCCACCTGCAGTGGAGGTACAGGTGCAGGAGAAAGAGCAGAAGCTTACAGTTCCACAAATGGTGTCTGTGCTAAATGCCCCCATCAGAGTCACCCCCAGACCTGTGGAGCCCAGCCCAGCACCACAGCCATGGACCCCCTCAGCGCAGAAGACCCAGGCTGCCAGGCGCAACTTTTTCCAGTCCTCCACCCCAGCTCTATCCCCATCCCCGGCTCCATCTCCAGCCCCAGCCCCAGCTCCAGCTCCAGCCCCGTCACTTTCCACAGCTCAAACTCCAAGAGAATCAGTTGGCCATCAGCCTTCACCAGCGCCAACAAAGACTGGCACCACCCCGTTCAGACTGGCGTCCAAGCCTGACGAGAAGGAGCGTGCCCGGGCACTCATCACTAGGAAACTGGCCGAGGGCAACTGCAACAATAACAACACAGCGTATCAGTCTGGCTTCACCACTGATCAGAACTGGTAAGATTTCTGTTCCCTAAATTTTTCTTGTTCATTTAAATCAATTATATATAAATAAAAATTTTAATGACGCTATTGCTATCTTCCCCACATCATTGCAAATTTAATATCATTTAATATCCTAATGGCTTGTGTGGATAATATATTCAGTTTTGTAGGTTTTTATTCAGCTTGTTATTTATTTTATCAATTAAAACAGGGGCGCCAGATTTCCTCATTAGCATATTTGATTACACAGCAGACAATTAGCATAAATCACCCAATGTGGCTCCAACTGCCACAAAGCACGTCGGCGAGCTAATTGTGTAAATTGTTAAGCTAATAGAATAAGCATGCATCTCCGCAGGTCTGGGAAGGGGCTGCGCTCTGCCGGGGCACCCAGCTGGAGGCTGGAGAAACGCAGCCAAGGCACGGCGGGGGGTGGGGCGGCCCCCGCGCACACCACCATCACCAGCATCCCCACCAGCACCAGCACCATCCTCAACCCCACTCCCACGCCTGTCATGGGCACCAGCCCCTCCTCCTTCAGCAGCAAGGAATCCCTCTGGCTGGCTGCCATCAGGGAACGAGAGCGAGCGAGAGCGAGCGCTCCCCCCGGCCCCATTGCCATCGCCAGCACCACCACCACCTCCGCTTCGTCCCCCTCGTCTGCTGCACTCGCCTGCGGTGCCAAAGGTTGGCTTTTCCAGCAGATGACCTTTGCTGTAGATTGCAGTTCATTGAATGTTGCATGGAAAGGTCAATGATGAAGTATTATGGTAAACATTTCTTAAACCTAAAATTAAAATGCCGCCCTGGGAGGCTGAGAAGGTAGAAAAAGAAAAGGATGTTTCGTGTGTACTGGAGTAGGTGTGTGTGTGTGTGTTTTTTTTCCCTTCTCCTCGACTGATTCTAGAGATGTTTAGTTTTTTTTTGTCTTAAAAAGCAGCAGCTCACTCTGCTGTGTATTCATGGGTCTTTGTTTGGTCTGTCCCTCCGACAAGGTGATGAGTTCTTGCTAAATAGAGCTCTGGCTATATTTAATCTTCTGTCTCTGTCTGTCTGCCTTGTCTGTCTGCCATCGGTGCTCAACAGCCACACCCATAGCTTGTTCAGAAGGCTCTGCAGCTGACTGGCGATCAAAGCTCCAGCCCTCTCCAAATGGACAAAGTCTGAAGTAAGTCTGATCTGCTGCTACCGTTTCTCTCTGATACTAGCTAATCCACATGCTGGGGGAAGGAGGGTACAGCCACCCGGGTGAGAGCTGCCATGATGCTGAGCGTGCGTGTGACGTTAACAGGGTGGGTCGGTTATTTCTCCCCCTCCAGCCGCTGTCTGAAATCTCCTGCCTCCCCCGTCGCTTTAGTCTTTGGCTACCTCCGCATGCAACCGCTAGCCCTGTCCCCGCTCCTCAGCAGCCCCAAGGAGTGCTGTGCCTAAGGCCTGGCCCTCGGGCCGCACACACGCACACACACACACACACACACACAGTGAACAACCGCCTCCTGACATGGCCTCATCTTGCACCTAACTCAAACTCTAAAGGTAAACATTAATCATGTCCTACTGCTCTGCCACTGAATATCTCCTAGGCACTGTGGGTGGTGAATGCTAAAGGCTACATCTGTGTTTTTGTCTTTTTTTATTGTCTAGGCCTAATGTACTCCCTCCTTTTCTCCTCTTAAGTAAGAACAAACAGGCCACATATTTACATCGAGGTCTTCTGGTCATAAGAATGGGCACACTGGTTAGAGGCTGACAAAAAATCACAGCGACCACATATGAATCATAGTGTATTTAGTTTGTCTCCTGTGGCCTCTCAAGAATTAAACATCTGCTCACACGTGTCTTGTCAGGGGAGTCCTATTCACACTGAATGGAGCTAAAGAGGCCAGAGTAGGAACATTTTCTGATTTGTGCCTTTATTAACGAAAATGCAGATGTGAGTCGATAGCAGACTGGCGAATAATGAGCTCCTCCTTAACCTCTGACCCCATGGCCCTGGAGCGTGCTCATGAATGAAGCCATTCTCATCGAAAAGAGTCGCACACAATAGAAAACGCATCGTATTTAAATGACAGGCGATCATGCAGTTCATTCTGTTGCTTCGATGAACATCAGCATTCTTGACTTTTATTTCCTTTCTGTCATGAAGAATGAAATGGATCCTTTATTCAGTTTTTAACCCCTTGGGATTGTTTCAATGACTGGAGCCAATGATTCAGAGAGAAACTCATTGAATCCTTCTCAAAAAATGCCCCTCTCAGAGCTCCTGAAGCAGTACCAGAGATGGCCTCCAGGTCTGTAGTGACCTACAAGGCCAGTCTCTGCATCACTGTGAACTCCAGCACTACTGAGACACCTCGACCTTCAGCCAGCACCTCCTTGCCAGGGCCCGGCAGCTGCAGGCCTCCCTCTGACCAGCATCCTCACAGGAAAAGCTCTGTGGCTTACGGTAAAGAAGAAGCTGTATATTATCAGCTTTAGAAGAATTTGCTGTCTTATAGTGATAGAACTGATTTAGCACTAGTCATTTGCACAGTTTTACTGAACAGCCCTTTGTGGGCTGGAATGGACTACTGAGTGTTATTCTACATGTTCACAAGAAGGACGACCAACATTATTGTTGAAGTTGAAGTGAAGAACTGTGCTCTATTCATTATGTGTGTGTCTGTTAGAGGGTGAAAAAACTTTCTTAGAGTCCTCGTTGTCCAGTCGGACAGCAGCTTTCTCCAGGACCTACTCAGCCAATGGACCGTCCAGTGTCAAACCTCCTTCTCCAAAGCAGTGCCGACGTGGATCTGCTGGCTTTGGTAACGTTCAGAATTGCAGGGAGGCATAATATGTGGGGGGTTTCTTTTGTTTTAATTAAACCACTGTTTCATCTGATAAAATCATCTTTAATACTAATGTCAAATCCACAGGTTCACTAAATGAAAGCTGCTATGCTAATGGGGTGTTGAATGGCTCATCCAATCAGAGCCCACCTGTGGCTAGCCGTGTTCAAACCCATAGAGCCTCCTCACCCAAACAAACTCGTCGGGGTTCAGGTGGAACTGGTAAGCTCTTCCTTCAAGGAAAAATTCACTCTGGACATACATAAACAAAATTGCAAACAAATAAAATGCAAAGAAAGCAATATGTGGAATTTACAGAAGGGCTTTTATACAGGTCTTTCTCTATGTCTATGGCAACCTCAAATGGATGCAATCTGATTTGGTGTTTTGTTTGAAAAGCAGAATCTAAGAGTGGGGGTTCCATTTCCACTGGACCAACACCTCGATGGAGAACTCCAGTTTCTCTCACTGTTTCTCCAAGTGAGCCCACAAAGAGCAAAGCTCCAGCTCCAAAGCACCCACTTCAGAAAGTCCCCGCTGACCAGGGTGAGCCTTGTGCCAGAAGTCTATTTCATACTAATTTGATTGCTGAGCTTTTTTTTCCATGATGAATATGTCAGACCATCACAGAGGGACATGTATGGACATGTCGGCCTTTCTCTTCTTTAGGTTCTACAAATGGACATCACTCACTAGAGCAAACAACTTCTGTCACTGCACTGAGGTCACCAGTAAGTCATTGGCAGTCACACAGTAGATTCCATCACTTCATTAATTGTAATGGAACTGAAACAATTTGGACAACATCAATAAATATGACTATGAAATATGAACAGACTTCTGTATGGCTATTCATTTGATTCCCATACGATACTTGAAGAGGTTAAGAAGGCATTTTTGAGCATTTCTCTTCTACATTGTAGGCCAAAGCACATCACATTCCAATGGCTGAGATTGTGAAGGAGCTGGGGGAGATTGAGGAGAGCCTGAGTGAGCTCGAGAGAGAGGGCGTGGACTTGGAGAGGAGGCTCAGGAGCTATGAGGAAGGTAATGGACCTTAAGGGCCAGACTGCTCTGCCATAGTTAGTGCCAGCTCTGGCACATAACATTCCAGTTGTGCTCTTTAGGAAATGGGCTTCTTTAAGCTTCAACTTGGTCTGGTCCATTGTAGCTTTCTAGAGGGATCTCCTTCTGCAATATCCTAGACATGGGTTTAAAATGGAGATCCAGGTGTTGTAATGTAATGCAGAATTGTGAATGGTCTGAATGATCTAGAACTTATATCCCAAGTGAAAGAGCTAACAGGCAGAAAGACAAATTTAGTGTTTTTGTAAGCTCCTCTTACCCAAATAAACTGATGGCTTTTTTTCTTCACCAATTGATTTGATACCATTTTTACCTTTTTTTTTTTTTTTTGGTAATGTACCATACAGCAGACACTAAAAAGGAGTCTGCCCCCCTCCCTTCTCCTGTGTGTGTGTGTGTGTGTGTGTGTGTGCACGCGTGTGCACACACACACACCTGCCTGTGTGCAGTTCAGGGAGCTGTGCTCTCATTCCAACCCTGTTAGCCGAGCCGGTCCGCCAGGGAGATGGAATCCCAGTGCCGCCTGAAGGGGAGGGATGTGACCAATAAAGGGGACTCATTTCCAGCAGTCAGGGCCAAATGAGGCGAGGAACACGGGCCGCACTGAGGGAACCTGTCCCCCATCCCCCCACACTCACCCCACCCCACTCCACAGGGACCAGAGCAGAGGATGGAATGTGGAGAGAAAGAGGGGGAGCTAGAGCAAAAGATTAGAGGAAGGGAGAGAGAGAGGTGAGATGGAGGGGGAGAGAGAGTGGAAGAATTGAGAGAACAGAGTGAAAGGGGGTGATGAGGGGAGGGAGAGGGGGGAGAGCAAGAGTGACAATCCTAGGTGTGAGTGAGGGTGGTGGGGAGAAGGGGAAGAAGAGAGAGAGAAGCGTGAGACAATGAGGGCTAAGAGTGGAGGGGTGGGGGGAGAAATGGCCTACACTACAGCTGAGGTTAGCAGACAGGGGAGGGTTGTGGTGAGGAGGGAGGTTACCTGATTGGCTGTTTTCAAGGTCACCATGGTCCCAGCATAGTAATATCATCTCTGGGCTCTCTTTTCAACTCGCCTGTCGCAGCCATCACAGCGAGTGGGATTTAACAGGGCCCACCTGCATCTTGACGCCATACCTGTGTGTGTGTGTGCATGCGTGTGTGTGTGTGTCTGTGTGCGTGCCCGTGCACACACACACATATATGCGCCTGTATGCAACTCTAACCTCAAGCAATATGCAGTGGTACCACTGTGCCCTGTGCAGCATCCAATGTGTTGGCTACAAGTGGCTCTCGAACAAGGGGGGAAAAAATCAGATAGAATTTCTCAAGGGGCCGTGAAGAGTAGAATATTCCAGAACCGTCACTTCTCTCAATAGACCAGTTAGCTACAGTGTTTATAGGGCCCATCTCTATGTTAAAGGCCCTTGTGTAAACTCAGACAGCAGCAACTGGTTCATTTAGAATGGATAAAGAATGGCTGCAACTCATTAATGTACTACACTAAATTGCATTGTGTGTGTGTGTGTGTGTGCGCTCATGCGTGCATTTGCGCATGTGCACAATCGGTATAAATGTTTCTGTCAGTGAAATGGAAATGTGTGTTGTAAAGTGTTGTTGTTTTTCTCTCCTGTTTGTGTATGTGCTGCTGTGCAAGCAGAAGGCAGTGGGGACATCCTTATGGACCCACTGATGGTGGATTGGTTCAATCTCATTCGGAAGAAACAGACTTACATGAGGAGGGAGTCCGAGCTGGTCTATATGTAGGTAGCATCACCACCACCCTTCCAAATATCCACAATATCTCTATCCCTGTTGTAGAAAAATCATTTCATCCAAGTTAGTGGGTTACGTCTACCTGCTTTGGGTAACTGTGTTAGAATACACTGAAGGATGGCAGAAAATGATGGAAGAAAAGTCACAATAGCATGCGCCAACACCTAATGCAGCAATGTTTAAGAGGGTTTTTTTATTTTGGTTTATTTTTTTTAATCCCTTTTTATTATGATGGGGTAGTGAAGATGCAAAGGAAAAGAGTGCCCTTTTATGGTATATGTGCAGTAGCCACCTGTGCCACAATTGCGTAATAATTCACAATTTTTTTGTAGATTTACTTCTCAGAGGTGCCCATACATGGGCCCTATATGTGTGCTGTGTATTAGTGAGTGTCCTCAGCAGAGTGCTTGTTGTTCCCACCTATCTGTGCAGAGCCAAAACTCAGGATCTGGAGGAGCAGCAGCCTGGGGTGGAGGGAGAGCTGCGGAGGTTGCTGGACAAGCCAGGTAGGGTCACCGCGGCAACAGCATTCACACCTGAGCCAGCAGGAAGTGAACCTGTGCAGTGAGAACCTGAGAAGGTGTTGAGTTTCAGGCTAGCCTTGCACTCCTGCTGAAAAGGGTTTCAAAAACACTCACTCACAGTACAGCAGACCATTCATGCATTTAGTAGATTTTTAGGTTATTACTTTGATTAGATTCAAATTGCCCATTAAAATCAGTGCATAAAACTAGTCCAAAACTAGTTTCAATAGTGATGTGAAACTACTGTACTATAATGGCTAATATTGGCTAAATATGCCCTATTTGGCATAGAGCTTTTAGTTCAATGCCTTTTCCCATTTGCCTGGTGAATTAGAACACCTAAAGAGTGAATGGGAACGCCGGCGCCAGTCGGAGCTAATGGAGCGGCTCCTAGAGATCATCAATGATCGGAATGCCATCGTGGAAGGCCTGGATCAGGACCGACTGAGGTGACTGGCTATTGCCCTCCTTACTGTTTCACTAAATCATCACCTTTTAAAATATTTGCTATACAGCAGAATCTCTCTCTCTCTCTCTCTCTCTCTCTCTCTCTCTCTCTCTCTCTCTCTCTCTCTCTCTCTCTCTCTCTCTCTCTCTCTCTCTCTCTCTCTCTCTCTCTCTCTCTCTCTCTCTCTCTCTCTCTCTCTCTCTCTCTCTCTCTCTCTCTCTCTCTCTCTCTCTCTCATTGAAGGGAAGAGGAGGAGGACCAGCAGTTAAATGAAATGATGCAGAAACTTGGTAAGTTTCAGTGAAGATGATCATCCTGAGATTTACTTGACTCCCATACCTTTCCATCTCTCCCACAAATGATTCCAGTGTTAACCTGAGTGATGTGCACAGGTGTGAAGAGGGCGAAGAGCAAAAGGCAGTCGTCCTTCTCCAAGCTGTTTAGGAGGAAGAGTAAACGGGTGGTGGCTGAGGGTTGAGGGTGGACCCGCAGCAGCTGATTACTGGAGCGGAGGAAGGCTTGAGCAGGCAGGGCCTTATTGTTCCACAGTGCTAGTGTCTCAGAGCAGCGGATGCCTCTCCTGCTTAGACTCAGTGGCTTGTGTTCCACTGTTGGGCTTTCCGCTACTTGGCACAGCAGGAAAGAACTTGGCTTTTTGAATGTATCATCACAGTAGACTAGGGTTTGTGTTGTTTTTTTTTTTTGGTTTGTTTGTTTGTTTGTTTAGGATGTACTCTCACATTTGTCTACTCATCTGCAGTGTGTTTGCTAAAAAACTTTCACTTTTTCCAGTTGTCAGAAAAGGAAATGAGGGTAGCTCACATTGACTCCCTTTTCTTTTGAGCACCAAGTTAAAATAACTTTCCCGCACTTATTTGGAACTGGAGTTTGTAGGTAGAACTAAAAGCATACAAAAATAAGTCTAAGTATGTAAATATAATAATATGTGTGGCATAAATGTCTAAATTTTAGCACTAAGCTATTTAAGCACAGTCTGTAATGATCAGTGTAAAGTGATGTGATGAATGTCTTGAGCTGCCTCTCTGGAAACTGAAGTGTGGGAGCAGGTGTGTCATTGAGGAATTAGACTAGGAAAGTGCTACATCACTCATCAAATTGCGAAAGGGCTGTAATTGTATGGAAGCACTGAAGGGGGCAGTATAGCTTCAGGAGCTTCAGTCTCAGCAGCAAATCCCATTTTCTTCTTCCCAAATTACTTATGCCTGAGCTAATTTCATATATGCCTTGGAATGTTAAATTCATCCACAGATTATGTAGTGGAGAGGCTTATGCAGTGCAGTTTATAAGGGGGGTTTAAATATTTAAACCAGGTTTAATGAAAGTTAAATGCACTGTAATGCATCTTCTAAGTTGTGTATTTTTTTTAATGCTTATGATGAAAATATTTTCAATAATGATGCTCAGTTTAGCTGTATAATTCCCATTTTAACAAATGCAATGTTTTAATGAATCTTAAGAATTATTATTAAATAAAGTTGATGTTTTGAAAGAAATCTTGGAACATGGAAATGAGTGAAATAACAGTGTACAAGCAACATATTTGTTTAACTGTACTCATGTTTTTAATAATAAATATTAACTGACATATTTGGACTTAATTGTGATTTATATTATATTGTATGGTTTTGATGGATGCTTATGGTAATATTGCATGTGTAGCTGTTTAAAAGAGCCATAGCACGTTATTTGGTAGCCTCGAGCATTCAGTCTCTGTGCGTTGACTAATGAACTGTCCCAATAGCGGGGTGATGGTATTGGTCTTTCTGCCTAATTCCTCCCACGGAAGCACCTATATATACCGGTTAACTTGTGGAACTTCCATCTGAAATGCTTCCTGAGTTTCTCTGGTTGCGAATGTCTCCCAGCTCTCCTCTTGAGCTGTGGCACTGGGCTCGGCTGCCATGTAGAATTTTGTGCCTCTGTCCCTGCTTGCGCTCCAAAATGATCATTTATGTGGCCATCACTGAATATGGGTTTTAGTGCAAAAATGCATTAAGATAATTTACTCACATTTAATATCATGCGACTGCTTATAGACCACCCATCCCCAATTTTAAGATGCATGAAATTGTGATCATGAACTCAGAGCCCCATCTCTCTCTTTTCTCTCTCTCTCTCTCTAGTTGAGAAAGAGCCGGCGAATGATATTGGGGCAGAGCACCATACGTGATGTGGGTGACAGTCAAGACTGAATATGTGTGATATTACAGTTAATTAAAGCTTTGCGCCCCATCTCCTGCAAATGCTCACGCTTCTGCAATTAAGAATCAAAGGCGAGGGCTTAGTGTCAGGGGGGTGTCTAATACATGGTTTTAACAGGAATGGGACCTGATTTGCCAGGCTCCTAGCGACAAGCATTAACAACAGCCTCAAATTAGAGGGACATTAATATTCATAAGTAAAACAATTCATCCTGTGAATGGCTGATGAAATGAAATCCTCAGAGGTGAGCACTCATGTCCACTCCATGCATGCCCATCAAAAGATGCCATTACTGATCAAGTGCTTAATGTGGATGCACAAAGAGATTTAAAATCTATATTTAAATATTAAAAATTACACAAACACACACACATATACATGCCTCAAGCACACACACACTCTCCAACACAATAATGGAGGAATTAGAAATGGCAGCTTGGCCTCTGAATCATCGGATGAATTTAGAATTCATCTGTTGGGATAGTGTTTTTTCTCACTAATGACTGTGTGCTGTCTGCCTGCCTTGTTTTGAATTTCGACCAAAATAAAACCTACTTTACTGAACGAATCATCTTAGACTTTATTTAGTAATGTTTTTATATTTTGTGTTTCTACTGTCCTTTTTATGACAAAATGTTAAGTCAGTGTGCGTGTATAATGGCTGTAGATCACCTAAAGCACACACAATTTCCTGTGATTTATAATCCAATTGTCCTAGATATAATCATTTTCAACTCCTCTGCATAACCGACAGGTCACCAAGGTGACGATACAGTTGTGTTTATTGTGCCAGGAAAAGGCACAGCTTTACTCCATCAGAGCCACTGAAGGGGTGTGTGTGTGTGTGTGTTTCCTTGTGGCTTAGTGTCTTCACAGCCCGCATTGGGCACTGTGTGTGTGTGTCGTTTTGTGTATGTTTGTGTATGTATGTGTGTGTGTGTTTGTGCGCGCCTGTGTATGTGTCTGTGTGTCACTGTGTGTGTGTGTGTGTGTGTGTGTGTCACATTGGAGAGTGCCAGTGTCTCTGCCACTCGCCTGTAATTATGATCCTCGAGGTAATTTTATCAGGCTCATTAGTTGTGATGAGTAAACGAGAAGCGTGCTTCTAATTTATTGGCCATCCAGGCTGGAGCCTCTCCTCTCATCAGAGAGATCATAATATTTGTACAGAGCGCCTGACATGTCCTCTGTATCCTAAGACTCTCTCTCACACACACACACACAGGGAGAGGAGAGCGGCAGAGACGGTGTTGCTTTAATCATTAATTGCACTCTAAACGTTTGGGCTGACAGAAAGCCTATTCTGATAATTGAGCATGACTGCAGTCACTGGATGTGCTGTTTGATCTGGCAGGGCTAAGAGCGGGATTGCAATCCGGTCACTGATGCTTCGCTCCAACCCATTTCCAACCGGCACTCTGCATCCCCGCCTTGGCCTTGGAAATCTTGTATGGCAATAACTGTTGCTGGAGCCCCTGTGCAGCACCATTAGGGCCAATGTTAGAGTGTATGCGCAATACGAGACATGATTCCAGCCATGGCAAACTAACATCCTTTGTTTTGTTTTT
Source organism: Tenualosa thibaudeaui (assembly GCA_027481765.1). Lineage (NCBI taxonomy): Eukaryota > Metazoa > Chordata > Actinopteri > Clupeiformes > Clupeidae > Tenualosa > Tenualosa thibaudeaui. The sequence continues at coordinate 8,162,682 of JAIFZK010000016.1, forward strand.
TTTTTTCCCCTCCCTGCCTACTTGACTTCAATGTGGAATTCATTTTCCACAGAAAAGAATTCATCTTGTTTCTGGTGCTCGCCGTGAATGTGTGAGAGTGGGTAATGCGCTCACAGCTTTTTGGTGTGTAGAAATTTGCATTGAGGAGAGAGAGACAGAGGGAGAGAGAGACGGAGAGGCAGAGAGAGGGAGGAAAAATATGCATGCTGGCTAGTAGAAAATGAAATGGATAAAGTGCATGACTGGGAGTCTTGACAAGAGCAGCTTTTCATCCATCTCAAATGAATAATTTTCCCTTCCCTTAAACATCCCTAATCCAAGCATGTTATCAGCGGCAATGCAGGGCTCTGCCTGACTCTGTTCAGTGGCAAAGCAACTTTCCCCACTTTCCACATTCTGGATGGCCGTGCGCTGGGTGCCATGTGGGCTCACAAGCCTCGGCGCTTTATCCTTTTCTGCCCAGGTTTTTGTGGCTCGCTCGCTTCAGACGTGTGCCCACAACACTGGTGACGTGAGGCACCGCCTGACAATGGAAACAGATCTCCCCAACCACTATTAGAGATGGGTGACTTGCATTGGCACAAAGAGCCATTGGAAGCAACAGCCATGCCACCCACATCAAGTGTTGGCTTGGGGAAATATTTCAGCTCTTGCTGAAACCTGTGCACCCCGGCTGGCTCTCTTTCCCTCAGTCCAGCTGAAAGCATCCACTGGATTGGTGTTTTTGTGTGTCTTCAGACCTGTGCATCATACTTTTTAATATGTCATAACACAGCTTTTTTGAGAACAGTCCTCTTGGCAATGTGCAAATGTTGTTTAATGTTTAATTAATGTTTAATTATGTCCTAACCTGTATTGATTGTTCTATAGGCAACTTTGTAATTTTAACTGCCCATCTGTGCCCATGTGATTTAATTCACATTTGACAGCATGTTTTTGTTATGAACTCAACTTACTGTTTGTTTACCTTTTTGTGGCTAAAGCATGATTCCCACGAGCCTTAAGCATATGGTCTTAGGGGACAGCCAGTCCTGACAAGTCAAACGGACTCTTTTCTTCCACAATGTCAACCTTACTTTGATGTGAACTGCTGAAATGCTGTCACTGGGAAGCATAAAATGAGGAGCTGCTGTTTACACCTTGTTCTAAGCCCTGTGATTCTCTGTAATGGGGAGAGCAACACTAGTCTACATTTTCAATAACCACTCTCACCCAGCACCTTGAATTTGTGATAAGAATATTAACCTCATCAATTTCAGGTAACTTTCAAATGCCTTAACATCTTAAAGACCTACATGCAAGCTGGAGTCTTGGATTTGGCATTTAGTGACATTTTAAGCCTTTTAACAAAATCCAGGCAGGGATTTGCGGTTTCCTCCCAAAGAAAAATAATTTTGCCTTCTTTCTCCAGAAATTGTAGAGATGGATTAGCCAGAAATATACTGCGTTATAAAACATTTGAAGAAACATTTTTCAGAATTATATTTAAAGTGAAACTCTTTGAACACTTTTCAACTGTTTTTTAGACAGGCATTTTGTATTCAGTGGCAAATCCAAACCTAAGTGTGCAGCTCATCATCAGTGTGCAGTAATACGTACCAAAAGGATTTTTCAAGTTTCATCATTTGTGTGTGTGTGTGTGTGTGTGTGTGTGTGTGTGTGCGTGTGTGTGTGTGCACATGTGTATTTGTCTGACTGCATCCATGGTCTAATATCCTCAGGTCATCAGCTTTGTGCATCATGACACTTATGTACTAACATAAGATGTTCTGGAATAATCAATGATGTAACTGAAGAATAATATTAACAGAACTAAATAACAGAAAAACTAAATAACAGAACTTCTCAGAGTGTCTCACTTTGTATTTATATGTCTGCACATTTCTGTGTGTATCTATGTGGTCTCTGTGTACCTCTGTCCACTTTTCTGTGTGTATTGATGTGTACTAATTCTCAGGGCCATAGCAGGGTTTGAATGCGTCAACAATATTTTTCATCAAATTTAATAGCCTATATTTATGATTAGGCCCTATACATACAGTATTTAGCTATAGAGCATTGATTTGTGCAATAGTTGTTGCTATTGTTTCTATTGCTTTGATTTTGCTACTGCATCAAAAAAGGTGTGCTTTTTACTAGATTATAAATTTATTGTGCTACTATTAACTGTACTTTAAAGCAATATTAGTTTGTATTAATAATTTGGGTTAATATAATTTTGGGGCAATCTATCAGGTTAACTACCTGACAATTTGCCTGCCCTGAGCACAGAACTTCCATTTTGGAAGGTGGACAATGTGTGCATGATCCTATGGGCTAGGCCTCAAATTATTTGCAGATGATAAAATAATTGCAAAATAAAACACTTCAAAGAGTAGGCCTAGGATACACCTACGTCAAAAAGGCAAACTATAATATAAAATAATTTGAAAATGGGTGACTGTATAATGCAAAATTTTAATCGGTGGTTGCATGTAATGAACCTACTAGCCTACACCTGATATGTAGCCCATGTATAACATGTACATATACGTATGATGTATAACATTTTTCATGTCTTTACTCTACCATGTTGCACTTTTAAGCATTTCTGCCGCATAGCCTGTTCTCTGTTTCATCATTGACTACTGTTCACATAAAGTCCATCTGCTTGAATGCCATTCCCAAGGCGTGTTATTTGAGTGTTCGTTGATTGAAGAAAGTGTACTGTTACAGAGTTGCTCACTCACCCCCCCAAAATCTTGCATACAAATTATTTTTAGCCCTGAAAAATAACCAAGGTCCAGACCTTGGTGACCTCCTATCGAGCTACGGGCCATGCTAACTCTGTGCTTGTGCACATCTGTGTATTTTTTTTGTGTGTGTGTTCCATTTGTGTGCTTTCCTATTGTTTTAAATATGTGTTCTTCAGACCATCAAAGTGCCCCTGTGCCCCAGACATTATTCAGGCAAAGATAACTTACTTCCATTCAATTTCCCACACTTAAAAAAGCAATCTACTCCCACTAACAAAAAAATTCAGCGCTAGCTACTCAGACTAGCCATTAGAGCCTGCTGAAGAGGGGCCCTTTGTGTGTTCTGCATGGGCCGCTCAGCACTGGCAGGGATGGCAGCTGGGCTCCGCTCAAGTCTGTTTGAAGGCCGCTGTGCTCTCCTCGCTCTCTCTCTCTGTGGGCTGGCTGCTTTGATGCACTACCTCGCTTATCTTGAGCCTGGCAAGGTTAATGAAGTGCTAGCACTCTTCGAAGAAGTAAAAATGGGGCCGACTGGCAAAGACCAGAGGAAGCTCGGAGATGAAACGAGCGACTCAGAGCGGCTCTAAGTGGCAATTTTGGTGAATTACAGAGACAATGAGAGAAAGAATGTCATCCTCTAAGACACAACGACAGTAGGTATCAGGACCATTTGATTGAATCTCTTTAAGCCCGGCTCATGTGGAATTACATTAACATTTCAGGCCAGCTCGTAATATGATCTGTCATTCCTCTCAAGATCAACCTGTGTTTGGTGGGGCCAGAAACACCACTACTGTCCTACCAGAAAGCAAGCCTAGAGGATCTGGAGCTGTTTGTACCCTCAAGGCTATTGGTAATCTGTATCTGTGGCACATGAAAACCTTTCATCTCTGTTTAATATAGTGAATTTGCTGTATGACTGGCCCACGTTCAAATACTAAAAATGTCTTTGGTGCTGTTTTTGTCACCTCAAGTGACGCATATTAAAAGTCAAGCCGCCAGTGGCATATGTCTGCCTTCACGTCAATTGAAAATGAGGGTGACTGGTATTGTGTTAAGTATGACTTGAGACTTGGCTCCTCTGCTGCGTCTTGAACACAAGCCAAGAATGAAGCCCAGTTAGAAGCTAATAGCAGGTGACATAGTGCTAATGCTTTCAGCCCCCATGCCTTCATTTCCTGTTCCCCCCTTCCTCTTTTGGTGTTGTTTAAATAAATAAAAAATAATAACACGTCCATGTCCCTTTGCATCTCTGCAAGCTAATAGGTAAACAGGGGGGATGAATCTGGAAGGTCTACATTGCAATGAATTAGCATATAAATGACTTCATCTTATACAAATAGCGCTCTATTGCCCATAACTCCCAGAGCTATGCGGAAGATTGTGTATGTAAAATATGTCAGGAGAAATGTAAATTAATCTCTCACTCATCACCCAGGCTAATGAGAAAATATTTTTTACCTCTGACCCTCCTTTTCTATTTCCTCACCGTGGCCCTATTTAGTTTCATTGCATAATTGTTTAAAACAAATGTCTGATTATTTGACCAAAAAAATACTAATTAAATAATTATTTACAGGGATTTTTTAGTCAATCAAAAACAATGAAAAGGTGGTGTCAGGATGTGTTTGGGTTTACAATGTAAAAGAGAAAAAAAAGAGCAGAGAGCCAACATTAGTCTGCTTGTTCCTCATTTTTATAATGATCAAACTCAAATTGATGCTAATAGTCTCTCATTTACAATAATATAAGAGCAACGCTGGCCATCTCACTTTGTATTTTACAACCACGATTGTAATTAAACCCTATTTTTATGAATCCCGGCTATTTGTTACATAGCTACTGTTAATATGCTGGAAGAAGCTTATCGAATTGGGTCAGCTAATTAAGCAATTAGCTTATTCCAGCTCGGCACTGACACTGTGTTAATCTAGGGCATTGTGTGTAGTGATATGGCAGCACTGAGGAGCTGTGTTCTCACTCACTACAGTAGAGCTCTCCTCTCCGCTCTGCTCCACTCCTCCTCTCCCTCTCCTCTCCTCTCCTCTGCTCTCCTCATCTCTCTCATACTGAGAGATGTTCGAAAGCTTTTCTCACAAAGCAGACATTGAGACTGTGAACACACCACACACACACACACACACACACACACACAAATGCATTCCATACTCCCTGCTAATGCTGGCATTTCCCCATGCAAATCCTCAGAATTGAATGGGTTGTTTATTGTGTGGTTAATATATTGAGACATTCATGCAGTGTTGTCAGAGTGTTTGCCTGCTACATTTTTAGCAGTGTTAACACACACAGAATCCCAGGCAGATTAGAGTTTTGATAGCATTAAAGCCATGATGACTGTTTAGCTTTGTGCACTGCTTTTTGCCTGGCTTTACACCAAACGTCAGACAAGTGTGTATCTGGGAAATGTCTGGCTCTCTTGAGCTCAAGTCACACTACATTAACAAATTAGGACTTCATCTGCCCACTAGCCTTACAAAGTTTTGGGAACCAGATTCCTCACTGCCTCTGGTCTGTAGTGTCAATGGGCAGGTGCAGGGCCAACAGCCAGAGATTCTAGGACACTATGGTGGAGGGGTTCTGACTTCCTGCTTGGGACTGGCTTTGATTCTTGGTGTGCTCTACACCACTGTAAAGCACCCAACTGGCTGAGATGCATTTTAATTGGCTATGGCTGACTGCTAAATGTTTATTTTTCCAGTGCTTATCACAAGATGAATGCACTAAACTATTATTTTGTCTAATGAATAAACAGACAAATGATGATAATTGAACATTCTCAATGGGAAAATCAGTGTGGATTTTGCATGAATTAACATTGGTGCCTGACATCAACCTCCAATTTTGTGTTGATATGCATGAAAGTGTCAACATTTGACTGAAAAAGAGATGTGCCTGCACTCTGTCTGAAACACTGTATCTGTTTTATTGGACTACAAGAACTACAACCACTGTGTGAGAACAATATTGAATTTGTGGTTTTGGAATTACATTTAACAGGTATTATAAATATGCACAAGCAGATGTACTACTGTTAATGTCTGTTCAGACAATATTTCCTTAATATTTTATGTGTAGTCCTCATGTGATTAAATGCATTCTGCACAACCATTATTTTTGATTAATGGTCAAATCAACCACTGCACTTAAAACAAAACAGGTTATTGTCAGGTTAAAGTTTGAGCTGATCACATAATGACTTCAGTTTTTGTGTTTGGGATTGTTGTCATATTGTACATTTCAAACACGTGTTTTTTCCAGGCCTAGTAGTCAGTGATAGTACCTCAGACAATGCCTGGTCCAGAATTCAAGCCACAGTACAATCTGAAGACAGAAGTGTGAATTGTGGTGGTGCAAAAATCATGTGTTGGGGGTGTGTTTTCATTCATATCACTGTCCTGTTGAGATGTCCGCTTCAGGGATATGCAAGATCTCCTTCAGTATTTTGATGGATTGTACCTTATCCATGATCCTTGGTATACAATAGAGGCCCAAATCTATGGCATGAAAAACATCCCCATATAATTATTTTTGCATCAAAGGAATCAATAGAAGAAACTTTAAAAAACAACACAAAAAACAACACAAGCATTAGAATGCCTAATTTATTCATATCTTTGGATGTGCAGCTCAGTATTGAATGTCTGTTGACACCAGCATCCAAACAAGTTATTATAACTAGGTGTCTCAAATGCGTGCGTGTGCGTGTTTTAGTTAAATTGCATATTTGGTGTCTGGTGAAACGCAATTCCAGTCCTCTTTGTAATGCTTGTTACATAGTGAATTGACAATAAATCACACTTTGACTTTAAATCGTCCTACGCAGAATGGAAGACTATTGCCAAATATTGACTTGCAAGACTCTTTCATATAAACATCGATTATATTTATAATACACAGCAGTCAAATCATATGCAGATTAATATGCAGAGATGCAGCATGCAAGTGAAAGTATACAAATACAGAATACATATAAGTGACAATGAATGTTACTGAATTGAAATGACAGAAAAATAATAATCATTCAATAATATAATCATAATATAATAATCATAATAGAATAATCATTCAATTTCCATGATTCACCACTTTGTCCTTAAGATCTTTATTTGTATGTACAGTACAAATCAATTGAGTATGAGTGGTGTACCATGAGTGGTGTACCATGAGTGGTGTACCACTCATGCTCAACTGGATATCACTGAGGTTATATTAGCAATATTAATTAGAAATAGAGGTGATATCAAATGATGACAATAAAACTCATATTATATCCATATTCTATGTGAATGTAGGCAACTTCAAAACTGATCACCATTTGAAACTGTAGTCCTATCTGTACAATCATCTCTTATCATCTGGTCGCCTCACTTGCAGAGGATTTAGTTTCCTTCAGTTGAAACCCTGAGCTGTGGCGTCAAGAGCTTTTGGGAATCACAGATGAACAGATGACTCCATCTTAATTCACCATTTGATCATTCATTTTATCTCTTACACACATTCTCTCTCTCACTCACTCACTCATATATACACACACACACACACACACACACACACACTCCCTTTCAATCTCTTTCTTTCTCTATTAAACACCCACAACATTATTTCTAGTGTGTATGTCAGGATTTGGGAGGCATACAGTAATTGAGTCGGGTTAATATGGAAAATAACTGAGTGAAAAGCACTAGCAAAAGCAGCTGTTCTCATCAGCAAAGGTCATTAAAAGCTAGCATACATTAGAGAGACTGCTAATTACAAAAGGGCTTAAACTCTTTATTCATAGGGATTAGCTTTGCTTGGTCAGAGAATGTATATCACACAGCTTGTCCATCATTGCCTTATAGTCTCATGCATGTTAATATAGTTCCCCTCTTACAGGGTCCTCCCACTCTCTCATGCAGCTTTGAGCATGACTCATGTTCTACATAACCTGGGCTCTGATGTCTTGTTGCTCTACAGTGGAACTGCATGTTTGCAGTGATGAGAGAGCAAAAGGAACAGCCAGCTTGTTATTAATGCAGTGCATCTGAAGGTTATAGGCCGCTAGCGCATTCATTTGGGCTTTCAAAGCATTTGAATTTCAGCCTTTAGCAGCTGTGTTTAGTCAGAGTGACCCAGAGCATATTGAAGCCAATGCGTTGCAACACTGGTTGTGCGCCTCTGGGAGCTGGGCTCTGTGGCCTGAATATGGCCATAGGCACAGCAGATTAGGCGCCTGAGGGGATGCCTGAGGAAAAGCTCTGGGTCCTTGCCATCACATTTATCAGAGACGATTGAGACTCTCTCCTCCGCTCCAGCCAACTGGCCTGCCCCAGAGCTGCCATTCACGTTCATGTTCAGGTTTCATTTCATATGAGCTGCCTTTTGTTACCATCATGTCCTGTATCATAATGAGTAGCTAAACAGTTCAAACTGAAGCATGAAAAGACACAATCCTATGGCACATATTATTTGTTTGGCAGCACAGTGTCCCCCCTGATCCCAGAGCAGTGTCCATTATTCTGTGAACAGTGTCCATTATTCTGTGTTGAGCCTTGGATCTCTCCTGTGCAGGTCCTACTGGCCAGAGTATCTGGGGGAGACGGACAGACATTGGAAGAGATGTCATCCATAATGTAGGCCAGTGCTCTGAGATGACATTTATCACCTGCTGAGCAATAATCTGCTATTTAAATATGAGGAAGGAGCCTCAGCCGCAGCAAGCATAGTAATGTGATCCACTTATGGTCGAAATGCAGAACCGAATCAAATATGGCTGCCTTCTGCTCACGCCTTGTAAAGCGGCAATTTGTCATGGCGAGTCAGATGCTGAGGCCTAGTGAAGAGGGTAGGCAAGCTCCAGAAAAAAAGCAAACAGAAAGTCTTTTGGCTATGGTGGGAGAAATGAGCACGCCACATTTTCCTTACCTCAGAGGCCAAAGGGTTGGTCCTCTCCGGCCTGCAGCCTCTCTCTCTCACACACACACATAGACACACACACACACACACACACTGCCTCTCGCTCACTCACTCTCTCCACTCCATCCTCCCATTATTGCCGTCTTAGCAACATTCTATTAAGGAACAGTAACCTGATTTTCTAGCCCTTCTCCTCCAAAACCTGTTAGAATGGGAGGAGTGGATTAAGTAGCATTGTGAGCATTAGAGGGGCATTGACACCATTTTGATATGCTGCACTTGGCGCTGTGAAACGGTCATTGCTGTGATTTCCATACAGTCTCCTGTGGGAGCGCTGGGGTGGGGGGGCTCACCCAGGGCCTGGAGCGCTACAGGTCAGACACAATGCTGCGCTAACCTACAAGGAGCTGATGAGAAAGCAGGGTGTCGGGCACAGTTGGCTAATGTCATTTACTGCTAATTTTATGGAGGGTTGTGTTGGTTGGAAACTTGATGTTTTTTATGCGTGTGTGAAAGTGGTTATATATGTGCATTTATTATGAAGGCTTTTCTCTCTGAGGCAACTCACACTAGAAAGAAGCCAAATATTTGAGTGTTATGTGTGCTCCCAGGGACTAACTTCATGTGCGTGGTGTTATTAGCACCTAGTTCAAGTAGTTTGGCTTGAGTCATCTCAGGTGCAGGCTCTTTATGGAAATGCTGCGACCTGAACAATATTTTGACTATTTTAACTATGCTTTTTGTGTTCTGACAATAGTACATGCAGCACTTAAACATGTGTGAATGAGTTGCTCCCAAGGTTTATTAACTGTGGGCTAAAATGATTCTGATGAAAATGAAAAAAATCTTAAAAAAATACACACTTGAAGAATAAAACTCTTGGTTGGTTAAAACAGATTGCTGGTTGTTGACTGAAATGTGATAATATGTAGTTTGTCAAGATGAATCCCTGATAAAGTGAATAGCTGAGACTTAACCCTGAATAGCCAAGGCTTCGGTCTCCTATACCGGCATTCAGCATCCTGCTAAAGATGGTCTGATTTTAATGAAGACATATCACTTTCACAATCATGTTATCAGCAGTGATGATGCTCAACAGGATGATCTAGTCGAGCAGAGAGGGAAACCCACAAATATTCCCCATACAAAGGACACAAAATGAAAGTTCCACACTGACGAAAAGTTTCAAATGCCATATTGAGACTAATAGTGGGAGTTCAAGTGGAGGGCGGACTGGGGACACTAACCACCCTGTTGTAGATCTTATAAGATGCTCAATCATCTTGAAGTTGGTCTATTTAATAATCCATCTGCCAATTAAGCTAGTCAGTGGTGTTCAGGTCCGTGGAAGGTTAATAAGGCTCAGCTGTGGCATGGTTATCCTGGGTAAATGTCACTTAGATGAGGGGCAGCGTGGGTCAAGATCTCCCTCCAGATCTAAATTTAATCACACAGCGTTGTCTGGCCTCGTCTTGCCTCCAATTAGTGCCTGGCCTACACTGGTGTGTGTGTGTGTGTGTGTGATCAGCCCCATCACCCTCTCTCTCTCTCTCTCTCTCTGAGGCATTGGGTACATGATTGGCTAACAAACAATAGCAGCCCGCCGTGTCAAGCTCAAAGCTCAAACTCAAAGCCACTAAGAGGGATAATCAGACTGGGAGTGAAGGTGTCGTCGCCTGTAAAGATCCCCCCTCTCAAGGAGAGCCAAGGTTCAGTCATCAGCAACCAACAGGGCTTTTAAAAAATCATGTTTGAACTGCATCAATCCCATAGGAGTTATTATATGAAATATTATAGACCAATGTGTTATCCATTCTTAATAAATGCTAGTTTTTATCAGGTCTCTCCTCTGAAACCTTCTAGGCTACAGTAGGCTTGACAGCATGGCTCATTTTTTGTTGTCTTACACTTTCCCTTGTCTCTACCACCTAATTATGGCTGTTCTAAGAAATACCACTGGGATATATCTAAGATCTTACTGGAATCGGAAGTATTCCAACACTGTTTATCATGGTGCCTCCAACTGGCTGGAATGTTACACCTTTCATGTGAGGTGGGAAATGTATCAAATCACGTAAAAAGTGGAGGTCAAATGGATACATTTGCAAGATTATTGAAATGCATTATGGGATTGGTATCACCTTATTATTTGTGAGAGCACTTGGGATGTAAAAGCTGTGGTTGTGAGTGTGTGTGTGTGTGTTTGTGTGTGAGAGAGAGAGAGAGAGAGAGGAGTGTGAGTCAGAGAGTGAGTGCGTGTGTTTGTTTGGGTACAAGTAGTGCTGTAGCGCTATGCTTGAGTTTCTGTTTCAGTCTTAGGTGCCAAGGTGCGATGTGGCCAAACCAGATGGACTGCCGAATGCTGAATTATTTAATTTTGAATATTAATATAAATTAGACACAAAATGGGTAATAATTTTCCTGCCCTGCAGAAATGATTAACATAATTCTGATAAATAACCAGATGGCAGAATTTCCGAATTGAGGTAGATTTATCTTAATTAATATCTTGAATCTACTTGGAGAAAGGTAAATGGCTCCGGTGGGGCCTGAGATGGGCCTGCGTCTGGGTGTTTATCGGTGAGCCTCTCTCATGACGTGCCATACAGCGGCAGCCTGGAGAAATTAAGCAGCTCTTGGGGTATGCATCAAACTCCGACAGCTTGCTCCACTCTCTCTCTCTCTCTCTCTCACACACACACATATGCACGCACACACACTTGCTGTCACTTAGTCTGTCTCTCCAAAGTACATTCTAACACACAACAATCACACACACACCTACATACAGAGACACACACAGACTCCTATGTACGTTAACACTCCCACCTCACATATGCACTTCATGCACATGTAAGATAAACAAATGGGCTTATACACTCAGTCAAGAAAGTATGCACTCGACTGAACATACAATTAGTCTGAGGGTTACATGACATCATGAGGACATGTGCTTATAGAAAATGCATAGTTTAGGTTGTTTAATCAGTTTTCCGTCACTAGTTTAGCCAGTTTGCTATTCAATCTATGTTGAATCACATTTTCTGGTTCTTTTTCCTGCAGACAGCACTTGGTGACCTTGAACAACAGGCTATGGCTTCATTCACTCCGGATTTCTCCTTTAAGTCATCATTACCTCCACACAATGATGTTTGTGTGTGACATGGCAGTAAGTTTGTATGCATGTTCTGCTCTCATACACGATAATAAACATAAGCAGAAACACCATGTCATTCAGCCTTTTACTTCCTGCTTTTGGAAGCCTTCTGTGGATGGAACTTCTGTATCCCATTTCTGTACTTAATGACAAATAAAATGTGGATTTCTTTCCACTCCAGCACTAATGAAGCCTATTAAAATGTTAATCACAATTCCAACACAGGCAGTGGATCCCAAATAAATTGATGTATTGACGTTTTTTTAATTAATTCATTTGGAATCCTACTGAGTTGCATAATTATGCTTAAGTGCTTAATTACATATTTAAATGGGCTCTTCAATTACTGTGGCTTAATAAAATATCATTAGCCAGACGCCCAAGTTCTAAGCTGCACAGACATATATTAGTCTATCTCCTTATAAAATATGAGATTATGGACTGGCTGGCTTTTGGCAAAGACCCAGCATACAATCTCTGCTAAATCTCTGTTAACTTAGAGGCTGCTGCTCACATCAAAATTTGACATCAGTGCTAACAAACAATGTGAAATTTACATATTAATTAACGCTCGGCGCACTGGGCTGAATTTAAAATGACTGGCTCCTTTTCAGCCACTGTGCCTGTCTGGCTGCCTGCCTCCCTACACAACCACAGTGCCGCCAAGCGGAGGTGAGACTTGCAGGAAGACAAAAAGCCTTGTCCACCTCCCTCCTCTTTAATGATGTCTGCTTGGCACCACAGCTTCTCTTCATCACCTCACCAAGGGGGTAATTCCTGCTACATGCACCAGTGTTGTTTCTTTGACCACTATCATGCCAGTCAAGTATCATGACTCAACATGGTGCTCTAAAACAATGGCCTTGGACAATAATTGCTTTAGATAGGCTGGGCTTTGTAAGGTGTGGTGTGTTATGCATGGCAGAGAATGATGCAATAGGGCTACACTTTTGTCAAGAGAGAGACATCTAGTCATCTCTAGCACATGCAATAGCAGCTTTGACAGGCCGGGGGTTCTGTGATGACTATTCTCTAGATAGAAGCCTGTGTGGTTCAGATGGCACAACAAGCCTTGTATAAGTGCTCTAATATAATAACACTCAGATTCCGTCTGGCATGTGACACTGTGTTTTACCACTTCATTCACAAACATACCTCATGGATTTCAGCCAGTATTGCTGGAGGAAACAGCCAAGCGCTTCAAACATCAGATCAACCAAATGTCTGTGTGCTTTTTTTAGTTTGCAGAATGCTGATTTAATAAAATGTCTTCAAAGTGGCATGTGACTCCTGCATTGTCACTGCTTGGCCTCCAAGTGACATGACACATTTTATTCCCTCCAATTACGGCTGTGAATGCATGCAAAACTGATTAGTGGAGCTCACATCCATGTACATGTATTTGAACATGTTGAACATCCAGCAGCACAAGAGGATGGGAGGCTCAGGCAATGGCTCAGAGGCTCCAAACTATAATTAGAATGCAGATCAATTGGGTAGCAGGTAATTTACCTTTAGGGAGGGAAGTCTAATTATTGTCTTTGAAAACCTAATTTGGCGTCAAACACTTCAGGTGTCTTTCCCCCTCCCCCACCCCAAGTCTCTCTCCTCCTCCTCCTCCATCTCCCCCTCGTCTCTTTAGCAGTGAGGAAGCTGTCCAGAAGCGCTGGGCTGTGCAGGCATCTTTTAGTCTTTTGTCTCTGCTTCTCTCCTCTGATGTTTACACAGCTGATAGAGAGACTCCAGGACTGTCTCTTGTTGAGATGAAAAAAAACGGTCCAAGTTTATCAAAGCGGAAGTCTTCCTCCTCCTGCAAACCATCAGCCTCATCACAAGCCTTCCCTGCTCTCCAGGAGCGCTGCTAGCTGCTTGGTGAAGGTGTGTGGCAATCGCCTGGAACCCGTCACCCTCTTGTTAAATGTTCCTAGCAGGTGAGGCTGTTGCTGACAGATGGTGTTTGTGCGCGTGACGCTCGGTCCCAGTCGGGCCTCAAACCCCAGGTAGTGACGGCTGCAGCGGCAGCCATGGCGGCGGCGGTGGTCCCGGTGGAGCGAGCGACGATGGCCCATCCAGGCTGGCGGCATATGCTCTGCTGTGGCCTACACCTGCTGAAGGGTGGGCTTTGCACCCGACTCCCTGGGTGCCACCTCGAGCTAGGGTGTTAATCACAGCTCCCTCCCACACTCCCACACTTTTGAAACTAGTAAATAACCCCACACACAGCAGAGGGGGTCCAAGCACACACACTCACACACACATAGATACAAACACAAAATATAGACACACACAGGTACATACACATAGATACAAACAAACAAATAAAACACACACACACAGGTGTATACAAACACACACAAATACACACACAAATAGACACAAACACACACAGATGCATATAAACACATACATACACATAAACCATCTCACTGGAATCAGTTCTGTGTTTTGAGTTTTCTGAGCTTAAATTTTTTCCCCACTCTTTTTCATGCTCTCTCACAGTGTGTTTATTCCTCGTCTAAGGCTTTAATAGTGGGCCTTTAGCACGATGTTAACTCCATAGCCCATCTTCCTGGGACTAGCTTTGAGCTTACCGCAGGCTTCTCGGAACAGTGCAAGCTACAGGCAACTGGAGCAGAACTGGAACACATCAAGCATGGCCAGTGTTGACTCGAGGTCACCACAGAGGTTCTTAGCTGACACACACACACACACACACACACACACACACACACAAACACACACTCACAGAGAGAGACAAACTCACAGACAAACTGTCTCAAAGTACAGGTCTGTCCAATTGGAGAGCGGTGGTGGGGCGCTACCGCAGAAGCGATGATTAGGCCGGCGCACTTGTGTGAGTGCGAGCCAGCTCAGATGGCTATGGCAACCCGGGCGAGGAGCTGGGAGCTGGCATGCTGTCACTGCCTCTCACACAGCTTCCAGCTGGAGCTCGCACTTCCACCACCACACAAGCCCTCTCCATCTTGGCTCGTCTTAGCCACCTTACGATCCCAGGGGGGACACCAGCCAAATAATATAGTTTGTTTTTGTTTTGTTTTGTTGTTTTTTTCCCTTCCTCTCCCCTCTCTCTTTCTTTCTTTGCTCTGTTTTTTTCCTCCCCCCCTCTCGAAGACAAATACAGCCTGCCTTCATGCTATAACAGCCATTACTTAATTGTGCCGGATTTTCCGAGCAGAGTGTTGCTTTAATTAAGCAGTTAATTGCAATGTAGTCCTTGATTAGCTGTGGGGGATGGGAGTGTTCAGGCAGGCTGATATGTTGTGCACACTTCAGAATCATTTACAGAAATTGAAGCTAATTTCACTCTCTGTGTCTGTTGCTGCATTAATTTAATTTGGGCTGCTTTTAGCTCATTAACACGTCTAATTAATACGTTGACATCACTATTAAGATGTCTCTTTGAAACAGGCGTCTCCAGATAATCAGGATGGAGACGGCTGACGGATGGAGTGAGAGACTGACTGGAGAAATGAGAGAAAAAGAGAGAGAGAGGGAGGGAGGGAGGGAGAGAGAGCGACAGAGAGAAACGCTCTGTTCCACTAAAGGCAGTAGACAAGAGAGAAAAATACAGGCAGAGTGAAAGAGAGAGAATGTAAGGGAGGGAAGGAGGAGAAAAGCAAGAATAGAGGGAGAATATGACAGAGGTGAAGAGCTGGAAGTGGAGGGAGAGAAAGAGAGGGAGGAGGGAGGAAATGGAGAGAGAGAGAGAGGCTTCTCAGCGTGCTCATTTGTAAATCACTGGAGGAGGATGATTGTAGACACTAATAGGGCTTGGTGGCAGACTGGTGAATTGAAGAGGAAAGGGGAGTTGATTGTTTTAAATTTGATTGAGGTTGGAGCACATGTGCTTGCATGCATATGTAGATGTGCTCTGTGGGTGTGTGCATGTTTATTTGTGTGTGTGTGTCTGTGTGTGTGTGCACATTTGCCTATTTGTACGCATGTGTCAATTTTCATGTGTGTATGCACATTTGACTCTGTGTGTGTGTGAGTATATTTAAATATATATGTGTGCATGTGTCAATGTTAATGTGTGCGTGTGTATATACATTTGAGTGTGTGTGTGTGTGTGTCTTTGTGAGCTCAGGGAGAGCTGGTGGTGGGGTTGCTGGTACAGGCCAGATGCTGTACACAGCTGAATCTCACGCCTGACTGCCTCTGTGTTTGGGTTTGTCACATTAATGAGCAGAATTTAGTGACTATGGGAGAGCAGTCCTCAGGGTAGGGCTCCCATCCAGTTCATCACACTGGCATCAGTCTCCTCTCCTTCCCAGCCCAACCCAACCCAACCCAACCCAGCTCAGACACCTCCAAGAGTGAAAAAGACTAAACTATAGTCATTTAGCCCTGCTGTTTGCCCAGGGTATTTAATGCCAGATATTTCCTCTAAGTGTTTTGTCTTTAACACCCCCGCCCCTCCATACTCTCTCTCTCTCTCTCTCTCTCTTTCTCCTCCCATCTCCTGTGTAAGTTCAGGAGACTGGAGTCTTCTTAGGGGCCACAGATATCTGTGCTAAACTCCTGTTAGAAGCAAGCAGAGGTGAAAGCTGGACATAAGCTTTGGACAAGACTGGGAGCTTCATCTAAAATGTTGAGTATATATTCCACTGTCAATTAAGCCTAGCTTTAATAAGCCTGGCTTTATTAAGTAGCAGAGGCCACAGAGAGGGAGGCTTCACTTGATTGGTGCATCACATGCTAGAATGAGTACGACATTTGGATAATGAAATAGTATGATATACTGTATGTCAGCGCATATCCTACTTCAGAGCCTGTGTCCTTTAATTATTTGAGCGTAATTAATTTTGTTCCTAATTAATCATTAAAAATGCATGATCAGCCAAATTCATGACAAGCTTCCTGAGAGGTCTTTGATGATGCCACTATTTACCCAGACGAGTGTTTATTTACTGGGGATGGTCTCAGGATGAGACGGTGGGTGTGTGGGGGGCGTGATTGACTCCCTCTGCATTCTCCATCAGACCACTGCACATCAAGAGCCTGTTAGTGCTGTAAAAGCTCTAGTTATTTAACAGATAAATCAATGTTCACCCTGTGTGTGTGTATGTGTGTGTGTGTGTGTGTGTGTGTGTGTGTGAGAGAGAGAGAGAGAGAGAGAGAGAGAGAGTGAGTGAGCAAGTGTATTTCTATACGGGGAAAAAAGCTTTTTGTTTTTTGAAGGATGCTCTCAAATCAAAGGTATGATTAACATGAGGTATGAGGCAGTGAAGGGGAGGGGGAGAAAGTAAAAAAAATAAGAAAAGAGAAAAATGTGTGTGTGTGTGTTTGTGTGTGTGTGTGTGAGAGAGAGAGAGAGAGAAAGAGAGAGAGAGAGCCTTCTGTTTAGCACTTCATTAAAAACTGCCTCCGAAATAAGAGTCACGAGGGAGGCGAACTCGGCGTCATGTGTAAAAGCTATCAACAGCTGCATCAATTAACCCCCCTGTCCCTGGGGTCCCATTAGTCGAAGGAACACCCTTTAAAATTGCATATGGTTCAGATTAGGCTTGGCGTGGTTTACGCCCATAGATTGCCTTATTTGCTTTACATATAGATTTCCACAACAAATGCAAAGAAGCTTCCTGATGAAGAAAAAAATGGGGGGGTGGGTGGGGGTGGTGCTCACATGAACATCTGTTTAGCTGCTACTGAGATGGAGAGCACCATATGCTATCATATATATTTCCATCCATTCAGTAGGTGAATGGATATGTTGTTCCTTAGCCAGCTCTAGGCATCTGAGAGCATTGATGGCTTTAGCTTAACACTACTGCTTTTCAGAGCAGACTTCCACACTCAGCTAGGCCCGATAGTTCTAGGGCTGTGTTCTGTCCTTGGGGCCCTGTGTGTTCTAGTGCTGTGTGTTGTTCATGGGCCCTACGTGTTCTAGTGCTGTGTTCTGTCCTTGGGGCCCTGTGTGTTCTAGTGCTGTGTGTTGTTCATGGGCCCTACGTGTTCTAGTGCTGTGTTCTGTCCTTGGAGCCTTGTGTGTTCTAGTGCTGTGTGTTGTTCATGGGCCCTATGTGTTCTAGTGCTGTGTGTTGTTCTTGGGCCCTATGTGTTCTAGTGCTGTATTCTGTCCTTGGGGCCCTGTGTGTTCTAGTGCTGTGTGTTGTTCATGGGCCCTATGTGTTCTAGTGCTGTGTGTTGTTCTTGGGCCCTATGTGTTCTAGTGCTGTGTGTTGTTCTTGGGCCCTACATGTTCTAGTGTAGTGCAGGTGCATGCAGCTGGCCTGTGGCCACATGAGCATTTCTGTGAGCTGCTGCACACTTATGGCCATCTTCTCACCAGGGGGATCTTAAGACCAAGGGCCAATCTAAGGAATCTTTACAAGCAGTGACAGCATCAGTGGGGAACCCTTTTAAACTTGCACTCACTTGGGGTTGAGTTATTACAGGCCCAGAGTGGTGATCCACACGCCTCTTTTGTCTTGTTATTGAAATAGTAAATATTATTGGATCTATATGGTACTCCCTGCCAAATGCATGCAATTTACCTCCCTGGTTGTATCCATGTGTAAACCACACACAGCTCACTGAAGGCAAGGTTATTTTTAATGAGGCTTTGTGTCATTTTTGTGGAAATGTTCTACCATCACTGCTGTCATTGTAAGAGAGGGAAACGGCAGTGTATAGCCAGTCTCAAATGTGTCTAGTTACACACGGGTGCTGGTCATTATTACAATTAAACATGAAACAAGAGGACAATATTTCATATTAATGTCCTTTCAGCTCAAAAGGTTCAGATCAATAATTTGCAATGTGAAAAACCTCCTCTGAACTTTTAAAACACAGACACTATGTTTCAACAAATTCACTTTGGATATGTTCAATTAAGCGCATTTGCATTAAATCCACCATTTGAATAAAAGTATAACTGAGTGTTTTCTAACAACAACGGCAGGGGAAAAAAAAACTTCATGAATGTTAATGCGACTTAATGGAACCAACGAGACATTTCGAGGGCAGCATTAGTACATAAAATGTGTACTACAGATGCACACACAAACAGTCCATTTCAAATGGAGGATTTATAAAGACATGCCTCCATCTCCAAATGTTCCACTTCCAGTAATCTCAGGTATTTTCAGGCACACTAAATCAGAGCACACTGGGCCTGTAGTGTCAGTATGATTTTTTCAGATTTATGGGTATACATATCCCAGCTTATCTTGTCATTGGAATATTCCAGAGGGGGTCCATGAAGGGTTTTAGAAAATGCACGTTAAAAATGTAGCGTAAATATTATATTTTAATATTGTGGGTGACTCGGAGGTGTGGCTGATTTTGCCAGCTTTCAAAAAAAGCTACTATGTGCAACAGAACAAAGGGTGAGCAGTCATCTGACTAACACATGCGACTCTTCTCCCTCAGTAAGCACTGACAATGCGACTCAGATGCATTAACAAACCCCCAACCAAATCAAGAGTAATAAAATCATTCATTTTGGTTAATGAGGATATTAACAGCAGCGGTGGTGTTTAAGCACAAACAAGAACAACAACATTAATAATTGCAACTCTCTGGTGTTTGGTTGATGTAAGCTTTTAATAATTAACAAGTCTCTGTCTTATTCCCTAGAGGCTGCACTCCTATTATCCAACCAAGTAACAAACCAGTAATTGCTCTGCCCCTGGACAGTCAAAACAGTCATCTAAGGATGTCCCCGGGTCTAAAAAATTATAAGACTCCGTTTCAATCATTCTATTCCCATCCAGCTGCTGTTCCAGACGCGACAGGGAAACACAGTATTTTGACTTGTTTATTTCCCATTTCTCCCTTTCATTAGAGGATTACTTCTTTTTACCTCCTGTGTTTACATATTAACACTAATCCAATTGAGTCAACAAGGGCACTTAGCATTGGCTGAGAACTAGGGGGACTTAGAGGGGAGGGAGGGGTTATTAATTTACCGTTTACTCCAGATTTTCAGCTTACAGGGCCACGGTTTCCCAAACATCTGTTATGACAATCGCAGAGAATGGTGAAGCGGCGGAGCCTGTGTTGTGTGTTGGGAAACATTTTCAAGGGTCTGACCCCAGCGGCAGTTCAGTGACATGCCTAGAGAGGGCGCCACGGAGTGCCTTTCTTGTATACAAAACATGAGCACTTACATTTCATCTGAACATCTAAGATCACAAGTGCAGGAGCCAGATGACATGAAACCCACAAAGCAAAACATGGCCTCCCTACCAAAGCTCAGCTAGACTGAAATGTTTCCAGAGTTGTTGGTTTGATTTAACAGGGCCATATTTAACGCTAATGAGGATGTTGATCCTTTGCTTTCTCTGTGAACCCTCTCCCTTCCCATCATCCCCATGAAAGCAGTCATGATCTTTGACCTTAGGGACATGCCCTGTCAGCTGAAACTAATTAGAGTTTGTTGACGTGTAACTGTGCTGTCTAATGACACAACTAGGAGACTTAAATGACATTTTGGCTTTTTATATGTGGGATTACGAGGTGATTTGGCCTCATCACATTTGGACCAAAAACGTTTAACCAAAGAAGAACATTTTTTTGTTCAAGCTCAAATGAAGTGTTCAACTTTTTGCATGTCTTCCTCCAGTCCATTTTCCCCACCACAATCAAAGGGCACTGTAGAATGAGAATGCACAGCTGAACAGCTTAAAAATCACTTTGCCAAGTGTTAAAGGTTCATTAGATCCTTTCAAATGTTCACTCCGAATTCTCTATGTCAACTTGATGTGGGGTTGCAAGGGGTCACTGTAAGTGCATGAAAGGAGACTACTGACAGTATATATGCTTGATTAGTGCAGTATTGGCGCTGCACTTGCGAGGAGCTGTGCTGTGATTTAGCTTGCCGTTTTACAGCTTTTGCTAACAGCGGTCTAAAACGTTGAGCAGACACCTCTGCTCTTCCACTCATCCATTACTGAATTTATGCAACGCATGGCCTATTGGCTCCCCAGCACACCAATATTTGTGTACTTCTGCCATTTATCCTCCCCTAATTAGTCAGCGATCAATGCTGCAATTGATTTAGCAATACGCTCTGCACTTTTAGTGGAGGTGTCATATACTGGAACAGCTTGCCTCTGCAACCATTTGTGCCTTAATACACTGCAAAGGGCCGTTCACTTGAAGGAGGGGGTATTTGGGAGGGGGGTGTTGTTGGTAAAATCCTACCCCTGCTGTTGCTGGCTTTTCAACGGGCACTCTGTGACATGCTCTGTTTTTGTCAGAGCTTGTGCTCAGACAGAGTTTTTATCATTAATCATTAGTCACTCTCTCCTCCTCTCCTTCAGGGCTAGAGGCTGATGGCAGCTAATTAAGTAGTGGCGGGTGTCAAGGATGCTCGGAGACTTTCCTTTTTCCATCATAACCGCCGAGGCGCCTGGGCGGCTAAACCTGGCCACAGAGCCACTGAGCGAAAGTGCTTTCATCATCCACTACCTCCATCACGGCTCCATGGAGGCCCCAATCAATGCACAAGGCTCACCTGCCTCGGAAGAAAAGCAAAACAGCATTCAAGAGACGTTTATCCAATGCGACCTTGCATGAAGATGGTGATTTGCTCATGAAAAGGAGTAAATTAGGCATCTAAAGAAGGGTTGCATGAAGTTTAATAGAAAAGGGGTTGTGTTGTGTGTAAAAATTATGTTTTTTTTTTTCTTGAAGGTGTTTTTTTGGATCAGTGAATTCACGACACACAGTGGCTACATTTTCATATTGTGACAGTGTTTAGAGGATAGAATGGTGACTGAGAGAGGTCCTTTGTGTGTGGTAGGCCTACTCCAGCAAAGTAACACCCATTAAAAGCTCATTTGCACCGTTAGGCAGCTCATTAATGCATTGGCTGGTGAAATCACACCAATAGAGCTGCGTGTAACCCCAGGGCACTGGCAGGAGCGGAGGGTGCAGTGTGCCAGTGCAGTCACCACAATCCCTCATTTGCACTGCAAAACAACTCGCTGCTACCCACTCCTGTGTTTCTGCCTTTATTTACATTAGGGAGCAACTGGCTGGACTAAATGAATGAGTGAATGAATGAGTTGGTGAATGCAGATGCGAATGAATGAGGGTAGAGTAATGTGTGCTTGCTTTCAAACTGCCCAAAACAGGCATAGGATATATTTTCAAGTCTTTCCACGAATCAGAAAGAAAGAAAGAAAATCACATTCCCCTGCCCAGTGTATTCATAACTGATAAAACCTTTTAACTACATTGAGCAAATATTTATTTGTAATTTTATTGAGTTCAACCAAACAACAGCAATAACAACAAAAAACACAATGATGTTATTATTACTATTATTGATAATAGTATGCCTAATAGTATTCATATTCATATCTGTATTATTATTATTATTGTTATTATTATTATTATGCAGACATACAAAGCACCAGACAGTTAAGAGGAATACGAGTTCATGTAATGACAAAGACCCTTATTAGCCTACCCTCTTTCCCCATGTACGCAACGACATGACACCTCCAGGCCAGGCAGGTTGCAGTTCAGCCTTCCTCCAGCAGATGCCAGTTTCTCTCTCCGTCCCTCCGCCCTCCCCTTCCCAGTGGACCGTTCTGTCTCGGGTCTCAATGAATTTCCCTTTCTTTTCATCACTCGCTGATGTCCAGCTGCTCCTGTCAACACCTTCTTACAGCAGGCAATTCATCGCTACACACTGGCAGCTGAGACCCCTGCGATGAACTTCAATCTGCTATCCGCAAAGGGGGCTGCACCCTGAGTTCGGCTAATCAAGGGAAACTCCCCTTCCAACGGGGAGGGGGTGTACAGACAGATTGAGCCCAAGTTTACCCCATAATTATCCTCTCATTGCCCCTGCGCAGCAAGCTGATGCCAGTGAGTGTGGTAAGCGAAGTAATAAACTCTGGTAACTATTGTTCCTTGGCCATCAGTTCATATATTCACCCTCCCATTGTAGGAAAAAAGTGCGTCAGAGTCAACCACCACGCGGTATTTACAAAACAACTCTAAGAGTATTTGTTATTATTTTAAAAGGCACAGTGATATGGAGAAATATTTTCCATGCCTGTGTGCGATAACGCGGCGCAAATGTCTCTTGCCGGGGGTTTTGATTATTTCCAAGTTGGTAGGAAACAGCCCCCGGGGGTATTTCTGGGGCCCCTCCGAATTTTATTAAAGCCTTTGCCGCAGCTGATTACTTGCAGCGAGGTGCACAGGTTGGCGCATTTTAGGAGTGGAGTGCCGCCCTGGCAGGGTCATGTTTAACATGTCCACAGGCAATCAATTCACCTTAACCCCTCGTGGTACTTCAGCCTTCTCCACCTAAGCTGTCCTTAATAACCAAGCAATGGTGAATTACTGATAAGGCGTTGGGGTCTCTGACCTATATATCCTCCCCTCTATATATTGGGAAAAAATCCATCCAAGAGAGAAATGTACCTTTTTAAATGCACATCGTGAAATTAAATAAGCTGGGAGATGGAAAGATGGCAAAATTCTATTTTAGAGTGTGGACTTTTTAAAGTATGTTTGTACAGCGAGGTGAGATGACTTGCATCTGAAAATGACTACTGCTCAAAAAAAAATGACACATGATAGTTTGGGGCTGTTCCATTCATGGTATATTGATTGAATTCGGAATACTACATGGTCACAACAGCAATGGTAGTGTCAAACATTACTGAAAGCAAAATGTTACATAAATGCAAGCGATTTGTCCCCCAGAGGTCCTGTAAAAAGGTATATATTTTTTTAATTTGAGACCTGGTTCTATGTTAACCTCCACTGCCAATATGCCTAATTGTGTTTTGCAGAAATGTTTCAGGCATGATGTGTTGTTTTTATCACAGGTAAATTTGCCTGGGTAAAGGCAAGGTATAGCCAGTGGTGTAGTTGTAGACCTGCAACCCCTAGCAACTAAGCAGCACTTCTCATAAGACATCTGCCTTTTGCAGGTATTGCCTGAACAGGGATGAAAGCTAATCTGAAAATGGTCTTGACTGAGCAGGATGTCAGCCCACTATTAGGTCCAGGGGAAAGCAGGTGTGGCCTGGTGGGAAGAGGGAGAAAAAAGGTCATAGGCCCAGGCAATTACGTCACGAGCCACAGAGCTGAGACGAGGAGCGAAGCAAGGTGAAGGGAGGAGTGGCGCGGTGCGACGCGGCGCAGCGTGGCATGCGTGCGAAAGGCGTCCGAGGAGGAAAGCTCCGCTCAGCCTGGGGGTCAGATGCCAAAAATGTAAAAGCTCAGTGGTTGTTTAGCAGGTAATTGAAAATCTATATTTCAAAGCAAGCAGGGCCGTGTGTCACATGAGCCAGAGAGGAAGTGACAGTTTATTTTGGAGCAGAGCGCGCAGGGAACCTGGCAGAATGACAGAGTGTAACTAGGGGTGGTGAGGAGGTGGGGGATTCAGTGTGTGAGTGTGTGTGAGTGAGTGTATGTGTGTGTGTGTGTGTGTGTGTATGTGTATGGGGGGGGCAAGTGGCTATTGCTTGTATGCATAGTTTACATGTTTCTCATTGCTCATATTTACAGTAAATGCATGCTGTTATATTCTGTAATCCTATGATGATCGATGGATATTCTGTTGAGAAAAAAAAAAACAAACATAACCAACTCTTAGTCCCTTCTGCAAAGATTTGCCTCATAGATTTTTGAAGCACAGACAGAGAGAGTTTTCCCTGCTATTTATTTTAATTTTTTAAGTAGCCTAATTTGAGTTTAACTCGAGGTCCACTACTGTACACAATGTTATGGGCAAGAACATTCTAGAAAAGATCTACATGAAAATGATGTATTGTTAAAGCAGTGATTCAGTGGGTGCACCATATTTCTCTCCGTGTCACTGACCCCTGTGTAGGTTTTTACCTAACAAGCAAGTGGAGAGTTCTACATTTGCCCCTATTTGACAGTGACTAATTGCGCTAAGGATGCGTGGTGCTTGTTAGGCCAGAGGAAGTTTCCTTGCCTCCTCAGCCAGGCTAAATTCATTATTCTCCCCTCGACCGTTCACTACACTTCATCTAGTTAAGGCCAGAGGAGAAACTCAGCAGCACAAACCCGAGTGAACATTCTAATGTGTGAGAAAGGACGTTACAAAAATGTAAAAAAAAAATCCTCACACAGAAAAGCAGTTGATGATGCAAACCATTGGAAGATCCAACCATTGGATTGTTTTTCTTTTGAGTGCGGTTTGTGGTGACTGCTGGCGTTAGCTGCAGCGGTGGACTGTGGCTTGAGTGCACATGTGAGGAGCCATTGGTTGGCTCATGAGGTGTTGAGGAGAGGTAGTGGTGATGGTGATTTGAGCAGGGCGGTGATGAGCCGCTATGGAAACGCTCGGCGTGTCGGTGCCGTTTCAGCTGTTCTGTCTCTTCTCCCCCCAACTGACCGCTGCCGACCCCCTCCAACCCCACACTCGTTTGGTCGGAAAGAGGAGACACTTTCACCTGGGCATCTGTCGGGGTCGCCGCTCTGTTTGGACAAAGGAGGAGACGGGGGGTGTCAGAGACGCTTGTGGAACATCAATCTTGCCCAGTGTCTGAGTCTGCCATTACCTGCCTGCTGTTTTCTCATTCACGTTCTTGACTTAGACTGAACACACACGCGGGGGTCCGCCAATTAAATCTGAGAGGCCATATACGCTCCACTTGCGTGAGCCTGTGTATGTTTAACAGGGCATATACAGGACTCTCCACTCTGAGAGCCTGGCCTGACACACACGCACAGGCAGATGGGCCAAGCAGGCGGTTTGGTTGTGTGTGAACGGTGCCAGGGTTTGCCCAACCTGACAAAGCGTATTTAATGGAAGATGAGGGTTTGTACTGACCCCTGGAAAGAGGCGTGGCCCCCTTTCCATCTATTGCATGCACACACACAACACACACACACATACACACACACACACACACACACACACACACACACACAAACACACCCAGGCTTGTCCAGTTCTTTCCACCAGCCCAGTCCGGCCCAACCCAACCCAGCTGAGCTGAGCTGTGCTCTGGCCAAGGCCCCATGTGTGTCCTCGGCCAGGTCTGAGCGTTTAAATTTCAAACTGATTTGTCCTGCCCTCTCAATAATAGATGAGAGAGAGGCGGTGGTGTGTGGGGTCTCTTCAATAAAGCACAAAACTCCCTCCTCGCTTTAATTAGCGAACAAAACGCCCAGCCTGCCGAGGACGCGCCAGCTCAAGCACTGTGTTGGTAATTAAAACTGAAACCAGGAAAAGGAGAAGGAGGGGAGAGAGAAAAGGGCTCTATTTTTATCGGCCCAGGCTGTTTGGTGCCGAGTGCCCATGGAAGGCACTGCAATAAAGAGTGATAATGAAGGTGTGAGACCTCAGGGGGAGGAGAAGGAGGGAGAGAGAGTGGGGGGGCGTAGATGGAGGGGAGGAGGAGGGGGATGCGAACTGAGCACGCTCTCTACAATGGCTGCGCTCACACCCAGGCTGAAATGCGGCGGGCAATTAGAAGGAGGTAGCGTGCAGGCCGGCCACCAGAGATTAGTTAACACCTCAGGAGCTCGTGCTTCACGACAGGCACATGCTTGTTTTTTTTCTTCTTCTCCTTCTTTCTTGTCTCTCTCTCTCTCTCTCCACCCTCTCCACCCCTCCATCCCTCTATCACCATCCCAGTCTCTCTGCTGCCTTAGTATTAGAACAAACTAATACCTTAATGATGACAGACTGTGACTCATTTCATTCAATTGTGGCTTTTTATGGTAGGTGGCAATGCCAGGGTGGTATGTGTGTGTGTGTGTGTGTGTGTGTAGCCTGGTGTGTGTCTGCTCCTGGATGGACAGAGGTAATTATGTTGTGTTTGTTGTTGATTGGTTTGTCTGTCACCCTTTTGAGCTGGTGTTGCTGGTAGTCCTTAAAGCGGATGGTTTGAGTCATTGAGCTCAAGTTCTCTCTCTCCCTCCCTCTCTTTCTCTCTCTCTCTCTCTTGTTTTTGCCGAAAAATGACACTTTTTACCCCCCTCCTAATGTATGGGTTTTAAATCCTTGACAAGCCACAGCTGAATGCTGAAGACCTTAAGATTTAATCCAAAAGACATTGTTAATAGAGGCCACATATGAGCTGTTAAGCCTGTATATTCATAATGTTATATAATTGGAGTCATAAAAAGGCAATTAACTTCACCTCGAGTCACAAATTACACTCGCACACAGGCACACACACACACACACACACACTCACTCACATACACACACACTCATGTACACACATAGAGACTCATAGGTGCTAAGAAATAAAATTTAATAAAAAGTAGTTTATCATACATGTGTTTAGATATATGTTCATATTACTTATAGAAAACACTATCTCATTGAATCATATATATATTTGTCATTTTAGAAATGCAAGGAAATTAATGTCACAGATACTGTCTGTTCTCTGGTTCTCTCATTCTCTCTCTCTTTCTCTCTATTTCTCTACCCCCTCCCCAATCCCCCTCCTTCTCATTTATCCTCCCTCTCCCCCATCCTCCCAGCAGAAGAAAAGGATTTTGCCAAAATATTTGCTTTAAGGAAAATAACAACAGTTAAACATAATATTGGATCAGTCAAATTCGAGCCATTTAAATTTGAATGCTGGTGAAGTGGAGGTGGCAGACATTGTTAAATATGATGCTTGAATGAAACTCTAAACCTTCCAATACCTCTAAGCAATGTACCTGAGTGAGATGAATTAACAGTAAATGGTTCCTTCTCTGTGTGAGTGTCTTCCAATTTAAAATCTCATTATTCGTATAAGATCCTGAACAAGGTGACTCTTAGGATAGATCGAATAAGTGAAGATAATCTTACCGGCCAGTTTTATGCAAATAGGAAATGTATTGAATCAACTAAAAGGAGAATGGGGAATCAAATAAGCTAATAAAGCTGGGCTAGGTTAAAAAAAACCCAGCTTGAATTGTGTCTTCACACATAGCTCATCGGCACACAGCTTTTGTGCTATTGTTTGAAAAGTTACCAGATGTATTCTTCCAATCGGCTGTCAATTTAACTTGGCTGGTCTTTGTCAACGAATCCCCAACAAGACGTGTGAGTTTCACTCTCCTTTATGCAGAGAGACCGGAGTAGTTTTAGGCCGCATGTAAGAGTTGAAGATGATGACGTGAGAGACGGGCCGCTCGACTCAGAGCTTGACTTGAGCGCCTTGATGGGCTCACAGTTACAGAGGCACCCTAGACATGAATAGATGGTAGAGTGTCCCATTTATATATATGCATGGATGGGTTCAAGTGCATTCATAATTCATGATATAAATAATGTAAGATTCATTACAAAAGGAGGTGAACTTTGACTGTGCCCCCCCTCCTCCACCGACTGAGGGAATATAAAGTTAAAATATTAAATGATGCAATTTGTTCTTGACCCAAAGGGGTGAGCTGAAATGACAATACAATCATATAATTATATCATAACCTTCCTATATAGCTTGCAGACAGGATGGCTTATACAAGGCCACGCATGTGATTAAGTGAGAAAACTGTTATATTTATTAACCTGGTAGATTAACCTTGCCTAGTGACCATACAAAGCTTATTTAATTTGTATTTTTTTTCTTCCTCTCGCTGCACTTATCTGCCAAATTCGCCCGGTTAGCGAACGTTGGGTTTGTTTGTTAGGCTATTTGGTTTAAGCTCATTTCAGAGATTACAGCCATCATAAAACAGTTTGCTCCAATCACTCCCAGTGCACATGTAGAAAAAGTCTTGAGCTAAACACAAGAAGACGCTTCTCAGCATTTTTCAGTTTCTGGTAAATGTTCTGAGCTGAAGTAATACCACACAAAGAATCCTCCACTCTGTTTTTTTTGTACTGTGGATTTGCAAAGATTTATTGCAAAGACAGCTGTGTGTCAACTGCTCTGAGCCTCTACCGGCCCCCCATCACTCCATCTTAGAGCTCCTTTGAACACTGGTGTACTTCACTCCGACTTGGTGACATGCCGTGTGAATCTGTAGACGTGAAATTATACACATTTTAAGCACAACTGCCTGGCATTAGGGAAGAGATGAGAGGCTGGCAAGAGGCATTGTAGATGGAGCTGAGAATCATGTACAGTGTACGACTCGAACAAATTCCCAGCATACTGCGCTGCTGCGGACCATGTGATGTGGTAATATTTCTTTATCGTCAAAGTGTCAGTGCCCAAAACCTCTCATCAAAAACCATTTTTTCTGCAATAATTGCTAGACAGTGGCACTAGAATTCTGATCACCCCTGGTCAAAAGTGTTTTTGTGGGAGCCATCACGTCGCTGTGCGGAGTTAAAAAGAGGGGCTCCCTTGTGTCAGCTATTCAGTGGTACTTTTGTGTGTTTAATCACTTTGGGGCCTGTGCTGAGTGGGAGCCAACAGTGTGGGGGCCACCTGTCTGGACCGGTGGTGATGATGGAAACCTATTAGAAAGAAGAAGTGCATTCTGGGGTGGGTGGGAGGAGGGAGTGACCGGACACCGAGGCGATTGATTAGCTAGGGCTGTCAGGGAATTACCAGAGAGGAAAACAAATCTGGGGTCAGAGATGGGCACCGCAGCCGTGAAGAATCTCTCCTTCCTCTTCCTGCTCCTGTTCCTGCCAGGGCCCAGTGCTAGGATCAAAGCCACACAGACAGGGCAGGGGGGTGGGTAGGTATCACTAGTAGCATGACTTTAACCCCCCACTCCCCTCCCCAGCCAAGACACCAGCTCACGGTGTATAAACATTATATGTGTCGCCCCCGAAAGATAAACACCCCAAGAGTTCACGGCTGGAAAAAAATCCTGTGTGCGTGGAGATGTGTGCCGTTTATCATAGCAGCGTTGAAATGAGGAGACGTAAGCCCACTGTCTCCACCCATAAAGACCTGTGGGAAGCCACCGGACAGGCAGAGGAATAGAGGATAGTGTGGACTGTTTTACACACCATGTCGTGTGGAGCAGACCAGCTTTTACATGCTGAGATATGTGAGCATACACACACACACACACACACACACACATACACACACACACACACACTCATACATACAATGCATACCTACAGTGTGGATCTATTCAAACATGCACGCATGCAACCCAATCCCCCAACACACACACACACACACACACACGGATATATTTGTATATATGTGTTTGTTTGCTCACAGTTGACAAATCTGAGACTAAATCATGTGTTTGATGCAGCTGTGTGCGAGCGAACCCCTCCTCACCTGTGCCAGGCCATCCTGTTTGATTTGGTGCTGTATTAATCACTGGGGTCAATAAAAAGCGTGGTGAATGCAAATATCCGGGGGTAGGCGTCAATAAGTAACCATGAAACCAGTGCATATTAACCTCTAAATGTCATGGGAAAACCCAATACCAAATCCATTATCCACTGATAGGTAGAAAATGCTCATATTACCCCACTGGCTCTGTAGTCTCAGTACAAAATGAGGTCCCTTGGTTGCTGCTGGTCCTGCACCTCTAAGCCACCAGTCTCCACCAGTTGTTTTCACCGTTGGCGAGTCTTGTCCAGACATGCATAGAGGGAGAGTTGATCATTTAATACTGTGCTTTCATACTATAGGTGTGCTTTTTTAACCCCACAATTTCATTTATTCCTCTCCTAGCCAAAGTATGAATACATGCGATCAAACTCTAATTTTAGTCTTTTTTTCCAGGCATTTTCCCTCTGATACTCTATTTATGAGCCCATCCTGGTAATCCATTAGAGTGATTCATGTGCAAACGACTGTTTCTGTGCATAATTTTAATGGCACCCAGCCTTTTAGCATTAACCTCGCTCACCAAGCCCTCCATTGTAAAGCATGCTAGCCTGATTCTCATCCTATCAAGTGTATTTTATGGAAATAATTTCAATATCCAGCAAACCATGGAAGGCTATGGTGAAGGTTAAAAAAAACAGTCAGACAGGCGGATATTTTTACAAAACTTCAGGGTGAGTGTGCACTGTTGATACACCACACACCATTAATCCTATTTATGACTAATTTGAGATGAGTTTTTTCTTCTTTTTGCAATTTATGCCATTTGTGCTGAAATGTGCATATAAACAGTGTAGGCGTCTCGTGCCTTAAACACCCCGCACCACCCCCACCCTTGCTGCCACTTCCACCCTCAGCTCCAAATGCCTGCGTCTGACCACAAACACCTGAGCCAAACAGCTCAGATGCGTGACAGGCGTGGGGATGAGTCGACCATGACAGGTCATGTAAGGAAACCATTGAAATGTTGATGATAAGCTGCAGAGAGAAGAGAGTACAAATCCCTGTCACTAGTCCCCCCCCCCATCCTCAACAGCCTTCAATGACGACAGCGATATCAACACAAATGTCAAACAGCGCTGGGGTGGCGGACAGGCAGACGAGTGGGGAAGCAGGATGCATGCCGTGTGGCCCGCACACACACACACACACACAGCATATGCCAGGGAAGCCAGCAGCCTTGTTGTTGCTGAGTAAACTCTGACGGGGTATCAAAGGTGACGGCAGGAGTCAGTGTAGCGATGTGGCAGTCCTCACCAGCTGGGTCGAGCACCAGCAAATCTACTGGTTGTGGAGTAGATCTGACCGACTCACAAAGACATCACCCCAGCTTGTGGCCGTGGTCTGTGTGTTTACACTGAGAGGGTGTGTGTGAGTGTGTGTGTGTGTGTGTGCATGCACTAAACCACATGCTCTGAAATGCACTGGACTTCATAAATGGCTTAGCCCACACTAGTTTACTTATTTCCCGGTGACATTTTGAAAGCAATCCTTTGATAACTTCCATGCAACCACACTTATTAAAAATCTGTGCCTTTGTACTTACAATGAGGCAACTGTGTTGTGCTCTTTAGATATTAAATGTCCAGAGAAGTAGTGAAACAAGCTTACATACCGGCTCTGAGGTTTCTCCAGCAATATGGAATTTTTTAGCATATATTACATTATGGTGATGACTGCCCCCCCCCTAAAAAGTAAGTGTGTGCTACCTCTCCCTGTTGGCAGCATTGCTATTTTGTACATTAAAAATACACAATTTGTGGAAGCATTAGGAAAAACACATTTATTTTCACAGCAACAGGTCAGTCGTCTGTGACACACTAATTAATATTTTCCTTTTGCTATTGTTTTTTTCGCAGATGAATTTATTTGTTGGTGTAACACCCTGTCAACATCGCCTTCTCCCCCCTCTTCTACTATGCGCTCTTTGATGCCATCTCATCTCCTAGGCTCAGAGCATGTGTGTACACAGGATCCATGGCTTTATTTACTCTTGCATGATAAGCTGCATTTTTTTCAAGTACTTGTCCAATAAGGAATATATATATTTCATGCTTTTTCTGTCATTACTTGGAAAAGCTCAGCAAAGCAAATGTTATTAGATTTAATCCATTAATTCCTGCATATAGACTTATGGTCCTGAGGAACACATATTGTCTGCTGCACTCAAAAGCAATTTCCTTGTTTGGCAGTCAGCTCTCTTTGGAAACCAGTGTCTGAATGGGCTACAAAATATGCACTGACATTTGGGAAAAAAGAAGATGAAAGCGAGACGCTGATTTCATTTTCTTGTATTCATGTACATGGGTTGTTCCATGGTTCCTTACAAACACTCATGGGAAGGGGGGAAGGGGTGAGGGTAAGGGGGGGGGGTTCTTGGTTGTCAGTTCTTCCAGCTTTTGTTTTGTTTTGTTTTGTCACAGGGATCAATCTGTGCCTCTCTCTTGACATCTTTATTCCACAGTTCCTTAAATGAGCGTGGTTCTGTGCTATACGTCATAGAGTGATGTGCTATACATCATACAGAGCCCCAAAAACACCAGGTAAGTGGACTTGTAGTTTCTTAGATAGCTAGACTCATGGGTAGACAATGGTGGAGACGTTCTTCACTAGCAGCTTCCTAGGTGGTGACAACTCATTCGCCGTCCCTAGATTGCCATCCACACCTTACTAGTGGATGAGGATCATCTAATCAAGACTCTCATAGCTAATCACTACTAGTGTACCCCCACCCCCCAGAAAAATTAACCTTCCAGAAAAATGAAGCTTCATGCACAGTAGATGATGTGCCGGGCCTCTGTGAGCTTACCATGAAGGACTCAATTGCATGGCCAGTGACGGACTAATCTAGCCCTGATCAGCCTGCTTAAAGTCCCATGTTAACATTCTAAATCTATGGACTCATGAAAAGACGAGTACCGGGAGATGGTTGCACTGGCATTACCCCCCCCCCCAAAAAAAAAAAAAAACACGCACACACACGCACTCTTGATTTGCAATTCCAAATCTGGCGCGTACATAAATAGGGGCTTCATGGCTACAGCATGAAACCAAGTAAGAGGAG
Source organism: Tenualosa thibaudeaui (assembly GCA_027481765.1). Lineage (NCBI taxonomy): Eukaryota > Metazoa > Chordata > Actinopteri > Clupeiformes > Clupeidae > Tenualosa > Tenualosa thibaudeaui. The sequence goes on from JAIFZK010000016.1 coordinate 8,195,787, forward strand.
GAAAAAAACCTTGAATAGATTTTGAATTTTAAAAGCAAGATCAAATGGAAATCGCACAAAGGAGGCAGCAAGTGGAATTGAAAGTGTGATACAGGAGGGGGTGTGGGGGGGGATAAAAACAGGATTAGTCACTCCACAGGCCTGGTTCCCACAGATTGCCTGAAACGGGGGAACAGATTTTAAAAGCAGGTACTGGCTGTTGACAGGTTCAGTTGTGCGCAGGCATTTTTCACCCCATTTTCAGCATGTCGTACACATTAAAGCAGACCCATGTCAAAACCTGTTTACATGCAATCAAAAGGACTGTAACATGATCCAGAGGAGTAAGCCGTTCAGCTGTAACTTGGATGATACGACAGTCGCAGGCTTTGTCTCCACACACACTCGCTTTGCTGAGAGGAAAGCAGGCAGACGAGAGGCTGATGGACGTATATCGTCTTTGCTGCTAATTAATTAGGCTTGGGACAAAACATGCCAATTATCGCTGACGATACTGATACTGTTGTTTTTCCTAACCTCTTCGAGTGTTTTCAACAGGAAAGTTTTTTTGTGTTATGGTTTTGTCAACAAATAGGTGAAGGTGCTTTTTTTCCCCCTCTCTCTGCTCCTCATGCGTCAGCAAGTTTGGAAGATTAAACAGCTTCATGTTTAATGGGATGAAGAGACATGTGCCTCTATCCAATCCCAGACCAATTGGGTGTTTTTAATGCAATTTGTCAAGTCCCAGAGCCAGTGGGATTTGTTCCATACTGTTAGATGGGGGGAGAATTACAGAGTGAATCTCGGAAGTGAATTTTGGTCGAGGAATTGCTCATCTGGCAGTATAGATACTTACTTAGTATTTAATATAGATTTGGGGGCTGGGCCCAGACATACACATGCGCCAAGATAACACACCACCAGTAGCAAAAAATATATTTAAAAAATATTGTCTTTTTGTAACATCTGTAGTCAGAAATGCACTGGAGGGTGTATATAGTCACCAAGTGTGTTGAGTTTATAGTTGTAGGCAGTAGATTGTGATCAGATGTGGCTATTCCACTAGATGTACACGAAGAAGGAGTGTTTGCACAGTCAGCTGTTTCTGGTAAGTAGAAAGCTAAACACACTGGCATGTCCTCAGAACCTCTTATTCAACACAGCACATGGATGTATTTGCCAGTGAGAAATGATGCCTTCACAGCATCCAGTATGTTGCAATGCCTTTGTAGGTGCAAAGAGCAAATTCACAGTGGATCTTGTGTCAGGTATGTCATGCAAAAAAAAAAAAAAGAAAAACAGGTCACAATCATCTTCAGAATGGGTGTTTAGTGTGTTTAGTTCATAGTGTGTGTTTTTTTTCTTTTCCATAAAGAGAGCACTGGAAGAAAGCTTGAAAGCCACTCTGGTCTGCTAGTGTGTTTCTAGAGGACACATGGGCAGTAATGGGAGAAAAGAGAAGAATGTTGGAGATGAATGTTATCACCCCATGGCTTGGAGGATGGACAGGCCAGTGAATATGTAAGTGTGATTAACCATTATTTGAATCTATGGGGGTAATTACTTGACTGATGGTCTGTTTTGTATGGACTTAACGATAAATGGGGAGCGTTTGGTTGGTAATATTATTATTATTGAAAATGTTCTATATGATTAATCATAGATTTGAAGCTACCCCTATAGCCCCCCACCACCATTACCCCCCAATGACATACAGGATAATGTTAACAAATAATTCCTCCTGAAGGGCTTCTATTAATAATTTTCATATTCTTTCCAAATATTATTCCACCCACCTGCTGGGAGAGATTCATTTTTCCCCGTTTCGTTTTGTGATCATACATTATTTAGTCCCATGCCACATCTAATAAATGATGTTGACATATGCTCCAGGAGGGAGCACTGCCTGAAAATGTTGGATGATAAGCTGCTTTGCATTCACACAGGATCCAATTTTGTCCCTATCAGTGTGTGTGCGTGTGTGTCTCTCTCTCTCTCTCTCTCTGTGTGTGTGTGTGTGTGTGTGTGTGTGTATGAGAGTGTGTAAGGGCTGCAGACAGTCCACTAGGCTTGAATATGTCCTCAGGCTTGTGATTAGTGAAAGAAGCACTGAAGGAAAAAAGAGGGAGTGAAGGAGGGCGAGAGAGAGAGAGAGAGAGAGAGTCAATTGGCTAGGGAGTTGAAAAATAGTGGACATAGCAACGCCTTATCAAAAATACAATCCAGTGTCAAACCGATACTCACAAATAGTCAGTGTTCTATTTCCAATATGACTCAATCTAAATCCATTTCTTCATGTTTTTCACAAGAAAGTTCTACTTCCCCTTTGTTTCTTCTGTCCCCACCCTGAGGGCACTAAATTGATCGGCCAGTTATAGAATCTATTGTAGGCAATAATAACACAAGTCCAAAAAAAACCCGGTCCTCTGATGATTTGTCTCATTACATCTAGTGACTGTCTGAGGATGTTTGTTCCATTTCTAGAGTTCTGTGCCCTAACAGCCTGATTAGTGAAATACTGTGGCACAAACTGAGGCTCAGGGCTCAATAAGCTGCAGTCCAAACCCTCTGTGGACACTCCGCAAGGACCCACTGGAGGAACCAGGAATCACTGGGATGGATCCCTGATCTCATTACTGAGGATGTGATGTGATATTAGCCTGTATGTGTTTGTATTTGTTGTTTATGTAAAATCTATTAAAATAACAGATTTGTATTTAAAATAATAATAATAATAATAATAAATACTTCTGAAGCTAGCACAGTGTTTGGTGTCCAAATGGAAATAGAGTTGGAAAACACTGGATAAAATGTTTCCCTTTGACTGTGCAAATGTTTTTCTAAACACTGTGGCAGATCGGGGCGGTTTCAGAACCTTCCACCCTGAGAATCAATGCAATCAATTCCTCCCCACCGATTGTTTGTTATTTTTCTGCTGACCACACTTCAAGGATTAATATTTGATTAGCCTTTAGGAGAGGAGGAAAGTACTTATTAACCTTATTTGTCAATCTGTCAGTGCCACTCTCTCTCTGTTGGACCTTGCTGCAGGGAGAAACCGGCTGAGAAGGAGGGGAGTGAGGGGGAGAGGAGAGGGGAGAGGAGAGGAGGGGGGTGTTTTAATTTCCTCAACTGCCTGTCTCTCTGGGTAGTTCCCCCGTAATTAGCCACTTGGGCTAACATGCAATCATACCACGGTGTCATTTTTCCACCACTGTAATCTGATCATTTAAAACTCTATCCTCCAATGAGGTATCAGGACAACAAATTGAATGTATATATTAAATTAGCTGGAAGCAGATTATGGAAATGATCATAATATGTAAACTGGATATGAAGAAATCCTCTTGCTCTAAGTGAAAATATTGGAATAGCAATAAATAAAAGATATTTCAAGCACCACTTCCTGCAGTAATATCAGGCTTCCTGTGGTGCTGTCTCAGCTTCATACTCAAGTCATTGTCAGTGACATTCTTTCTGATCATTTAGTATGTACAGCAGGCTCCTAACTAAACACACTGGCTCATCCTCACTCCCAGCCCCTGTTGTTCATTAATAGAACACTGAGGCCCTGCTGTCTGTGGCAGATCAAAGTGATGTGGAGTAGTGAATCTGCATTGATCCTGGCTGATGAGTAAATCTGGGGCCCACACACTGCGCCGACATCTCTCCAGCCTGCCACCCACCCTCAGGTCCCCGCTGAGGGTAAATCACCCTCTTTTCATGGCTCTAGTCAGCGCTAATGCCACACACTCCAAGAGAGGCAAATTAGTTTGTTTACAGTTATTGTACTATTGTTTTTGCATCAGCATCTCCATCTCCATTGGTCGGGCATCACTTCATCCAATCACCCCATCCTCGTAAAGGCTGTTTCCTGAATGGCGGGGGGAAATCAGTGAAAAAAAAGAAAAGAGTCTTCAGGTACTCTCTTCATTCACTCCCTTTCATCCCACATATATACAAATTGGAGTTTTAAGTGCTGTAGTGATCTGCCGCTGGTCACAGTACCTGCAGTAATTGTATGCATTTGTAGCCTCTGGATACTCATTGTGTGACATTATTTTGAACTGTGGATGGGTTTTGGTTATTAGTAACATGGGTATGAGCTCGTCTAAAGCAGAGCGTATGTTACAATCCAGGTCATTGTCATTAGCTGGCTAATGCAAAAAGTGAGTGTGTTCCATTTCTCCAATTGAACACTGATAAGTAAGGTTCCACACCAGACCTACCTCATTTTCCATTACTCATTTTAATTAAGTCTTCTGCACAACACAGAAATTGACTGTTTGTATAATTGTTCATTATGGGTCTTGTTTTCCCACAATGGATAGATTAAAAAATCCCTAAATGGAAGAATTTAAGAAATGATTACCCTTTTCATCCCCAGTATATAATTGCTTACTGCTGGAGCAGGGACATGGAAGGCGTGCATGGGTTGCATGTGAGTAATGCATATTGAAACCGCTGCTGTGACGAAGTTTTCAAAAAATTGACATCAGATAAAAACAAAATGTGGATTTTCACAAATAGCTTTCTCTGTGCTCCCTCTTAATGACCAAAGAAGAGCTTTTTACCAGCAAATACTGGGCACGCGGCTGCCACAAGATGCCACCGGTGAGTGCTTTAATTAAGCAGCCGAAGAGGAGAAAATGGACCAAATTAATGAAATCCACCCGTATGGAAAACACATTACTCTTCACTCACTGCTACCTGAATTTATTAAATACAATTAATGCGACTCAGGGGCACCCACGTGCTAGCTTCCACTCAAGTGCGTGTGTGTAGTCTGGAGTGATTCTGTGTCTGTGTGTGTGTATAAGTGTCTGTTGTTTGCTTTATTGTTTCAAGTCCACTGCTGCTTTTGTTAGAGCTGGAGGGTGGAGTTGACTGGCAGTGATAACCTGTGATGACGCCCCAGTGTACAGTCTGGGCCCCCAGCAGCACCCCCTCTCTGTAGGCCAGCATAGAGCAGAGAGCACACGTAGCAGAACACACAGCACAGAGAAGACAGCAGAGCAGGCGTTATCTGGGATCACGAAGCCCTGCACTAGCATAGCTCTCGCTTTCACCAGCGTCCCCCAGTCAGCCGTGTTAATTACAGATCCTTTGATGTGATAGAAGGCGGCCCTGTTGAGATTGATTACTCTTTGAGCTAAGTTGTCTACCAATTACTTAGACAATTAGCCAACTAATTAAAATACTTACCCACTGCATTTGAAAGGGAAGAGGAGAGGCGCCACCAGCGTCTCCCTTGACATGTGAGCTGCCAAGGATTCACCCAAATCACTCGCTCTTCATTTTACCCCTCTATCCATTTTACCCCCACTTTCACTCTCCTTGTCTGTCTCATGCAGCTCTCAACCCCTCTCCTCTTTTCCTGAAACACCCTCTTTCTCTCAACCCCCCTTCTCTATCTCATACCAGCCTTCTTGCTCAGCCTCCCTCTCTCTCTCTCTCTCTCTCTCTCTCTTTCTCTCTCTTCCTCCCTCTCTCTATCTCAAATGGTGGAGAGGAGATGCAGGTTAACACACTGAGTGTGTGTGGGGCTAAGCAGACAGAGATGACCCGGTAGCTGTCAGTCTGCTCGTCTGGCCCCTGGCCCTCCGCGAGGGGGACGAGCATGTGGGAGTGACAGATTCGACCTGTGTTATTTTCCTCTTGATTGTCTCTCTCGGGCGGTGGCAGTGGCGCACAGCACTAAACTTTAGCAGCAGGCTGCGGCAGGATGAAGAGGTTAAGCAGAGGTGATCATCACAGAGCAGGGTCCAGGGGCTCGGCTAATAACACTGTGTCCGTCTCATGTAGCGCACACTGCCCAAGACAATCCTGCCTGTGCTGTCTGTTTGCCCTCATCTCTCTCGCTCTCTCTCTCTCTCTCTATTGCACACAAAAATAACATAGGTATCTGCTATTGTTTCAGTAGCTGAGTCCAGCCTTTGGCTCATAAACACCTATTAGACAAGCTGTGGCAAAAAAGGTCATTAGCCATTTCATCCAAGTCTTGTCACAAGTCTTAACACATAATAATGTAGGGTTCACAAATAATGCATATTTCTATAGGTCTCACTCTCTATATGAGTGTGTGTGTTGAAGGAAATATATTCCTGTATTCAATGAAATGCTTGCTAAATGCTTCTTAAAGGCCCACTAGGGTTAGTCATACAGCCATTCATGGCAGCATTCTTTATGTTTTATTGATTGGCTTATTTATATGAAATACATTTGCCTGTTTCTTTCTATTAGCGTGTCATGGCCGCTCAGCGTCCCTTTGATGGGATTGTCAGGCAGGCGAGCGGGCGGGCAAGAGTGGCGGAGGCCCGGCTGATTGAAGTTGCCAGGGCAGCTCGGATCGAAAGGGCCCCATCTGATTAGGAAGGGTCTGAACTCTAAGCGATCCAACTCTTCAGCCTCATCCTCTAATCACAGGCAATATAAAACAATCTAAGCACCACTTAACCTGAACAGGAGCGCAGTTATGGCTTTGCAAGCCCTGTCTCCATTAATCAATTGGACTCAGTGTCTGGAGAGCAGATGCAAATGCATGGTAATGCCCCTCCTCCTCTTCCCCACCTCCTGTCTTTCTTATCCCTCGCTCCTTCTCTCGTCTTTTCTCCTCTCCCTCACTTAGGTGCCCCGGCCGTGTTGATCCCCTCCGAATCTCCGCCATTTCCCCTAATAGAGGTATCAGCGCACTGGAATTTTCTTTGCCTCTCGCAATCCAAGGCCACAGAGAGATACAGGGTGGGGGAGGAGGTGGGGGTGGGGGAACAGACCTTTCAGAATGATTTCAGTGCAGAATGAGACCTGAAGTGGTTGTGATTTGTTTGGCCTATAAGTGACCATTACTCCCTCCCCTTCCTTTTTTCTCTATTGTGTGTTTTGTTGCACAGGCAGAAAGGGAGGGAGGGTGGTGTGGTGTAGGGTGTTGTTTGGTGTCAGAGCGGAGGCCTCTAATGAGGCAGAGCAAGGCCTGGGTGATGGGACTAGCAGACAGCCTGCTCCTCTCCCCTCCCGTCTCCCGTCTTCCAGCCACTGGGGCCTACTAGCCAGCCTCCCTGCTGGTCGCCAGGACTCAGGGAGTGGCTCCAAATGGCCACCATCCCCCCCCACCCCCACACACACTCCCCCTCAAGCACTCCAACTACAAGAGGGGGCCCCTCCTCAGCATGTCTGATGAGAGGGAGGTTTGGAGACGTAAACAAAGACAAAACAACAGCAACAGCTTCACCCTTGTCACCCAAGCAGGGGGACACTCACACACAACATTTCCAGGTGCCTTTTTTTGCCCTGCTGTTCGCTTCTGAGTTTTAGGGGGAGTTTTAGCCGTGGCCGTTACGTCGGGGCCAGGGTTGTTTCCAGTGTCAGCACGGCTGTGATTAATGACCACGGATGGCCACCTCCTGCTGAACAGAGTGCACAGTCTAGACTAGATTACCTCTAAAAACCTCACCTCTCTCCCTCCCTCCCCCCCTCTCTCCTTCCGGCTCTGGGAAAGGGAGCTCGTCTTCACCCCTTGTCAGGATCGGTGGCCTCTAGCCTGCCCGAGTTGTATAAATATTTTTTCGGACCTTCAAAACGAGGAATAGTTGTAATTGATTTTTCCCCGACGCGGGGCAACAAGGAGAAGTGAGATGTAACAGATGTAAAAGAGGACAATTCATCAATTCCTCCTCGCACTCGGAGGCCAAGCACCTCGGGGACACTCATTTTTCCTCATTAGTGTAAAAAATTCAAAAGTGCTGATTTAGTGGGGCTGCGCGGAGGAACGGCGTGTGGGTAGAATTAGACTTGGAGCTTCAGTCCGGGCTAGATAAAAAGAACAAACTCGTGGTTTAATGTAGGCACCGTGCGCAGCAAAGACAGGGTCATAAAAAATAGATGTTTTTTGTCCCAACTGTGCTCGTAACGTTAATCCGGGAATTCGGCGCTGATCTAAGCTCGTTTGCCGCCATCGTCTAACAGTGAGGCTATTTATCACGTCGCAATGGAGAGCGTTATGACAGTCAAAACATGTTAAGACCCGTGATTTATTGAGTCGAGAAACAACACGTCTGCGGGGCTGTCAGCAGCGTCTCCCAAATTGTCCCTCAAATCTTCCAGACCAAGAGTGGAAGGGGATCCAAAGGCCCCTCTCCTGAGTAATGGAAAAAACTGGGTTTCCTTTTTACACCCAATGCATTATTAAGCACAACACTGTAATGAGAGTACAGGGCTGGATTGTTTCCAGGGGACTGCTATCTCCGATCTTTCAATAAGGAGGCCACTGTGCGAGCTGAGCACTGCCTTGCCTGACCTTTAGCATCAAAAGCTTATTCTTATTTCCAATTCCCTGCGAGCACCACAAACAACCCGAGCCTGCTGGGGGACTGGACAACTCACATTATATCATTTGTCCAATTTGCTATTGTTTCGTCCCTGTCAGGATAATTTGCTTTGGGTTCTTCTGTAACACCTTGGGTTTTAAGGCAGTCCCCATGAGAGGCGTCTCTACAGAGTGTGCCCTAGATAGCCTGTTTATCAAGCATCCTGCGCTCTGTCAACTTGACTTTTCCCAACTCAGGACAACCAGCTGAAATGCACAGGCTTTAGAATTGAGGCTTGTTGTGGGTGTCTCCTGTGGACCAGCCCTGCTGACCACTGCCAAGGCCTACGCACGTGTGCTCTTAATTGCAGGAGAGCCAAGCTGGAGCTGAGGCTGGAATGAGGTTCTCCAGTGTGGCAGATAAAGATGAATCATTATTGCCCTACACACTGGACTGATGGCTTCATCCTGGCCATCTCTCTCCCCAATATCCAATAATAGAGCAAGGTGACTGCGGGATCATTGGCTTTTATGGGAGGCCTTTTTGGGCAAGCTAATTAATTTAATGTATTGTTATTCTTTTTCTCTCTCCTAGGGAGAAGTCATTGTCCACCTATGGAGTAGCACAACAGGGAGCCTTTACAATGTGGTATGAAAGGAATTCATTTCACCCCTCATACGCAACTATCGCCTATATGCTGCACCCTAAACCGCATTAATGCTTCAGACCATTTCCAAAGGGCAGGGATCTTAACATGGATTTAAATATCCCCACTAGAAAACCTGGACCCTCTGTGGTTACATCCAAGTGTAAATGTCCTGTAAGTACACTAATATAATAGCAACAAATAAAGACAGATAGATGTCTGCTCTTTTTGAACGGAGAAAGAGAAATGGCAAATTGATTTCCAATGAAAATGTGTTATAGTACCTGTCCTGTGAGAGGTTAGGGGCTTAACAATCGGCGTCATATTTTGACGCCCTGGTGGCCGGGAGCTCATTAATCACCTTGTGAACTCAGTCATTTTCTGCCTCGTGGGTTCACTAGTCACATGAGTAATAGACAGCGGCCACGCAAGCTGGACGGCTCTCTGACAGCTCCGTCTGGCCTCCCCAAAACATACGGTGCTCTCCCTTTCTCCCTCTCTCTCTGTCTCTGTCTCTTTCTCCTACTCTCGCCCAGTATGGCTGCATATGCTGGCGAGGAGACGGGGGTTGGACATAAATATGTGGAGTGGTGTTGGGGGTGGCAGAGGGGGGGAGTGATGGGGGGAGGGGATGGGAAAGCTACAAAGAGAGAGAGAGAGGGAGAGAAGGAAAAAAAAACAGTGGTCTTTGTCATTAATAATGATGAAGTGTTGAAGCCCCCTCTCCTCCTTCGTCTTTAGCGGCTTCGTGTGTCATGCTTCCTCAATTAATTGCTTGTGTTTCCAAATGTATCTTGCCACATTATCTTGTTCCATCTTTTGATTGCGCGCGCTTAATCCTTATCGTAATTGACTGTGTGGCGTGCCGCCACTGGGCCAATCATGTCTCATACCAAATTAGGCTTAAAATTGTTTTGCTGTGCTTTCTGGCTTTTTTTTTTCTTTTTTGATGCTGCTCTCTCTCTCTTTCTTAGCCATGAGTTTTAATATTATCGCAGAGACCCAATTACATGCCTTCGCACTGGATAATCCAAAAGAGAACAAAATAAATAAAGCATCAACACCTCTGTGGTGCTGCAGTGCTTTTCTGTGCACTCCCTGTTTTTGCACCTTCTATCATAATAAGCATGCTCTACATCCAACATGATACCATGTTATATATGGTGTCATAAGTCACAGAAATGGCACAGTAGACAAAGCCAGTGAAAGAGTAATGGCGCAAATCATTAGCATGAATGGGAGCCTGGGTAATGGGGCACCGGCACTATTATTGCTTGGGCTGTTGAGGCATTGCTCTTGCAATAATGGGTGCAAAAAAAGGTGTGGTGTTCAGTGGTGTGTGTGTGTGTGTGTGTGTGTGTGCGTGTGTGTGTTGTAGAAAGCATTTACTATTCACACAAGGCGTTTCCCCATGTCCATACGCATCCGCATGCGTAAGAGAGAGAGAGGGAGAGAGAGACAATGAGAGTTAACCGTCATACCCATCACAATCAATCAGCGGTCCCCTCGTCCCATTCCTCCCTACGACACAAATCAGCCCAAAGAAAGCAAAAGCAACACAACCCCACCACACTGGAGTGGCTGTCTATGGAGCTGCTCGCCGAGATTGCTTGGCCCCACCACCCTAGCCAGTGCAGAACACCACCTCCCCCCTCTACTGGAGATATTGAACTAGACAGGACAATAGATAAATGTGAGTGTTTGGGAAGTGTTAATCTGGGATGTGGAGCCAGTGCAGTGGGATGACAGCAGCTACACGGGTGGGGTGGGGGGGGGGGGTTCTGTTTAGCACTGCACAGGTAGGTGTGTATTTATGGACTAGGAGGGCCTGGAAGCTTCTCTTCCTGAGCAAGTGATGGTAAAAACAACAATAACAACAGCAACTTGGATGTTATATCATGGCGTAGATAGCAGTGATCTCAGGCCTTGTTCCAATCAGTTTGTGTTTGCTTCATCCTGTCCACTTTCTATGCCTTCTAAATATAGCTCAACGGACTCTTCCTTCTCACACACCCAAACCCTCCACCCCTCCACACAACCCAACCCCCATGCTGTCCTCTGGCACAGGCTGCACATCCCTGTACCCGTTTTTAACACTTTCGACACCCACACACACACACCCACCCTCACACAAATACGCATAACCCCCCCCCCCTTACACACACACACACACCCACACAAGGGAGACAAAAGGACTCTAAGGCTTTATGATGCAGAGGCCAGGGAGGGTCCCTCCCCTCTCTTTATGTGGTCGCCGACCAGCAGCATATTGTCAGCTCAGCTGGCATGGCCACTCAAAACTCAACACATCTTTTTTTCATGAGCAAGTGGATGCTTGACTGCTGCGGTGGGATACAGGGACCAGGGATGGGGTGAGGGTGGGGACTGGGTGGGTTGCCGGGGCAATTATTATTATGGTGTGTTTATACTCTTATTGGTTTAGTATAGTGGGGTTAGAAAGGGAGGGGAAGTCTTTCAGCTTCTAAAAAGCCAGAGATTGACTACATTGAATATGGTTTGGATTTGGAGTTTTGTTTTGCAGGTGTGTGTTTGTGCGTGTGTGTGTGTGTGTATGTATGTGTGTGTTTGTTGGGGCTGGGAGGGGGCAGTGGCTGGTTATCGAGCTGTGATGATAGCATTTTGGACAGTCTTGAAAAGGTGGCAGGCAACTCTACGCTGGTGTGCAGCCTCAGCAGAGGCATTGTCACAGACAATGTTTGCCTTGTTAATTAAATTTCTCCTCCTCAGCAAATGAGGTCATGTGCTGCCATGGGTGTAATGTCTCTCTCATGTCTAACAAAGGGAACACAGGGTGCCCAGGAATCTCAACTGAAACAATCACGGATAAATCTCTTTATTTGTCGGAGGATCTGTGTTTTTCCTGGGTGCATCGCCACAACGGCGATATTTGATGTGCAGTGAGTGGGGTTTTATTACTTCAATTTTACAGACAGTTGGGATTAATGACAGCCTCCATAGCTCCTAGGAAGAGCCTTGCAATAATGCCGTGGCTCTCTTTCTCTACCTCTCTCTTCCTCTCTCTCTCTCTCTCTCTCTCTCACTCTCACTCTCTCCAAACCCATCTCTGAACCTCTGCCAGGGAGGATGAGTGCGTTTGCGCAGGAGTCACTCCAGCATGATAGCTGGATTGCAACAGTTCACCATTTCAAATGTCTCTCATTCTGATAAATGTCATATTGACTTGTGCACAGTATCTCTCCTCTGCTCCTCTTATTGTTTCCGGAAATCATGGCTGAGTTGGTTGTAAGAAAGGAGGCTGTCTCTTTCTATCAGGCTTTTATCAATGGAAATTTAAACTTGAGACGACATGCCTACACTGATAATAGGCCATGCATAAATTGAATGATTCAACAGCACAAGCCCAAGTTCCCTATTTTACAAGACTTCTCATATAGCATCATAGCCTGGGAGTCTTGTTTACAAAGGCCTCTCCCATCATTCAACAGAAAAAAACTTAAATCTTAGCCCTTTAAACTGCAAAAGAAAAGTTATTTTTTGGTCTCGCCTGAAAAGCTCACTTGACTTATCTCTGGGAGCCTCGCTCTCGACAGAGTAAAAGCACTTGTCCAATTAAAAATAATGGGAAAGTCTTTTCTCTGCTTTTGTTAAAGAACATTTCAAGTTGAAATGAAATCAAAGGTTTGCATGGAGCTGCTGTTCGGCATACATACTCTCCCAAATCCCTTTTCCTGCCTTACGCAGATATGATAATGTAACTTTGAGAGGACTGCTGGCCTGTGTGTACGTTTAATTGCTTTAAATTCACTGAGACTGATAGCATTATAGTACGCTCTCAATACATTGGCTTTGAGAGAAAAAAAAAGACAAAACTGAACAAATTATGTGATTTTCTTTCTGCTTGCACCAATCACTGCTAGAGCACAGATCCCAAAACAAACAGCCTTTTTTTCTGAATCACCCAGAATATCATAAGGATGTGTAATGGCGCCCCATTTGAAGTGAGATTAGATACAGGTGTGGAGTTAAGCTCAAATTAAACCATTTTGTGTGCACTGGGGATAAGGGAATGAGATCTGTAACAATGCTATTACAAATCTTGTTGAATTAAGTTACCTGTGTGTTAGTTGGTCACACATGGAGGGAGTGTTCCAAAACCCCACATGGAGAAATAAACTGCCACTGCCTAAAACACACTACATGTATGAGTGGGGATGTGTTTATATGTCTGTGTTTGAAGGTTTTATTCATGAAGGCCACCATTTATCTCATATAGAGAAAATTCCAGGTCTCTCAAAAATTTTTTGTACACATATGAATGTGTGTGTGTGTGTGTGTGTGTGTGTGTGTGTGTGTGTGTGTGTGTGTTTATAAGCGGACATACATGTTTTGGAATTCTTGTTATATACAAACCACACAATGTGTACAAATCTGCATTTGTACTTGTATGTACCTTTATACATTGGTGAGTGTGTATGCATGCATGCATGTATGAATATATATATATGCAAATCAAGATGCATATTTGTGTGCATATGTGCATGTTATATGGATGTATTGCACATGTACTTGCACACATTATAAGTGTGTGTGTGTGTGTGTGTGTGTGTGTGTGTGTGTGTGTGTGTTTGTGTGTGTGTGTACGTGTGTGTACGTGTACAGACTGCGTGTGTGTGCACTGCCAGTGTCCAGGCTGTCTCTTTCCCTCTCTCTGCTGCTCAGCAGTGACTCAGGCAGGGCAGATTAAAAGGACCGATAGGAAATCTCTAATAAATTTGCATTAACACATTGTAGAAAGCTGCCACTGATTGCCTTGCCGAGACCCCGCGGCTTGCGGTGCCTTCCACAGCTCCTGTTTGCCGGCCAGATGGCCACTTCAGAATGAGATTGACACACCGTTTCAAACTGATTTCACACATGCTCTCTGGAGGGAGAGACAGACCACGAGCTCCGCCGGGAATCGGGATTACAAAATAGCCAATTAAAAGGGAAAGTGGCAAAATCTTGGCCTGATAAGGTGGAGATTAAATCAGTTATAGTTTATTAGGCAAAATTAGATATTAGAGTCCACACCTCTCCAAACAGATTTCCATTACCGCCGCTCTGTGCTTTTATCTCTGTCCCTGCATCTGATAATGTGGACTCCTGTAATTATGGGACTCGAGAAAACACTGTGTGTCTGGCCCTAGTTGGAAATGCATTCAGCTGCACATTTCATTTCTGCATTTACTTATTTTAATGGGCTGTTTTTTGTTTTGGGGAAAAATCTCTCCCTGAAAATGGGGCCAATCTGAATATTTCTATATTTCTATATTTGTAATGCATTTGTGTGCTCATTTATACAGCTTATCTTACATATCCATAGCCCTCAAAACTACATTACTGGGGGCAGAATTAGGTATTTGCCATAATCCCTCAGTAACATGGCAAAAATTTCCAAAGGTGTCAATCATCCAATCTGGGGCCCAAATTGCAAGGCAGAGCCTGGTGCCTTCCCACCCTGTGCTGTGTGAGCTTGGGTCCCCCCGCCGCTGGGCCCAGACTGGGTCATCTGCTCCCTCCATGGGGTAATTAGGGCTGGAGGGACGGGGTGGGGAAGCAGATGTGGGGCTCCACGAGAGGTGGGAGCTCTGAGCTGTCTCTCCTCCTCCTCCTCCTCCTCCTCCTCCTGTTCCTCCTGCTCCCCTGGTCCAGGCTGGAGTCCCCAGTGGGCCGGGGGAGCAGTTCAGCAGTTCTCTCTCTCCTCTTGCTCTTCCTCCCTCCTGCTCCCCTGGCATCTGTGCTGCACCTGTGGACAGAGTAAAACACTGGACCCTCCTTCCTTTCTGCCTTTCTTTCTTTTTCTCACCATCTCTCTCTCTCTCTCTCTCTCTCTCTCACACACACACACACACACACACACACTTTTTCTCTCCGATGACTAGGCCCTAGAACATTAGATGCCTTCATGTGCAATGGGCAAGCCATCTCTCTTTCTCTCTCTCTCTCTCTCTCTCTCTCCCTCTCCTGGGTCAGTCAGGTTCGTGAGAAAGCGTGCTGCTGGCCCTTCTCACCTTCGTCACCCACGGCCGTCTTGCTGACATTAAAGGGTTCCTCAGCTGGTCCACGGACGATGCGCTGCCTGAGGTGTCCCCGTGACCCAGGGGCCGACACGCCCGCCCCGCCAGCCCCGACCCCCGTCGTCAATCTCACACGAAACCCAAAACCAACCTCCACCTCACCCCCACCCCCACCTCCACGACTCCCTTCTCACCCCTCTCAGGCACTCTCACTAGCTCAAAGCAACAGTTTAGTCAGGGATGGAGCTGGTGGTAGAGGTGGTGGTGGTGGTGGTGCTGCCGGGACACCAGGTCTCATCTCTGAGATGCCAAAGAGAGCCTCTGGAATATGACAAAAAACCTGAAAAAAGACAAAGCCATGATGGCACTTAGTTCCTCAGTGAGTGGAACATACAGCACTGGGTCTTCTTCTCACCCATTAGGCTTTGGTTCCTCAGTGAGTGGAACATACAGCACCGGGTCTTCTTCTCAGCCATTAGGCTTTAGTTCCTCAGTGAGTGGAACATACAGCACCGGGTCTTCTTCTCAGCCATTAGGCTTTAGTTCCTCAGTGAGTGGAACATACAGCACCGGGTCTTCTTCTCAGCCATTAGGCTTTAGTTCCTCAGTGAGTGAAACATACAGCACTTGGTCTTCTTCTCAGCCATTAGGCTTTAGTTCCTCAGTGAGTGGAACATACAGCACCGGGTCTTCTTCTCAGCCATTAGGCTTTAGTTCCTCAGTGAGTGAAACATACGGCACTGGGTCTTCTTCTCAGCCATTAGGCTTTAGTTCCTCAGTGAGTGGAACATACTGGCTCTGCTTCTTAGGCAGAAGGCTTTAGTTGGATGTGTCAAAGTTAGAGGCAAGAAAAAGAGAGCAGGAGATGCAGTGTGTTGATCTAAAAAAGAGAGCGGGAGACACAGTGTGTTGATATGCTCGCCACACTCTGCATTTGTTTCCATTTGAGTGGACAGTCTTATTTTCATCCTCTAATGAGCTTTTCGGTGGGGCTGGTTCTCATCAGTCGGGTGTTGGAACATGAGGAGGAGATGGCGAGGAGCACCGCTTACTACTCACAGTATCCTGGCAACGCCTCGCGCAAACATATTAATCACCCACCAATTAATAACAATCTCTCTCTCTCTCCCTCCCTCCCTCTCTCTCTCTCTCCCTCCCTCTCTCCCTCACATCCAGACTGTTCAAACTCAACATTGGGCCTGGGGTCTTCTCTGGTTCTTCATCTGTTATGGACCCACTTTGGCGTCAATCTGCGTGTCATCTCCTCCATCACTCCCCCAGCATATGCGATGATGAAGCCACTCACAGTCCTGGCACATCCATATGTCTCACACACGGGGTAAGGGGAAAAAAAAACATGGCATTGGTTTTGGGCAATCTGCTGCTGAAGGCTCAGTCAATGTAAAGATAATAGGATTCATGGGGAAAGAGAAAGGTGGAGGGGAGCGGGGGTGGGCAGGGCTCTCGTTTTGATTTCATTAGAAAGCAAAATTAGATGAAAGTCCTGCTCTCAGAGGATGCTCCAGCAACGCCTCTGGCAAATTGACAGGCGTAATGCTGTTTGATTTGTCTGTTGAAACGGGAACAGCTGACCATCTCTAAACATATTCCTACAGCACAGATTGTTTAAGATTATTAATGGACAGATGACACTACCAGCTCAAAAGCAGAGCTGATAAAAAGGGCTTAACACTCTACTTACTGTAAAAAAGAAGCTACCTAGCAAGCAAGCTCCCTTGTATGGTACAGTAACTGAAGTTATTGTTACACAGGTTTGTGCTCAACACATCTGAGTTGCACTTTTGATTCTTATGTGACCTTTAAAGTTAGGACTAATATCACTAAAACACTGTGGGATGTTCTGTGGGAAGATTACACAATTACACAATTAAATATAAATGTTAATTATCAACATATCTTTGATGTGTACTTTACAGAGACTGAGTTGCTTAGACAAGAAAGTCAGATTCCAATTTCAGATAATAATAAGACTAAAAATAATCTGCTAGTCATTAATTTTATATGACATACCCTACACTATTGTCTCTATGGCCCCTAAAATAAATAATAATACCATGACTTTATAACTTGTCTTACTAGAACTTGGTTGGTGATCAATATAATTATAAATTACTATGTTTAAACAGAGGCAGACATTGCATTATGGATTTAAGTTTGTGTGGTTGCTTCAAATATCCCTAATAAGAAGATTTATAGCATCTGTGGGTCGGTTGTTAGGTACCGTGATCTGGAACAGTCCCCTACATTTACATTTTCTCTGCATTAATCGAATTTTCTCTCAATTCTATAAGTTTTTGTTTGTGTGGGATCTCGATTGTTGCATTAAAATAAACACACACCTTGTAGACTTGGGTGCAAAGAATATCCAAATTGTACGATCGGTGCTTGATTGCCGTCTCGACACGAGTCCATATTACTCTATTCTCATTTCCCCCATGAATGTGACATTTCTGCTCTTCATTTGATATTGGGAGCATCCGGTGTGCTCTAAAAAGTAATAGTGCAATAACGCCTCTATTTTGATTTGCACATTTGTATTTCATGGGCTACGCTGACTGGTGAGAGAGGAACCCAAATAATGCCAAGCATTAGTCACAGCATGCCTCTGCATGCAAGAAGAGACACTCTCCCTCTCGTAATCTCCCTATCGCAGGTTGCTGTAAAAATGCCACCGTATACAAAATCACAGGGTGCTCAGACAACAATAATAATAAAGATTCAATAAACATCCCATTCTCCCCTTCAAAAACATCATGACATTAGAAAAGGCTGGGCTGGATGGGGTGGGCTGGTGTGTTGTACGGGGAGAAGAAGAATCCATGAGTTTCTCTCCAGATGGCCTAAGCAGTATTTCAAGCTAATAGCCCATACCATGCACATTTGGTGTTTGATGAAGACAATTGTGCTTTCCCCACACAATTACAGGTCACGATTTGCCATCATAGTCCCCCAATACACACTACATACACAGAGACACACAGAGAAAGAGAGAGAGAGGAACACACACACACACACAAATTTGTTTTCACATGGCGTTCCAGTCTGAGAGACTGTCAGGGTTTCCTGTAGCCAAGCGTGGCTGACAATCATACTTTATTGGGAATGGGAAAGTGACGGTTAATTGATTTTACAGTGATACCGATGGAGAGACAATGAATGTGCCATCAATTCAATCCGCTATTTAATGGTTCCAATTTAGCCTCTGTAAACGCTCGCTAAACTAATTTCTCTGGGCGCAGCAATCTGAAAAGCTATCATATCTCTAATCTTCTTCTATATATTCATCAGGAAAAGGGAATTTAGCCAATTCCAAGGTCTGGAGATGATCTGTTAGCGCAGTGTAAATGTTTAGAACGCGCCGATCGAGTTCATTTATTGGGATATGAAAAGTTTTATTGGCAGGGTCAGTGGAGTGGAACTGTCGGATAATAGGCAGTTACCCAGAAGTCTTTGAAAGCTATGAAGCATAGAGATGTAGGGAATAAAATGCTGGGACATACCTTAATCGGAAGCTAAACTGAAATTCTGAAACAGCACGGCTGTTAGATTCCCACTGATAAAAGGTTCAGGGGCACCGGCGATTGCTATTCAACCGTCTATTTATTTTCCTCAGTGTAAGCTCTTCAATTTTGGCCAAAACTGGGGTGCAGTGAGGCGCGTATGCCAATGCAGTGTGAGATGGAGATGGGGAAGCAATGGCCTCCTCTCTTTTTTTCCCATCAGAACACCTCACAAAAAGCCAATCATCATCGGATATGACTTTGACTCAGAGAAACCAAAGAGACACCATATGATAATATGGCTATTTTCCCCATATAAATCCACAATAGCCTTTTAAAGATCAGATCATTTCATTCTTGGCACAATATAGGACTGGCCAACATAATCACACATCTCCATCTCCACAACCCCCCCCCCCACACACACACACACACACACACACACACACACACAAATGTGTGTCTATATATTCACAAGACACTATCTTCTCAAAGAAATAACATAGTGGCCGCTGAAGTGAGTCACGGTCAGGTGTCGATAAAGGGGATGACGGCACACACTCTCCACCGCCTGTCTTGGCCACACATCTAAGTGTATCATTTGGGTACCGTTTGATTACTGAGATGACCAAAAGGCCTGCCATTGTGGCCTCTCATGACCACAGCTACTTGTGCCAGACATTCCACACCATTCCACACTCCTGTTTTGTTTGGGTGAAGGCTCTGTCTGTGGATGGATGGATGTTTGTATGTTTTTCTTCCCCCTTCTCCCTTTTCACCCTTCTCCTCTGCGCTGTTTTGTTAAAGCTTGGCAACTTGGATCAATTTCCGATGGGAACCCACTATCCCCGGTTCCTGTTCAGTAACTATGGAGAAGTCCCTGTGGCTGGTCCCTGGAGTGCGGCTCTGTGGGGCCCGGCACACCCAATTCCCACCCCGCTGTTGTTTGTTTACTTCATGCTGGACGAATCTGAATGAACGTTTACAGACTCATTTGGTCTATTTGGCTGCGTAATGTGTCTCGATTCGGAAGAATGGATTAGAGACGCATCATTTGGTGTTCCCTGATACCCAAATCAAACCCAAAGGATCACACCACACTTTTGCAAACAAGGTTTCCGTTTAACACGAGGCTCCAGATGCACACAACTGCAAGAGAGTATTTTAAGACATAGATTAAGAAGCATCAGACATTAAAGACACCTTGTGCTGTTGAAGCCCCCAGATATCGCCCGTTTCCCCGGAGACAGCAGGCTTTGAACTGGGTTTATGGGTGGCCGTGTAAATGAGTGAAGGGACTGCTCGTGTCATACACTGTTGTTATGTCCACCCTGGGGTTCTCTTAAGGTCCTGAAATAAAGCTGGTCCTCCTGAGACACAGGTGTAAATGTACCTGGTAAACCTGCTTTGCTGTCATAGAAACGATCCTCAACAGGCTATTTATCTGTTCGCAATGTCCAACACTTAAATAAATGTTGATGTGTAGCTTGTCTTCTGTTTTTTTCACGTCAATACACTTGTCACTTGTCAAGCTCTTTGGGGGATTTTTCCAAGCTGTGTAGTTCAAGCAGAGCCTCGTTCCAAATGCATGTAATATGAGCCAGTTAGAATCACACTCATTTCTATGGGTCTTACTGCTCACTGAAAAGTTGATGCAAAAATGACATGGAAAATGTAATAGCCTTAGCCTAAAACTGTTTCTGGTTTCATTTATTTTAAAGCATCAATATAATCCACTAAATATCTTGCGGGATGCCTTGGTAATTTCAGACAGAGGTGCAAAAAAAATTAATATAAAATAAAATATAAATAATAAAAATATTTTATATATATATATATATTCTTATTTATAAATTGAAATGGGGAGTTAATAGGCTCTTCTTTCTGTTCAGGGGACATGATTAAAATATCCATTATGAGATCAGCTCTTTAGTTTCTGTGTTGTGGATTACTTTAATCTCAACAGCCTGATAAATTATGGAACTCTGCTCTCAATCTAACGAGGTAATTGCCTAAAAGATTCATTGTTCCATTCATTTCCAGTGCCATCTGAGCAGGCGGAATCTCGTGGCTATGATCTCTTGGCTAGTTTAATTCCCCCCACTCTCTTTCTCTCTCTCTTCTGCCTCCTCTTTCACAGCACTGCTGTTTTTGCATAAGGTATTTTAATTTGACCTTAGCTACATTGCTCTGCCACTCCCCCCCCCCCTTTTCCTTCCCTCCATCCCCCTCCTCAGGCCCCTGTTCAGCCGCCGGTTGTCCATGTTTACACAACCTGCTTTGTGCAGGTTTATGTGTGCTAATGTGTCTTGGCAACTGTCCTGTGTTGATTACAGCCATAGCATCCCACAACGACACGTGCCAGTGATGTTGCCCAATCTGGATGGCACAACTGAACAGACAAGAGGAAAAGAGGGGAGAAATGAGAGGAGAGGAAAAAAAAAACAGTCTAATCCCTTGCAAACAAGCATCCTTGGCCAGGCAGACGCTAGGGTGAGATGTGTGCTGGAGAGAGGGGTGAGGTGCAGTGTTAAACAGAGCCAGGGAGTGACCAGGGGAGCCAGCCTGAACCCAGATAAGGCCGATCATGCTGAAAATGACTCGCAGGTAAGACCCCTATCTCTGGATACCCAGCTAGAACAAGCCTTATCGACCTCCACCCCGATCGGGATCTTAAAGACCGACCTACATGAATTCCCTGTGCTGTGGTGTAAGACAGTGCAAGGGAAGTGGATACTTATTGCCTTTGATGTTTCAAGCTTACCATCACCACCACCTCCCTCCTTATTCTGATGTGCTTTAACATGGGCGAGTGTGAACGCACCCAATCCACAAAGGACAATAGTATTTATTTCTCCCTCTCCATTTCACCTCATGTCAGGTCGAACAGCCCAAATGTGCTCACGAGATAAGAGGGAGAGAGTTAAACTATGTCCCAGCCAAATCCCCAGTTGGCACCGTGAAGTTTGTCTCAATAGTATTACATGATGTAAAGCTTTTTGAGACATCAAGCAGACTTCATTTGGTATTGGCTAAGTTCAAGTCAATCCAGAACATTCTCCATGAAAAAGAAATGTTTGAGTGACATGACTGGAGGTAATGGGCTGAAATGTGTTTATTTCAGTCGTCTGTGAGATTTCAAAGTTAGCATTTATTAAATACCCTGTCACTTGAAGATTCTATGCATTTCTTCCCAGTCATTTGAATGAACACAATTTTTTTTCTCTCTCTCTCTGCTTCTCTCCACTCAAAAGCAGCAGCAGGCTGAGAGATCTCATTGTTGTCTTCTTAAGTGCACAAACCACACTCTCCAGTTGTATTTGAAAAGCAAAAAAGAGAGAGAGAAGAGGGAGAGAGATAAGAATGTTTTTGTGAATCAAGAGCGCTCCCTTTCAAAATCACATCACCCTGGTCTCCACGCACAAGACTCCGGATTAAAGGCGCCAGATTAAAAAGCTCAATTTAATTAGGCTGAATGGAGAGATCCACCACATGAAAGCACTCTAACTAGGGTCTCACTTGCAGAGCGCGATATCAGCGGGCCTACTGAATTTCATACACCTTAGGTGGAAATTGAAGATGAAATCAGCGGCAGGCAGGAGGGAAAAAGAAAAGAAAGTGAAGTGCAGAGGAAGGCGCACACACAAGGGCCACGAGGAGCGGCTGCACCACGGCAGACAGGCGGGGGGACGGGGGGACGGGGTGGACCAACCTCCAGCGCTGCTGCCCGACTCCTGCCCCTCGTGGCCCTAAATGCCGATCAATTACCCACTGGCTGAGAAGTCCCTGTGTCACATGTGATTCACAATGTCAATTTCATGCTTTCGGAAACTGTTTGGCAAGTGCTCCCTCACTTTACATCTACTAACCAATCAGGGAGGAGAGCTGACATGTCAGAAAGAGAGGAAGGGTGAGTGAGAGTGGGGGGATGGGGGGATTTAATGGCGTGACAGTTAACCAGCAGGAGTAATGTAGAGAGGGCAGTCTTCTGTCTGTCATGGATCTGATACTTATTTATTTCTATATTTATTTACGATGTGCAAGCAGAGTGGTGCACAAATAAAATGTCACATCCCATTTCCACTCTTGCCCTTTGCAGATACAGAGAATCTCTTTAAGTCCAGACAGCCAGGATGGTTGGCTCTGATTAAAGTTCCTTACAGAGGGGCACAGAGCCAGATGATGCCTTCCATAAACTGCACTGTCTAAGTGTGGGACAATTGAAAATAAATGCTGCTTTTAGTTCGCCTGTATGAGCTTGTCACATCAGTTCTGGCTATTCTGGCTATTGAAGTGCACCAGTATTTTTTTTTTCTTTTTTATGGCCGAGCCTAACAGAGATTAAGTGAGTTGACACTGTTTTTTTTTTGGTTAGAGGAAGGCCTATTCATGTAGTGGAGTGATAGAGTGATTGTGTGGGCAAAAAACTGCTTCATGTCCCCAGGAGTGTGTTATTCTAAATGAACTCTTCCCCTTTGTGGGCATTTCTCATTGCTTAACAGGGGAACATGATGTCAAGGTATTAAATGAGACCTTAGAGTTCTTTTTCCCTTTTTGCATGAACTGCGATCTGGCTCAAGTCACACATTTGGGGACTGAGCCTCAATCCCCCCCCCCCTCAATCCCCCCGTGCCAGACAAAGGGAGACGCTGAACTGCATGCATGCACACGGCAGTCAGGGCCAAGGCCAGGGATGACACTCTCAAGAAAGAGACAAGATGCACCTCTTCTTCCAGGGAGGTCTGTATTATTTAGGGGGATTGAGGAGGATGGGGGGGTGTTACTGTGTTGCTGGGGAATGGGGGGGTGAGGTTGGGTGGTGAAAATAAACAGGATGCTGTGCCAAAGCTATTTCACGTCCTGAAAGGCGGCAGTCCACTAATCTATGAATGAGGAGCCGGGGAGCCCCGGTGACAAATGTTATCTCTGGGTGGCAAAGAGGGTTCAAGCCTATTCAGCCCGCACTCTCAGGCCAGCAGCGTGATTATGTCACCATAATCCCCAAGCAGTCGTGTTTGTGGCCGAGATGGGCAGGTGATTCGACGTGCGAGGAAAACATCACTGTGAGGCCAGCGAGGAAGAATTGTTCCTTTTTTCTCTCTCCCTTCCCTCTCTTGCACTCTCTCTCTCCCTTTCTCAAACACTCTTTCTCTCTATCAATCTCTTTGCATGGCAACAGAGGGTTTGACAGTCCAAAGTGTTGTCACATTGATTTCATATATTTGTGTGTGTCCGGGAGCAGTGGGAGGGTATGGAGCTCATAACGGTTGCTCATCTCCCTGAAGAAATATCCCCACTGCAAGGTGCTGTTTTATTTCTTTTCACTTTTTAGGCTAATCAACAAGTATGAAGACACAGACAGAGCCAGAGGTGACCTATGTGGACACTATCGCTCTGTATGTGTGTGTGTGGTGTGTGGTGTGTGTGTTTGTATGTGTATATGTGTTTACATGCACGCTTGTGTTTGTGTGCTTTGTTGCCCTTCCCCCCACCAGTGAGTGCATTACAGTATGCTGTGCTGCTAGAACAAATAAACAAGTGGATAAATGTAGCCATTGTGGGAGAGAGAGAGAAGAGAGGAGAGAGAGAAAAGGGGGGGATAGAGGAAGGGAGGTCAGCACACTCATTACTTCTGCTCTCCCCGTGGAGGGTGAACTTTCAGCGAGTGGGCTGTTTAATTGATTCTTATGGAACCACGGTATTGATTACTTGGGAGCCCCTGGTCCAAACAGCCGAGACACAGCAGCCGCTATGCACACACCTTCATGAGGCAGACAACGTCTGCTATCCTACAGGTCTTATTGGGCCAGAGAAGCCTCCGCCTTTCATTCCCTCTCTTTTTCTCTTTCTCTCTCTCTCTTTCGCACTCGTTCACAGATACAGGTTCATAATGAGAGAAGAATGGAAGCCATGGCAGCGGCATCTCTGGTGACCCTTCGGGCACGGGTGATGGTGCCACCTTGATTCTGATTTAATTGAGTTGCTATCTGCTTTAATTTAAATGTTGATGTAGCCTCAGATGAGGTCATTCACAGGCCTGTGTGATTCAACATGGGAGAAATTGAAGTTCTTTCCATTTTTTTTCTCCCCCCTGAAAAAAGGTTTGGGGAATTAATCGCTGGACGCTCAAGGACACGCAGGCAAGATGTCCAGAAATTAAGACAGGATTAATTGAAAATCTTAATTACTTTCTGAGGGCATAAACATCTCAATATCAATTAAAATGTTTCCACTGCACTTGGAGGATCCGGGGGGGGCAACGGTAATTAGACACACAGCGCTTGATGAGTGAGCTGGATGGTGTTGAGTGCATGAGTGTGTATGTGCAGCGATGCTACCACTGAATGGCCTGTATATGAAAAGGCATTAATAATGAATGGCCCTTGTGTTATATTTCTGTTTCCATTCTGCGGCACGCCAACATTGTCGTTCATGTCACATGGTCATGTCTTTTTTTTGGCCCAATCCAATCACTTCTGAGGTAAACATGCCAGTGCATGGACAGATGAGCCCTGAGAAGTTGAGCAAAGTTGAAGGTTGATAAAATAGCAATAGTATACGGCCCTGCTGAGTGTGAGAGTATTCTGGTTATTATTGGAGTGTCTTAAATTATAGAGTGCATATTAAGCAGAGTTCTATGACGGGGGCCAACAGGAAAATAATATCCCCCAGCCGTGGCTGAGTGCTGCGCTTGAGTGAGCAGATAAAAGCACGAGTCAAAATGGTCTGGCGGATGAGGAAATGTTTGGGAGGTGTTAAAATAGTGATTGTTATTCAAAGGACAGCCTTCCCCCAGCGCTGCCAGCATGGCCTTCAGCCTTGCCCATCATCTGCCTGAATTTCACAGTCACCACCCCCCCACCCTACAGACACACACACACACACACACACAAACACACACACTCTTTTCCTCTTCTTTTTCTTCTTTTTTTTTACTCTTTTTTGCCAGTTTGTTTCCTCATTTTAATTTCCTGTACATCTGAAGGGATTTGTTGAAGGCCTTGTTGGTGTTGTGTTGTGTTGTGTTGCTGGGTGCATCCTTGGTCGCTCAGTCCACACCCCTGGGCCCCATATGGCACCTTCTCTCTCTCTCTCTCTCTCTGCTCCGCTCCTTTCCTCTTCTCTCCTCCTGAAACGACCAAAGGGTCCCCTTTAGCCAGTCATGAGCCATTTAGCCACAGGAAGCCAGCAGCCAAAGGCCGGCTCCGTCAAAGTGGGGGGATTTCTGGACCAATCTGGGCAGTGTATTCGAATTGCAGAGTAACAAATGGACAGTGGAAAGGGGGTTTGTAATGGTGATTAGAGTCTGAAATTGGTTCAGATTTACAGTGTCAGTCAGATATGGGGGGAGAGGAATAAGCAGTCTAAGCGCTCTAATGGATCCATCAGCTTGCTTGGGCTGCTCGCTGGGCCGAGCCAGGTCACCAGCCATCCGCAGGCAGCACAAAAGCACTTCAATTTTGTTAGGAAATGTATCAATTTAACTGACTCGAGCGGCACACTGGAAACCTAATGAATCTGGACTCAATTTTCCACCACACTGCCTCGGTGAACTGGAGGAAACAATGTTGGTGGCGGTGAGGGGGGCTGAGGAGAAGAGGTGCAACGCGCTGCGATTGGCTGGCCAGGGGAGCGCCGGAGCCAGGGCTGCCTCTGTGACGGGCAGTGGGGGAGACAGTGGCCGGCGCTCCGTTTATCTAGCGATAGCCGCCGCGCCCGACCGCTGTCACTCATCTAACAATGATGTCATTAAAGGTAAATTGGCCTCTATTTCAGCGGGATGATAATGCTAATTGAGTGGCAAAACATAATACCAGGGACTGTTGTGTGCTGTTAAGGGGAGGAGGCGGGGGGACAGATTAAATGGCCATACAATAGTGGGTGTCAGGCGCGGCAGATGTTGCTTTGTGCTGCCGACTGCATTGACATATCTCTCGCTTGTCAGGCCTGTGCTTTAGAAGAGACTTACAGGACAGGGGGACCAGATGGTCTCACACTGAGCCCCAATAAAGCAGTTAAACAGGCGGCCCTGGTTATTAAAAAAAGACAACTCAGCCACGGGAAAGCCATGCTGGCTGGTAAATAAAAAGAGGGAGAGAGAGAGAGAGAGGGAGAGGGGAGTGGGGACTGCCTTATCGATCCGGCTGCCACGCGCCAGGCCACGGGCTGCTGCCTAATGAAAGGCCCCCGGTCGGCAGGCGTCATGTTTATTTAGGAGCGCGCCTCTGATCACCCTTGACTGCCTCTAAGGAGCTGCCTGGAATGCTGTGTGTGTGTGTGCATATAGGGCCAGTGTCGGGGCAGAGGGAGAAAACTAGGGAGGCCTTGGCTTAACTGATTTAAATTAAAAGGAGCTGGATTGGGCAAATAGCTTATGCTAGCACTCCTGTTCAGAGGTTTTTTTTCATATGAGGTTATGGAACTATCATGCACAAATCATAAAGGAAATATGAAGATCTTCATAAAACTGAAGTGTGAAAAAAATTCTGAATGTACTTATGATTCATGCAATTACCAAATATACTAATCATTTATACAAGTACTTTTATTTTTGTGTGAGGAGTTTTAAGTCATTTATCATAAGACAATGTCAAAAAATAAAGGAGACCTAAAAATCACCCAAGAGTTTCACATTACAGTGGAAGCAAGTTGCAAGTGAGTCCAATTCTCAACACTATCAAACTGCGTTTGAGTTTTGACCCTTTGTAGAGCCCTATAAAACTGATCAACTTATGAAATGAAATAACATGTGTGCCATCCACTGTCTTCCACATGATTGCTTTGGGGTTGAACTGGTGAACTTGGTGGACAGCATGTTCCAGTTGATTTGCTGTGGGGGGATTATCTGTGTCCAAGCATAAACAATACCAAGGGGAATAGGCAGGCACAGAAGAATATGCTGATATGCCTTCAGGTCGCCACCCCTCTCTCTCAATGACCCTTTTGTCCATTCAGACAATGGCCCTTCCCTACGCAAGGAACGCTAAATGCCTGAACCGCATATCAAGAACCAAGGGTGAAAGTTGTTGAGCCTGGAACCAGTGCAGCAATTAGCCATATGCCCCCACATGGTGGTGTATTTACCGTATAGATTCTTCCACTGTAAAAGCCGACAGGGCCCGTTTTACGAGCTCGTCTGCTCGTCAGCAGTGTCAGTGGATTGAAAGGCGGTCCCTCCACTTGACCTTCCCATTATTGGCTGCACTGATCTCATTTGGCAAAGGCAGCCACCAGGCTATCCCTTTCAATGTGTCTGACACGTCTTTGGAGCAAATCCTCTTCAATGCGCCCACTAATGGGAGGATGAAAATAATAATAATAAAAAAAAAGAATTTTTAAAAGCTGAAATTGGTAATCTAGCGGCATCAGAGAGGTTCTGCAAGTGAAAGCTCTTGCCTCTTTCATCTTGATTGATGATAAAGAGCATTGCAGGCCCGCTGGAATAATCCACGATAATTGAACATGGAGCCACAAAAAAGGAGTGGCGTTTCGTCCTAGAATGGTGGCGAGCGACACATCTTTGGCAGCGGGGGTAGGGTGTCGATTAAGTCCCCACGTACCGGAATCACTTCAGAGACAACATGTCATGAATGGGAATGCTAAGTTCTGCATGTTTGTACTGAAGCCCACTGTATTTAAACCCCTTCTTTGTTACTGAAGGAGAGAGCCAGTATAATGGGAGAGATCATAAGGGATAGGAGGTCATGTGATTAATGGATGAGACTGTGGTGATGTCTAGTCCCATGGTTCACATCTACATCACAGCAAATGTCTCCAATACACACAGAAGGGTGAAGAATGTCTCCAAAAAATATATATGCCACATCAGTGGTCGAGTTTGTTTGTCTGTTTGTGTAATCTGCCGAGGTGTGACTGTTTTGTTTGGGTCCAGACATGGTGCAGCCTTTGTATATCACAAAAGATTAGGTGTTCATGGTCGTTTGGAAATACTTGTATGATAATAACTAATGATGATGCCTACACACTTCTTAGAAAATTGCTGTCTACAATTGTTGCTCCTGCGGAAGTGCTAGTGTGTGGCCCTTCAGTGCATTGTAGGGTTTCTAATGTTGCGTTCCATGAACCATGGCAGGCTGAGATATTACCTCCTTTCTAAGCCTGTTTGCACTCGGCTCTGTGTATTTTAAAAGGCATTATTTTTCAGTAGACATCCCAGTCAGTGGTTAGGCTTGTCTTCCCCTACTGTAGCAGGTAGAACACTGATTCAAACATTTAAAACAGTAGCTTGTAGAAACCATGAACCATGAACTAGTAGTATAGCTTTGTGTGGACTGACTCTCTCTCTCTCTCTCTCTCTCACCTCAATGGTAAATAAAAGTCGCACAAAACAAATACCTGCCAAATCGTTCTAAGCCTACTCTTTCTCCCCACTATTACATCCTTGAATTACCCAATCAGGTGAGGGTTTGGAGGGTGAAACACAGCACTTAGTGGAGCTGATGATGTGGTCCGGGCCCAGATTGATGTGTGATTTCCTGACATTTCTCCACGTCTCCGCTTCTCTCCCTCAATCAACCGCCTCTCTCGGCTTTGTCATCTCAGCCGGAACAAACGTAAATAAGCAGGCAGATTTGTGCTCAAAAAGCCCTGAGGACTGAACCAAAGTTTGAAGATGCTATTTGACAGGTTCACGGCGACTGTTTTATTTTGTCTCTTCCCCCCTCTCTCTTTCACTTCATTTCTCTCTCTCTCTCCCTCTCTCTCTCTGTCCCCTAGGTGTTTGACTGTGAGACATTTAATCGAGGGACTAGCGGTTTCATATCAGTAACAAAAATCAAATAATGCAGGATGATTTACTCCCCCTAGCAACCAGGGAGCACACTCATAGCAACCAGCCGTGCCTCGGGCCTCGGTGTAATCAGCTTGAAAATATTTCAATTATTGTGTTGATTTTAGTGGATTTGAGGGACGGCGAGCTAGCGCCTCCGTACATCCAGCCCCCTGACCTGCTGGGGAAGACATTGATTTAAACAGGTGTCAGCCAGGGAGAAGTCGAGGCAATTTAAATGGGAATGGGAGAGGCAAAGTCATTGAGAAGTGTTCAGTGCATGTGTGACATCCGCCCCGCCACCACCACCACTACAGCCGCCACTGCCACCAAATCGATGCGGCTCGACTGAACTCCAAATTTCACCTTGAGGAATCGTCTACTTCCCGCCATGGAGAACTGCTGCAGGAGGGTGAGGACTTCATAAGGAACTTCCCGTTCCTGCCCTGATCAACACAAGTGGCTTTAGTCTCTTTTCTATGTCACCAGATAGGGTAAAAATCTCTTTATATGTATATATACAAATTATATATATATACTGTATATATGTACAAATTGGATTGGATGTCTTAGTTGTTCAGCCCTTTGTGCCCTCTGTGATTATTGACTATGTTGATTAAGCCAGTTGGCCCCATGTGTAGTGTGGAACAGGGCAGGGTCATGTCTGAGGAACTGAGTGTTGAGTGCTGGTTTTCTTTTAGGACTGTGGCACACAAAATTGCTGAAGTCATTAAATCCTCAGTTGTTCATCAGTGATAGGACTAAATATTTGAACTGAGAGAATGGCAATTGATTAGGCAAAATCTGAAAATGTAAATGTAATGCATTATTCCACTTATTGCACTTATTATAACTTAGAGAGAGCAAGACCGATAACTGAGGGTTTTTTCTATTGTGTATTGTTATCTTTCTGTTTGAAAAGTCATTTCTCTTTTTTAAAAGATCTATTAGGGCGAAAATTTCTGGAGGTGGCCGCCATTCGTTTGCACTTGGGGGGAAAAATATATTAATACCATTCCTTCATCAAATTTTCAGGGTTATATTTAGCATGCAAATTGATTCATTTCACTTTTCCACGAATGCAGATCATTTTAGCAAAGCCAATTTGGAGACTGTGAGAATAGGCAGTGGTGTAATTAACAGAGCGAAAGACAGCCGTCTCTCTGCTGCACATCTGAAAAAGTGTCCTAAACTCATTCGCTCATTCTCTCTCACACACTCTCTCTCTCCCTTTCTTTCTTTCTTTCTTTCTTTCTTTCCCCATAGCTGGGCGTTAGTCTCCAGCCCATGATTGTGTGGTGTGATTGAGCTTATCTGCTGTGAGCAGCGATGATGTTTCATGGGCACCACCACAGTTGTTGTAACCGTCTGTCACTTATTTCGCCCAAAGCTGTGAAAATTGTACGCTTCATCTGTGCTAATAACTATTTACGTTGCTTGGAGGAAGCCTCATGTGAAGAGGGGCAAAAAAAGAAGGGAAGAAGAAAAAAAGATCATAACAATAAACTCCTTTCTGGGTGTGTGTTTTTCTTATATACTGTACATGTGATGCTTTCTACTACTTCCTTTCTCTGGTTTGAAATAGTTGGATTAATATAAGACACTTCTCTGGAGCTGAAAGGCAGTAGCTGAGTGCAGTGAATACAGTCCACAGCATACATTACATTTGTGTAGTCACATGAAATTTGCACCAAGCACTTATGCCAAGTCAAGAAAACACACTATACAGGTGGTGGGAATATGGACACAATACACTGCATTTAATAATAGACAATAGCAATTAAATGTGTTTTTACACTTGTGATTTCATGGACCATTCTTTTATTTTAATTTTGTCTCTTGTTAATATCCAGTGCCCAAAATGATCCCCTGAGCAGTGGACAAGTGTAGATGTTTTTTTCAGTAGTTTCACTCTGTGTGGGTGTTCTCAAATGTGTTCTATCCAGTTTATTCTCATGTGCTACAACACTGTGGATTCGGACCCACTCTGTAAATTGAAAGAAAAATCATAGTCCAGAACTTTTGAGCCAAACACAGCAACATTTTAACCATATCCATCTTAACCACTATGTCAGTTGAAAAATAAAATGCACCTAAACAAACCATAACTAGTCAACATATCCAGGTTCATCTAGGTGTGTGTGTGTGTGTGTGTGTGTGTATGAGTGGGAGCGGGGGTAATTATATTACATTAAATTCACAGAGTGTCCTTCAAAAAACTACAAACTTGTGAAAAGTCCATATTAGGCAAAGACTGGTCTCATTTAGTGCCAAAGCATCAGAGACTTTTGTCTAGGAGTGGTGTTAATGTGTGTGATCACACATTAATGGTCTGACAGTATCTCACATCTCCACTATGAGTCCATTAGGATGTTCACATAGGTAGGGGCTAAGTGTCAGGTGTCATAATTTAATTGTGTTGTTTTCTATTCCTCGGCAGCTCTTGAGGGACAGGAGTGGGGACCAATCAACGCTCTCCACTGTCACCTTCCTCACAACCCCCTCCCCATTTCTCTTGCTTTTTTTTAATTGGGGACACAAAGAGTTCAGCTCAGATTGCACTTTCATTTTGACCTTAGAAGATTAACTGCTGATAAAGATAATCATCCTCAGTAGCTGAGGGAAAGTGGAGTTGGGGGGTGAGGAGCTGTGTGTGTGTGTGTGAGGGGGTTGGGGGCATTTTATACTCTCCTTTCTGTTGCTGAATGGGAGGGGTGTGGTACGACAAGGAGGCTGTCAGTGTAATGGTAAGTGTATAAAAGAGACCATCTTTAACTGTATGATCTGAAAGGCAACTTTTGACCCCTCTCCCCCCCCTCTGCCCCCCAACACACACATGCTACGCATGCGTACGTGCACAAACACACACAGACACACACAAACACACAAACAAACAAGACACCAATGCAATTATTCTATCATTCCCTGCTTTGAAATCAAATGGACTTCTAACCTAACCCTAACCATCAAAAGCGTCGCTGTACTGCACCACAGACAGCCCCGTTTAAAGAGGAAGTCTATGTAAAGGCAACACAAGCTCAATGCAGCCCTAAAGCATGGAGGCCAATACTGCAGTGTGCTTGGGCTGAGCAGGGAGCCTGCTGGCTTCTGAGCTCTTGATCACTTCTACTTGGGATTAGTGCACTGGGAAGCCCTCCAACAGATTGGATTGGTGCTCCCAACATCACACTGGCCACAGAATAAGGGCAATTAGAGAGGGGCCATGTTGTTATGGAATTGAACAATCACAGAGAACATTAGCTACAGTACTACTACACTGCTCAACAGGACATTCTATTCAGTTGCACTGGAGTTCATCAAACATTATTTTAGATTGCAATGTGTATTTTTTTAGATGTTGCTTCATTAAAGTAAGCTGTGTCTGGTCTGTGAAAGACATGGCGAACTGTTCCTACTGGTCCATAGTAATCAAACTGCCCATAGAAACACATGGAAAATCAATACAGATTCAATCAATCCCTCATAAGGAGTCATTCCAAGGTTGATTGACAGGATCACACTAATAATGTGAGAAACACTGTGCAGACTGAGGCTAGGGAAGAGAACCACCCATTCAACAATTAAAATAACTACACTTTCTACTCAGTTAGAAAACCTACAATCTTTTAAAGAAACCTAGAGTTGTATTCCTCAAAGCTGATGTGAGCAATTGAAAGGGTCAGTAAATCCAAAAGGCGTTCCCACAACCGACCTGTTGACCTGCTGTTTCTTCACCTCTTTGCTCATTCAAAGAGGATCTGACATTTCCCACATATGTGACACTGGCCACAACTTCCAGTTTTTGTACACACAAGTGAACACGCACATATGCAAGCAAGTGCCTTCTAGCAATGTGCTGAAAGCGTACAAGAAAAATATTTCACTAAAGACGCCTCATGGTTGATGAATACATACACATAAACACATCAACAAATATGAAATGAATGGTTTGCTAAATATGAGCATGTACAACATCAATCAAAACCCTAAGAAAAAACAAACCCAAACTGTATGATGCTGTACCACTAAAAGCGAGAGAAAAGAAGTGGATGGATAGGAACGTGGATTATAAGAATCATCCCTTCCTAGAAATATGGAGCAGAGCACAGGACACAGAGACGAGACGAGAGGAGATGGGGCTGATGCTTATGAATGTCTATGGGGCATTTACTCCATACAGCACAATAGCACTAATGGGAGAGCATGTTAGCTATGTAGTCACTGTCCTACATATTATACACAGGCTCTGGCTGGGGACTCTAGTGTACAGAATCAGATTGTGGCGCCTCTTTTTTGTATTTATTTATTTTTGCTTTGTTTTCATTTTCTTTTTTTTTTGTTTTGGTTTCTTTTTTTTGTTTTTTTACAGCATCTCGATCTTCCTTTTTGCAGCCAATGCAGTGCAGACTGCACAATTTGTGCACCTTGCATAAACACAGGCAGGGACTTCCTCAGATGGGTGCTTTACATATATTACTTTTAATTGAATTCCTATCTGCTACTGAGTGTGGGGTAGAGAATCTCGATTTGTTGGTGGGGAAACAAATGTCCTGTAGTCACCCATACATCAGGCTTAAAAAGCTGTAGGAGGTGCTTTAATTATTTCTTCCCAGCCTTAATCGTTTATTTTGAAAGCCTGAGCTGCTTATCGATAGCTGTAAAATGAATGTTATGTTCTAAAATGTTTCTTCCTCAGGCTCCTCTCTAGCAGCCAATAATGTTCTCTGGGAGAGGGAGGGAGAGGTGGAGAGAGAGAGAGAGAGAAGCGATCTGTGAACATCCTAAAGAAGCTGATAGATGTGGTCACACTTTGGGGAGGTAAACAGCATTGATTCTGTCCTACTATCATCTCTAATGTTCTTCCAGCCATTGCACAATGGGAGACCTTATGACTAATCCCACACATTTGTGCGGCAGGGGCAGGACGCTGGCTGTCTGTCCAGCACCCCCACCCACAGCACTACAGCTGCCCCCCCTCCACCCTCACCCGCATGCCCCAACATTATTTTAAGTAGCGTGCCCGGAGCCCTTAGATGAAGCGTGTCAGTATTGAAGTGTCTCCTGCCAGTCAGATCTCCCCCACTTCCTCTTGCACTAATGCGATCGATCGCACCAGCAACAGGGCCATAACACGCTCCTCTCCAGGACAGTCTCCCAGTGACATTTCAGGCCCAGTTAGACCCCATTTCCCCTGGGCCATTACATGAAAAAAGAGAAAGAGAAAGAGAAAGAAACCCCGAACCCCAAGTGAAAAGTGGTCTGAGAGGTATCCATCGCTGAGCCTCCTGGAGACCTAATGACGGTTAAAAAAAAAATTGTACATGTCCGTACAACCAGGGAGTCCAAGGATTAAATTCTTAATAATGTGCGTGTAATAGTGAAATCTGAGGTCCTGGCCCCGGATGTGTTAAGAGCATTTGCAGGGCCTGGTTTAATGAACAGAGAGAGAGAGAGAAAACTGACTTGCTCACTGACTTGCGTATTTTAGGGCATGTCAGGACCTTCACGCCAACTATTTTAATTGAAACCAGAAAATGTATGTTAGCTCTGACTTGGGCCTGTGAACACTAAACTGGGGTTTACACAGTCGAATAGTAGCTCTTGTGTGCTTAGTACTAGGACAGAACATTACTCTGTGTAAACCTGCTTACAAACAGTACTTATTATTTTCAGACGTGGCTGTAATCCTTATCTTAGATGACTTACGTTTCCTAATTCATTCAAACATGAAACGCCTTTCGGATTGTTATGAAATTATGCACATTGGGTCAAATGGCGCGCTCTGAACCACATAATCTATATCCTATCTAGTAAGCACCAAATATCTAAGACCATAAAACTGAATTATAGCCTTTAAATAGAATGGTCCTCCTAAAAATCTCTAAAAAGCATTTATATTCCATTATGGTTTACAATTGTGGAAGCAGCTCAGTGCAACACACACACACAGACACACACGCTGAGCAATGCCCAAGATGATGGCATTCATAGCAGCCAGTCTCATGCAGAGTGCTGCTACCAATGTTTTCTCCCTCAGTGCAATGGAATAGGTTAATGCGGTTTAAGATATGAAATAATAACTAATTATCTTTGGGTTAACTACACCCTATGGCCATACCCTTCCACGTCCTGCTGTGCACAGGGCTTGACCCAAACCAATGAAAACTGTTTTCTTTATTAGGTTCCATGACAAAGCTAAACCTGTGGTGCCAAGCTATACTCATGACCTCTGTGCATCCAAAGACATTTGCAAGGCCAACATGCTCAAAATAGCACTGTGACAAAACAACATAATGGACAGGTCATGTCATGGTCAAACTATCATATATATATTAGGTCAAGTTAGATCAGGTCAATAGGAGTTAAACATACATCCAGCAAAAGGAAAATTTCCCAAGCATCAAAAGAATTTTGTAATGCAACCAGTTATTGGGTACATAGATTCTGTCATTGTTTTACAACTCTCTTTGAATAAATCTGCTTTATGGATCAATGCAAATATAAATGCAATTGCTAAACAGTTTAATTAATGCTTCAGTAGTATTGGTAAAACTGCTGGGATGGAGTAGATACAAGTTTGTTTTCTTGTGACTACAACCATTAACCTGAAAGCAGCCTTTAGTTTTAGATTTGAACTAATGCAGACCTCATCTAATTCAATTTAGCTCTGAAGCAGTGATCAGAAATCCAGAGAAAAGATAAGGAAATTGGATGTCCATCCCTCAACTGCCAAGTCCAGCAAACAATGCCAGTGATCAGGGGGTGAGGAAGGCTTCCCCCCGATTCATCTCAGGATTCAACTGGAGTCATTTAAAGCGCGTAAGGAGCCCTGACAGCCACAAATAGATTTGGACAGTGTTGCCTTAACATCTGGAAACAGTGTTTAACTCATCCCATCTCAGGAAGTTTTCACACTTCACGCCTCATTAACCTCCAGGGCGCAGGACTCCCTGAGAAGACAGAGGAGTAGGACTCCTGTTTACACAGCTTCTCCCACAGCCATCGCCACCATTGCTGCCAGCCCCACCACTACCACCACCACCACTACTGCTGAACACATAGTTGCCAGTCACATGATGCGGCGTGGTGTGGTGTGCCGTGCCGTGGTGTGGCATGGCAACAAAGGTGCGAGGTGTGCACACTTCTGCAGCAGTGCAGGAGGCTGGCTGGGGGACATTATTACACAAATGGCCACCAATGAAGCCTTTTATTTTTATGTAGAAGCATATATTAATTTAAAGTATACTAACATTGTTCATGTGTTCTCCATCAAATTTAAACTACAAAATCCCAATATCTTGAAAAGTTCAACAATGGTTGTTGTCATGAAATGATACAAGATCTCCAGAAGAAATGTGTGTTTCCTTATATTATTTATCTTCCTATTTCTGATTACAGACTAGACTGTGCTGTGACGGCTGTTTCAACTCACATCTGGTCATGGTTCTGAATCTGGCCATATTATCAGTTTGTCAAGAGATAACCAACAAAGACTGGTTATTAATCCTTTGGCCCGAATTCCTGGGTTTATGTGATGAAAATGCATAATGAAACACTTTTCATGAGGTGATAATTAGTGGAGCTGGGCAAGCCAGCAGTCACAGGCTGTTGGGTATTTAATAACCACAATGACCATGGGAGATGGTGTTAATATTGAGGTCATGTTTATGATGCAGATTAGATTCCAGGTCAGCAACATGTAAAGTAAAACAATTCAAAATCAAAACCCATTTTGATGGCATTCTTTTATATGATAGTCTATCATTTGTGAGTCGTATCTTGGGTAGCCCACATTATTCAATGCTTTGGTCCAGGAAACCAATTCGGATCACTCAGGGTGTTTATTGGCATGTGGGCCATATGACAACCTTATTATGAGTGCACTTTTTAAGCTGGTGTCAAAATGATCTGGTAGAACCACCTGGTAAGGCAGTCTCTCATAGTCTACTGCCGTAAGATTTTTCAGATAATGCAGACAAGTAAGAGAAGATGATAAGATAATTAAATGTTACTGAATGTACCTGGTAGACTTTAAACAACAGATCCCAGCAGTTTGGGTAGATTCACTCATAATCTGTCAACATTAGCTGATGGAAATTTTCAATTTGCTCCAGTCAGAGGAAGATCTAAGCACTCTGTTATTGCCTACTTAGGTATGTGGGCGCACAGCATGGATAGGCCTTGTGCGGGAGCTTAAGTGTGTAATATGGAAGAACGGCACATACCCAATTTCACTACATAACAATAGCAATGGAAGCCAAAATGCATAGCCAAATGCATCTTGCCCCAAGACAATGTAAAGTACATTGGACTATGCTAGCAGAATACACATCCTATTCTGCAGATTGTTTAAGTGTGTTGCCTTTCAGTATAACTGTGCAAATATATCACAAAAGTATATGTAAGTTAATAAAGCTAGTCTAGCTGAAGTGAAGTGTTTTAAGTAGTCATGATAGTCAACCATACTTTAATGTGCATGAGTCGCGCTGAGTGATTAGGCTACAAGGTTACAAAACGGCATGACTGCTAGCCAAAAAGGAGCACAGCCACTTGGATCTGCTCACAATCGCTTAAAACGGTACTTGACATTTGGCTCCTATCCTGTCGCTAGGCTTCCGTGCATTTTTTGGATTATTTCACATTGTGGGCCTATTAATTCAGTGGACAATGCCGTTCTTATCTTTGTCGCGCAAACCCGGGATAGAAGCATAATTGGCACATGCATTGTTTACGGTCGATTTCAAAATTGATTTTTCTGGATCACGTGGTGTGATTTGTCATTTTTATCTATAAAAATGGAATACAGCTAAATTTAAGATCTATCTCCCTTTGTGAGAAAATATCTGCGCCATTAATCGTGTTCAATTGTACAGCAGAACCGGTTAGCCAACTTGTGGTGCTGCTTTTACGCACACCATTTATGTTTATTCCTGGAACCATATCTCTGAACAAATGATGTAAGATCTACACGGATTGTCAGATGTGCCAGATAGATTTAGAAATACCATCCTTTGGTCTGCATAAGACTGTATAGAACCAAGAAATCTACCCCCCAAAACCTAGCCGTCTGACATAAAGCAACTGGGATTGTTGAATCTCGAGAGAATGAGCATAAGAAAGCTAGGCTATATCAAAGAACTTTCTCGGCCTAGAAAACCAATTAATTATCTAAGGTCACTATAACCCATTTCTTTCCCTTGTTAATCACAATCGGAATGGCTATTCGCCTCCTTCAATTATAGCTTGCCTCGCGCAAACTGAAGTAGACCATAGTTGTCATTTCACGTTTGCTATTTTCAGAAATAGCATTAATATCTCAATCACTAATCGTAGCCTACATCTGTTTTAATTGTTGACCGAGGTGGGCCTTTGCATGTGTTTTGTTCTGTATCCAAGCAGAAATCTCAATTCAATCTGCTTTGTTCCTCAGCCCAAAATCTGAAATACAAAACGAAGGTATGGTCATAATTTGACTAGGTCTAATGGCTTGTCGGTTCTCCTCTTGGAATTGGCTCACCCCTGAGTTTGGAAAAATACAAATTGACAAAGGAAATTAATCTACAAAGCTGGGAGGGAGGGGTGGGGGAGTCTGGGTCTTGCAAATGAGGCTCTTGAAAATCACCTTCATAATTAATTGCGCAAATTTGTTTCTATTAAATAAAAATAACACGTATTGAGGAACTCAATTAGCATTAATTAAGCTTGATATCCTAATTTGGAAAATGTGTTGTGGAAAACAAGCGTTTTCAGAGTCGTTTTACTGTGGTGTTGAATTTCAGCTGGCTGCCTTTGGGCAGCTATTCTCCCCTCTGAGACTTGGAAATGAGAAATGGAGATGGAATATCGGGAGGTGCTAAATTAGCTGCCTGATCTGCACTTATTGCAGCATACACACGCCTATTACTTTGCTGTTCTCTCTTTTAACATTCCAGGCATGGCGCGGCGTCGAGATAGCAGATTTATCAAATGGGAAAATGAATGCATGATGATCAGTTAAATTGAAAATCAGCGCCTGCATGACAGCCCGACCTGACACCTCCGTAATTAGAAAGAAAAATGATGGCGTCCGATGCATAATAGAGCAAAAACAATTTACACTCTCCCATAATGATCCGGCGTTCAAATTGAAAATTTCTCCGGGTAGAAATTGAATTCATAAAGTATGATTCATGGAGGACACATCTCCTGGAGGCTGCCTGGGCCATATCGATTGATAGTTTGTCTTGAATCATACAGCGTGCTGCTTTCAGGCAAAAGCTTAACTACTTAAGCAAATCGCTAATTTCACCTTAAGGCCACCAGTGTGCAGCCAGCGATACTCCTATTCAGACTGCAAATGAATTATACATGAACAGCCCCCACCAACGCGCTCCAAAAAAGGAGGAAAAAAACAGCAGCAAATTGAAGGACACCTCCAGACAACTCACAATTTCCAAACACTTGCTTTTTTTCATGGGCCTAATCTAAAAGGCAATTCATTGACCGAAATGAAGCATATATCTCGCAGCTGAGTGAAAGAGAATAAGAGGAAACGATACCTTTGTGCTGTGCTACAGAGGACTTTGTTAATAACATGCAGCACACGTGGAGAATACATTATTAACGTTATTGTTTTTGGTTGGACAGGGGATTCCCTCCGGGCAATGTATAATGCTCTTTGTCCATTAAATAATTGCTTTATTAGTTTATTGATTTCCTGTCTCTGGATTCTAGTAGGCATAACCTTTGTGGGCTCCTTGATTATTATTTGCCATTTTCCAGCTTTTATATTTTGATGTATTTTACTTTACATATGCCCTGTTTCATAGGAACTATCCTAAGTCTTTAGTCGTTCAAAGCAAACAGCAGTGGCTGGTTGAAATTTATGTAAATATTTTGAAAGGGACACGGGCTCAGAAATTCATTTGTGACAGCTCAAACGTAAAGCTGTCCCTCTGATTATTTTCAATTTATTTGCAAATCAAGACCCGATGAGAGTGGGAGGGCTCGAGGATATTTAACAAGGCTATAAACAGACAAGGATGGCCAGAATAAATGCCTTTGATATTTGAATTTTAGATGTTATTGTAGGCCTTGTTATGGAGGTATGCCTCAAAGTTTACAGCTTGAGCCTTGGGTGTAGGCTATTCTTTTATTCTTACCTCGACTTTAGATCTGGTCAACATTTCTAATATTGTCAAGGCGCAGATGTCTTGGAGCCCCCTCAGCCTCCCCTGGGACCGCCAACCCTATTAGAACAAATGTGTTCTGCTATTGTAAATAGGCACGTTTGGTGCGCCCGTCCTATTACAGGCGACGCGTGATCAATAGGCTGATAACACAGGAACATCAATATAAGCGACAGAACAATGAGGGATATCATCGAACATCTATCTTAATATAGCCGGCTACAAGGGCCCTGACAAAGTGAAAAGCTCATGAAAATTCCGCCCCACGAATTCCCATCTCCTATCCAATATGCACAAACACACTCCCAGCTGCCTAGACTATTATTTTCCTATTTCAATTTGACACCCCAGCCTTTCATGCTAATTCTATTATTCTTGGAAGTTTATGTGATTTCATATCACTAGAAATCGGTAATGTATTATAACCCTTTGGGCTAAAATAAACTGAATCCCTGCAGTAGCCACCGGGAAAATAATTACTTTCATATCAAAACTCTGCAGGAGTCGAACGGGTCTTTTCGCCTCCGGCTCGTAACCTCATTTCAGCGGGGCTTATAGATGAATAAATTTGTTAAAGCAATACACAAAAACACAACATCAGGTTTTAAGAGAAAGAGCTACCTATACCCACAGCATAAAGGCTATTTAGGGTCGCACACGCTTTAGGTTTATTGTATACAATTGATTTATTTATGAAAAACTTACATATATAAATATTTCAATACTTTATACAACGTCTGAGGATTTCTGTTGTCTGGTTCTTTTTACAGTTTGTTACACAAGGGGTCTGCTCTATTTTTTCCAATAAACATTTGATAGCCCGTCACACATGTACACAAAATATTCACACAGATATTCCCCCTTAATCAGCTTAAATATGTCAGCGAAAAAAATGAAATGTTTTGATATGTCTTTTTTTTCTTCGGTTACGCTTTTGAATGTTTTTATCACCCCTATCTAGCGGCGACTAAGAACCCTATATTATCCCATGTCGACATCAACTGAGTCTTTGTTTGTGTCCGAGGAATGGCTGGTTGACGTTGGCTCAGCTGTGTCTGTATAGTCTGGTAAAGACCTCTCTTGAGATGGAGATATGGGACTGACATTGTCTGGTTCCTTCTCTTGAAGGCATCGTTCGTTACAACCTCCTGCAGACTGGCTGTTGGTAAAGGAAATGTGGGTCGGACCGTTGGGCGAACCTGTATTTCTAACCGAATGATTAACTTGTCCTTTGATTGCTACCGCGTTGCTGCTCGCATGGTCAGACTCACTGGTGTTATGTCCCAAATTTATCGTAAGGTTTTCACTTTGTGGCCCTCTTTGAATGCCGCTCTCAGACTCAGGGCCGTGTGCTGATGGCTTCAGAGATGTTTGTGGAACAATGAAACCGAGTGGCTGTGTGATTGGGTACAATAAGAAATGTCCCTTTCCTATCAAAGGTCTAGGGGATGGTAAGGTTGGGAAATCCACAGCGGGTTTGCGCCTTGGCCTTGAGTCAGACAGGAGGCTCTCCACGCTGAAAGGGTTAAGTTTCTGGATGGTGGAGGCCCTGCCACTGGAACTCAAGTTTGACTGCTGACTGCTGTCGGACGAGTCCAGCTCAGATCCACTCGCGTCTTGGTTTGGGTTTCTTTGGTTCTGGAGTTTCTGTGGGGTTTGGTCGCAGCTAGGTTGCGTTTGGTTTCGGCCCAAGTCACCAAGTAGACTGCTCTGCTCGCTGTCCGTTATGTGTGACACACCGCTGTCACTGTCAGATCCCGGAGTGTGAAATAATTCCCCTGACAAGAGTTTGTTTTGTGATCTCAGGAGTCTTTTCTCCTGCTTCCGCTTCTTCTTTTCCAGCCTCTCCAGCTCTCTCCGGGCGATCTCCTCAGGATCCATGGGCTCGCCACTGCAGGTGGTTGGGTGAGAGTTGTGTGCAGGTCGTCCCGGACCCTTTTTCGTGTTTTCCTTTTTCCTCCATTTTGCTCTGCGGTTTTGGAACCATACCTACACACCGAAGAAAAGCAATATTCATTTCCATTTCATTTTTGTTTTTTGGCAAGCAGGTAAATGCAGATAATCTCCACAGCGCTCTGTCACGATGTCCAGATAAAAATGTTGTGATGCATCCTCATTGGCTTAAAAATAATTCTGAATGTTGCAATCGGCTTGT
The DNA here is from genome assembly GCA_027481765.1 of Tenualosa thibaudeaui. Taxonomy (NCBI): domain Eukaryota; kingdom Metazoa; phylum Chordata; class Actinopteri; order Clupeiformes; family Clupeidae; genus Tenualosa; species Tenualosa thibaudeaui. The sequence goes on from JAIFZK010000016.1 coordinate 8,238,386, forward strand.
TAAGAGAAGCTAAATAAAATGCTTGAAAATAAAGCATTCAAATGAAAAATACAGAATAAAGCATATAAACCAAACTCCGGTGTTTCTTATTCAGCCTACACATTGTTACATTGTTATGTGAATGAATTCGTTCTACCCAATATTGCTATAAAGTAAATATCGATAATATAGTCTATGAGCGAGCCGTAAACATTTAAACGTTTGCCATTGTTAGTTTCTTTTAAAATAGTAGCTTATGGCATCAAACATATAATAGCCTCATGTCATCAGACGATAACACATGGTAAGAGGGGTTTCAATATTAATTGCATTATTTTTATTATATTACGTTATTATAAAGGTAATCCTTTGCCAAGAGACATGAAGTATGTTTCAACATATACAATGACAATTACATTTACAATTAATGATGACAGGCTAAAATCTATTCCTGAGGTACATGTTTTGAAATTATTTGTAGCCCACATCGTGCTAACTAGCAAAACAAACAAATACATTTTAAGAATAATTGTGAAAAAATAAAGTACTCATTTTGTGTTGTGGACTATTTTGCAATGATACCATCGTTTTTGTACGACTGGTGTTTAGATTCACTGTGAATGAGAACCCTGCTAGCTAGGCCTCGGAAAGGCCCTAATACTAATGCGTGTGGAAATGTTATATTTCTTTCTGTACGCTGAAAAATGCGTTTAAAAATAAATTATTGGTGTTCTTAAACAATACATTTCCATTACATTTTGTCTTTTCGTATTTCTCTTCTGACGTTTACCATTTCATGCATTTCTGATATGCACACTAGAATATCGATCTTACAGGGAAGAGGCCTGGACCTTTGGTCTGTGTCCAAGTCATGTAAATTCTGTGACATTAAAACAGAATGAAATATTCCTAATTTCACCATAAAACAATACGAATGTATTTTGCAACTAAAAACACTGCAATACATCTGAGTAGGCTACAGACATCTGTGCACCCGACACTAACATAAAAGGAGGTTTCTACCTCTGATGATGTATAAGCTATTTTGCTATATTTACATACAGACAGTATTGTCAAATATTACAGTTACACATTCACATGAGGACATGAGCAATGCCACTTCTTCAGCAACTTAAAACACACCACGAAAAGGAGACAAGGCATGAAGTTCAAAGTTTAGAATATTTACCTGCACTCTCGATTCTATCAAGTCCAACCTCAGGGCCAGTGCTTCCCTCATGAACACGTCTGGGTAGTGACTCTCATTAAAAGCCTTCTCTAATTCCTCCAACTGCCAACCAGTGAAATTGGTGCGAGTTCGTCTTCTTTTACAACCGGGGCTATCCTTGTCTGGGTCTCCCGAATCTAGTGTGAGAGAGCAAAAATATAACTGCATGCTTCTTCCATAAAGACACTAGCAATATCTAAACCACTACTCCTTTATTAATGTTGCACTGCTCAGTAAATAAGCATGTAAGTATGTATGTTGTCATTATCTTTTAACATTATAACAGTACTTTATTTAACATTAGGCTAACATAATAATAGTAGCAATAATAATAACAATAATAATGATGATGATAATATTAATATTATTAATAATAACATAGTAGCATTCAACTATGTGATTTTCTTTGTGGCTTGTTTTTGGGAAGCACGTCCATGTTTGAGAGCTCACTCTGCGCCCTTTGGCAACTGAAACGTTGCCTTGTTACTGTAACAATATTTTTTAACGGAGATGATCGCGTCTTTGTTTCCCAAGCCTTGTTTCTATGCTATCGACTGCAATATACCAGAAATGCAGAAATACTGATACAAGTCTCTTTTAAAAACGCTTTCCCACATAAAATTATAGCATATACTTAATCGCAAGCACCTCTTTACACAAGTAGCCTTGTCTCTGTCGTCTGCTTACCTGTCAGTTTGTACTGTTGGTTATCTCCATTCATACCGCAGCCAGACGACAAAAGAGGGTTCGAATTAACCACAGAAGCTGTGCAGGAACCGTTAAGTAATCCGTCTATTGAGAAAGGAACCGCGGCTGCAGATTGAAGTTGATGACCGGCTAATTCGTAAACATGGTGGTGGCTTAGATGGTACGGAAAGCTAACCATCCCACCGAGAGAGCCTCCGAACTGGGCATGAGGTGGATCCAGAATCCTGCTGTCCATCATCTCCCAGGCAAAAGGAAACGACGTCTGGAGGCTGGTGATGTGAATTTAAAAAACATGCAGCGAGTGTGGCCAGCGAGGAGGGGACATGATGTGGAAAGGAGGATGAGCTCTACTTTATCAACACGAACCTTCCAATAATTAGCCTCGGCTCTGGGAATTTGAGACCAATGAGAAACGTTAATCGCACATGACGTCAGAGGCGCGCTCTGAAAACGCTTTCCATATCGATTGCTAATTAAACCTGACATCCACCTCAATAAACAATATCAGGGCTGTCACAACAAGACAGGAGGGCTTTGATAAGAACTACATCACATCTACACAGGGGGCCACAGAGAGAGCGATCAGATTGATACCTGGTTAAACGCTAAACAGACACCGAAATTTCACCTCGCGTCGTCGGCTGTGCATCTGACGGATGCCGCGCCGTTTTATCCAGCGTGCTTTGCGCTGTCGTGCTTAGAAACACCACACAATCCACTTACCCTCTGTGGGTTGTAAGGAAATGTTTACATGGAGAGCAATGGTAAGCGTTACAGGGGCAGTGCTCTTGTTGGGGTTTGTTGATAAAGTGCTGTCACTACACGCTGCACTGATGTATTGATACACGGCAATCACAAACGTCGAGCACCAAATAGCCTGATACAGAAAAGGGACATTCATCATCCAAACCTGTCAAATTTAATTCAGAAGTACAAACATCTCGCTACTGCACAACAGCCTATGGCCAAATCAGCATGGAAGTTAGTCAATGAAATAGGACTAGCCTATATGATCTCAATCCCGGCTCGATATTAACAGGAGGTTTAGATTAAGTCATTAATTACATGTCCAATTAATTAAGCAGGGCTCAATATTCACATAGAAAACTATATTCCCAGTCATACCTAGCATGTAATTAGAATTTAAACTGGATCTCCAATTGTCCAAAAATAAGTTAGCACCTTAAATGTCTAAGCCCAAATGCAAATGATTTTATACAATGCAGGAAAAGTGGACACTATTTAAAACTTATATTATATAGACCTATTGGTGTGTTTGAGGGGACACCCAAGACACAAACTTTCTTTCTATTTATTTTCATTGATGGGATTAGAAATATGATTCTATTCAAAATTAATGCATAATGTTTCAGTCAGTGTCTTTTCTTGAGATTTTAAAATGAACTCACTGCATGTTAAACATAGCAGAATAACCAATGTTTGTTAATGTCTTGTCTTTGAAAGAATCAGTTTGCCACACCATTGTGTTCTAGGATTATGAAACACTCATGGGTCATTATAATGGATTTTCTGTTTTTACATTTGTATACTTAGCTGCATACACGTCAAAAACTGGCATGTGCCATAAGTTGCACTGTTAACATTTGAATGCATCCGAGAGTGTGAAAATAAAACCATAAAGACTTGTGATTTGTAGCTTGGCCTGTTGAGTTTACTACTTATTTTCTTTATAAATCATTTGCTCTTTTTCTTTGTCTCCTTTGCCATTCCAAACATGACATATAACCCCAGCAGAACTTGTTTCACTGGACATATCTAAAGGGTTAGATTTATGCAAGTGGCAAATGTGTTTGTGAATACAGAGTGGTTATCAATCCCCACACTATAAGTAGATGTTCACTCTCTCTCTTCATTACAGGGAATTAATTCGGCTTTATTTATTCAGTGTCTGGAGCTGTCATAATGTTAATCTGAGCTGAAATTTCGCTCCCCACTCACACCCTGACCCTTGGCACCCGGATTGGCGTGTTGTAATAACCCGAATCTTTCAACAGAGGCCCCGATAATTGTTACCTTATTAGCATGCAAATTGTTTAATTAATATTATTATGAGGAAGTATATAATCCGTTCGTCTCTTGACCCCCAGCCCAAATTGCAACCCTTCTGCATTTCAATGTGTAAATTTTAATGAACTCTTTAAAATGTCTCAGGATCGTGCCTTTTCATCCCTTTCCCCTCACAGCCAAAAGCTGCCTTTACTTGGATGAATCCTGATCTCTTTGTGTTTAAAACTTTATTTTTTTATCACGCTGTACACAAGTTATGAATAATTCCATTTATTCATATCCTCCCCTTTTGAACATCAAAATTCAATAATTGCTCCTTGGCAGTTCCGGGCGCGGTCCTTTTTCCGAGCGCAATCGCAACTCAATGAAAAGCAGCCCTTGACACGCGGTCCCGGGAGACCTTGCATTTAAATCCGTTTTTCTACAACCGAGTGACATTGTCAGATCCTAGCTTTAATTAACCCGATAATAAGACGAACAAGCCTTGCATTCAGGGCCGTTGTAGGCCTGTCTTGTTTGCCTCTCTTCTGAATTCTGAGGTTTTATCTACAATTTAACAAGCGCGGGTCGATAGGGAGAGGAGGTGTAGGATAAGCTAATACATATATTTATAAACAATAAATCACGGCGGTCACCCAGAGAGGAGCGCAGCTGAATGTAATGGTGCTATAATATCTCTCTAAACACATCTTCATATGGTCACCATTCTATCCATCCGTGTCTTGGACAAGAACTTTTTTAATCCTAAACAGAGACATTTGCTTCAATTCTTTGAGCAAGTAGCCTATGTGAAGTGTATCTTAAATTACACTTAATAAAATGCAACTTAGGGACTGCAGGCCTAGTTGGTGACGGGTCTGTCTTTAATGCAGGCTTGCTGAAATAGGCTATTTGGCTTTAAAGAGCCTGAAGGAAATGATCATGGCAGGTTATGTTTGACCAATGGTTGTTATAATCAATTTGGCCAGTCCTGTCCACACTTTCATTAAATTCTTCTCTCTTGGGACAGTAGCACACAAGAGCTGCTCCCCTTCCCCCTTAACGCACACACACACACCTGCACGCACACACACATGTACCAGTTCAATACATTGAGTCTATACAGCATTTTAACTTATTTCAAACCATATTTCTGACCTTCACAAAAGACATTTTCACCAAGGTGATGTGTTTGGTCTGACTACCTTTGCTATTACTGTAGAACACACAGAGAAAATCCCAAGGGCCGACAGTGGCTCTGAATACGACCTGTGTCCACAGAACGCGCAACTGCAAACTTACACCTGGCGCTGTTAAGAACCTTTTTGGCTCTACATTTCAAACCCCTGTCGGGAAATGAGCATGTGCAGCCAAGTAGACATCACTGACCCTATTACCACCAGGTGTTCAAATGTAACACCCACCCAAACAAACTAATCAAAGCGCCCATAGAACACTGATGCCCACATTACCAACATTACGCAAAATCAAATTCATTTTTAATTAGGCTGCCAAATTAATAGGCAGCAGTTGAGGAGTTTAATTACTCAATTAACTTCACGCACGTTAATTTTTAACTATCTAAATTAAGTTGCACATTATTCGATTTGATGATAATTATAGAATTAAATCTAAATTAATTGTTGTGAATGATTTGATACGATGAACGAGATGCAATTCCAATTAAAGGCACGAAGGCGTTGTGTTTCTGTTTTAAGCAACTAAATCCTTTGATTCGATTTTAGCAAGAAACTCTGCTTCCAAATTTTTTTCCCTCTCTGATCCTGAAAATTCTCTCTCCCTCTTAATCCCTACAATTAAAAGTTTCCCCCCATCTAATTATCTGTAATTGTGCTGCTGTCAAAGTAGAATGGAGAAGTGAAAGCGATTGATTTGGACTTTTAATTCACTTCATTTCTGATAGAAGGGAAAGTAATTCCCTTCAAATTACCTCATTCAATCCTGACACCGTAATGCCCTTCAAAGTCTTTTTACTCACCGCATTTATATATTAAAAAGGAATCTAAAATGAGTGCTGCTTCCTAATAATAATAACCAAACTTCCATTAGAATAATAATTTCATTTCAATTAAAACTGACTTATCACCTTTGCTAAAACGTGCTTAATATGCCGAAAATTATCAATGCTTGAAGGAGCCCAAACTGGGGAGTCTAATTGTAATCAGCAAATCAGAGGTGCTTGTCGCTCCCGTGCCTTCGCAGAGAGGCAGTTCGGAAATAGAACTAATTTACTCAACTCCCCCGGGAAATCCGCTCAACAGATTAACATTTTCAAAATATAGTAATGATATAATTTGAGAAATGGTGACGCCAATTTGTGAGAAGCCTTTGTGCAGAATCATTTGCATTTTTTCACCGCCTGCATTTTTCCCTGTTAATTACAGCTCCGCAGATGAAGGGTATGCAGTTTGACTCATTGCTTATTATTCAACTTCAATCTAGTAATAGAACACAACGGGAAAGGAAAATAACCAAATCTTTGAGCTAACCCCATTTAATTCCAAAAGTGTCTCTCTGATGTTGGGAGGAATTTAAAGACCCAACTTTTTCCTAATAAGAGGATGGCGTGTGTGTGTGTGTGTGCCCCCTCTGTGTAACTGTAATCTCCTCTGTAGTGGTGCCCAATTGGGTAGGCTGTTTTGTATGTTTCCTTAGCTTGTGCTATGTGTGTCACCTGCATGAAAATGTATGTGTCATTTGTTTGCATCCTAGATTATGTAGGCCATCCTATATGTCATCATATAACGCATGAACACATCAGGCCTAACCTACCTGCTGAGCGATCTTCCAAATGTTAGCCTAACACATGCTTTGATGCAACACTGTGACATCATCATTAGATCATGTGCCTGGTTAGCTTTTAGCCTAGCAGGGGTATCCTCCTTGGCATTGAAATGGTTAAAATCTTTTTGTTAAAGGAGTTGGCTGTGTGTTAATCTCCTCCTAGGTCGCTAACTCACGTTGTGGGGATCTCTTTGGAGGCAGAGCGTTAACCATTAGGCTATCCGAAGCCTGACCATCTGCTCGGGTAGAAAATTCAAAGCCCAGGAGATCTACTTATATCCACATCGTAAACGAGAGAAGATGTTTTAATTAAGAGAAATCAGGTTAACTTAGCACTAATTAACAAGCTATCCTCTTAATGAATTGTATGTGCGTCACGTCTCTCTCCTTTTCCATCCTCTCTGTCTCTCTCTCTTTCTCTCTGTCTTTGTAAAGTAAATTAGACATCGTTAATTTTCACAGATCAGAAACAATTAATCACTTCTGCAATAGCTCAAAGAAGTTTTTCAGTCTCATTATTGTGTGTGTATGTGTGCGCTGCACTAGGCCTATAGGTAATAGTTTCTTCATGCGTCTTCAGTCACAATAGCCTCATTAAGATCACCACGTTATCCCTCTGAAGTATGGACTCTTTATGCGAAAAAAACTACACTTCCTGCGAAAAAGATGTAATAATTTTATTTTTTGCAACAGACAATAATTTACCCCTATTCAATTGCTTTGTCTCACAGTTCATGACTGGTAATTAACTTTTCCAACTCCCATTAGTGGAACCGATGCCACTTCCCTCTGAACGTGAGGGCAAGCGCGCCACCGAGTGGTCGTTAATGTACCTGTGCAATTGTCCTTGCTGCGCGTGTAGCAACCCCAAAATCTTAACGACTGCATTTCTGGTTGAAGACTTGAGTTTGGGCATCTTTATGGGGTCCACAGTGTAGGCCACTGGATAATGAAGTATTACACTAAATCATGCTGAAAACCATTTCAGGTGGTGTTTATGCTGATTTGCACTTGCCTCTGTAAAAAGTGACCCATTTGTACATCACCGTTTGAGATGCCTTCATATTAGTCAATCATACTCCTGTTTCCTCTTAGATAAATGCACCCCGCCTGTCCACTCACAGTGAGCTCTACTGCCGTCTGTGCCCATCTGTTCGCTTTTATCTGCGCCTCAGACCGTGTGTGTTTTACCTCTTTGTCCCGCACTCGTTTATTGACACCTCGTTTGCATGTACACTCCTCCTCGCTTTTTACGCGCTGTGGGCTGGCCCATTAACTCATTGCTCAAGTCTGCTTAAACAAAAGGCTGAGATCTGATCCCTGGCATTAATAAATCTCTCTCCGCATGCACCCTTTCTGCGCCTCAGTCTCCATGGTCTCCAGGGTAGGAATCTATTAGCATTACCATGAAATTCGTGAATAATTGGAGAATAGTAAATAGCCCATATATGTCTAGAAGTAGCCCAACATAAGTTTGATGCAACACATACTATTTTGTAGTAGGATCCTCCGGCAGAAGTGTATTTGTCAAGATGAATGATAATTAATAATGTAGCCTATATAATAATGTAACACATTTCAGCCATTCAATTTTGTAACATTTTATATTGTCTGGTAATAGGATACTGTTTTTCCACCAGCGAAGTTAGTTAAAACTGGACACAAAGCTCAATACTTTTCTGGAAATATGTAATGCATCATATTGGAATGAATGAATGCCATATTTATTTGTGTCCATATTTGCAAAGCCCATAATGTGGCCTATATTTTCATCATGTTTAGGAGCAAATAAGTACCACTGATAGGGCCCACCACAAAAACCCTAACAAGCCTTCACACGTAATGCTTTATTAAGCACAATTATCATGCAGACAGCCTATCAAAATTCAATCATGCATAAAGGATTATTAACCAAGAATAATAAAATCTCATAATAGAAAGTAAGTTGGGTTTCTTCCTTCCAATTTGTCTGGGCTGTAATTACCATTCAATTCAGCAACACCACCTATCTTATATTACTGGATGCGCTCAGCTGCATACAGGCATAGAATAAACAAAGAAACAAAATTGCTATTCGGCTCTGCAAAACGTTCAAGGCTGTGATTGGCCACCGCCCTAAATGCACAGGATTCTCTTTGTCATCTCAGCAATTAATTTGATCTAAATTGTTTGACTTGCCTCAAATATAAACTTTTCAAATTGTATTTAGATTTTGAAATAGGAAGCTTCAACTCAAAATTAATGTAAATTTTGAGGTCCTTTCTGGTGCAAACTGCCATCAGCTTTGATTTCTGTGACAGTTACAAAAAACTTGTTGCAGTCACTGTGAATAATATTTAGATTTCACTTGGTTGTTTTCCATTTAACTAGTAGAGAATTGGTCTTGGGCAATCATTTCTATCTGACATGTTTTTGGAAAGGCTTTAGTATTCATATTTGGGAAGACAACCCTGACCGTCTTTATGCAGAAATCCAAGTAGCTTCCTGTATATGTGGTGTAGAGGTGTGATAAAGCAGCCAATTTTTATTTCATGTCTGCCTTGAGCAAGTCAGATACCTGACAGTAAACAGCATCAGATACACTTGGCCACTGATGACATTGGTGAGAAATAAGTGAGAATCGTCTCACAACAGAGACCTCCCTGACGGTGTCAAAGACACACTGACTGAGAGCGGGAGCAACAGTGGCGATCCCCCCCATATGCAGGTGACTGGCACTAAGCCACAGCCCAAATGTGCAGGAAGAACTGTTTGTTCTAGTGAGGTGACATAATAGCTGCAGGAGGATGGAGAATTATTATTACAATCATTTGATATGGTGGAAACAGATCAAACCGGAGCAGGGTGGAGGAATCCCAATGATGAACCAGGTGTTCGGTGAGAGGTGCCATCTGGCAGAAGAATTAGCAGCTTACGAGCCAGGTGCTGCGCTAGCAGAGAAGAATCGAAGATGAGAGCAGGACTGAGTGCTTGTTTCCGACCTACACTGCCATGACTCTGCACTGTTGCATAATAAGAGCAGAGATGCACACTGAAGTGCTGGAACCCTGTGTAGTTCTTTTGTATATATGTCTAAGGTATATGTGTTAGCTATTTTGTGTGTGTGTGTGTGTGTGTGGGCGTGCATGTGTATGTGTGCGTGCATTTGTGTGTGTGTGTGTGTGAGGGAGAGAAATATCACATTTGTGTTTACGTGTATAGTTATGGCCATAGGTTTTTTACGAGTGACATTAATTTTTTGTGTCCAAAAACATGGCTCCTTAGGTTTTTGTGGTAGTGATTCATGTTGTTTCTAGATTAATGTGATCAGATGCATATTATCTTAATTCATTGCAAATAGCTTTATTTGCATAAAAAGTTAACTTTAGCACAAATACCCAATTTCACTGCATTTTGGCCCTGGCATAAATGATGAGCTAACATCATTGAAGTACAACCATATGGTCAGCACAGGGGAAAGAGTACAGCAGTACAGTCAGTTGAAACCACTTAACCATTCTGACAGAAGTATAAGAGAACACTGACTGCTATAAATGGAGAGAAGAACTGAACCCTTTCATGTGTGTTCTTATGTTGCCAATGGTTACTCCCAAACAAACAATGCTTACATAGAATTATAAAAATGCTTCTATAGAATTATTCTTCTTCCAACAAAATAATCCAAAAAACTGCAGCAGCAAAGTTTGGGAATGACAAAATGTGTCACTAACAAAACTTTTGACTATTACTGTGTTTTTGTGTGAAGCCAGCCAGTTTCACTATTCTGGCATGCTATCATTAATGCATATAACTGTGTCTTCCACAGGTGACACTCAAAAATAATATTTTCTACAGTTGTGGGAATCCTCTCCTATTACAACTAACAAGTCAGTATATTCAGCCTACACTTACCATACACTTGCTCTCTAGTACTAGTAACCCTATTGTCCACACCTCTTGCTTTTAGCTCCACTCTGAGCAATCATCCTACAGATACACTCATGTTTCCTATTTGTACTGTACCTTGTTCACTTTCTTATGTCAGTTGCTTTGGATGAAAAATTAGATCCATTAACCTACAAGTGTCAACATGTTATCATGGACATAAATAGGAACCTGGCATGTCCTGAGATTTTTGTTCATGTTTACAAGTAATGTATATTTACCTTATTGTAAGTTTAGAATGTTCTAAATCTAAATTTGGTTCTAAAAACCAAATTTGCCACAGCTCTGTAGTGGGTGAATGAAATCCAACACGAGGAATCAATTCTGTCGGCAGTAAACAACTAAACCTCTGCTGCCCTCCCATGGACATTTTGCCAAAGTTTTTTTTTCAGAATTAGGCTATTTTATGATGTATAAACTATCACATTGTATTGTACAATACAATACATTGATACATTTTGTATTTGTCCATTATTCTGTGCACCCTGCATGTCTAAGTACATTTTATTTGTATATGCTGTACGTCATTCATACAGAGCCTGCATATCAATTTGGGCAGTGACTTTGCAACTATATAATTCAGTTTGATTTAAAATGTGATGATGCAACCACAGCATTGAATAGTGAGAGAAAAATATCTGATACTGTGTTTTCTCAATCCTTGATTGTTCAAAGACAGTTGAGCAAATGTGTAGAAACACAGAAGCAGCAAACAGAAATTCAGCCCAACAGGCGGTCCCACAGCAAGCTCACGGGCTAGTCCAAACATGACCCCTTATAAACAAAATATGTCACTGCATTTCACTCTTCCTTCTCCACTTTGCCTTTGCCAATATAGTTTTCTTTTCAAATGGAAAAAAGCATACCCTGTGAACAGTTTTGAGGAGATTTTTATGTGGCTAAACAAGCATTTTGTAATTCCATTTAGCAATTTGCTTCATTGTCTTCAACACAGACTGTAAATATATACATTTAAAATATATCAAACGACACCAAGGCCTTGTCCAAAATTAACCTACTATAATTTCATCAAATCAAATCAAATCAAATCAAACACACCATTCTCCTGCAAACAAAATATTGCTCTCAAAAAGGTTGATCAGAGAAAAAAGTCAGTCCTACCACTAAATCTAATCAGCTGATTCTAATTCATAAAACTTCCCTGCCATGTAGATCAGTTAATCAACTCACCTGTATGAAGTACTCTGGAACTGGACTTCTGCAGCATAATTCTGAAGGTACAGTGGTGGCATATGATAGACAGAGAGGGTAGGTGTAGAGTCAATTGTTTACACAAGAGATTAAAAGATGATAAACCCAAGTTAGGGTTTAAATTATGAAATTTTGCATGAATTACTACATCAATGTGGCATGGCACGGAGGCAATCTGCATGTGGCAGAGTGAATTCTCTGCCCCATTCAGTTAGTGTTAGCAACCAGTTTGAAGCTACCAGCTACCAGACAGAAAAAAATCTCTTTTTTTCATTCTGACAGGGGTATTCCATAAAGCAAGTGGCTGGTGGTCCACTGGTGTTTTGCTCGTCAACTCTCCAGCAGTCTGCCAGTGGGCCACCACTATTTATGGCATTTTGTAATTGCATTATTTAAATGCTGGTATTGCTGGGAATGCTGGGAAATACCATATATGGTGAAATACTGGCAGCCCACCAGTGGACCGCTGGAGAACTGATGAGCAAAAACGCCAATGCACCAGCAGCTACTTGCTATCTGGGATGGGCTGATATACTTTGGAATATCCCTTTAAATCAGAAATGGTCACTAAAGGCTATAATTAACAACAAGAATAAATTAAACATAAAAAAAATCATTACTGCCATTAATTATAGCACCCATCAACTATAGGGTGAGTAGAAGTTGACAGGGATACAAATGTAGACATGGTGCTCTGGACCAGTTTGCAGGAAAGGTTTGATAGTGAGGTGATTCCCCCTAGAGGGCAATGGTTGAACTGTTTGACAGATTCAACAGATGAAAGATACATGCAATTTATATGATTGCACTTTAAACTTACAACTACTGGGTCTTGTCATTGATGACAGCAAAGCATGATTTCAATGCAGTGAGAAAAACATTCATGTTTGTATGATAATTTACATTTTAAGATCATAAATAATGTTACTTTTATGGCTGATTGAGTGCAGGCTTTTTAAAAAAAAAATTAACCATAATGACTACAAACAACAACACACTTGCAGTAACATTGGTGAAATAGTCCAACATATCTTGTCCAGTAGTATTGTTCTCTGCCTTAGCGGCAATGTAGTTCGATCGACGTCTACCAATAACGTATAACCACCGATATAGGGTAATGCGATGGAGGAGTGTCACGAGTGGGTCGTTGTCTGTGCGATAGTTGCACTGTACTACCATTGAGCTAACATTTGTAGAAACGCAACCCAGATTGCCCATTGACCTTTCAGACCAAAGAAAATTTGTATAACAGTGCTTACAAAACATGAGGGATCGCATCTTGGTTTTTTGATTACCAATGACCAGCTTGGAAAAACTACAATATGCTAAGACCAGATCAAAATACTAGCCTACAAGCCTAAATCTTTAAAAGCAATTTTATTGGATTTTGGATCAGATTAAATCTTGAAATTAGGTTGTTCAACAGAAGTCAGATGGAAACAAAACAGATGAAATGTGATTATATTACATAAGAGATAGAGGAGAGGGATTCATTTGATCAAAAATGTGGACCATTCGGATCCCAGTTGAAGGGTGGATCCAGGGTGGAAGAAAAAAGAAAAAGAGAAACTTTCTTACATCATGTATTGCATTTTAGTTCAGCATGCTACTTCACCAGATGCACCGACATGGACACATGATCTGTGTTGTAGCAATGCTTCATTGGGTGTTTTGGTTATTACATCCCAGGGGTTGCTTTATCTGGATTTATTTTGCACAATAACATAACATAAAATAACATAATAAAAACATAATTGAGGTTTGATCAATAATTACTGAAATACACAATTTAAAAACATGACTTTTGAATATTTTCAGAAATGGGTTTAGAGTGTTTTGGAACCTCTAAAGTCAGCATATAATCAGAGATCATGTAAAGCCCTTGTGCAAATTATAAATTCAAGTGGTTTAGACATGTTCTAAATGTTCACAATAGTCTGACTGGGTTCTTGTAACTTGTAAATATACTTTTCAAAAATAAATTGTATAAAAATTTCAGGATAGACACCATAGGATTTCTACCTTAGAAAGCTTCTGTGACGACATTTAGCCTACCAAAATGGCAGCGCCGTACTTCCTCATCATCAATGTATTTTCGGGCCAGTAATATATCTTACGCTTAGCGCTCTAGAATCTTTGGTAACAGTGGGCTGAGCTCCATATATGGCAGAAATATCTTTAGTTTGGCCTTTCCACCCTGTTGTTAGCGAGAAAGTTGTATCTACACAACCTATAAACCTAAAAAAGTGGTCTGTCAGCGATCAAAATATTATCAAGCTAACTACCCCGGTCATATGCTGTCAAACTAGTTGTCATAGAAACGAACTGAACGTCTTTTAGAGAAAGCGCTGGACAGGTGTTGGATGAAGCGATTCCCAGCTTCACAGGCTGCGCCACACCATCTCTACCAACTACTGAAACATTTTTATCAATTATTAGTAATTTAACAGCAAGCAACTGTCAATATTATGTCACTGCAGGAGCAACATGACACAGTCACAGGCCGTGTCCAACCATCTCCACCAATTCAACTACTGAAACATTTTTACTAATTAGAAGTTTAACAGCTGTGTCCAACCATCTCCAACAAACTGTCAATTGTCATTAATAAACAACAAGCAGCCACCAGTTGCATCTTACAATCTACCTTTTGGTCCTAACATTTGTCCTACATTAATATCGCCATTATTCAGTGGTGGCATTCTAAAACATGCAAAGTGTTACTGTTACTTCTGAAGCTTGTCAAAATGCTTTCAAACAGGATCTTAAGCAAATAATGCATATTATTAACAGCATGTGTGTGTGCTTCTGTTCACAGCCACCTCTGCTCATCTATGTTGACTATAAAATTCTTCAATTTTCAGAATTGCCCAAATGCAATTTTGTGCTATTGCAACCACTTCAACAATGACAACCTGGCAACCAACATGGCAACTATCATGATTATGAGTATCTACTCACAATACTATTGTAGATGCCGCTTTAATTTAATTGTATTGAATAACATAGTGAATTATGAAATGGCAAAAGATGAATTGTGGTTCTGTTTGGCTATCAATGGAAAAATCTGTAAATCAATCCATATTCCTGTTGTGGTAAGAAAAAGAAAGAAAATTTGATACAACATAGACTGAATATTGAACACTAACTGAATTGGGGAACAGAAACTCACTTTCTGTTTAATTTTCCTATGCCCCATTCAATTAACAATGAACAATGTTGCATAGATTGCTCCTTTAAGAGAGCTTACAGACCCAAGGTAACTTTTTTTCTTCAACTTGTACCTAGCAACAGCTGAGGTAGATCTCTGGGTAACTAAATGCTGATTTTTAGAGGGATGTTTAACAAACTTAACAGTGGTAAAGTCATGAAGTCCAAACCCCATTCATTTCAATGAGATATGCTAGTGAATACCAAATTTCATGGGGCTCATTTCTGGCACCATTGTATTTAACCAATTAGGTTACTAATGGAGGTAATGGTGGCACAAAGCATTGGCCATTCTCACAGAGAAAAAAAGCACATGGATGCGCATCGTCCTCTGGTCCTGCCCAGAATTACATGCCCATGGTCTTCAACTCTCCCCAGTGTGTGTTGTCTAATTGGTAGAGCGTAGAGAAAGTGATTATTTTTAGTAATTCACCATTAATCATGGGTGAATCAGGGATGGGAGTGGGGCATTGTGGAGTGGGAATAATAATAACAACATTTGTGTTCCTGATGTTACATTCACTTTCACACAAGCCTATAAAGAGTGGCATGATAATATGTGAGTTAAAATTGTTTAATTAGCTTGTGGCTTGTATGTTGGCAAGTCCACAGACATTGCGTCAGTAGGATAACACTAAACTTCCAAAGTCAGTTTAGTGAAACTCATCATGTTTGCATCGTGTAGAAATAATTAATTTTCCCCAGGTTAAAAAATGGAGCATGACAAGACAGGATTTTTAAAAATCAACAAAAAGTCAATTCAGATTTTTCGTGGGAGCAGACTGGGACAGAAATCCACCTGCATGCCATGCCCTATTGTCAGTCCAGCAGGCGTCTCATGTATTACCATTAACATGGCCCTGGATCCAAGACACTCCTACAGGGCAAATGGAAGCGATGAAATCTATGGGAAGTGACTAAACATGCAGAGGGCAATACTGGGATATTACTGGCCAGATACAGAGTGGAAGAGCAGAGTTGGGTGTCTATACCAGTTGCCAAGCATAGGGCAAGGCAACCTCACAGGAGAAAAGGTAGATGTCAACCTGCTTTGTTAGCAGAAAGGAAGCAAGAAGAGAAAATCAGGAAGGAGCATCAGCACTAGTGCTTTGAGAAAAGCAAGGGTACTGGATAAACTGGCATTATGTGGAGGAGAATATCTGAATAGAGTTGTGGGTCCTGGTCAGTACGGAAGCGTATTAGGGACATCTTTTTTTTTTTTTTTTTGGGGGGGGGGGGGTACACTCAGAGCAAAATAAAAACTTTGTGAGGACAAAACTAGTAAATTTGCGAGTAATATTCTCGGATATTTCTGATATTATAAAGTCGGAAATTTGTGTTTAAGTTCAAACTCACACATTTACTAAAAGTAGCCTGAACTCAGTCAGTCACGACAACTGGAGGTGGATACTGTGAGGCTGTGGAGGTGGATACTGTGAGCCTGTTGCAAAGCATTGAGCAAGTGGCAGACACCTTGTTCAAAATGGTTGAACTTGACCCTGTTTGTGCACAGCTGCGTGTGAGGTCATCCAATGATACGTGAGCACCCAGCTGGGGTTAATGATAAGTCCGGAGAATAAACAGAGAAACGTGTCTGGTTTTTGTGTGTGTTTAACTCCACTAAATACACTTTCATTTGAAAGCTTGTTTTGTGCTCTTTCATGAAAACATAGCAACTTAATTTTGAAAAAATGGGCGATGCTACTGCTTTTGTCTTGGAGGGTCACATTTAGGCTGAAACGTGCTGGAGTTGCCCTTTAAAACACATACACATCATATACAATACAACATATAAACCTAGAAAAGAAAAAGACCAAATTATACTGTGGTGATGAGCATGTATCATAATTTATAACCAAATACTTTTTGATGTAAGTCTTGCCACCTTCCCATTCCCAAATCACCAAAAAACAATCAAACATTGCCTCTTAATGACATATATTTGAGTTCACACTGAACATATGTGTTTAGAACCTTAATTTACAAAAAAAAAACATATTTCTGCATACCATATTTCTAGAGTTCCATTGCTTTCAAAATGACCTATGAAAATAGAAATATAAAAAGACTGGTTAAGATGTAGCCCAAGTAACCTATGTCACTATCTGTGATACAACCAAAGACAGGCAAGAATGAAATGCCATTACATTTTCATTGCATACAGGCCAACATCTCAGAAATGCCACATTTAGGCTGGTATATCAATAAATTTAGCCTATTAACTTTATCCTCTATATCAGGGGTGTCAATTTACGGCCCGGTGCCAGATCACATCATTTCATGCGGCCCCATTCAAAAGGCCTAGGTCTGATCCAGTTTAAATTAAAGTTTAAGTGAGTTAAATTTTTAAATGTGGGCCCATTTGACAGACACACATTTAAAAAAGTGCTATAAGAGTCTGTAATATTAGGATGACCCTATAAAAACGTTTTTTCCAAATATGTGCTCTCGTGTGAAATCTACGACTAACGTTACATATATTACCAGATAGAGAAAAGACTTGTATGGATAGGGGAAGTTAGTTGCCCACCGCCATAAAACCGAAAGAAGAAAAACGCTGCATCACTGCCTTCCTGTGGCAAATTCTGGAAGCAGCCAGCATTGTCGCGTTTACGTCAGAAGGAGTCACTCGGGCGCGTCCCAAGATGCGATTACCCAGTGAGCGCTCAGTGACTTCCTACTGAAATAAATAACAGGCTGCTAGCAGCTGATCGCACAGTCATCCAGTGTTAGCTACACATTCAACGCTGGTTTTCCCGTCCTTATGACAGGATTTCGACGTAAAATTGAGAGCCCTACATAACAGAAGTTGTATCTCTACGTTAGTGGTAAGTGAGAGTACAAAAAGGTCATAGTTTGTCGTTAATTTGTGATTAAATAACAAAATTTCCATATTAGCTGTGTAAGACATTAGTAACTTTAGCTTGCTAGCTTACAGTTGTTTTCGAGATATTTTGTGGCATTAATCAAGTCAACTGAATTACTTGCTATATGTTCTGGTGGTGTTTATGGTGTGAAAAATCTTGGAAAACGTCGCATGAATGTACATTCCAGTGTGCTATGGCGGATAGCATTGTTAGCTAGCTTGCATTGTGGCTGTATTTTCCTCAATGTTAGCTAGGAAGGCTAGTTACGCAGCAAACTATTGTGATAGTGAAGGTATTCCTAGTAATACATTGTCTAACGATGTCAAGGTGTTGTTTGCATCTTGAGCATTCAGTTCTGTTATACCACTAAACTGCTTTTAGTGAGGTTGGTAGATCAGGGTGTCTGACAATCGCTTGCTCTCTGCCGCCGAGGAGTAGGCTAACGTTATCGTAATGAAGCATGAATCAGCATTGACAGTACAACGAGCAACAACAGAGGACCTGTCAATTAGTAGTCCTGCCTGATTGTATGAGTTACGTAACAGTTCTGTGGATAACTGAAAGCCGATCAACTAAACCCATCCTTTGCTCAACGACATCGCAAACGCATTAAAAGATTACTCGACTTGGCAAGCTTGTTACCTTAGATGTTCAGAGTGTTCAACAGCCTGTTTACTTTTTATCAATGTCACTGTTTGATGCAGTGGATGGATTGATGAACATCTCTTCACGGAAGAAATTCGATTTGATCGATATCGATTTGATACTAGTATCGATTTGATACTAACGGTATGTTGTATGTTGTCACTGAGTAATCATTGATCTTTGTCTCTGTGCAGATCAGGGACTATTCATCACCATTGTGCCATGGAGTTTCCAGATTTGGGGGAGCATTGCTCAGAGAAGTCATGTAAACGGTTAGGTAAGTAATCTTGAAATCTTGAGACTATGTATCCTAAAAAGTTAAAATTTCAAAATGTTTACACCCCTGGCAACTTTGATTTATAGTGATTTTTATTTGGCAAAAATATTTGGAGGTTAGAAGTTGTCTCATTTTCCCTATATCTTTGAGGTTGGAGGCATAGTCATTCAGATGGAAGGATGACCTCTACTCTAGAATCTTGAACAGAATGGTTATGACACTGTTTAAATCACTTTGAAATGTTTTTGTTAACCATTTCTTGCTTTGTTTGGGTGTGTCAGTGATCACTGTCTTGTTTGAAGCTCCAGTGCTGCTTTTAAGACCAGATTGATGTAAAGACTTTCTGATGTTTTACTGATGTTTTTGTCATACTATATTTACTTTGCCTGACCCGTAAAACACCCTGAAAATATTTAGATCTTATCACCATACTTCAGAAATCTAGGTAGAGATCTATAAGCCACAGTGATGGCAGGCCAGGAAACCCATGGAGATTGTTGCTAAAAAGGAGATTACTGTGGATAATTTCGAAATACGCTTTTGGAAAGGGTGTGAATAATTTTGTATTGTATGCAGTGTATTTATTGTATTGTAATGTATTTTTACCTGAAATGGTTTTGAAAATATACATAGTTTTTGTTTAATATTTAGTTAAATATATATTTTTAATACTTGTTGTTAGTTTTTAAATTATCAGCTTCTAGTACACGGTCATGCTGCCTTTTGACATACAGCTGGTGTACTTTCCAATCAGAAGAACTCTTCAGGTCAAATAAAGATTCAGTTTGGTACCAAATTTCCCAGGGCTATGAATTTGACATTTCTTACAGTGTTATCACCAAGTAGATACTAACCTGTCCAGAGCTGTAATACAGAGGAAGTGTCTGTAAATGCCTGTTTATTCTTGCAATGAGTTGTCCTTTCTGGTACAAAATCAAAGCAAATGTCTTGGAAATCAGAATGCTTGAAAAAAACACATGGACCCAGCTGACAGAAATTGCATGCCCCCAAGAAAACTCTAAAGAGCCCTGAGCACTGATAGTCAGAAGGGCAACACAGCTTGTAGGGTTTTCTTGTGCGTCTCCTCACAGCTACTTTTAGTGTTTTGGTGTCTGTGTGTCTGCCTGATATTCCCAGACAAGCCACAGCTAAGGATTTAGCAGTTCCACCTTTATAAACTTTGTGAATATATCCTCACAAGGTAGAGAATACAAATAGATCAGTATTTCTAGAATTTCCCAGAATTTGAGCATGTTGCCTGTAATCCTCCAGATTTCCTGCCAATGAGATGTGACGCCTGTGAAGAAATTTTTTGCAAAGACCACATCACTTATGCCAATCACAAGTGCACTTCATCCTACAAAAAGGTTTGTAGATTCTACATTATGTTGCAGTTCAGTAGTAACACACACAAGAGTGTGTGCAGTATGTGAACTGATCAGTGAGTGCGATTCCCATAGGATGTCCAAGTCCCAGTGTGTCCCCTGTGCAACACGCCTATCCCCATCAAAAGAGGAGAGATGCCTGACATTAAAGTAGGAGAGCACATAGACCGGGACTGCAAGTCAGACCCAGCCCAAAGGAAAAGAAAGGTAACACACTCATCATTAGTCACCATTGCTTTCAGCCAAAATAATTTTAGTCCAGTACTGTGGCATTGTTTGCATTGTTGCCAGATCTTCACAGTAAATGTCTTCATTGTTGCCAGATCTTCACAAATAAATGTTCGAAGGGAGGCTGCAAGCAGAAGGAAATGATCCGTGTGACGTGTGACCAGTGCCACTTGAACTACTGTCTTAAGCACAGGCATCCACTGGACCATGAGTGCAACACAGACAGCAAACCAGCTTCTAAGTCTGGGTGAGAGCAGCAGCCAATTTCCAAGTTACGAGGAAATTGGAAACATCCACAGCTATTCTTTGTCACGTGGTATTCAAAAGCAAAGAAATCTTGCATAGTTTCTCACCAGAGCAACAGAACCCATCAAAAAAGCCACCATTCAAGTTCAGTCAAAATGGGAAAGAGGTGACTGATGAGACCAGTGGGTTTGCTATTGGAGATACAAGCTGACAGTCGGAAATGGTGTATTTTATTCCTCCTCAACACCAGTGCTTACTGTGACCAGAAGTAAAAAAAGGGAAAGCAAAATGAAAAAAAGCCAAAGATATAATTGGGAGGTTGAAGGGAAACATTCACATGACGTTGTGTCACTGTGTCATCTAGACCGAACTGTACACCTGCATAAATGGGTATTCACGTTCTCATTAGTTCTGTAGAGACAGTCAGTGATGCCACTGGTTATCAGTGCATGAAATCCCTGTGCCTGTGAACCACTCACTCAGTGGGTTTTAATCAGTATGTGTGTTTGGGTTTTGTTGTGCAGTCATGCTGCTTTGATGAGGGCTCAGGCAGCCTCCAGTAGCACCTCGGCCAGTTCTTCCAGCAGAGGCAGCTCACGAGCCGTCTCCAATGGAGTACCGGGAAACTCCAGGACCCAGAGCAAGTGAGCACCTCTCAACTGTGGATTTGTTCCAAATCATTTTGTAGTCATGAGGTACTCCCTTCTTTTTTATGAGAACTAATGCAAGATTTGCCATTGATTTCTCTCCAGTGCACAAGCAACATCCACTCAAGCCCCTGCAGTGGCTCCTTCAGCACAGAACGTTGTTCCCCCATCAGTGTCTTTTCAAGCAGGACTGGTAAGGGTCTCCCATGACAAGCACTTTGCTCTGGGGGAAACAGGAACATCTCCTTATACTGAGAAATATGTGATGGGGAAACTCATTGTTAAATATACTCATTTTTAGACTTTCAGACATTCAGTATGGACTGTTTGCTTATTTGTGTGTGTGTGTGTGTGTGTGTGTCATCTCAGACAGAGGAGCAGGCTCTACAGAGAGCTCTGGAGTTGTCCTTGGCAGAGTCGGCCCAGCCCAGACAGCCTCAGGCCCTCAGGTACTTGGACCCATCTCTGTGGTTGTGCTCTTGGACCCCATCTCTCTGTGGTTGTGCTCTGGGTGTAGTTCCACTGACCACTGCATGACCACAACTTGGGCTGCAGTGAGTGTGTGCTTGCTGAGTTGAGGTAGTAACAAAAGGAACAGTATTATGTCTTACTTCTTTGTCCCTTGAGTTGTTTGTTTTGAATTATGACCAACAGTGTCCAAGTGAGTGTTGTTTGAGATTGAGTCCTTTCCTCTTCAGGCTTATGCCTGAAATTAAGCACTTCCTTGTCCCAGTCATCATGATATTCCCCTTGAAGTCTCTGGTGTGTGCATGCGTACATATGTGCATGCATTGACCTTGTTGGAGTTCAACAGCACATAGATAACAAAATTGTTCCACTCTGTGTGTGTGTGTGTGTGTGTGTGTGTGTGTGTGTGTGTGTGTGTGTGGTGTGTTAGTCCACAGGAGCAGGAGGATCTGGCCCTGGCTCAGGCCCTCGCTGCCAGCGAGGAAGAGTACCAGCGGCAGCAGCGGAGACAACAGGTAGCCCGCACCCGCACGCTTAGCAGTCAGTAGCATGCTAACAGGAGCCCTACTAGGTACAGCGCCCCCGAGACGCTCACTCTTGCTTCATCTCTCTTTCTCTTCGTTGTGTTCTATTTTGCCAACCAGCAGATCTGATCAACATATATCAGCTTTGCATCCAGATCCATGTTTATCAGCTTTTTTCATGCATTGCCTGCAGAGCTGAGGCTGTCTCATTTCTGTCCCCTTAGGGAGAGTTCCAGTGTAGAGACCTATGATTGTGTTTGAGAGTCAATATTAAACAGTCACTGCATTCTATTTCTTGTTTTGTTTCCTAAAAGATCCTAAATCACTGATGCCACTGAATTTAGTGATTTATTCAGAAATTATTTCTCCCGATGACTTCCCTCTACTATATTTCGAATGACCACAATCAATTCAATTATATTTGTTCGGCGTCATTTACAATAGACTTGTCTCGTGGTGCTTTACAGACATTAACAAGGAGCACCCAAGTGTAATAGGGCAAGGAAAACTCCCTGTGGTAATTATTCTAGGAAGAAACCTTGGGCAGATCCACAGTTCAAGGGGCAACCCAAATGCCAGGGCTCATGCAGGAAAAGTACAGTCAGTAGTTACCATGATAGACTACAATTTGTCCATGGTTTTATCTGAGCATCATAATAATACTGACCCACTGCATATCGTAGTCAGCTCATATGCGGTTGTCTAAAGTCCTGGCTGGACAGTGTAGTAGCAGCCAGACATAATGTTAAAGTCAAGGAGAGACATTGGGTGGGTCCATTTTGACAGAGCCATTGTGAGAAGAGGTAGGCCACAGGGCCTCTGTCATTAGTCTAGAGCTAGGAACAGATCTCCTAACTTTCTCTCTGTCTTGCTGGTATTAGTTACTATTCATGAGATTGTGCAGGTCAAACCACAGAACAAGTGTGGTTATGATCTACTCATAGTTCTAGTGCGGTGAGGTCTGTGCCAGGGTGGGCAGTGTGCAAAAAAAGACATATAATTAGACCTATTTTAGAACATGACCTAGCTTACACTCGTTTAATTATGGTTTGGGAAATTAGCCAATTTTGCTAGCAAGCAAACTCACAGTGACTGATTTCCTGTAAGTATGTACACAGTAATTTGGTCAACATACCTTTAGTAATTTTTTAAATGTGCGAAAAGTTCGATAATGCATTTGACAGTAGATCACTGAAAGGATTATGCTGATCGCCTTGATGAAGCGCCCCTCTCCCTGTACACTCGTGGTTTATCTTGTACACGCCCATAAACTGTGCCTTCACGTAGCCCCACTCCACCATTAGCAGTGGTTGTCAGTGCCTTTGCTCCTCTGTCAAACTTGACACAGTGCGCATGTGCAAATCTCAAAATCCACACAATGTTAAGGCAGTGGGGAGATAAGCAGAGCCTATATGCATACATATATCCATCAGTGAAAATGAACAAAGCTTGTTGTAAATCATAGTGATTGCTTCTAGATGCTAATGTACTTAAACAAATGCTTTTAGGGCTGGGCCACAGTATATTTTTTCACATTGACCGCTATCACGATTAGGGCTGGGCTATAGACCTTCAAATCAAAATCATCTTTAATTGTCTGGACTCGGCAGAATCACATGACACAATGCATGTTTTAGTGTGCTTTCAAGGAACTGTACATGAACACACAGTGAAATGCATAGAATCTAAACAAAAAGTTTACAAAATAAATAATAGTAACAGTAACAATGAACAATGATTAGTAGTCATGTGCTTGATCATTGTCAATTGACGGTTCGAATAATGTTTTGATTAATTGCCCAGCAGTAATCAGTTATACAGAACTTGGTACTAGCAAATGTCTAACATTTTGAGTATTTCTGAGTTTAATATATTTTTTCAGGATTTTAACATTTTCCTGATCTGCCAGGGTAGGCACTGCCCTAGGCTTAGGTATCACTGGGTTTTACTGACTTTTAGGCAAACTAAGGGATTGTTGTGCCTAACAACACCACTTACAGCAGCTGTTCTCAGATCTGTGGTACCTAGGGCCGCTTGAGGCTCATTACAGTACAAACCTGATTAATACCAGGACTACTGTTGATTACCTCAGATTACCCGTCATCCATTGTGTCAGAATTGGGGATAATAATTCAGAGGGTTTTGCCCACCTTAAGGGCAAGTCTACTTTGTTGTGCAGATTACAGCTTAAACCTTTTTGCTATTTACAATAATATGTTACTTTTGTCTGGCTGCTTTATTTTGAGTGGCCACTGTTATTTATGCTTAGCACAGGTAGGCTATTGCTGACCCATCAGGTCTTCCTCTCGATTTACATTTATGCATTTACATCTATGCTACACCAACACCTCCCACATGTGCCTCCATGTGCTTGTGCTCCATGCTGTGTGCTGCATGACTGAGTTTGAGTGTTTTTGTCCTCAACACAGGGAAGGGATTCCAGACAGTCCAACTGCAGCCTTTCCTAACCTGAGAGCACACAGGACCCACAGGTGGACCGGCCGAGTCGGACTTGCCTCAGACACATGAGCACCTCCAGCAGTGACCAGGCGTCACCACACCCTTAAGTCGGACCCAACATTTGAATCTTCCTGATTCAACCAAAACCAACACAGAAGACTGCTCTTTGCATCACACTTTCTACTGTGTGTGTGTGTGTGTGTGAGAGAGAGAGAGAGTGTGTGTGTGAGAGTGAGTGAGTGAGTATGAGAGTGAGAGTTAGAGAGAAACTGCGCTGCTCACAGACATTCATCGGGATCCTCTGAATTTATACTATACTGCTAAAAGTGTACATATTTTCTATAATGGTCATGGTAATCAACAGAGAAATTTCTTGAATAAATTATTTTAAAGAGGTTTATTTTGGCTTGTGATTTATTTTTAATTTATTTAATACATTAAATGTTTCTGTGACACTGGGAGATAATGAAGGCATGAAACAGACCAGTAGTTTATATGATTTTTGAGAGTTTCATCAATAATCTGTAAGCTTCTATGAACAGTTACCTCTATTTGTTATTTGTTCTGGGCCCTGTCTCCCAAAACCATAGTTGCTAGTTGCTTTGTTGGTTGCAATGTAATTTCCCATTGTCAACAACTATGGTCTAGAGAAACGCACTGGCTGGTTGATATGGTTGAAAATGAAGACGTGATGGACACTCTTTATGATTGCTTAATTGTGCAACACACCCATCCATATTGCCATTGCTGTCCTCTTCCATGATATGTATGTCTTTCATGTGCACTATCCCCTTTCAGCCTCTTACAGGTGCTTGAAAAATTGCTCAGGTTTCTGCAACGTGTATTCTTGTTTTCATCTATTGGTTGTCCACTAGGGGGCAGACTTGCACTGCCCTGCTCTTGTGGCATCCAGTACTTACGGATGTGCTCTGTACATCAGAGACTAACATATCTAGTGTTTGTGAGTTCAGTGCTGAAGGGAGTGCATTGGGTGTTTTTTCATTGCAATCATTTTCTACTCTCCTGTGTGCTGAAATAAAAGCTGTTCCCTCTCACACAGAGCATTTTCCTCATTTTTTTTTACGACATGACCATATAATATGAAATCAAAGCATTGTGTAATTCTGAAATGGAAGTGGGTGAACTCAAGAGCGGATGAGCGTTCATTTAATGGAGAGGGTTGGAGAGGTGCTTCAAGCAGGGTCACAGAAGTGCTGCTCTTGTCCTTCTCAGCTAGTTGTCTGACTGTTGAGCTGCAATGTAACTGGCTTTCATTTTTCAAGATGATTCACACAACCAGATACAGAAGTGAAATTTTATGTCATCTTTTAAGTAGTCCTCTCTCTCTCTACAATCATATTCAGTTTAATTTGGCTGCCTAAGCATTCTCAGAAAGGACTACCTTCATCTCCCCCACAACTGCCCCTCTTGTGTCTCTGAAGGTGTGATAACAGCAAGCATCTTATATGTATGACACTGGGAGAATCTGTTGGGAGGGTGGAAGGCTGGAAGGCAGTGACAGCTACGGTGATTGATGGGCCCAATACAAGGCACAGATGCACTGGAGCGAAAGGGGCACTCCAAAAGGAAAATGGTGTTCTTGGAGCCCTCACAGATGTTTGGGGCTATTTGTCAGACTAACGTAAATTGAGTCTGGCCTGTCTGAGCACATCAGTGCCTCTTACTTTATGAGCCGTGTGGCCAACTCAGCTCCGCAGCTGTGGACTAGCTGATGAAACTCAGGAGACAGGCTGTAAAGAGGTAGGTAACTGAACAATGCTTCCTCCTCAAGCAAGAGCGCATGATCCATAGGGGTCTAGACCAATGGTTTTCCATCTATGGCCTCTGACCCACTGCTGATTTTAAAGGCACAGCAGGTTGTCATTGCCCCAATCCATGGTGTTGTAGGCCTAAAGGGTAGGCATCATTATTTTCCAGCAGTAGGGTGGATAGAGGTTCCTTTATTCCTCAGTATGGAGGTCCCTGGGTTACAAACAAATCCCTAGACTGATCTTATCGGGTGGGACATAAAGATATATTATGCATGGGCTTTTCTTTTTTCAGTTATTTTTCTTCTGTCTTCTAGACTAGAGAGAAAACCAACCCTGTATTTTATCACGCTAAAGGAGTACACCTGTAGTGCTGAGTGGCTGCAGCACTAGGCTACTTTATTGTATAGAACTTGAAGTACTTGCTAGCTTGTTGAAAGGAGATCTGTTTTAACAGAACCTCTCCATCCTACGCCACATTTAACACAAACAGAACAAGCTGCCACTTTCTAATTTTGAGGTTCAATTTGCTTTTCACTTTCATTCAATCTGACAAAGTCTATGCCAAAGCGGTCGACTGTTTTCTTATAAATGATCCTGTTGTATAGTGAGAGGCAGTGTCAAGCACCATCAAGACCATATGACATCAGAGGAAATGTTTGTTCTACTAGCTCTCACTGAAGAGGTTTCATTCTTCCTCTCATTGATTGCATTGACCCTCCTGCACAGGCATTGACAGAGCTGCATTATTCAGCATGGTTTGTTTGTGTTTACGTTTTCAGGAGCCACATGCAGACAAAAACATATCCCCTCCATTTCTTACATTTGAACAAATAAGGTGTCAAGATATCTCACCCTATTGTTCAGGTCCATTGGTATTCCACGTGGCCACAGAGCTCTCTATCTGGACTCATGTGTGGGGACGTGGGCGTCTGATGGATTCAGGAGGACCAGAGGCGATGTCGATATTGCTCTTGTTTAAGGAATAGCAATTGAACAAACAGTCTGAAAAATAATGCATTCTGTTTCTGCATATTCCTTTAGCTGATAGCTTCCAGGCTGTTTTATGTTACTATGCTATTGTCTCCCTAAACATCAAGTCTCTAAATGAATAGTAGAAACCGTTTGAATAGTTTGATTGGCACCAGCCATAGATAAGAATTTGTTTTCTGTTCACTGAACACTGAACAAAGAATGGTAAAATGTAACAGAATATAGACAGTGATCACTGGATGCTGTATTGTTGAAGAAAGATTGTCTTTAGATTCACATGCTCTTCTTCAGATGTCGGCAGTTGATCATTTAAAATGACAGATAAATTAACCTCATGCTGACTAGTCATATAAAGTACAATGCAGTGTCACAATGAAATGTGAAAAACCATGAAAGATTTGAGGCTTTAAAAATGTCCAATGCCATTAGTGTGCTGGTAAAAGCATATATTACGGCAATCTGTTTTAGTCTCAGTGTAATAAATCACATTTTCTATGGACTGTGACTGCAATTATTTTAAATAATGTAAAACATTTCATTTCTCAATGCCTGTGTCCCACTGATTCTTAATAAGAAACCGTTTATGATGTATTATTGCTGGGTCTCCCCAACCCCAACTGCTTTTTAATTCGTTTCATGTGAATCCTCCTCCTGCAACAGTGGCAGGGGGGAAAGCATCACAAAAACACATGCAGCACATACAGCTAAATGGCAACATGCACAGTATGGACAGCATACAGCTATTCTATAGCCTAACATAGACAGTATGGAAAGTATACAGCTATTCTATAGACAAAATGCACAGTATAGACAGCATACAGCTATTCTATAGCCTAACATAGACAGTATGGAAAGTATACAGCTATTCTATAGCCAGTAGGGACAGCATATACCTATTCCAAAGCTAACATGGACAGTATGGACAGCATACAGCTATTCTATAGCCTAAAATGGACAGCATGATGACAGTTGGTTTGAAGAGCAGGGTTAGGGGCTCTGTCTGTGACAGAGGATATTAAGGCCGGATATTCCATTTGCTATTGATAAAGCAAAGGTCACTGCAGAGTTCAGCCTCTTGGCTGGTTTTCTCTTGTATTCACGCAGCGTCCTAGTCAAACAGCCAGGCTATAGACCTAGCAGGCAATTAGGCTGCACCAGCTCTACCGGCGGAGAGTGAGTGCAAAGGAGAGGTGAGAAAGTGAAATCATTAAAAGAGCGAGCTAGGCTTCAGCCTACTAAAGGAAGACGCCGCCACTGCAGAGGAGCTGTCTGCTGCCTGCAATATAGAGGGATGGAGGAGAGAACCTGTCAATAGGGACATCAGCTAAAAGATTGCCTTCTCTCTCTCTCTCTCTCTCTCTCTCTCTGTGTGTGTGTGTGTCCATCACAGTGTGGGCAAATGTGTAAATGCAACACATGGAGGTGGATGTATATAACAATGATGTTAAGCAGAGACAGAGTGTAGGGTGACTGTATGTGTGCCCTAAGTGCAGCCATTATTAATGTAGCCTCCTCTGCATGGACACCTACTAATGCCATGCTGTTTGTATCAAACCTCAGCAGCATGATATTAGCAGAGAGGTGAGCCTGGATTTAAACTACAGAGAGTGTGTTTACTGCTGTGGAGGAGTGCTCTTATTTCTTAGATCTAGGGAACATTTTATTGCAAAGTTAACCTATTAGAAAAATAAGAAAGCCACTCAATAAAATAAAATTGTATTGTATTTATACTGTGGCTTTTACAATAGCATTGTCTAAGCCTAAACCAGTTAACTAGCGGGGAACGAGGAAATGGAGGAACGTGATTGAAATTAATTAAGCTTGTTACTGATTTGACAGCAGAGAGCAGAGACAGGAGGAAACGGGAGGAAACAGAGACAGACAGAGCAGGGTAGTGACAGAACCCACCCCCCACCCCGGCCCAGGGGTCCCCTAAGGAACCACCAAGACTGGGCGGGCGGAGGGGGAAACCTGGCGGAGGGACTAGAACTCCTCTGACCGGTCCGATGCCACGGCCTCATCCCTGGAGGATGCCTGGGGCTTATCCCCATCGGAGGGCAGGATCAGAGCAGGCGCAGAGTCGGGGGCTGTGCGGGCGGCCCGGCAGATGCCCCTTGGCCGGCCCTGGCAGAGAGAGGGTTGGTCAGGATGCTGCCGGTAGAAGTTGGTAATGAGAGTCCGGTCCAGGATTCTCCTGGCGGGAACCCAGGACCTCTCCTCCAGGCCGTACTCCTCCTAGTCCACCAAGTACTGGATGCCACGCCGTCTCAGTCGAGACTGGAGCAGACTTCGCACAGGAGCGTGACACGAGCCCAGGTGTGGCAGCAGCGGCAAGCGTTGGCAAGGGCAGGCGGACTGGACAGCTGTGGAATAGAGGTGGTTGGTAGCCGTAAACACACTGGAAGGGTGACATGCCCGTGGCCGAACATGAGAGGGAGTTGTGGGCATATTCGACCCAAACAAGTTGCTGGGCCCAAGCGAGAGGGCTGCGAGAAGCCATGCAACAAAGCGCTTTCTCCAGCTCTTGGTTCACCTGCTAGGACTGACCGTTGGATTGGGGATGGAAGCCAGAGGACAAATTGACCGTGGCGCCCAATTGGTGGCAGAACTCCTTCCAAAATGTGGAGAGGTGCCTGGGTGACAAGCCAGAAGGGAGTTGTGGCCCCACTAGATGACCTGGGACCGCAGGTGCTCGGGGACAAACAGGCGATCCTCTGGACATGAGCTGGGGCCGGGCTGATTCTGGAGGGCCTCTCGCACACGATCCTCCCGGGTCCCAGCTACAACACAGGGGTGGGTGCGGGCCCCAGGGGGGTGGCGTCTTCCTTCTGGAACTGGTGGACGTTTAGTGGAATAGATATATTCTAGGTTCTTGTGATCTGTCCATACCATAAATGGAACTGCCAGTGACGCCACTCCTCCAGGGCGAGCCTCACCACTAGTAACTCCTGGTCCCCTATATCATAGTTGCGCTCTGCAGAGGACAGTCAGCGAGAAAAGAATGCGCATGGATGGAGCTTCTGATCCATGGCTGATCGCTGGGAGAGCAGCGCCGGCCCCCACATCCGAGGCGTCCACCTCCACCACAAATTGTTACTCGGGGTCTGGCATCTGGAGGACGGGGGCTGAGGTGAAGCGAATCTTGGGTGCGTTGAACGCCTTACCGGCTGCTGGGGTCCACTGAAAGTGCTGCTAAGTGCTGGTCAGGGCCATAAGTGGAGCGGCGATGGAACTATAGTTCCTAATGAATCGCCGGTAGAAGTTGGTCCGGGTGTCCGGGACTGGCCAGGAAGCCACCGCCGACATCCGACAGCCAGATCCATCTGAATACTCCCCTCTGCCACAATGTACCCCAGGAAGGCCATGGACTTCACATGAAACTTGCATTCCTCCGTCTTCACGAAGAGCTTCTCCAGGAGGCGACGGAGGACTTGGCAGACATGCTGCGTGTGTTCAGCCAGGTCTTTGGAGAATATCAGAATGTCATCCAAATAAATGCAGACAAACCGGTTTAACATATCACATTTAGCACGTCGTTGACTAGAGCCTGGAAAGCCCCCGGGGCATTGGTAAGCCCAAACGGCATTACCAGATATTCGTAGTGGCCGGTCGGGGTGTTGAATGCCTTCCCGGATGCGTACCAGATGGCAGGCATTGCAGAGATCTAACTTGGTGAAGACCGTGGCCCCCTGAAACAGTTCAAAGGCGGAGGCCAGGAGAGGAAGGGGATAGCGATTCTTCACCGTAATGACGTTCAGCCCCCGGTAATCAATGCAGGGGTGCAGAGAGCCATCCTTTTTCCCCACAAAGAAGAATCCGGCTCCGACGGGAGAAGAGGACGGATGAATGATGCCAGCAGCCAGAGACTGGGAGATGTTGTCCTCCATGGACCGCCAGGGGACATTGGAGAGGTCCAGAGCTGGAGCCCAGGATGAGGGGCTGGTCAGGGGAGCGGAGCTAGCGCCCCCTCTCATGACGTCGTGCCTGGATCCTGCGGTCTATCCGGGTGGCCAGGGCGATGGCCTCATCCAGAGCTCGTCCTTCATGGAGTCAGCCAAGTTAAGCAAAAAGGCATCCACCAACACCTCCATGTTCCATGAGCTCTAGCGGGCCAGGGTGTGGAAATCGATGGAGTAATCCACTATTGATCTTCGACCCTGCCGGACGCTCAACAGAGCCAGGGAGGCCTCAGTGGAGGACGACTCGGTGTCGAACACCTTCAGCATCTCCTGGGCGAACAGTTCAAACGACGCACAAGCCAGGGTCTGGCGCTCGTATTCCACCGTGCCCCACAACCCCGCTCGGTCCGTCAGGTGGGTAATGGCATAGGTCACCTTGGCCTGCTCTGTGGCGAAGGTGTTGTTGCTGCAGGATGAATTGCTGGTGTTGCTGGAACTGCTGTTGTTGATGACCCAGCTGCAGGAGTGAAGCGATGTCTCCAGTGATACGACTCCAGTGATACGAAACAGAGACAGACAGAGCAGGGTAGTGACACATTATATGGTTGTCAGGCCAGTGCAAGTGCAAGTTCTGGCTGGACAGTGTAGTAGCAGCCAGACATAATGGTAAAATCAAGGAGTGAGATCGATCATGGGTGTAACATTGGGTGGGTCCATTTTGACAGGCTTCCACTCAGGAGGGGTCAGTGACAAGGAAGTCAGCCAGTGGGAGGCAGGGTTTTGGTGTTTATGTAGACAGAGGAAGCAAATGAGTTAGGCCAGTCTGGGTGATTCACACCACACACATATATATATATATATATATATATATATATATATATATATATATATATATATATATATATATATATATATAGATATAAATATTGGACTTTTAGAGAGACAGTGTAAGGAAGCAATGATAGGAGAATGATCATATTTTTTAGTCCTAGTGAGTGTTCAGGTTGTGTCATTTTGTATTAGCTGTAGGTTTTTAATACAGGTATTACTACACTTAGAGAACAGAGCATTACAATAGTCAAGCCTAGAGGTAAGAAATGCATGTATTCATTTTTCCACATCCTCAAAGGATAGAGACTTTCTACTGGGTAAGTTATGGTGGTGAGGTAAAATGTTATTCAGCTGTTCAGACTGTTTAGAGAAATGATTAGTCCTTCAGATTTCAATGTCTTGGAGGCACTTTCCATTTTGGAAATGCGGAATCAAAGTCTACCTATTTTGCATTGTGTGAATGTTGTATCAAATATTGATTTCCATTTCATGTCCAAAGAGAATGACTGTAACCATTACTTGATCCCTGCAATGAATTTGGTAGACAGGTTACATATACGAAAAGAACTAGCCAAATCTATCAGGTCTGCACACAAGTGCAATCAAACAGTATTTGCACCATGCTTAGGGTTTGCAGAAACATGTTCTTTATAAATCCAAGCTGGCAAGACAACCAGCAGCACAGACAAATGAGTTTACCTCACAACAGATATAAAGCTCTCTAAGGCAAAAAGATAAATATTGGGATTAGAATTAATTGCTGAGTGTAGGTGTCACAGGACTGCTCACAAGAAAGGAAGCCTGATAGCACGAGCCTCCAGCACCTGCTGTGTAGGAGTGACAAAGCCCTGATAGGATTCAGTATTCTCAGCTAGTGTGGGGAGAGAGAGGTTTTACATTGGTAAAAATTGCATGTGAAGAGATGAAAGAAGTGGCTAGCCTGTAAAGCCCCAAACTGGATCCCATACATCTATATGAGAAGGCACACAGAGTATGAGGACACACAGGGTAAACCTTCCTTTTTGTTTACTGTCCTTAGTCATGTTTCCGAAAAATTAAGACTGAATTGCAGAGGGCCTTAATAATGATTGCTATTTTGAGCAATAACAAATAAGAGCTATCTTGGGCACAAATGCTGCTGTGTTCAGCAGGGGGTCTTGGGTGTCCGTGTTAGAACAGAGCCAATCCATTCCGAGGGCAACTGCTATATAAGTTGCCACTTTCATCACTGACTTCCTTTAACGATCCAAATGGAAAAGAGACCTAAAATACAAGAGCTTTTCCTGGGGACTGTTCAAGCTAAACAGAAAGCATGTACATCATGCTATGTTACAGGGATCTCCAAAAGCAGTGTTACTTTTATTGGGGCTATGAATCAATCAGTCATAATTCATCTCACAGTATGTTTTTTCAGTTCTTTTTTAAGGAGTCCAGTCCACAGATTTGTCATTATGTAACAAGGATGATCACTTAAAGTGAAGAGTTTTCAAAACTAGCAATCTAGAGAAAACTATGGAAAATGTGCTCAGTATTCTCACATTTAGAACACATGGTGATTGTTCCACAAGATGTCAT
This sequence comes from Tenualosa thibaudeaui, assembly GCA_027481765.1. Taxonomy (NCBI): domain Eukaryota; kingdom Metazoa; phylum Chordata; class Actinopteri; order Clupeiformes; family Clupeidae; genus Tenualosa; species Tenualosa thibaudeaui. The sequence continues at coordinate 8,272,273 of JAIFZK010000016.1, forward strand.
TGGGAGGAGGTGTGTTTGTCTGTCCTCTCTGTCTACATCATGAAATGTCAATTGAAAAGTTTCCTAAACCACAGGGTTTCAAAGGAAGGTGGGTGTGTTATCATCAGCAGGCTCAGTAGGCTGTAGGTAGGGTGCTGAACACTGCAGTCTGCTCAATACTGATCTCAGTCACATTCATCAGGAGACTTTTCCACTTTGCCGGAAAACTGCCAGTGTCAGTATGCAACATCAAGGACAAATCCACCCAGTCCTTGCGGGTACTTGCTGATAGGTTTGCAGTATATGCTATATCAAATAATGCGATACAGTATATCAAATATTACTCTTTTGACAGTATAGGACTCTGTTTCATCATTTTTTCATCATTGATACACTAAATATTCCTATTCTCTTGTGTGTGATTGATTGGTTCATTTGGACATCACACATTTTTTACTTTGACTTTTTAATTAAGAACTCTTACTTCAGTCTCTAACTACAATTTAGACTTAAGCAAGTTAATATCAGTCAAACCCATGGGAATCTGCAGATCACATTAGTGAAACATTTTAGTCTGAAATCAGGCTTTTATCTTTATTCTCATAACAGCCCACAGACACGGCAGTTCATTAGATATTGTTGAACGGGAACCTGCAGAGCTGGCCAAAGCATTATGGTGGACTAATGGGGGTTTACAGCTGAAGTGACATGTTATTAGGCTGCATGTTCAAGAGGTGAGTGAGAATAGAAATGCTCACAGCACTCTGTCAAGTGTGTGCTGCAAGGAGGTACATAGCATTGTTACACTTGCATTTTATTTACTAAAGTATTGATTCATTTATTTTAAATGATGCATGAACTCATTACCTGATTACCCTGGGGAGGGGCCTAGCTAATTATTATTATTATTATTATTATTATTATTACTAAGTTACCTTTAAGCAGAGATCAGAACCATTTCCTATGGGATTTTCCATATTTTTTATGAATAAAGCATTCATTTTAAATACTTATTTTTCACACAACTATCTCTCAAACATTCATTCATTCTCCCCCCACATACAAATGCAAAATATATCCACAACAGCAGTTCTGAAATATTATAACTCGCATTTACACTTCAAAAGTGTATCTCACTATGACACACACACACACACATGCACCACCAGCGTGTGAGGGTATGTGTGTGAGGCATACTGTGAAATATTTTGAGTACTCATTGGAGTAGAAAAACGCTGTATTAATGCAGTCCATTTACCATTTACTTCCAGCTGTTGTATTTACATTAGCATTGTATTTTGAGACCTGTCCAAATGGTAGGTAACATTCACCTAAGTTTCAGCAAATCTTGCATGAAAGTCTATCGTGGTAACCAAATTGGATTTTTCTTTGTTTGTAATAAATTCCTACACTAGTGTATGTGGGCCATAAGTGCATTCATTTTATGACCATGTGATCAACACAACTTGTATTTCTAGTACTGTTTTTAAGAATACTGAAAACTTAAATACCCCATGTGTCCAACAACTAAAAACTGCGCCTTAAGAAAATGGGCAGTATCTCAGAGTTGAGTTAGATCAAGTGCTTGGTACCGTTGGATCAGGAGAAGTTGTACATTTAGGATATGTATGCCATTTGTATGAGTGTAAATCTGATATATATCATGTCTAATTATTGTTGAAATAGTTTCATGCCTGTATGTTTAAATGTTTAAATCAGTCAGTTCTGGGTTTAAATCCAGGCAGAAGTGTTTTAATTATGACTTAATTTAACAATCCAATGATGGATCATCCACACTGTATTGTTGGGAAACGTGTGTCGTTGGATAATGCATCGGATTAATGTAGTGATCAACATTGTTAGTTGTTTGGTAGTAGCGTCACAACTTCATCATTCAAAGCAACAAAGTTGTTAAGGAAGTTAGCAACAACGCTTCTGAGAAACACACACCAGCAGTAAATCATGTATTAGGATGCTTGTTTGAGAGAAATCTTGTTGAATTGTGAAATTTCAGTCAATTCCATCAGTTACTTTAATGCATATTTCTAAAAGCTACAAGTTTTTGTTTCTTAATTTTTTTGTCCAGAATTTACATAATCCGCAATGTAATTTGAGATCATGCAAGACCTATTTCAGGTTTAGAGATGTCACATCATGTCCAGTTGAGTTACTGTGTGAGGTTGTGATTGTTTGAGCCAAAGAATATTGATTGTTGATCTTGTGCGTGTGTTTGACTACCGTCTCACTGTCTGGCTGCTGTCAAATAAAAGATGTCATACTGCCAGGAAGCTGAATGTGATAATCAGTGCTCAGGAGGAGAGCTATCACTTGCCAAGAAGAATTACACCTTTGCGGTACAGGCTGGGAGTTTTTTCCCATCACAGTATGACACAAGTACCCAAGAAAAAGAAAGGACAATCAGCCAACACATGCAATGGCAATCATCAGTAATCTCTTATTTGGACAATGAGTGTATCCAGCATGGATAATCTCCTCAATGTTTAATATGCACGTCATCAGCACCCCCTGAGCTGACAGCTAAAAGTTAGCACTTTACCCTCAGGGTCATGACTTAATTCTCAATTCAATAGCCTTTTCATTGGGCAATTCAGCCATGTCACAGTCAAGAAGACGTCAGCAGTTGTAAGAGTCTCTGAACATTTGCGTTACGCAGTTTCACATTGCAGTCTTTTGTCCACTGTTGCAGTGCAGAGTGAATAAAAAGCATCTTACAAAGCCAGTGAGAATGCACAGAGCAGCAAGGGCACAGGAGGTGTGCAGCAGCATTACCATTTCATTAGTTACTCCCACATGCAGGTCCATGCTGCCTCTACACTTTCTACTGTGTGTGGCCACACATAATGAAGGCCTGAATAATAAAAATGGATTTGCAGCTCCACTCAGGTGAGCTTTGAAAAGAAAATATTAATTTCTTTGCACCACCATGGTGCCTCTTTATTTGACCACAGTCATCATTTTTTTATTTAATGAGTGGTTCACAGAAATTGCCAAGCTAAAGTGCACTCAGAAAGTATTAAGCCCTCAGTATGTGACATGAAGCAACATAACATTACTGTGCTGTGCACAAGAATGCCTTTTTAAACATCATCAGTGTCAGCATGGAAACCATGTGGAGCTTTGATTGGCAAGAAGTATGAAGTATTAATCTGACCTTATTAGCTTCACACTTGACTTTTTGGCAACCCTGCAGAGTTTGATACCTCAGTACATGACTATTGAGAGCTGGTGATAATATGACCTCCCATTTGAGAGGCAAAACTGTTAAATTCCTCTCATTGTAGGGTAAAGCTCACTTTACAAGCCCATAGTATGAAAGAGAAGGACCATGAGACTGACATACTCTGAACAAATAATTTCTTTAAAAAATCTGTTTCTCTCTTCCTGAGTGATGACAATTTGAGAACTGGAATCAGCCAACAATTGTTGCTATGCTTATTACATTATAGGGCACTCATTATGGTCGCTGCTAGGGACACTCCAGCTATTTTGTCAACTCATTAGTAGTATGGACATTAGTACTCAATATCTGTATGACTTGGAATTCAGCATATATATCACATCAATTGAACACGTCTTAAACACATATACAACAGTAATATTCAGAGGTCCACTCCTGTAGACACTGAACTCTGAATCCCTATATGTGGAGTCCAAATTATTATATAACCATCAGAGTAAGTGTGAATTTGAACTCCACTGATCCCCGTTTGTTGTCTCAGTGACAACATCGTAAAGAATCTCTTTGAGTTGACATTAGGTTAAAAAAAGTTTTCTCACTACTTACCAGTTTCACTGCTACGTTTATCTGTTTTGTCCATCTGACCAACCTTCCAAAGTTTTCAAAGAAAAAATGCAGTACCTTCCATGCACTGATAAAACAACAAAACTGTAATGAGTCTGCTATACTATGGACATGACCAGAAATAATGGCTCATTTCAGTGTTCTTTCAACTTGAATGTAGAAATTTGCAAAAAGACTCTCATTTGGGCTGGAAAGTGGAAGTGGAAGGAAATTGGAAGTGCTAATGTAGGGTCATAGTGGTTTTTATAGATCTTGTGATCAAATATTCCGTTTTCAAACATATTTCAAACATATTACATTTGGCAAATGGCTAAAGGTAAACATGTATTAAATATATATAAGCCTGGTTGATAATGCTTTTTTCAGACAAACAAATTGTATACAGTTCATTTGTGTGAATCTTTTTTTTATCCACTGCTCATCCACTTCCCCAACACATCCACATATACCATTCTCATCCTTATCATATACCATTCTCATCCTTATCATGTTGTATACCTACACAATTATGTCAATTTACAGCAAAATGACAAAGGTCTCTTGGGATCCAAGAAGCTTTTGAGGCAGTATGTAATTTGAGGTGTTCTGCAAGGCTAACTGAAACGTGAGTAAACAGCATCCTTGCAAATTGCAAGACCAGGCTTGACCGCTTCACTAATCTCAGAAAACCTGCTCTAATTAATGAGTCTGGAACACTTGAGAGGAGATGCCATGATGATTAAAACCAAGAGCTCTGAAGGAACACTGACAGGCACATACTAACATTTTCACATCTGATGTGAAAATCACTGGGCATGTAGATCAACATGAACATGTAAATCGACTTGAGTTTTAACTCCTAGTAGCTTCTGATTCAGATGCAGAAACACAAGAACCACATACCAACTGACAGGCACATACTAATATTTTCACATTTAATTTAGAAAACCTTGGCAGGTTACACAAATATGAAAACAGGATGGATATTATGGGTGATTGCTAAGAACATAATGAGTGCCACTTGCGTAGGTATGGTGGTGTTGGTGTTTCTCGAGTTCCCTTTCTTCCCATTTTTTTTCCAGTAATTTTCAGTCATCCGTCCCCAGGACACTGAAACACCAGGCATTGCGAAACTCACTGGGCATGTAGGTCCACGTGAGCTTTAACGCCTAGTACCTTTTGCTCCTGGGGGTCATGCTTGCCCTTCCGCTGTGGCCCCCCGAGGACATGGGGTGGTCCAACCACCTGAGCAGGTGAGCCCTCACACACCGATATGTGGTGTAGTGCCACCTGTTGACAGACAAAAAATGGAAAATTCCGAAATTTTGACAGTTCTCTTTTTTTACATTTTCATCAACAATTTCCAGGGTCTCAAGGAGCCACATCCAACAAGCTCTTAGACAATAGACCATCTATTGACAGACCCAAAATGGCAAAATTGTTTGTTTTTCTTGTGAGCAAATTTCTGTCAGCAATTCCTGGGTCACTGAGATACCAGACACCTTGAAACTTTGTTGACATGTAGTCCCAGTAGGCCCATAGCGTATCATAGCTTTTAGCTTTTAGACTTGGATAATGAGCTTATTTGTTAACAGGTAAATATTTGAAATGCTGTCAGGTTGATTTTGAGAGAAATAATTTGGACTTTGGAGCTCATATTTTTTGACATCTCTGAAGAGCTAATCTGTGTAAGCAAGTAGCAAATCAGGTGCAGCAGCCTAATAATTTCAGTGTAAATGTAGCACTGACATGTGAACTCTTATTTTGAATGCACCACAGCAGAGAATGTGCAAGGACTGGTTTTGGAAGGGGTTCAGCTAGGTAGAGGGAAGATGGTGAAGGAGAGGGAAAGTCACTGGAGAGTGAGCTCGGTTGGGGTTTGTTTCAGTAGCCTAGAGTGTAACCTTATGTCATATACTTGAGAAGTAATTAAATAGACCTTTGAAAATTCTATATACAACTGACCACCGTGAGATTTCTAGATGCCCCTCCCCCTCCCATAATACATAATACATAAATAACCCCTTAATTTTAAGGGCAGTGGGCAATTACAATAAGAGTAGTTTTGCTGATTGTGATGGTCTTTTTGTTTTACAGTACTTCCCAAACATTACAAAGATGCATGGCAGAATTATTACAAGTAGCACAATATTGTAGTTTTATCATAATAAGTATGTGAGTGTGTGTGAGAGAGTCTTTGACAGAAAATATGCCCTACATTTCAACATTTTCATAAAAGTGTTCTAATGTATTTATCTTGCAGGCTTTTCACAATGCTGAGAGCTTGTTGGAAACATTTGTCAGTCTTCCTATGCTGGATGTTATCATGGATTTGTACTATCCTAGCAGATACAGTAATTTTATTGCTACGTTTTCGGCAGTAATTCATGCCAATTACAGTTGGGTCATTGAGGCAGCAAAAAGAGGGCTTTTCTATTTTAGTCCATGGCTGTTCACACATGTGCATGCTGTAATTATTTCACTGTTGGGAAATGTCATTGCCATTTTGAATCTAGTTTGTTCGATGCAAAGACGGTTTTCTGTGAATTTACTGTAATGACCAAAAGCTAATCACATGTTTTCTTGTCTTCTTTTTTTAAACTTGAAACTTCATAAACTTGTCAGCTATTGGTTTTGTTTTATTTATTTCCACAAACCATAATTCTCCCAGCAGCTCTGTTCTTATAATGGTGTTTAAGCAACAAGATTCATTGATAAACATTCCTCTGTCCCCATAACTTGCCCAAAACACACTCTCAATCAAGACCATAGCCAGAACATAACTTTATAATGTTATAATTTATTTTAAAAATAAAATCTTTGTTTTCCTGTGATATTTTGTTGTGTTCTTATGATGCAGAAATGCTAGGCCTACCTTTTGTGTTAACATACCATCATATTCAGGAAAAACAAATGTTTCACACAGGTTTGTTTGAATTCTGCAGTCACCTTTCAGCTAGCAGGGGTTGTGTGGCTAGCTTCTCACTTTATGTTAGTTCAAGGCCAAAATAGCAAGTCACCTTTTTTCATTTAACATTTTAGAAGCTTTATTTCTTTTACAAGGGCATGGAGGAACTGAAGATGACCGTGAGGATGGGGATGTAAACTTTATGTTTGGTTCATTAGGTGGGATCCTGACTCACAACAAGCTGGGAGAGAGGTGGGTGCCCATGAACAACAATAAATCTTCTCATTCTCACTTTCACTTTTGTCACCATGACAACACAACAAAGAACACTTGGTCTTAGACTCCCCTGGACCGCCCTCTATGTCTGCCATATTCTTTGCACTAGATGCCTTTTTGCACCATTTCTGCACTATTAACTTGCAATGGTTCCAGATTGGGCAACCTCTCTGACACATCTATCCCTACATCTACCCCTATGGTTAGGGGAAAATGTTACTTACTGTAAGTATGTTACTTGCTACATAGGTAAGAACACCAATATCCTACACTACTCCATTTTGTCTTGTCTGGCACTTTAATGCTTGTGAAATGGTTAATGTCTAACTCCTTTGTCTTAAATGTTCAATGTTCAATGTCTGTCTTTTTTTAAGCATAGGATAGTAAGAAACATAATTTCTATTCCTCGTATGTCTTGTACATGTGAAGAATGGACAATAAAGCTGACTTTGACTTTGACTTATTCAACAGTCAAGTGATGCCAATAGCCAACCATGAATTTTCATCATTAGTTAAGTTCTAACACAACCTATTCTAAATCACTAGATGAACTTTAAATTAGGTTACCCAAATATTAAATGCTCAAGTTTACAAGGATTAAAATGGCTAGTGGATCAAGTTGGATAGTGGGTAAAAAAATGTTAAATCACGACAAGCATGTGCAGAGTGGGGTTTGGGGGGCTCTAGCCACCGCTCCTTTGCTCCTTAATGTCCCAAGGCCCTTTTGAGAAGACACACCCATTCTTCTCTATCTGACTACTCAGATCCTACTGAGTTTTCGCCAGACATATCAAATGCGTATCACGTGAAACTGCGCGACCTGACCTTTCTAACAATGTTAATTGCTAGTTGCTGTAAGGAAGGGTTTGTGAGAAAGTTAGCTTTGCATTCACAGCAAAGTAATACTATTAACCCTATGGACAAATGCAACATGCATGTGAATTCACACCCATTCTTCTCTGTCAGATGACTCACAGAGTTTTCGTCACACAGATATCAAACTCATGTCACATGAAACTGCACGGCCCTATCTTTCCAATGTTATTGCGAGAAAATTTGCCTTTTTACATTCATTCAGCTCTGCATCTTTGTCACACTCAATCATATTGGTGAAATATCTCATGATTTCTTCACTCAAATATGGCATACCACATATCAAAATAAACAGGAGATGCTACTGATTCCAATGCTGTATGGCATTCTTTAGTATGATTAACGCTTCCTGGCTTTCAATTCAATTAAATTAAAAAAACTTGTACTGGATCCTTTATTATTTTACCCGTTTTTGGCAATGCAAAAAGCTTAACAGAGAAAGTTTGCCTTGAATGGATCAGTGGAGTATGTACCTTGTTAATGTTACATAGATTATGTTTCAACTTTTCTTTTTCTTTTTGATAAATGATAAAAAAATAACTCAGATGCAATTACAACCTTATGTAAGTGACATCACAAGCATAGCACCAAATTAAAGAAGTTACATTTTCTACAAGCCATCAAAAATTATATGAAAGTGTACTGTGTGCAGTTGGCCAATTTTGAATTGAAAATATTAATTCAGAGTAAATTGCACATCTTCAGATTCATTACCTCACAACTGAGTAAAAGCTGCAGTGGACAGAAACTACACAGCACTAAATTAAATAGAGCTGTGTGTTAGTGTGTAGATATTAATGCTGTGGAAGTTCATACTATGGCATAATGTCAGTATCCCAAGCAGATATCTATCATGTAATGAAATATATGGCCATGCCCAAAACTGAGGCAGAAAGTAAAGGTTAATAGGACTGACTATTAAAAAGAAAACATTTCATACTATTCCACAGCAATCATTAATAATGATCAAAATTGCATGTTCAATTGTTACATTATGTTTTTCCTACTCAGTAGTTTTTTTCTCAATCCTAGAGGGAAAGATGAATAACAAGGCCAATACATTTGTCCTGTAGCATCATTCTCTGATAGAAATGCATTCCTTTTACACAGACGTGCTGCAGTGAGGTGTGAACATTAAACTGGATGTGGAGGAGGAGCTTTGTAATGTGAGGAGAGGGAGAAAGAAAGAGTGAGCTGAGGAATAAACAGAGAGAGAGAGAGGATAGAGAAGAAAAGAGAGAGAGACCGGGGGAAAGAAAAAAGGAGAGAGAGGCAGCGCAGTACTGCCAGAGGAGAGAAGACCCAGAGACACAGCAGACAGCAGCTCTAATAGCATTGCAGCACATGTTGCCTTTTTCACCAGGATGATCATAACGTGAACTATGAATCTAACTGCTGATTCTACTGATTGAACACCAACAGAGCTGGTGAGTGATGCGCATCTTGAATCAGTTTCCTCCTTTTTGCCTCCCATACGTTACATTGTTTTTTATGTGGTGCTACAGTAGGTACAGTTATGGCATTTTATGCCATATAGTTATGGCTTTAATGATGAGTTTGTGAGATATGTTTATATCAATTTACAGTTATCAATTCAAGACATTGCTCTGGAGAAAAATGTGTGTATTTATGTTTAAAGAAAACATGAAGCCAAAAATGCTAAGTATCATCAATATGAATCCACAATGGATTTGTTATAATGTGTGGAAACAATGTGAACATAGAAAACAAGGCAGGGTTAGGGTTAGGGTTAGGTACACAGTACACAGATATACAAATGTGTTGGTCCTGTCTGACTCTTTTACTTCTGTTTGAAAATGATTGTTAAACCCTTGAGAAATAAAAAACACATGCAGAAATTCCTATGCAAACACATAGACACACATATACACACACCTATATGACTTTCACTTCTGTTAAAAATGCTTGCTTAGCCCATCTCCACAAGAGATCAAGGTCTCCACAATACCAGGAAAAAAGCAGACTTAGAAAAAGCAGGCTCTTCTTTTTATGCTGTCATGAAAAATCCCAAAACATTCTTGACACATCAGTACTCCCTCACAAAGCCTTTGAAATTGTCTCAATGCTTTGGCCATCTCTGTGAGTAACTAAAACTATCAAATACAGCCATCCTCTTTACACAGGCAGCTTGCTTTTCAACAGCATCACCTAAAGCCACATTTCTGGGGGAGTGGTGCATTCTGTTTTGCTGCTTGCTTTCTTTTTGTTTTGTTATCATAATCTGTAGTCTTTTAAGCTGTGGTATCTCTTGGCATCTTGACTTGAGTTTTGGCCTTGTTCCCAATAGCAGTGACTGCAGCTATAGTTACGTCATTAGATGATGCTAGTCATTCACTGAACAATGCATTCTCATGACTGCAAGTCAGTGAGCAGATCAAAGTCCCACCGCAGCCTCCTCACCACAGTCCAAGCCACCCCACTCCCAAAATCATGTTTGGGTCTAGAGAAGTATGAGCTAAGAGCACCACAGTCTCACACACACAAGTCACACACACCCCAGTCAGAGGACACAACCTGGATGCCAAAGCCTGATGGTTTAGCCATCAGCGGGGCTTAAGGGGCTGCCTCTCTGTCTTTATATCGCTCCCTTTTGTTCTCAGCGTCACTGAGGATCAAAGTGTAATATCACCTACAAAGTGTGAGTATGAAGGAAAAAAATAGAGAGATTTGAACCGAGGAGAAGGAGCCAGTCAGAAAACAGTCAGTGTTAGCGTCAATGATTTAATATTGATGGTTGAAGGTAACAGGGTTTCCTGTTCCAGACATGGAAAGTCACAGATATTTTTGTGGACAAAGTCAGGGAATACCAGGTGATTTGGTAATAGCATGTAAGATATATCAACTGTATTGTCCCAGAAACAGAAATTGGGCATATAGAACCACATGCTGCACATTCAGACATTAGACATGAGAAAGACTTAACACAGAAGACGCAAACATATCATAGCAAACATATAGAACACAACATAAAGAACACTGACACTAGACAAATTAACAATTAGTAACTTTAGTACTCCTGTTTTTTATTTTAAATAATGAGGCCAGTGCACCATGTCAGATGTCTGATAGTGTTGCGGCAGTCTATGAATGTGTTTGAGACAAATTTGAGAGGTCTGCAATGGACGGCCAAAATCAGAAGACGTCATGAGCTGGCAGACATCGGTAATGGGGATCGCTCTCATTGGCTACTTGGCTTGTCAACAACAATTATGACAATTAAGGAAAAATAGCACAAAACCGGCAAATTTGCACATTTTTTGTCCATGAGCCTTTCACTTTTCTTTAGGCTACTCTAGCCTATCCTTTAACAAGTTGGAGACTCAAATTTCTGTTTATGTGTTACCAAATTGTGTTCTTAAGCCTACTGACAGCACTGTGCAACATGAAACAACATGTGGATAATCACTCCGGTTAATTCCTTTAATGTGTACAGGCCTTAGTCAGGGAAAAGTCATGTAAAATTCAGGGAAATGTAAGTTTTACTTAACTGGGAAATGGGAAAGATTACTGATTGGCCATATTGTTAACTACAGTAGGTGTATAAAAGTGTTTTGTTTTTTTCATGTTTACCATTTGGTTTGTGTCTGTGTGTGTGTGTGTGTGTGTGTGTGTATGTATGTGTGAGAGGAGACATGGGAGGTGTTTCATAGTGGCATGTTGTGTTCAGAACACCAGTGTAATCAATTACCCAGCAACAGTGATTTACAGTATGTGGTGGTAACCATGAGGTCTGAGATTGCTGTTTGCTGTAAGCCCGTAGCCTTGGGGGTCAAGCAATAGGACTTCACTGGACATTCATTTTGGAAATGAAAATCAGGACAGCTTGCACATGCATTTGTGACTTGTCATTTTTAGTATCAGTTATCTCCCCTTGCTTCATCTGGTCTTCTCTTCCTCTTCCAGCAGACCTCTCTCTCTCTCTCTCTCTCCCTCTTTCAGTTCTCCATGTATTTCTGAGGCCCTGAAAGCTTCCAGCATTACATTATCTGTTCTCATACCTTGCTGTCTGTGAAAGAGAGGACATGGCTGTCATGGGAAGGTGGGAGCCAAACTGTGATTTACAAAGAAGTGCTCATAGCAAAGGGACTTTTTACAGCAAATTGTTGCCATTTTCCTTGTGCGTGCAGAAGCATTTTGCTGATGCCTACCAATATTTTGTGCATATTATATATAGGCATATAATGACATGTCATTATAAAGTAGGGCACTGACGTCAATAACTTCTCACATTACTACAACTGAAAGATGAATACAATCATACCGTCATTTCTAATCTATTTTTATCAGTAGCATAGGCTCAGACAAAACCATATCTCTTTTCTTTGTCGATGACTCGATTTTAGTTTCCAAATGTTGTTTTTCAATCATGCACTTAGTGCTCTAAAAATAGATGCTAAAATAGGGGGGCCATTATGTGCCAAAAAATCACTGTCAGTTTGGAAAATAATCCTTTTTTTAATTAAATCATTTTTTGATTTCATTTTGATTCCTCAATCTGATATGACATTGCATCTGAATATTCAGTAGCATTTTATTTGAAGGTGTCTACATAAGACTGACCTAATCCTGTCATAAACATGACATGACATGACGTGTCATGAACATTAATGACATTTCATTAATGTTTGGGACTGTTGTCATTAAGTGTCATTCGGTTTTTATAATGCCATGTCTGCATCCCAAACAGAGTCAACTTTACATCACAGAGTTAGTATTTCCAAAACCAATCTAAATGTTACATGGTTAATTTAAGACCCTTTAAATACATGTTACAGCAGATACTGTCCATTAAGTGTTACTGAATGGTAGACTGAATAAGTTTAGGGCAATTAAAGGACAGGAGATGTTTCATGTACTTATTCCATTATCACAGTTGTCTCAGAAAGCCCCTGCTCAAGTTGATGAACAGACCTCTCGATGTCCTTCATCAAAGTGAGGGATTACTCACTCTGCTCCCCTCCCTCAGATCAGAGCATGATGACCCACTGTGAGTCATAAATATAGCAATTAGCGCTGCCTACTTTTTGATACAACCATCAGTTAAGTCTTTTGATATTTTAACACATCCATGTTTAGCTTACGTTTCAAGGTTTGTTTTGCCAAAGCAGGGTATTCATCACTCAAATGAGGATAAAAACAAACAATTTCACTGGAAGTTGGCCTGTACTGCAGAGGAGTTATTTGGTGAAGTGTCCTTGATGAATGTGCAGCTGTCATGTCCCCTGGTCATGGTTTTCAAGAAACTCTGAGTGGACCTTCCCTCTGTTCCTCACACAGGCCTCCAGGTGCAGTGCACAATGGCTGACTGCGAGGACTTTGGGAAGACAGTGGGCTATTGGAACTCATCGGAAAGCCACCAGCTCAACCCGGCGAGTGTGATTGTGTCTGTGGTCTTCTCGCTCATCTTCCTGCTGGGCACGGTGGGCAACAGCCTGGTGTTGGCTGTGCTGCTCCGCAGCGGCCAGGTGGGGTATAACACCACCAACCTCTTCATCCTCAACCTCAGCGTAGCCGACTTCTTCTTCATCATCTTCTGCGTGCCCTTCCAGGCCACCATCTACTCCCTGGAGGGCTGGGTCTTTGGCTCGTTCATGTGCAAGGTGGTGCACTTCTTCATCAACCTCACCATGTACGCCAGCAGCTTCACACTGGCCGCCGTCTCTGTGGACAGGTGAGCGGGTGCAGCGCACAATCGCCTTTCAGAACGCAAGGCACACAACACAACACAATTACAACAGAGATATGTAGCTTCTGAGTTTGTCCTTGGCCACAGATAGCTACATGCGCACTCATGCGCACACATACACACACACACACACACACACAAAAGGTCCCTGATAGAAAGTGAAGGAACTGCATTTGTGAAAGAGTCACCTGAGAACCAGACTAATTACAAGAAAAGATCCTAAAATACACTGGCAAGGCCAGACACAATTAAACATCATTGAAGCTGTATTGCAAAGGCAAGCTATTCTAATGCGTCAATGAGTACAATACTAACCCAGCATGCCAACATCCCACATTCATCTCTTGAACTGGCACTTGAGAACTCAGCTGAACCTTGTGCACACCAGCACAGACATTTCAACCTACAAAACAACATTTAACATGAAGATACAGAAGATACATGATACATGAAGATACATGGCCAAAGATTTCTCCCGAGCATTTTGATTTCTAAGTTTCACCTCGTCTCTGTGTCAGCGATTGTGAAAAGAATAATGAGCTAGCAGAGGGCGGTACCTTTGAACAGTGGCTTAAGGAACAGAAGGTTATTAGGGTTGCGTTATCAAGGCTATGTCTGATGGAGCGCAGTCTCTGAAATGGAAGCACAGGCGGAGAGTTAGCACAAGGCTTTCTAGTTTTAGTTTGTGTGCAGAAGGAAAAAAAAAAGAAGTTAATTGATCAGCTGCCACTGGGTGAAAAATGCCCCAAGTTTCTATGGAGAGACAGAATTTCCAATAGCAATTATTTCTCTGCAGTATGAAGTATTAAGAAAACATTTTCATTAATGAAGGAAGCAGCCTATCCTATCCCATAGAGACAAAAAGCCATAAATATACGGAAAAAATAATGTCTCGATTCTACAATACTATACTGCTAAATCATAGAAAAGTTGAGTCCATAGAAATAACATGCATATATTTGTGTTATTTGCAGGTACCTTGCAATTCGTTACCCACTGCGTTCTAGGGAACTACGCACGCCCTGTAACGCAGTGCTGGCTATGGTGGTCATCTGGGGCCTGTCTCTGGTGTTTGCCGGACCATACCTCAGCTACTACGATCTAGTCAACTACGAGAACAGCAACATGTGCATCCCGGGCTGGGAGGAGCACAGTCGTAAGGTTCTTGACACCTGCACCTTTGTGTTTGGCTATGTGATCCCCGTGCTCATCGTCAGCCTTTCTTACACCCGCACCATCAAGTACCTGTGGACGGCCGTGGATCCGTTGGACGGCATGTCGGAGTCCAAACGGGCCAAGCGCAAGGTCACCAAGATGATCATCATCGTCACGGTTCTCTTCTGTATCTGTTGGCTGCCCTACCATGTAGTGATCCTGTGCTACCTGTATGGCAACTTCCCCTTCAACGAGACCACGTACGCCTTCAGGCTGCTCTCGCACTGTATGGCATATGCCAACTCCTGCCTCAATCCCATTGTCTACGCACTGGTCTCCAAGCACTTCCGCAAGGGCTTCAAGAAGGTCTTCAGCTGCATCCTCAGCAAGAGCGGCCGCAACAAAGTGCACGTGGTGCACGTGGCCAACACCGTGCCAGGTTTCGAGGCCGGCTCCACCGAGGTGTCGCAGATGCATGAGGAGAATGGCCAGCCGGCCAACGAGCGCGAGATGGAGACCCGGCCACTGGCGCCAACATCATCAGCACCCCCACCGGATGGAGCCATGGCAGCCATCTCACTGCCCTTTCAGAGTCAGCCTTGACCACATGGAACAGCACTGCAGAGCACCCACTACAAGAGCACCTGCCAACTCTGGGAGTTGTGTGTATTCACATGCATTCCAAGGACACTGTGAGGCAGCCAGAAGAAGCATCCAGAACTAGGACTATCACTGAGTGTTTAAAAACAGACTAGGTTTAACATAATGAAACCTGAATTATCTTTGGACAGTTTAAAGATAAATTGACTTTGTTTCATTTGTAAATACATGTGCAAATATGTACTTTAAACAATATTACAATTATCTTTATATCCATATACTGTACAGTTTATATTTTCCCTCAAAGCTCTTTCTATAAATTTAATTGTAAGAAATGTTGGCTTTCTAAGCATGTGGCTTTGTATTGTTTCTTTTAAACCTGCTAACATGAACAGGCTGCTCCTGACACTGACTGCAATTTAACCTGTAGTCTTGGAGCTTTTTAGCAACTTTCTCAGCTGAAAACTGTGATTTCTTAAACCCCTAACCCTGTTGCCTTCAGTGACTGCATTTTCACTATGAATAAGTGGCAAGTATTTCTAGCTAATCTCACACGTGCTCCCCACTGCCTCTTCTCTTTTAGAGGTCAAAGGTTGTTTGCTTCAGCTGTATGAGAAGAATGTGATGAAATGTAATGAATGAAACAAATATGTGGAGCAGTTAAGCAGTCTGTAAATTTATTTATTTATATTTATGTTTGCTTATTTTGTTGAACTATTGCCTTTATTATACACTTTCTGAATATTTCTTAATCTTATCTTAATTGTTATAATGTCAACATATATGATTCAATTACTGTTGTCAAATGTTGCAAAAATATGAACACTGGTGTACGTTTTATTCAAATAAAGTGAATTATCTTATAAAGGGATGAAATTAACACTTGCACTTAATCAATGCCAGTTGACATTCAAAATTGTCACAACACATTGCATTTCTACTGTCAAAACCAAAACAAGCCAAAGCAGACAAAAAAATAATTAAAAAATAGAATAAATAAATAAAACAAATAAAAGGAAGTCATTAGACCAAGATGATTTTTTTGTTTTGAGATTAGAAGATTATAAAACCCTTGTCATGGCAAGAGTCCTCCTGTAATAAGACTGCAGCAAAACCATGATTGTGATGCATTTTTAATGACCTTTGTTTATTCAATATCTTTGGGAAAAGAATAAGGGATGATGATGCCAATAGTAAAGTGGACACACTTAGTGTGAAGTGAACCCTCGTGGAGCGAGTGGCCGTGAGCAGATGAGATGACAGTCACGTAATCCATTCTCATGGATGATTGGTGGTTAGCCGCCTGCCTGCCTGGCATCTCCTATTATACATCTCCATTCCCCAGCCGCTGCTCCCACTATTGTTCTGAGTTATAATCATATCAAGATGGATTTCCTTCCTGAATTAACACTCACAGAGTAAGTAAGTGGAGAAAGAAGATTGCTTACAAATATACCCTCATACAGCACCACTTGAACAAGTGAAGGTGAGAGGTAGGGACAAAGATGTTCTCATCAAGCAATTTGCGCAAGTGGAGTTTTTTAACTTCCGCTCATCCGCATTGCATGAGCAATCCACTTCAGTCCCTTGATTTTTTCCCCACCAAACAAACAAAAAAATCTGCAGTTCAGAGAGCAATCATTCTGATGCAAATGGAAGGCACAAGTACTTATCTGTGATGTAAAAAGCGTGGGATTCAATTAACTCATTTCTGCCATTCCCTGTTAATGAGAGATAACAAATTTAAAAGCACAAATTACAAATATGCATGTTGCTCAGGAGCTCTTGTGATGTTAAATATGATGTTTTCTGCACAAACAGTCTGCAAATCTGAAAAGCATTTTCAGTCATGCTGTACAGTCTTTACATTTCCATGTTGATAATAGGTAGAGGTCAATAGTGCTTCTAGAATTTCTAAAGTGGCTTTATAGCACAATTTGTCATTATAACAACCAGTCTTACAGCATGTTGTGGTTTAATATTGGAGAATTTGCACCGATGACCTAATCAATAGGCCTATTGATCACTAGTGAGACTGACAAGAGGTTATTTCCCAATATGCAATTGGGTTAGTTTTCACTGTGGCCGCAGTTAGAAGATGTGAGATTTGCAGCATAATGTCCTCCCCTAAATGTTTTGTCCTCTCTTGTTTATTCATTCATGGTCTTCTTGCACTGCTCACTTGAAGACCATAGTCAGGATAAAACCTCATGATCAGGTCATTCCTAACGGGCAGTACAAGGCTGTACAAGGCTAACACAGATTATTGCTCTCTGTTGCATGTTACTGCACTGCTATCTGCTCTCATGAAAGCATTCATCTCCAGTAGGTTCTTACAGATGAAGCACAGAAACCACAGAGACAAGAGAGACTGTGACTGATGCTGCTGCTCTCTCTTTATCTCTCTATTCTCTATTCCTCTTTCTCTCCCTTCTATTTCTCCTCCCTCATTTTCTCTCTTTCGCCCTCTCCCTGCTATTGCTATGAGAACTCTGCAGGGGAATGTAAATGAGTAATGCATGTGCTGATGGCCTCCAGAGACCATTCCTCTCTGGTTTGGCTTGCTACAGAAGAACCATTTGCATACCACCCCTCCCTCTTTCCCTCACTCTCTCTCCCTCTGGCTGAGGAGGTGCTCAATTAAAGAACAGGAGCTGGATGTTTCACATCTTGGCTAAAAAAGTAATTATCCCACCAGCATGTTGAGGATATAAATCCGCTGCAGACGTAATGTCCAGTAAATAAATGTGACAGCCAGTGTAAACAACCCAATCATGAGTCATAATTGTGCGTGATTATGTGTGTGAGTGAGGAGCAGGACGAGGAGCAGGACCTCCAACAGTGCTCTGGCAACAGTGAATCATCACATGAGTATGAAAGTATAGGCAAGATATATCAACACAGCTCCACAAGTGAAATGTGTGTGTGTGTGTGTGTGTGAGAGAGAGAGAGAGAGAGATAGAGAGAGAGATTCAAGTAATCCAGTATGTCATGTACTGAAATGTTGATCAATAGTTAACAACTTGAACAAACATGCAAAACAATGGGTCTAAGAAACAAAATGGCAAGTGCATAATTGCCATGACAGGTGATAACGATCCTGCTGAAATATACAAACACAATGGATTCAAAATATAAATACATTCAACACTGAAATCAGTGTTTTACTCATTCAGTCAGACCATTCACATACAGCATTCATTTGTACTTGTAGTGTTTGTTTAAACAGTAATTGCATTTTCTTCACGGCATTGTCAGTGTGGTGCAAGGCTATAATAATGAGTCAGCTTTAACTGCAGACTCCTATAATAAGCAATTTGTTGTTGCCTTGATTTCTGATTCTGTTAGCAAATACATTTGTCAATAAACAACCCCCTGTTAGACCTTAAATGAGGGCATAGAAGTGATTAAGTGAATACATCCATTCGTAATACAGGGACTTTTCTTTGATGGAATATAATAGCATCTGATTATGAAAGGCAGTGCAGGGCTATCTTTAATTTAATGATCACTTTTGTAAATTGATTGCCTGACATAAATGGCCATCTGTGTTTTTACAGAAGTACTCTGCAGTCTCTTTGCCAGGGCATTTCAATTCATTCATTACAGAGCAAAAGTCATTTGGTCACTCTTCACTGGGTCAATACTTCTCCTCATTTTCATTTTAATTGAAAAATGCATCACTGCTTGGTGACAATTGAATAGCCTATTCTATCAATTCAATGTAACAACAGTGAACCAATTTTTACCCTGAATTAAAGTGACAATTCAAATGAATTAAAGTGAAAATTCAAATGATGTTTGACTCAGTTGTCCTAGGCATAATGGTCGTCTCTAAAGAGGATCTTTTATAATGAAGGAAAAAGTGAAACAGCACAGTGATCTGACGCAGGTCAGCACATCTCCTGTACAGACCATAAAAACTCACAAAAGAAAATTACATTTGCACAACCACATACCTTCCACCTCAGACTGTCAGACAGACTGTGCAATAAAAGAGCCTACTACTAATACTAAATCACTAATACTACTTGCCCAGTTTGAGTGTGAACAAATCTTGGGTATTCTCATTCTGGATGAAAACCTCCCAACTAAAGTGTCATGTATTAAGCCATGATGTATTTGACAGATACTCAGTGACTAGTTTCCCAGTGATTAGCAAAGAGAATCACTGAATGATGAAAAAATCACTTAGGAAGTGAGAGCATGAGATCCATGATAAAGAATAATCTCTCAAATGGTGATCTTTTCAAAACAGGTCTGGTGTCTCTCAGATACCTGAGGCCAGGTATCTGCCACTAGCCACCAATAGTAGGACGGGAGTCGGTGTAGGCCACTGAGAGCCATCTTAGGAAGAAGAAGAGATTAACTTGATTATCATCCATAACAACAAATAGTTACCTTAGGTATAATAAATCAAATTTTCTTTACATTACAAGAAAAGGATGAACCTTTAAACACTATTTGGCAAGAATTTGAGATCTTTGTGATTCCCATCTACAATGCTAAAACTGAGTAGGCTAAATGCTCTAATGGAATAAAGATTGTGCCATCAATAGGTATATAATATCTCTATATAGATATGATATATAATATCACAGAACATTCCCTTTCACCACACAAGTCTTGAGGAAATAAAACTCGTTCCTCGTATGTGTTTTGTATTATTATTATTATTATTTATTTGTTTTAATATCTCATTCCATTCACTGCAAATATCTCTATATATCTCTATAATACTATAGAGCACAGCGGTGTTTAGTGATTAGCAGTTACATATCAGTGCTGGGACCTGTAGCACACTCTGCATTGGCTCTTTTGGTAAAAATGACTAAAAAGTGGCTTTAAGGGATCCATCCTTCAAAGTAATTCCTTCAGAGAAAGAAAGCAATGCATCATAAAGAAATAAAATATTTTAACAAAAACAAATGTGCTACAATTATTAGTACCCTTTAAAAATATAAATAATATGTAAATGAATGGATTTTTCCAATTTATTTTCAACTTCTTTAAGTTTGTAAACTTTCAAACAGAATTTAGTACTTTCTGCACATGATTTCAAATGTAAATGTATCTAAAGTGTGTAAATCTGTAAGACATGGAATGGCTATAAAACACGAAATTAAACGAAAATGCCTTGTTTGCAGTTAAACCAATAATTAAGATTCCAGTCAACTCAATTTGCCAGGATAATGACCCATATTTATCTTGCCACAGTGTAGAATGACCATGATGGTGGGAGAGGCAAAAATTCTATAAGGAACAGTGTTGGAGAATAAGAGAAAAAAAATATCATCTTAAATCACCAAGTCTTAAAGAAACTCCAGAAGTGCCCCCATCATGTTGAGCTATTTTTCAATAGGCAAAATTCTCCCAGAATGACTCAAAGAGAAGCGTGAAGTTTAAATGTTAAATGTAAATGAGTAATACAAAGAAATAAAGTAACATGAATAGAGTAAAGTAGGCCTTGTCCATGGTGCAGGATCAGAATGGCTAGATGCAGCAGATCCAGCAGACTTTTGCTAGCAGAAGCCTAGCCCCTGGACTGGTAAACAGAGACTCGACTGGCAGTGGAGGAGAGGGAGGTGGGGATCTCAGATGAGCGACACCTAAACAGCAGGAGCAGGCATGTTAAACATATTGTTATAAGGCAGGTGAACGCCAGTGACTGGATCGGCAATGAATGACATCAAATTTGAGTCTTACTGGTAGAACTTTCGCTAAAGCTTTCATAACCTTTTGTCATAAATCATACATTTTAAAGACTGGAATTGTTGTGCTATAACATGTTATGTCACAACATCTGACCCCCGACACATGTGGCAGGGCATTCAGGCCATATCTGACTACAAGCCCAGCAACTCCACATAGACAGCCATGGATCTGTCCTTCCTCAACGAGCTAAATGACTTCTATGCTCGCTTTGACAAGGACAACAAGGATAAGACTGCCATCACCCTCCCCTCTGACGGCCACTATACTCTCACACTCACTGTCACAGATGTCCACAATGCACAGAGCCACATCAACGCTGCTGGACCTGACGGCATTCCTGGACGCGTGCTGAGAGCCTATGCTGGGCAGCTTGCAGGGGTCTTCACAGACATCTTCAACAGGTCCATGGCCCAGGCAGCAGTACCAGCATGCTTCAAGACCACCTCAATAGTGCCATTGCCGAAACACTCATCACCTACGTGTTTGAATGACTACCGCCCTGTAGCACTCACGCCCATAGTGATGAAGTGCTTTGAACGACTGGTCCTTGCACACCTCAAGAAATGCTTGCTGCCCACACTGGACCCTCACCAAATTGCCTACAGAAGCAACAGAAGGACAGAAGATGCGATATCCACAGCGCTTCATTGTGTGCTCTCACACTTGGACAGTAAGAATGCATATGCAAGAATGCTGTTTGTTGACTTCAGCTCAGCATTCAACACAGTCATCCCCTCCAAGCTAATCGCCAAACTCATCGACCTTGGAATCAGCAACCCCATCTGCAACTGGATCATGGACTTCCTGACCAAAAGACCCCAGTTTGTTAGGTCAGGCCAGAACCGGTCCACCACCCTGTCACTGAGCACCGGTGCACCACAAGGCTGTGTGCTATCCCCATTCCTGTACTCCCTTTTCACCCATGACTGCAGGCCTGCATATGGATCCAACTCCATCATCAAGTTTGCAGATGACACCATGGTGATTGGACTCATCAGTAACAACGATCTGACTACAGGGAAGAGGTGAAGCACCTGGCTGCATGGTGTGCTGACAACAACCTGCTCTTGAACACCAGCAAGACCAAGGAACTCATTGTGGACTTCAGGAAAGAGAAGGGAAACACCCACGACCCCATCCACATCAATGGTATGGCTGTGGAACGTGTCTCCAGCTTCAAATTCTTGGGGACCCACATCTCCGAGGACCTGTCCTGGTCGACCAACACCTCAAGCCTGGTCAAGAAGGCCCACCAGCGCCTCTTCTTCCTAAGGACACTAAAGAAAAACCACCTGTCCACTGGCATCCTGAGCAATTTCTATCGCTGTGCGATCGAAAACATCCTGACTAACTGTGTGACAGTTTGGTATGGAAATTACTCTGTTGCTGGTCGCAAGGCTCTGCAGCGAGTGGTGAAAACTGCTCAGAGAATCACAGGGACTCCACTTCCTGCCATTGAGGATATCCATAGGAAAAGATGTCTACGGCGGGCACACAGCATTCTGAAGGACACCTCTCATCCTGCCAACAAACTGTTTCAACTCCTCCCCTCCAGAAGGTGCTACAGGAGCCTACAGACTAAAACCACCAGGTTCAGGAACAGCTTCTTCCCCACAGCTGTCACACTACTGAACTCTGTCCCCCACTGAACCTCACACTCTGCTGCTATAGCTATGCTGCTATAGCCCTTGGACTGCACATCTGTACATCTGTATATACTTAATACATCTGTACATCTGTATAATACATCTGTACATAACTATCTCTATAGCACATCTGTATTTACTTAATACATCTGTACATAACTATCTCTATAGCACATCTGTATATACTTAATACATCTGTACATAACTATCTCTATAGCACATCTGTATATTGCCCTTATATTGAATCTATATAGCACATCTGTATATTACCCTTACTATCTCTTCACCTTACATGTATATTGCTCTTCTGCATATTTATTATTACTACTCTTATCTGTATATAATTTGCTCTTTAACTGTACATACAGCATGTGTATACTGCACTTGCTGCTCTTTGCACTTCTGATTAGATACCAAACTGCATTTCGTTACCTGTATTTATGCATGTATAATGACAATAAAGTTGAATCTAATCTAATCTAATCTAATCTAATTATGTTTGCACCATTATCTGATATGTATAGATAAAATCAGCACTTTTCTGATATGTACCCATATCTGGGTATTGGTCTTTCAAGAATATTCCCTAATCTACATCACACATCAGAAGCACTGGACATTTTCTACCTGCAATCGGATTGTTTGATTTCCAAAGCAGTTTTCTCCCAAATGATCTCAGTGGATCACTCTGTAAAATGGTGTCATCGCCTTCAAAAGCCTGAAAAATGCACTTACGATGAAATCTTTGCAGTGAGAATGAGCTCTGAAGTAGGCTGAAGTGATATGGTGCAAAGATCCTCTTGTGTCATTGATTTTGTGGCTCTGTTGTCTGTGGCTATCAAGTCACAGTGTTTTAAACACACATTTTGGATGCTTTGGTCCCTACAAGGGGATTGTAAGTAAACTGGACTTACAATGACTTATCTATATAAACAAATATCTCAAGGTCACCCCCCAGGCCATATTTTTGTACTTGTAAGCCTTACATTTGTGTTGTTACAAATGAGCAACCCCCAGAGATAAGATTCGTTTCATTTTCTTAACCTAGCTTGATCAGTTCTTTCCTCCACTTATAAACCTATAGTGGCTGCATTGTTCAGGCTTTTAGGCTAATAACATTAGCATTACATTAATTCCTCTAGTGAATGAGTCCTGACGTTCATGGCTGCTATGCTGACAGCTCTTCAAGGATGTCAGGGATTTAGACAAGAGGCTTCAAAACAAGCCAGCTGTGTGCATTCATTCTGAAGTACAGATGATAAAAAAACTACACATCCCTGATAAAAAATCATATATTTCATTTTATGATTTCCTTAGCTTTTAAGGCAACAATTCCATTTTGACAAATGTTATACCTTAAGTAAAAAGCTTATATAAATGTATGATATGATATGATATGATAATGAATGATTTATTATATTATTCAACAAACTTATTTACATAAAGTTTTAAGGCAACTTTCATGCCCCACAAAGCCCCATTCACAAATGAGAGATGTAAAATACCGTAGTAACAATAATTGAACCCCAACATATTTCACTACATGCATTTGGCCGCAGCTCCTCTGCTGGTTCATAAATGTAGCCATTAGTGAGTGTCTCTGTGCCCCCGTACTAACCTGCTGTCTCTGGAAATGATCAAATGATCTGATGCTGAAGCAGGACATGGGCTCACCACTCTCATGCCCTACCCCACCTCTAATCACAGAGCTGTGCTTAATGTGGAGCTATACTTCATCTCTTGCTACAGTTTTGCTATTTTGTTACTGCTGTTGTTTTTAACATCATACTTGCCCTGTACTTACCTTGTAGTTATGCAATCACACATACATTTCTATCATTGATACTTTTTGTTACATCACTCTTATCAGCTACCAGCTACACAATGCATGGGCTGTAATCTAAAGTGTTACCAATTTAAATAAAGAAGGTGAGAGATGAATGTGTTTGGTTGAAACAAAACATATGGGGTGCCTATCACTTTTAGCGCACAAATGACCTCCATGAGATGATTACTGGATAACTGTAGGGCAGC
The DNA here is from genome assembly GCA_027481765.1 of Tenualosa thibaudeaui. Lineage (NCBI taxonomy): Eukaryota > Metazoa > Chordata > Actinopteri > Clupeiformes > Clupeidae > Tenualosa > Tenualosa thibaudeaui. The sequence goes on from JAIFZK010000016.1 coordinate 8,296,968, forward strand.
CATTCCAGCATGGCAGTTCTGTTTAACAGAATTAGACAGGAGAAAAGAAGTGCAGTAATCAATTTCCTTTCTTTAGTTTCCTGTAGTTTGTCCTAAAGCTGTATTGTAAATAGCGCCGTATAAATATAATTTAATCTATTCAATGTATTTCAAACATATATTTCAAAATTGTATTTAATATAAAAAAGAACATAATTGTAAATTGCTGTGTAAGTTCCTTTTCCAAACACGCACAATTATATTATCTGCAAGCGTTGTTCTCTTCAATTATATTACCTGCAAGCGTTGTTCTCTTCCTGATCTTGAAAACAAGGAGAGTGTGTAACGATTGTGCGGTGAGAGAGTTCACTTTGTGGCTTCTTGGATTGATTAGGTCTCTGCCTGCACCTTCAGGGACTATTGGAGGGCTGCTAATTTCTCATCCAGGCTAATGATGAAGGCAAGCGCTTGAGGAGGAAGTCAGTGCTGTTCATTTTGCCCATACACTCACTCAGCATCCTACACTTAAGTTGTTAATGAAAGCATGGGAACAGTAATCATGTGAATATGGGATGTGCATGGTAATTAAAACCACTTAAACACTGACCAATGTAATGGATAACAGTGCTGTAGCCATGGCAACACACTTTTTAGCATCAAAGGCAGACAACGTGCTGAAGTTACATCATAAATGTAAGCAAGATACAAGCACGTCCAATGCCGTTAGCCAAGGTTTATATATATGTTAAATCATTTAAGAAGGGTTTGGTTGGTTTGGTTAGATTTAGTTATAGGAAATGTGATTATTCATATCCCAATGCACTGGCAGTCTAGGGATTGTAGCTGAACCTGTGACTAGTTCATATTCTATTCAGGCATGTTCAAACCTGCCCAGCAACTGAGCTCAGATCAGGATGGAATAAACACCATGCAGTACTGCTGAGTCTCCTTTGTTCTTATCATATTGATATGTGTGTGTGTGTGTGTGTGTGTGTGTGTGTGTGTGTATAAAACATGTTGTGGTGTTGTGCAAACCAAGTACTCTTACCCATCGTAACATGAGAAATGTCACTATGACATTATCTTTTCCCAGATGAAAGAACAAGGTACGTTGTGCCAGGTCACCTAGTTAGGGGCCCATTGTGCAGACAGTTGGATGTTTATGTATCATGGGACATCAGGCCTATGAGTGTTGGAGTCTGTTTCAAACAGGGGACAACACTTTGTGTGTGTGTGTGTGTGTGTGTATGTGTGTGTGTGTGTGTGTGTGTGTGTGTGTATGCAGGATGGCTAACTCTCACATTATTCTAAAAACATTGATTGCTTCCAGGCTAGATCTATAACCTTGTAACCTCTGCTTCTGGAAGAATGGCATCAATATTTCATGGTCTGTGGAGAAAAGGGTGGATGAACACTCCGTTAAGTTGGCTGAGAGAAGGAAGGTGTCTTCATGGTCCAAATCAGATAACTGTGATCACAGTATGTATGTATAGAGTGTGTGTTTGTGTGCGTGCGTGTGTGTGCATGTGAGTCTAAGTGTGTGTGTGTGTGTGTGTGTGTGTGTGTGTGTGTGTGTGTGTGTGTGTGTGTGTGTATTTGTGCGCGCGTGTGTGAGTGTGTGCATGTGACTGTGTGTGTGTGTGTGGAGTGGAAGAAAATACCCAGTGAAAACAAGCATACATCGCCCCCCTATAATTCATTATTATAAGTCCTTATTAGAATGCTTAGATGTTACTTAGCAAGATGGCAGTGGCTGATTTATCTGATGGCAATATTAAATGTAATTGAATTATTCATGTTGGAGTGCAATGAAAGCATGTCACAAATCGAGGTAGTGTGTAGTCTGTGTGTGTGTGTATATGTGTCTGTGTGTGTGTGTGTGAGAGAGAGAGAGAGAGAGAGAATGTGTGTGTGTGTGTGTGTGTGTGTGTGTCTGTGTGTGTGTACTAGAGGTGTTACTGTGCTGCTTGTGACAAGAATCTTCGAAACCTGGAATAAGATTGACCCCAGTGAGATTAGGTGGGACAACAATGCTTTGTGCGCCTGTTTGGTCGCATTAGTCAGTGTCATCAAAGGTCAGTGTGAGATGCTGGTGAAAGGGTATTGTATATTATCCAATCAGTCAAATGATACCCCTGTCATAGCTGCTATCCACGCAGGGCTCTATTACATTTGTGTAATGTTTAAAAACCACATGGAACGTAAGTTCTGAAAGTGTGTGTGTGTGTGTGTGTGTGTGTTTGTGTGTTTCCCAATAGAGGAGATGCCCTCTCCACTGATCTAGTACGTCATAGGCTGGTATGTTGATTAATAGTCAACAAGTTGAACAAACATGCAAAACAATTGTCTTAAGAAAAAAACATGGAAAAATAGGTGTGTGTGTGGGGCGGGGGTGGGGGCTGTTGCCTGTTGATTTATTGCAGTTGAGAGCAAGTCTCTATGGTTGATAAAGAGAGCAGCTGGCAGGAAAAAGAAACAAAGCCCAATCTGTCAGTTCGGAGGCCCAAATGAGGAGACATGGGAATGGTGTGGAGCATGACTGAAGACAGAGGAAGGCAGGAAGAGTGCCCCCACAAGCATATCACTGCACTCTGTTGGCTGCACACTGGAGCAGGGCTGCAGACTGAGCAAGGTGACTGGAGGGCCACAGATGAGACTGGAGAAGGCTGAGAAAGGGCAGCGGAACAAAGCCATACTTCCTCATCACATGACCTCACTCTCCAGCACACTCACAGCGATGGATGGGGAGAAATTTAAATTCAAATGAGCAATGCTTCTCAAATAGGATCCTCAGGTGGGAGAGAGTGGAATCCAATTGTTACGTGACGTGATTAGAGACGATCCTGACCAACTAAGACATCTGGAGCGATTGCATGCTACATACTGAAAACTCAGCAGGAGAGGAACTGGCCAAGGACACCAAAGGCTACTAGCACACCTGAGACTGCACAATGTGATGACACAAGGTTAGGAAAGAGCCTCTGCTGCATCTGATGAGCTCTTAGAGATTCATGCTATTTTAAAGCAGGAATGCTTTACGTTACTTTTTCAAGGGTATCCAATTCTGCTTTCTATAGAACTGTATTTCTTGTCAAATTATATTTAGAATTGAGTTGAAAAATAATTCTGCCTCTATTAAATTGTTTTACTTAAGGAAAATCTTGATGTTGATTAAATGGCAATGAATGTGTATGTGATGTCATTTTCAAACAAAAACTTCACTGCAATCCCTAAAAAGAATTTAAAACCAAATCTAGGCAATAGCTAAGTTCAGGTTTCAAAGCACCACTGATACAATTTACCACCTTGATTTTAGTGATTTGTAGTGCATCAGATGTTATAATAATAATATAGCTAACAATATAATTTATAGATTTTTGTTTTTAATCAGTTACTGATAAGAGTCAAGGTTTTCCATGAACATTTTGAATTAGATTATTTTCTTGTTTGAAAACACAGATGTTTGTGAACCAAAGCATCAGACCACATAGATACATTGTATTGTCATGTAATGTTCGAACATGTTGTTGTTAATGTTCGTCTGAATTCATTGCAGAGGTAAGTAAACTATCTTGTACCACAACAGCAAATCACTGATTACTATTTGTTCAAAGTGGACTCCAGCAGAAGTGCATATGAACATGTGGAGAACATACTGTTCAGGCAGGGATTTTTTCCCTTGGCTCAAGCATGTTTTCAGGATTTTCAGGAGCAGCACTGACCGTGCTGAACAAAGATGCCTCAGACGCAAAAATGCATTCAGTCCTTTCTTGTCCACAGCAGAACAGACACTTGTGGGACTTGGTGTTCAATTTTCTGACCATTTGTTTTGCTTTAACAAACAGATCCCCAATGTCATCATTTAAAGACAGTAAATCAGTGTGGCTGATTGCTTGTTGGGTCTGGCTCAGTACTGCAGATGCAAATGGTGGCTACACTGGCATCTTCTCATGGGCATTGTCTGACAGATGGCCATGTGATTTAATTGGTTTTCATTTGTGCATTAATAGTTGGGGTGTGTGCTGTGTATGTGATGACAGGGATGCTTTCATTGTCAGTTATAGGTGCACTGACACACAAAACCCTTTTTGACCTATTGTTTTTGAAATATGATCTAAATTGAAATATGTCAATTTTGAAGAATACAACAAGGCTTCGGATGTTTTAACCTGTGTTTGTACAGTAACCTTAACTAAATAATGAAGTAGTTATCTGGGTATGTTGGGTGAAACCCTACACATTACAAGCTTACCGTTGCAAAGTATCTGTTTACAGTCTCCAAGCTATTGGCGGATGTGCTTATCATAGTCTATGACTTCCTTCATTTCCTCTGAAATTGAATATTCCAACACTTAGTTCTTGGTCCCTTAATTCTGACATTAGCAAACTAATGTAAATAGCCTAGTCACTCGACATGCCTTGCAACACTGGCATGCAGCAGTGAATCAGAGCACAGTTCATTATCATAGGCAGAAAAATGAGGCACTTTACCCTAGGGTTTTTTTAATAGGTTGCATATACCATTTTCAGTCAACTAGTTACATACCATCTTTGGAGACCTCAGAGCACAATTTAAAATGCCATATGTACATATGTACGGATGTATGTCAGGGCACGATTAAAGGAACAATTCAGCCACAAAAAATGTCAGCTACTTACCCACTCAGATGGTTGGTTTGTTGTATTTAAGGTAGTACTTTCGCATTCATGTAACTATGTAAGATGTGTAGATTTGATTAATGCTGATTAAAATTCTGCGCTCCTCCAGAGCCTGGCAGAATTGTAAGGACTCCTTCCACACTCACTTGCTTTTTGAAGGGTACAGCCCATACTATGGGAACAGAATGGGGATGAGTGTAGGGGAAGTGTTTTTGTAACACTACAAAAACCCTGCTGGCCTTTTCAAACTGACAGGACTATATAGTGTGGATATGAGTCATTCGCTTGGAATGTATCCATGTTTCACTGTGCTGGCAGTTTGCTACAGGGCTATGGCATGCAGAAGAGCCCCATAATGCTGGGCTAGAGTTTGAGTCACATGCATCATGTGAACCAGAGCTCTGGTGAGATGCAGTCCTTGTTCACTAGTTCATCCGTCAGGACAAATGCCTGCTCATGGATTTCAATGGCTATGACATCATGTTATTTATGCAGAACTATGGATGAATGTCTAATCTTTTTCTTTCTTCCTTTTGCTTTCTCCCTTCTTTTTAACCCATTTGAGCCTCAAAGACAATTTTCTTTCACTATATTAAAACTATAGATAAATAAAAAGAAACTCAAAGATGGTACAGACCGAAGCTTACGCCTGGCACCCTGAGTGGAGCTGAAAGAAATTGAGCAGAAGCACTAGGCGGCGCTAGCCTGGCTAGGTAAAGAAGACTGTAAAGTAGAATAAAAAAAAGAATCTTTTAGGAATTTATGTTAGTCTCAATAAAAATGATAGAGACTAGTCCCATCCCAAAAAGAGAGAGAAATTTAGTATTTTTTCCAACATGGGGAGGTCAAGAGAATACACATTTTTATGCTTTCAAGAAAGTGTGCTCACTTCTGTAAGAGAAGAACTATGAAATTCCTGTCAACTGTTACAGACATGCTTGAATAACAATCCATGTTTATCTTATCGCATAGAGAGGTCATGGTGGGTTAGGCGTCTATAAGACTGATGATACAGAAAATAGCCCCCTTCCTACTGGTAGTTATGGCGAAGGGTCTGGGAAGTCCAAAGGCTCTAGGAATGTCATTAGGGTGGATGCTATCATGACCTCCATTAAATACTTGACCATTTTAAATCAAAATCTGTCTGTCAGTGTCAAGTCAATAAAAGTGGGCAATGCTTAGCTAATCCAATGGGTCATTAAACCAAAACATAAGTTCATATAAACAAAAACATAACTTACTCATTAGAAAATCAAGCCTCAACCATGGTTGTCTCACTCTCCTGATCTTAGCCGTATGGTAAACCAATGGGTTTTGCTATAGAGTAGTATGCACCAGAGAGGTCCTAGGAATATGGACAACCTGGATAGATTCTGTGAAGAGGAAGGGTCTGAAATCAAATTTCATCAATTTCTCTGTGGGATGTCAAAGGAGATGGCTTACTCTGGTATCATTGGCAAGGGGGAGCTTTACAATGTACGGAGTGCAGGGGTGCCAATGATTGTGGCACATGTGTTTTCATCCTCCTCCTCCGCCTCCTCTTTGGGTTTTGTATGAAAAGTTCCTGTAGCCGTTCCTTACTCATGCTGTACATTATCTAACACTACAAAAATACAATAATACAAATGTTTACTTCTTCAAAATTCAATGTTCTTTATCAAAAGAAATTTGATTCTCTTCAAGGGTGTATTTTTACTCATTGTCTTCATTATGTGATTAAGGAAAATCACTTAACTGAATTTTTAAACTGGCTTTGCATGTGTTTTTATCCAACTTCACCAGGGGTGCCAATAATTGTGTAGGGCGCTGTATACTGAAGCATGTGATGGAACTGTTGTTAAATGTCATGGAGATTATTTGGGCAGCTGAGAATGGTTGCATAACAGATTTCCAGCTAAAAGGTAAAAACAAAAGAAACATCACTGAGGTCTGAATTGGTTCAGTGGGCTAAATAGACAATGCAGTAGTCAATGAGTGCATTTACTTGCACACTAAAAAATTATTAGGTCACTGTCATTACCTGATTATTCAAGTACTCATGTGAACGGAATAAAGCGTTATCCTTTATCAGATTACTACTGTTATTGCCATTAAAATCACACCTAGGTTTTCATCAATATTCAGATTTCCTCAGTACACCTTAATCGGGTTTATCTTGTTCTTTTATATCTGTGCCTGTGTGGGAAACACTGGTGAAGCTACAGTAGCTACTCTACTCTACATAGCCTAATTAAACTATCAAGGCAGGTCAGATCTGTTTGCCAGGCATCAGTAACATTTCACTTGTAAAATGAAAGTAGACAATTCATGTGTAGGCCTAATGTGTAGGCTAACACTTGCAATAATTTTTCATTCAGGAGTGCTAGTGACAGGGAGGATATTGCTCCATCTCACACGCTCCTTCACAGGCCTGGGATGATCACTGCCCCATCCATTTCAAGAGAGAGATTCAAAAGATTTATATTCTTTATTACATTACTCATCATTACTCATTATACTAGTATATAAGAGAGTAAAATTCTTGTGTTTTTCACTCCTCAAAAAATAAATAAACAAATAGTGTGTTTAGTGTTAAGAGTACGTATGTGAGTGTGTGTGTGTATGTGTCTGTGCATGTGAGAGAAAAAAAGTATGCCATGCATTAGCCATATACCATCATAGTTTATATTCATATGGTATTTATTGCTGCCGAAAAATCTAGGGATTATGCTAATAGCTGCTTTTAGCTGGTTTAAGGTGGTTAAAGATGGCCCAAGTCTTTGATGGTTTCACACCAGGGCAACAACAGTTTAATCTGGATCAAAGCGATTTGGATTTGCTTATCACATCTGCTATCTGTGATCAGGGTCCAGTTGTTATCCTGGATTACACATAGCAAACCATTGCTGGATCACTTTGAAACTAAACCCAGGTCCAACAGCATCCAGGTCCACACAAGCTGGCCCATACATCCAATCTGCAGCACATGTCCTCTCTGATTATTTAACAACATGTAACTATGTCATGTTTATTTATCCTTAATCCAGTATAAAATGAGGTTGTTTCTGACATTTCTGCATCAAACTGCATCAAACTTCATCAACATTTAATCAGGTGCCTGAGCACAATGCAATATCTTCTGATTAGGGAACATTTGGCCATAGTATGGTCAAGGTACATTGTTACTTTCAGAAAATACAGCCTGGGGTATAAGAAAAAGTGGAAGCACTTGTGGCAAAACATGCCAGCCTCTGATGTGCGTAAATAAGAAGATCTAAAGAAGATCTAAGCCTAGATCTAAGCAGTGGAGAAGAAACAATGCCTCTAATGCTCTCTTAGGAGGAGTCAAAAGGTGATAAAGAGGTGTGTGTGCTGTGGATGCGGAACAGAGCATGTCCTCTACCTGCAGAAAGACTGGTCAGATGAAACATGAGTGAAGTAGTGGTCAGTGGACCTTAGCTATTCATACACATGATACTTGTAAAGTAAAGCAAACACACACACGTAAAATGTGTTAGCAGTTGGTTGAATGTAGATTTGATGGATTACCCCTATCTCAGATGACTGACTCAGAACAGCATTTTGCAGGTTCTGCTGGTGTAGGTTAGTTGCTGTGACGTACAAAGATGGTGCTGATATCCTGTGTTAGATGCTGGTTAGCAAAAATCAAAGTTCAGCCCTTAGCAGGCGATGAAGATCACAAATGCCAAGCAGGAACAGTTAACAAAAGTATGAAGGCAAAAACAGCGACATCTTGGACTTCTCTGTCATCTATTTTCATTATTGAAAAAAAACATGTTATATTCCATAGGCATGGAACCAGGGGCAGGGTTTCGATTACATTTTAGTGATATTACTGCAGAGGTCTATTTCATGATGTAGAATGTTATCCCTTACCCAGTGAACTATTTGTCATGAACAGATAGCTTGCACTGCAAGCATATTTTGGCTTAGGTACTTTGGAATTATTGCAGCTTTGTTTTTGTGACCATGCTATTTGAACAGCAGGTGTTCATTGTCTTGAATAAAGGATATTCACATGGACCATACATACCTGTAAGAAGTGTATTTAAAAGTCTCACAGCTTCAATAATTAATGTTAATTACTTGTGGAGAGCAGACTAAAAAGGTTCATTCTAAAAACCCACAATAAGTGGGAATCTTGATTGTGACTCATCTCTGTAGCTAGCTACAACATCTAAGCATAATATAGAAATATATAGAATAATAATATAGAAATACCTATTCTATAATATATAAAGACCAGTTTTATATACATAGAATATATGTATCATATGCACAAAGCAGTACTAAGAAAGGATTACACTGGAAGAGTTTATAAAAGCCTTGTTAGGCTCAAGAGGATTTAATTGTGCCGAGTATCTGCAGCCAAGAAATGGACACTCCACTAATGAAGACTTCTTTCTCCGCACTTAATTTATTTTTTGTCTTTTCTTTTTTTATTCCTCTGAATTGATTTTGATACTTAAACACAAAACTCCAATGCTCTTTGCTTTTTAATTAAGCTGGAGTGTGTTCCAAATCAATTAGCAGCGCAGTGCATGAGGGGTCCTTTGGGCGTACACAGCAAAGATCACTCAAGCTCCATCACTGGACTGCACACAAAAGAGTATGCACCACTGACAAAACAAGCAAGAGGCCAGACATATAAAACAGTTGGCAGGGAATATGACCAGACTCAAACAGCATCCAGTAAGCAGCCTATAGACAGTGTAATGTCTGGCCCAAACACAGGGAAGGAAGAAAGCAGGCAAGAAAGAAAGACCAGAGGCAGCCCCTTTCCTGGAGGCTGGCATCGGGGCATTAAAAGAGGCTATTTGAGGCAACACTGAAAGCCATCAGAGGTGTGAATGCCACCTGCCTATGGGATGCTGCAGCTTTTCATTAGCTCTCCTTGTCTGATCCCAGCACTTAGTTGCATCTCCAAACCCCTCTCACACACCTGAGCTCTGTTGTTTAGAGCACTATACCTGAGGAGGCATGGGAGAGGGAGAGGGAGAGAGAACAGTATGCTAATTATGCAGACATTTGGTGGATGCAGGCATTTTGTTTTTCATTAGGAGATGCCACATAAAACCTCTGTTGATAAAACCAGTGTCAAGCCTGGCTCAGATAGCTGTTTAGTATGTATGCTGAGTGAAATGACTCATGTTTATCAGTGGAATATCTGACTGCATTTGTTTGTTAATAACTGTTATGTGCCGAGGTATGGATTGGGATTGCCAGTCTATGCCAAAACAAAGAATGCAAGTTTTCACCAGTCGAACAGCAACAGCTCACACTGCACTCAATTATTTATGTAAATCCAAACAGGAGAAGCAAAGGGAAATATTCCATCTGCCTGCCTATGAGCTGTGGAGTTTGTCCCACACAGAGTGCAAGTATGGGTGTGTGTATGACTACTGAGGCCCGACACTGCCACCATCAGTTGCACATAGGCAAGTGAAGTTGAGATATGCTATAGGCAGCTCCATTGACTGGCTTGGTAAAGTTAAAACTCTGATGTGTTTTGATATAATGAGTCAGATAATCTTTGACATAATTGCTGAAGATACATATTGTGAAAATACATATTTCAAATGATGCTGCGTGTCTCACTCAGTGGAACACCTCCAGAATGAGCTGAAAGCAAACGAATGTGTTTGAGAAATGAGATCACAGGTTACCAGTTTATTACATGTCTTTATTGTTCAAGTACCTGTGAATAATAGCTGTACAATCCAGCACACTGGTATTCTGAGCACCAGGAGAGGAACCAAGGTACTACATACTCCAACAGTGTTGCTGGTAGCCACTTTTTAAAATGTACATATTTACAAAGAAAAAAAGGCTTCTCCAAAGAGTGAGGATGCATGACGCTTACACAGACACTAATGTAATCATCCTTACAAAAAGGAAAACAAAAACCAACCAACCAGATTAATAAAAAAAAAAAACATGATTCTTGTCCCTGGAAACTGACAACAAAGCAAGCACAAAGACATAGTGATGCAGAGGAAGGGGACAGGAAGGCACTCGGTGATGTCTATGTACAACAAAGACCGGCAGAGGAGAGGTGGGATCCCCACTCACAGTGCCGGCCGTCACAGTAATGGTGTTTGTTTTTTTGATTTCTGAGGTCACCTCTACCCGTGCCAACAGCGCCAGGGAGCACAACGACAATGGAATCAAGACAACACATTTGAGTACCGATGCTGTTCAAGTTTATGGTTGAGGAAAAGCCATTCTGATGCATTTTTCATTTATTTGATTTGGATGACAAAAAAAGAGATATGTTTGTGTCCTCCCTATTCAGCACAGGGAGATATGTGAGGAAATCCTTATCAAAGGATTTTAGAGCACAGAGCTTAGTGATTAAATCAAATTAATTGAAATATCTTTTTAGAAAAGCAACCCTTCCCTACATAGTGCCTTCAGCAAGTTGAGGGCCATGTTATAGTAAGCTTGTGTGATTCCTCCTAGCGTTTTTCCCCACTGTAAACACAACTACCACAATGGCTACCTCACTCCATCTGGCACCAACACTATCTTCCTATAAAATATTAGCAGACATAATGTGCAAGATCTGGGTTTGGATCACTCAAATGATTTAAGATAAGCAAAACAAAACAAGAACCAAAAAATGGGTGAAAAAGTCTTAAACCCCTGTTCTCTTTGGTGTTTGTGATCTGTAGAAAATTGTTTTTTATGCTAAAATTACTTTTTTGTATAACAATGTATTCCAACCAGGCACCAAATTTAGCCATATTAAGCTAAAGGCTACAATTCATCATTTAGTTCTTTTTTTCCATAATACATTAAGGTAAGTGTAAACATGAAAAGTGAATTATCCAATGGCACTCTTGTCACTGGACCCTATAATCTTGTGCAGACACCCCTTAAGGTGTGTGCAGAAAACAACACAATGATACAAGCCTCCCGCACACAACACACATACAAAAACAAAACAAAACAAAACAAAACAAAAGGAAGTGCCATCTCTTCACAATTGCAGACACTTTGCTGCCGCTGCTCATCTTCACCCACTTAAGCATGAAAATCCACAAGCACTTAAGATGGCCCACAGGAGCCCTGGAGTTAAGGAAATGCTGAGAGCTGTTGAAGTCCCACCTGCTGTTGGAGGACGCCGCTCCTCCAGTGCGCCTCTGTGTTTGCTTTTCACTAGGGGAGCAGAGCAGGGAGTTGGCCAAGTCGTTTTAGAGGTTTAATAAGGCTGGAACTGGGCTTTTTTTTTTTAAACACAGGTGTCTTTCAAATGCAGGTCCCGACACTTTCTCAGCTGCTGCACCATATATCCACACTTCATTACAGCGCTCGAGTACACAGTGCACATGTGTATGTCACTGTTCAAAAATGCTGATCAGCAATCAGTATCTGTTCAAATAGCTCCAGAAGGCATAATCATTGATCGTTGGTTTGGGGGGAGGGGGCCAAAGGCGACTTTCTTTTTGTCCTTTTTAATGCAATGAGAAGTGCCGATAGGGACTAATGCCACCAGACTAGGGGTCATTAAATAGCAGAATCATGGGGGGAGTTGGAGGGTTTAAAAGCACTTGGTAGGTAATACATGGGGGCTATGGTGTCTAGGTTCCCACATGGGCTCCAGAGATGTAGGCCCTGAGAAAAACCTCTGATAGTGTGCCACAGCTTCAATAAGATCTCAACCAAATAGCTTTGTCTTTTAAATATTTAAATAGATAGAAAACTTTTTAACTCTCTTGTTTAAAACAGACAATCTGTACACATCTGGTACCAGGTACATATAAAAAGTTGTTACATTAGAAAGGATACCTTCCGTCTGATAACATATCAAAAATATGCAGCTTTAGTAAACAGATTCATAGTAATTTGCTTTTGTCCTAGTCAAACGTTTGTCTTTCGCAATGCTACATTACATTTCAGTTAGAAATATACCAAAACAAGGTAAGAGTATGATTCTTCTTCGATCCTCTTTCAGTTCATTCTTCTTTTTTAGTCTTTTGTTTTGCCGCTTCCAACCCCATGCACAGAGTGCTAACAGCTGCACACAGTCCACTGGCATCTGGGGGAGTTGATCCAACTGTGTGTGTGCAAAGGTGGAAGCCCCTGGAGCCATTAGCGTGTGCTTCCAGCATGACCCCCAGGGAGAGGACTTCACTCTAATGCACACCACCTCTGTGTCTAGCCATCTACACAATAACACATTCCCTGGACCATTCACTCAGCACATGCCAGCAGTCCATTTCCCTCCCTTTCTTTCTTTCTTTCATTCATACATTTTCTTATATCTCAGAGACCATTACATCTCTCCAACCACCACAGGGCTTCATGTTTTCCTCGTTTCTCTCTCTCTCTCTTTCCTCATTTATTCTTCTTCACTCCAGTCTCAATCGATCTTCTCCACTTTCCCAATGATCTTTTCCTCAAAGATGGGCAAGATTGCATCATCTTCGCGCACCTCTTCAAATACCACCCCGCAGTCGAACTCGTCGCTCACTTTCTTGAAGTAATACCTGGGAAAGAAGGAAAGAGGGAGGAGGGGGGAAAGTGGCAGCCATTTACACAGGGCTCCTGAAATTTCAACCGATTCCAATGCAATTTTCCTTGCCTGTGAGGCCAGTGTGTTGCATGAGTGTTGACAACTATGTGGGTGCATGGTTCATTTGAGCTACACATCCAGTTCAGCTCAGTGCAATGTCTAACTTCACAGGGGATTTGACAGAAAACATTATATATTATATTAGATGATATTAGATGATATGATATTATATACTATTATAAACATATATTGAAGGAACACTAGGCAAGTTTGGGATTATTTAACTACAGAGCTGCTCCTACAGTCACCCATTTCTTTTTAAACTTACACCAATGTTGTAATTTCACACCACAGCAGGATTTGCTTGCAAATCAAAGAATATGTGTCCTTACCTGTAACTCCCTTTCTTGGTCAGCAGCTCCTTGAACTGTCCCAGTGTGACAATCCTCCCTTTGACTGAGGTCCTGTAGGGGATGGGCTCTCCACAGAAGTAGTAGGCCACTGTGATGTTCTCGCACGGCTGCTTCTTCACCGTTTTGTGCCTGCAGGCCCAGGGGGAAAATACAGCCAAGCGTTTAGTCATGAGTCACAACAGCAGCAAGTCACATTAAGAGGCCCTTTCAGGAGCCCTAGCAAACCTGGTTTTCCATACTCCGGAGGACATGATTGATGTTTACAGCCCAACACTGCACCATCATTCCAGATGGACAGTAAAGAGGGGCACTTTGTTGGAAAGGTACAAAATGGCCACTCCAGAGAAAGATGATGTCTGATCAGAGCCAGAGAAGATGAGTCATCAAAATGACAAGCAACTCTCAGAATTCACCGTCATCTTCATTAATGGTCAACATTTTTCCATAGTTTTCCATATTTAAAACTGTGTTTGTGAAGCATGCCAAAAGGAGTGGTACTGTTAGCGCCACTCTGCTACCATTAAGCTACACTATACAAAGACACTGCATTTTGGTCTATCATTACTATGTGCTGCTAGCTATGGATAAGGAGCTGGAAAATGACTGGGGAAATGGTGGGTATAGAAGCAGGGTCTGGAGTCTGAGGTGGGCATGACCTGTTGGGGGGGTGAGGTGTCACTGTGAGAGTGGTGATGGGGTGGGGGCTTTAGAGTGGTGAGGGGGCAGTGGAGGTGGTGGAGGGGTTCTAAGAAGGGCAGCGGGACGTACTCGGGCTCGGAGAGCTCCGTGTCGGAGACGGCCGGGACCACGCTGAGCGGGGGGAACAGAGCGGGCCGGACGGCAGCACGACCCCTCTGGATCACCTCCAGCACATACCTGAGGAGCAACCCCAGCAGCGGCAGTTAGAGAGGAGAGGAGACCACAGCACAGCACAGCACAGCACAGCAGCAAGAGGGGCCGCAAATAACCCACCCAACACAACTCAAACACAAGACAAACAGAAGTGGAAAACTCTGGCTTCCAAAAAGTAGAGGTCCAACCATACACAGTATTTGTTCCAACCATTCACTAAAGCTGCTGACTCAAATTAGCACAACTCTTGAGCCAGCCAAGAGAAATCCCCTGTGTAAAGAGGTAGTACGCTCACTTACTGATTCCACAGTTTTCCACCTCTGAATACACCACAACACACACACACCTATCAGAGCCCCATAGGCATCCAAACACAGACTCCAACAACTCAAGATAAGATCATACACTCTCTCACACACACACACACGTAAAGACATAGTCCTAGAAAAACTACATATCCTATATTATATATGAATCTGGAGATCACAATAAAAAGGTAGCACATTTGTACAAGACAAAAAAAGGAATAAGAAAATAAAAAGACAGTCTATGCAGTGTATGGAAGAGAAAGCATCAAGGCCAGATTCTGACACCGAGAGGACAATGGAGACGCTGGGGGGTGGGGTGGGCGGGATCAAAGGCACATCCCTTGCAATCAGCGCTCCTCACTCTGCCATGTGTACAGAGATCTGATACTGATTCATTATGTGCAGCCTTGGGCTTTCACTCTGCTGCTCTGAGCCATCAAAGACAGATCACCAGGTCACTCAGTGCCTGCTGTCAGACAAGCCTGCCACTGATTAGCATGATTAGCTCCAAGACCTATTCATCACACCCCCAAACTCACACCGACACCCTCATCCTCACATGCCAAACATTCACATTCCTGGCATAGATGTGGGCGTAAATAGGAGAATATTGAAGTTTAAAAACCTGGAAAGAGAGAATGTCAGTGTCTTAAAAAATATCTTGCATTTCCCATTTCATTTCACAAACCAATGAATGAATGACCTGAAAAGTGAGAGAGTGATGAAATAGTCTGTTTGATAACTATGAATCTTTGAAGTGTTATAGTGCAGCTATGCAAGCTATGCATCTTCACAGGAGCAATGCTAACCTCGAGGCAGTGCTACAGAGCAGGAGGCTGGCAGAAAATACACACAACTCTATTTCAATTCTTTATTTCCAACTAAATGGAACTGAACTTAGACACCCTGCATTTGGACAGCAAAGTGACTGTAATAGCATCGAAGTTCTACATGGCTTCTGTTTTGAACATCTAACAAATTTGCATTCAGTTGTCAAATCTGTCACATGACAGTGGCTACTGAACCACATAATGGCATTGGGCATCACCTTCCCTCACAGACAAGTTGTTCTCAAAGACATTTAATCTTTTTTTCAGCTGAAGCTGACAGCAATTAATTTTGCCACGTTGTGGTTCAATAATCACTCCATTATCAAACTGAGAGGAGCAAACTGAGGGGCAAAGATGCTTTGCAGAATAGAAAGAAAGAAAAACCTGGCAGTGATTGGAATGATTCTTACAACCATACAACCCATGTCCCAGCCAAAACAGATGACTCCCAGAATACTTTGCGGGTGGGCAGTAGAGCTCTCCTCACCTCTGCTTGCTCTGTAGCGTGGTGCTCTTCTTTCTCTCCTCCTCCAGGCGCCGGCGAGCCTCCTCCAGCTGGGTGAGGGGGTTGGGCGCTGGGTTGGGTGGCATGGTGGGGTCTTGGATGAAAGGGTGCGATGGCTGCACTGTGTTGCCACGGAGCTGCGCGCTCACCCATGGGTGCATGGCGCCTGGGCGCTCCACTGAGCTCGGCCGTGACACCTCATGGCTCTTCTTGGAACCAGACACACTCCTGAGAGAGGGAGAAAGGGAGAGAGAGAGATGAAAGGTGAGAGAGATATTCATATGAATATTTAGGTATTTGGAAAGTGCCTTCCAAACAAAATTAGTCTGCATATTTCATTATTTACAAATGTTTCTTGGCAATAAAACCTCTAAAATTCTGCCATCTCTAGGCAGTTTTTGGTTGGTGCAACAGAAGTAGTGGTGTTATAGAGCGTGTGAAGCTTCTATATGTTAGGCCACCAGCAAAGCTGAGTAACTGTGACAGCGATGAAGCAAAACAACTATGTAATCAGTGGGATCACAGGCAATGAGCTTGTGCATGGAGTGGGTCCTGATCTCAGGTCAGTGCATGACACCTGGCTGACTGAATGATTTGTTTCACATGTGCCACAGTCTGACAGGCAGAAAGCAATGGTGCTGCCACTGGTAAGTGCCATGCTACTCTGCTCTTGGCAGGTTCTTTCACACTAGTCTAACCCAGCAGTCAATCATGCCAACCTCCACCATGACATCTTTTCATTCAAACCCACTCGATGAAGTACCATCCCCTCAAACGGTCCTCACTGAGCTGACAGAGATGCTGCAGCAGCCATTATGAATTCCATTTACATTTAATTGCTATTTATGCTCTTGCTAATACACCCTGTCAACACTGGAATCACACACATGCTCTTAGTGTGTTCCCGAGTGGCTGTATTCCAATGTGAAGGTCTCAACATCAGCTGACTGGCAAACTCTGCAGTTCTTCCACAGTGATTATTCTTCTCTCTGTAATTGCAACACCCTTTGAGCTGTACATACACACACTGTTCTCCTTTGAGCTGTACATACACACACTGTTCACTAGCCTCCCTGTGCTCTTAGCTCCTGGGACATCACAAATTACAGAAATCTCACATCAGTCGCCATTCAACACAAAATCATCACAAAGCTAAATAATGAGTTCATGTCCTCCGTGCTGTGTGAGTGCAGTGGAGGCCATGACATTCTGTTCTCCTGGGCTGACCCTGCTGTTAATAGACACAAGCATGGAGATGCTGGGCTTATTTGTTGTTGCTAATCAGCTACTTTCGTTTATCACAGTCTTCTGCTTCTAGAGGCCTAGTTTCTACAACCAATACATTTTTATAAACAACATATTGATTTGAACATGTTGGAAAGCACATATTGACTTCAACAGAGCTAACAAAGCATGAATAATTTCACAAACAGAGATGTTCTTTGAACAAATTCCTTTCCTTGTAGCCTTCCACATTTTGTTCTTGGATAGCTAGTTGTGTCACTGGTTTTGTCAAAACAACATCAAAACACTCCCATCCTGGGAGCTCTACGTTGGAGCTGGTCCTGGACCAGTGATGGCATAAGTATGCGCACTCACCCATAGGGGCTCTTTTTATAGCGCCCAGCCTCCTTCTCTCCCTCCATCATCCACTGCAGGATCTTGCGCGTGCGGTCCAGCTCCTCAGTGCCAAGGGGCATCTCAACATTCCATGGATCCTCTCCTTTCTTGGAGGGGCGCTTGGCTAGCGTGCTGCCTTTACTCCTGCAGGAAACACATGGAATTGGACAGGTTAGGAATTCAAGTTGGAGAGGACAAAGGAAAGGCTGTTTGCATTTCTTTTATGCTTGTGACCGAAAGTAAAGACTTGTCACACATTTGGTAACATGCAGAGAGATCCTTGTCCGCTGTTATGGATGTTTCAGTCCTTAATGCTGCTCATATTCAGAGCTTTGCCAAAAATCTTACCCGTGTGCCGTGAGCTCCATCCCAGCGGGTCCGGCCATCATGCCGTCAGCATAGTTCCTGCTCTTGCTGTAGTGGTGCTGCTCAGCTGGCCAGGGTAAGCCCCCATGGGCCTCCAGCTGCTCTTTGGGCTTGCCCCCAGGCCCGTTCTTGTGGTACAGGTGCACGGGTGGCCCGCCAGCCTCCACCCCCTTGGGTCCACAGCGTGCCGGGTGCTTTCCCGGTGGCATGCCCATGGTCATGGGCGGTGCTCCGGGCCCCTGCTTGCCGAAGCAGGCAGAGGCGGGTAGGCCGTCGGGTGAGCGGGACTTGGGGGAGTGGCGGCCAGTGCCTGGCGACTGGCACCCGGGCGTTTTCATGACGCGCTGCACGTGCTCGTCCAGGATGCTCTCTGGGTTCTCCTCATGGGAGTCCCGTGGCGGCGGCACCAGCGGCAGGCCGTTGTAGGCGCACTCAGCGTAGCGAGCGCCGTAGTGGGAGTGCACCACCATGTGTTGGAGTGAGGAGGAGGCCGGCGGCAGACGGTGGCCCGACAGTGATGGCGCTGCCGACACATCAGCATCGTCTCCCTCCTCCTCCTAGACAGAGTAAACAGAAAGAGGGAAAAGGGGAGAGGTGGAGAGTGAGACAAAGAAAAGAAGAAAGAAAAGATATACAGAGCTCTAATTGCAGAGCTTCACTATTAACCAAGGTCTGTGTATTGATCCCGCTGGATGGGAACACATTTATTTTCCTCATTCTTGTCCAATGAAATTTAAATCTTATGTCCATTTTTACTGCAAGGTAAGGTTAAAACATGGCTGTATTCAATACATAGTTTTGTCCATTATAATTTAAAAATAAGACACTGTGCTAACATTGGGGAAATAATTGAACCATTTTCCAGCTGCAGTTTCTAAGCTAGAATGTGTCTTTTTAGAGCTGCAATTATGCTCCATTCTCCTCTCCTCTTCACACCTGCTGTTCTTCTGCGTGAGTCCATGATTACAATGCAAAACACACTAGATCTGCAGAGCATATGCCACCACTGAGCTGTTTTCATTGACAACTGCACCTAGAACTACATGTAAACTTAGCTGATAACTGAAAAATATGAAAGTAGATTCATTAGTCAAAATAGTATGCAATATGGCACTGACATGAAGCTGTTTGACCCCATCCCTGACATACTCATGCATTCATGAACACCTCGTTCCCCTTTGGACAGCTGTCTGTGAATAGCTACTCCCTCAAAGCTTCATATCTGTTTCATTCAATATGCACAATAGAGTGTAATACAAATACATTCAGGAGTAAAGAAAGGGTAGAAGCTTCACGTGGTGTAGCAGTGAGCTAACCAGCAGGAGGCGATGTCCTCCATGGTATACTGCACAAACTCTGACACTCCACACAAAGCACACATTCACATTCAAACAATAGACTTTGTATTTCCACTCAGGTGTACCCCTAGACCACAAATGGTAATAAAATAAAGCTAATCCCACAGCAGAAAAGACTGAGAGATTACCATCCACTATTACAGCCCCTCATCACCAATGTCAGTAGGCAGCCGTTCTGGATATGTGTGTGTGTGTGTGTGTGTGTTTGGGCTGTAGATTTGATTTAGTCCGGCTGTGATTTACGCCTCATGCATTTTAAGCGCCCCCACTAGGTGCCTCAGGGCTCAGTCCTCCTTCTGGCATATCCCCCAAACCCTCTCCAGCATCCTTTCCCACCCCCACCATCAACACCACCCCACCCCCACCCCCAGCGCTGGCCATGAGGAGAGCCCAGACTGCAGATAATTTATGCATGGAGGTACTTTGATGTTCCCTCCAGGTAGAAGGTTATGAGGAGGGGAGGAGGTGAAGGAGATTTTCTGATGAGGCTCCGTGGCCCCATGCTGCTACATGTTCATCCAGCCAAGGGCCAGCTGATTAGAGCCATGCACCAAAGGCAGGGCCAAGAAATACAGGTGGACTTCTTCCAGAGCCCTTTCCACATGAAAAGCAACATAACCAATTCAACTTGCACATAATTCTTGAAATGGGACATCAGGACTGGACAAGGAGCCATGAACCACAGAGGCTTGTTTTCCTCTTGGCTGTGGGTGGCCTGAAAGGCAAAAACACCAACATCTTAGCTTGGTTTTATACCTTCTGTGGGGAAATGGGCTTGTTCAGTCTGTGAAATTGCACTTTCATGTTCTCTCCAAATGATCTCAACCACACCTTCATATGGTAGCCAGTTAGCTCAGATTTTAAAAGACAGGTGGGAGAGAACAAGGAGCAGCCCTAGTGCCCTATGGGGGATTGAAGTGCTTCACACTGAGCAAAGGCAAACTACAAAATCAAACATCAGAAAACAAAAAAACAAACCACCAGCGCATTATTGTGAAATTACTTCTTAGGATTTCTACCACATTTATTAGAGACAAAGGCAAAGTTCATCAGTCTACTCTCACAAGACTGAGTAGGGTTATAAAAATAATGAATAATTGACAGTGGTTGCTCACTCAAGATTTTGTTGTAATCGGTGAACATAAAGGGTGCCAAGTAAAAAGTAAAATAATCAAATCATTGAGTCTTGCAACACAGGCTAAAACCTGACCAGAGACTAGCTCTGGAACATTTTGGGAGTTAGACTTTACCATGAGTAAATCATAGATGAGCAGTTTGGGTTTTTTCAGGTTATTTTCAAAAGGTTGAAAAGTGTGTTTTTTCCCCACTTTCTACTTCAGTATTCCCTGCAACAGGCTTGACGAGGCTGCTGACAGAATACTAACAGTCTGTAATCACAGAGTACACCTCTAGCTGCATCCTGGGTGACAAGAGGGAAAGCTGAAAACTGACTTTGAAGGCTTTTAACTGTAATCACATCTGAATGACACAAGCCCCCGTCTCTGATGCTGACCTCTTTCAATTAAATGCAAACTGACATTTTTTGCCCTTCCAGCTTTAAATAATCCAAGCCTCCTGCTCCACAGAGGGTAAAAGCAGAGGATAAGGTTGGGTGGGTGGTGGGGGGTAGTAGCGGAGGGGGTGGGGCAAGTACCTGACAAGGAAAGGCCAAACTACCCAAATCATCCGCCTTGAGACCTAATGCCTGGTTTTCAGTTCTGAGCCAGACCTCATTTGCAGAGAGCTCAGGCACTCATTCACGCGCCACCGGACTTCAAGCGGAGTCATTGCTATCATCACTACCACCACCACCGCCACCCTGTGTGTTAGCAGAATAGAGCTGAGAGCAGGCAGGTGTGCCACCTGATGCTAGCAGAGATGGCAGGGAAATTCACAGCTGAGTGAGCCCAAACTGGACTGGTTTTAGCCTAAAATCAGCCCCAACCTTTCATGGTGAGGTGAGAAGGCCTGTGGAACCTGAAAAGATCTCTTTTCATGGATAGAGAGCTCATGATGATGTGGGGAAATGACTCTCTTTCTCTACTTATGCACCTTTGGCATCACTTGCACCATTCATCTCAGAGGAGGGAGCTCAGTCAGACGACAAAAATGAATAAATAAATAAATGTCTATTTTTCGCATACCAGTACTATAATTTGGTCCACTCATGCTGCTGCTTAGAACAATGGAAGTACTCAATAGCATTCAGTCTATGGTGAATTAAATATGTCTGGTCCTTCCACATAAAACATAACATAATAATGTAACATAATATGATGCATATAATATATACAAACTGGAACCATAACAATGTGTGTAACGCTATTTTGAGAATGATAAAAAGCTGACAGCCAATCAGAAACCATCAAATTTTTGACTTTACATTCACTGACACAATTATCATTATCGTTGGTCAGTGTGGACAAAAGTATTGTTATAACTACAGTCATCTTTATAGTTACAGTTCTTGGCCCTTTACATCTACATCTCTTCAGCTGACAGCAAATAAGACGTCAAAACAACACAACAATGTTATCTAAAAAAGAATAACATTAATACACTTCAATAAGAATTTCAGGAAAAAACCTTTGTGATGTTATTGTGTTCACAATAACAGCGCTGTTGTAGTGTTCTACTTTCCTGTACTTCAGTTAGGCATTTCAACAAGCCACAGTAAGAGTAGGCACACGCAGAATGTGGACAGGTGCCCTCCAACAGTGTAATGAGGCATGATGGTCCACAATCGGCATGGGTTAGACACCCCAGTGCAGTCAGAACGCTTTGTTTTCTAAATGTGCTGGTGTGTTTTGGACCTTTCAAAGGTGAGACACTATGCAGACACAATGCCTGCTGATGTGGGGACTGACGTCACACTGCTGATGTGGGAGCCATGACGTCACACAACCCAGGCTTCTAATTGTGTTCCTGTCCTAAGCACATGGGAAGCAACTGTTCCTGCTCCTGCTGGGCATGTGTTCTCCTCTTACAGAAAAGGACAATGAAAAAGGCTTGGAACATTGTTGTGAGCGAGACTTGCAGGAGGGGAGTGAACCTAAACCTGAAACTGGACAGAAAATGACTTTCTGAGGGAAGAATATATGATGGGTATGTGATTCTACATCTTCTGTATCTAATAGCCATGTCCTTTCTGGGTGTTCCTTCTTTCTTTAAAACTTAAAAGCAATTATCAGAGTGCAGTGCTTCCTGTGCAAGCTCACAATCTGCCATTTTACTTACACTTGCCTCAGCCGTCCTGTTCAGCTGTTACTTCCTTGTCTGCTTTTACCCAGCAGCTCTATAGACGTGTTGTCCACGAGTGTCTTGCCCACAGAGGAATGTGTTCAAGAGTATGAGAAAGAGGATGAGGAAGAAAGCGGAGTTGTGTATAGTGTGTAGTGTGTAGTGTGCAGCATGCAGCGTGTCTGGGCTGTGTACCTGTCGGACTCTCTTGAGGCGTTCCTCTAGCTTCTCCTGGGCCTCGCGCTCCCTCAGAACGCCCTCCAGTCGGCTGATGAGCTCAGCGGCAAACTTCTGCGGGTCCACGTGGATATCCTTTGGCATCCGGTTTGTGCGCTGAAGAGGAGAGATCCAGAAGCCAACTTTCACATTAGAACTCAAATAACCTGATCTTTAAAGAGACCAGAGAAATACCTGGGTTTGAGAAGAATAAAAGAAACTGAGAAAACTATATTTTTCTCTCTTCTGCTGGGAAGCAATTCTTCCAAAACAAACCATACGGCAGAACAGAAATCACAATCATTAGCGAAAAATAGATCATTAAATCTTTACAAAGCATACCTTGGCACACAGTAAGCTAGTTGGGGGGAAAAAAGGCTTGTCAGGCAAGTGTGGGCTTGTGGGTGGTCGGTCTACAAAAGCAATGTGGCACAGGAGCCGATTGGGTAGGAGTGGAGAGGAGAGAAGATTATCAGAGCAATTCACTCCTCAATATCAGCCCAGGCAAACAAAAGCCAGGCTGGAAAGACCAGCAGCCGCTGCTGATAATTCTCCCAACCAAGGGTGGCCTGAATGCCGACTACAAGGTCAGTCCAGTCCACTCTAGCAAACGTTCGCAATTAAAGACCAAAATGAATGAGAAAGAGAAATAATGTTAGTCTATCTCTGCAATCTTGCACAGTGTACGAAGGAGGTGGGGTGTGTGTGTGCGTGCAACTAATTGCCCCCATCGTTCAGGGCAAACCAAAGAGAAAAAAGTTAGTTGTGCAGAGCTAGCTCACAACTGTAAATCACTCCTGATCGCAGCCGATTAGAGCACAGCAGTGAGCCAGCTGTAAATTTAGATCAAAGGGAGGCATTGTACAAGTCTCTCCACACTCCTATGCTCATGCTTCTGCAAGGCTGCAGCTCCGAGCCCAACAGAGGCCCCGCAAGATCCATTATTCAACACATCTGCAGAGGAGTAGCAGGGTGCAGCCAATCTATACTGTGAGGAAAGGCATAGATCTGATAAAAAAAAGAACATGCCAAGCTTTCTGGAGACTTTAATGGACAGTCTGAATATATTTATCTGCTTCCATCTCTGGCCTCCTGGTCTCAGCTGAGTTCACATTTTTTGCTGTCCTTGTGTTTCGTTTTGTTTTTTTTTTTGCCTCTCAATCTCTCCCCCTTTTTTCTATTTTTCTTCTCCGTTGCCATCCGCACACATAACTAGCCTATATGCTCAGTGAAGCTGCAACTGCCGTCTGCCCTTGACAGCATGTCAAGACTCCTGAGACAGAAGCTCTGGGTTTCACACAGTCCCCCTTTTGGGAAAAGAAAAATGTCCTACCTGGGAGGCAGCGAGAGGCAGAGAACAGAGAACAGAGGGGGAGAGAGAGAGAGAGCAACAGTGAGAAAGACCCTAGCTAAGAACAGCACACAGCTGACATGCGACTCTGAAAATGTCAACCACATTGCCAGGCGGGCTTAAATCCATTTGCCTATTAAAAATATTCATTGCTCCCTTGAATTGTGTGATATTTTAGATAAGCATAGTCATTAAAGCAGTATAAAACCACATCAAACTATGCCAAAGCCATACGTGAGAAGTGATGCTGATCCCTGGCTAATGCCAACCCTAGAGGGCGAGGGAAAGAGAGAGAGGGTGAAGAGAGCCATGGAGAAGGGAGAGGGAGAGTGTCTATCTTGACGCTCTGCTCTTTTTTAGGAGAGGTTTTAAATTGGCCACCCTCACTCTGAGGCTTCAATTAGGCAGGAGCTAGGGAGGCAGGGAGCTGCCGGCCATCACAGCCGCACAAGGGTCTACTGGGGCCCGAACCGACAGCTCACAGTGGAACAGCAACGGCAGAAGCTACACACACACACACACAGACACACAGAGACACACTCAAACAACCCAGTCTCTCTTTTACACATATTTACACAAACACACACACACACACACACACAAACACACACACCATGAGCTAGCGTCTGATCAAAGGCGTTCTGCTGCAACCGTCACCGCACATCTTAAGAATGCAGGGAAGAAGCGAGAGAGGTGGGGTGTGGAGGGAGAGGAGAACAGAGAGAGAAATAGCAGAAGGGGAGAGAGAAAGAAACGGGGGAGAGAGCTGAAAGCTGTGATTCATGCGGGTGCTTCACTATACTGCCTGTGTCTAGGACAGCAGTAGCTTTACCTGCACAACACACAACAGGAATGAGAGCAAGAGACAGAAACAGAGAACAAGAGGGGTGATGGGAGCAAGAATGAAAACGCATGTGGTCAAAAGAGAGAGCGCCAGCCTTGGAGCGGGGGTGGTCAAACGCACGTGGTCCAAAAAGAGAGAGCCTCGGAGCAGGGGTGGGGGTGGGGTGGGGTGGGGTGCGTTGAGGTGTGCGTAATATGGTCACTACGGTGAGTGCTTTGTTCTGTGTCAAAGTTGCTGCACCATCATACCACCTTGGCAAACCATCCTACCTTAAGCATTATGTGTCTTTACTACTCTGTGGTAATGCTTGGGCACTGAAATCTTAAAAGCACATCCAGCGCAAACCTCTTTTTGTCCAAAATATTGCATTTTTGCAAGTGAACTGCAAAAAATTCCCCTAGAACTGCTGTTTAGATACTCAGTAGGCCTATGCATTTTAAAATGTTAGTGATATTATATTGGCAGACCACTAATCATGTAAACAAAGTACTGTTTGCTGCCAAGTACAAACAAATGCTGGGAATAATATTTTTTTGTCCAGACAGCTCCTCTATCGGACTACGGCTCTTCTCAACACCGCTACATTATTTGTGTTCTATATTCTGTATTCTTTTATGCAAGGCACTTAAGTCCCAAAATAATACAAGATTCCTACAGGTGTTTTTTCCAAACACAGTACGCTAATAAAAAAAATAAATTCTCTATAGGCTCCACGATAGGCCTACAGTAGTCATTTAGACAGTTTTATAGCTGGTTCACAGCGCTCCTGACACTTAAAGGCAAGGCTATTTTTGGACATGTTACGGGAGACAAAAAAGTGCCAACTGATCTGACCTTAATTCTCATTTCATAATTGATGATGTCAACAGAGCCAGCTTCTGTAACCCATCCAGATTTAGCTGCAAGATGAACCAAAGTTTATCCATATGCCTAATGTTGCTGGTTTACATGCGTAATGGTGTGTAAACTGGCTATCCATAAGCAAAGCAAGTAGCCTACAATCGTTGCTGCCTCAGTAAATTTGAATGCTATGATATTGTTACAAGGGTCTCCTGGTCACATGCAATTTGCAAACATTTAACAACCCCCGCCCCCAATGTGTAAAAAGTGGGAGTCACCAAGAAGCGAGCTGTTTGCATCTCTGAAGGGAGGGAGGGAGGGAGGGAGGGGTAGAGTGAAAAGTGGTGGCTGCTTTGAGGACTTACAGGAATATGAGGTAGTGGCACACGTCCATTAGCTTTGGCACTTTCGTGCATCTCCCGGCGATGCTGTTTACGGTATCTGTAGGGTGGGACTCCATCTCTAAAGGGAAACACACAGAGAAAACGAGAAGCAAACAACATTAGAGACAACACCTCACTTGGCTCTGGAGCCAGAAGCAACAAAATTCAGTGCAGTTTGGTTGAAAGCAACCCTTTCAGAGGAGCGAGATGAGAGGCCCATTGTTCAGGTGCTGATCAAGCAGAGCAACCAGTGCTTTTTATGTACAACACCAGTCTATTTTTAAAAGGCACCAGAATTTTCTATGGTTCATTTATTCAAAACCAAAACAGAACTAAGCACTGAAAGCACTAGTGGCCATGAAGCCCTCATCCAAGGACTACAGATGTTGGTATTCATTGTTTTAATGTTCCGCTGACTTTATGCTCACAGTAGGTGTAGCCCACAATAGCCCACTGACACAGCGGCTGAGGCATTATAAAACCTGGAGGGCTTATTCACCGAATAAACTTAGCCGTATGAGTCCCAAAGGAGACTGGGTGACCCTGGCGGTGCCTGTGATGTGGGGAATAGATGTGTGTGTGTGTGTGTGTGTGTGTGTGTGTGTGTGTTGTGTGTGTGTGTGTGTTTGTTGGGGGGGGGATTCCAGCTGACAGGAAGCTCTGATGGCGCTGCTGCCTCCCGCACACTAACCCCTTCCCTCGTCAAACACACACAGACAGACAGTAGAAGCGCAGCCATCCCACTGGGTGTGAAGCAGCGAGGGCTTTTGGCAGGGAGGGAGGGAGGGAGGGAGGGGGCACAAAGCAAACAGCTGATAATGGCCTCTAATCTATCCCGCTTCAGACATGCTTTTGTCCCGCTGTGCCGCCTTTGATGTTTCTTCCATGCCATTCCCCCGGTGCCATCTCTGAACTTCCGCAACTGCCGCCTCCTCCTCCACCCACCTCACCCCCCCCCCCATTCCTTCCTCTTTTCCCTCCCTCTCCCCCCTCTCGTCTGCCTCTTGCTCTGTCCATCTCCCTTTCTTCCTCTTTCCCTCTGATGCCTCCCCAGGCCCCTCGGACACGTTCTCTTTCGGAGTGTCTCTGTCAATCCCCGTCTCCATCTCTCCCAGCCTTTGCTCTTCATCCTCTCTTTCTTCTCCCCCCCCCAGCTTCTCTGTCTCCCCTCTTTCTCTTCCTTTCTTTCCCAGTCTCTTCCTACTTCTGAGCCTGCCCTCCACCCTCTCTGCATCTCTCCCTCTGTACGCGTTTGAGGAGGTCCCCCTCCCTTTTCTCTCTCCCCCTCTCTGTCTGTGCATCTCTTTCTTTTTTCAGCTTCCCCTCCTGTCAAGTCTCTTCAACTCCAGCTTTCTTCCCTTTCTCTCTCTCTCCTCATTTCTTTCTGCCATTCACCCCCCTTCTCTTTCTCTCTCTGTGTGTGTGTGTGTGTGTGTACAGACATATCCCCCTCTCTCCCCCTCTCTCTGCCAGCACATCCTCGCTCAGATCATTCAGAGGAAGCTCATTTCCTGCCGGGGCAAGAGAAAAACTATTCCCTGTGTATGTGTGTGTGTGTTTTTGAGGGTTTGTGTGTGTATGTGTATGTGTATGTGTGTGTGTGTGTGTGTGTGTGTGTGTGTGTGTGTGTGTGTGTGTGTGTGTGTGTGTGTGTGTCTGTGTGTCTGTGTGTCATATCTTCTCTCACAGCCCAGCCCAGCCCAGTCTCCCACTGCAAGGCTCTGAGCAAAGGCTGATCTCTGAGATGCGGCTCACCTCCGAGTCCGCAGACACAAACACGGGTCAGAACTTTGGGGAGGGAAGAAGGGAAGAAAAGGTGGCGGAAAGCAGAGAGAAGCCATGTTACTCTCACTACAGCTCAGAAACAGCACAGTCCATACACCTTCCACCACACAGGCCTTTTAGCCCTCCATTTCCACGCTCATCAAAGGAGAGGTGCTTCACCACGTGTACACTTCACAGAATTACACGCCATATCGCCACCCGGCATGAAATCAAAATGATTGGACAAATTTGATTACGCCTCTTTCTTTCGCCCACATATTACAGCCTTTCTAATAGGTGGCATAAATGGGTTTTTAAACCGTCAATCTTTTATCCACCTCTGTCTCCCATCACCACCACTTGCCTTTTTTTAACTACAATGCATTTTCACTGGATGTCGCAGGGTGGGTGGGGGCAAGTGGAGTGGAGTAGCAGGGAACGGGAAGTCAGCACCTTGAAAGGAGCCTGGTCTTGTCAATGCCTTCAAATTACACACACTCACACACACACAACCACACAGCCCATGGCCCCCTTGTGCACCTCCCCGTCTCCGGCTCTATAATTAGCATAAGTAATGACATTTAGCTTTCATTGGCATGAGTAATGAGCAGATGGCGGCCCATCCAGGCGAGGCGAGGCTAGGCAAAGCAAAGGGTATGTTCCTGTTCCCGGATCAGTGTGTGTGCGCATATATGTGTGCGCATGTGTGTGTTCCTGGATCAGTGTGCCTGCATGTGTGTTGATATGTGTGTGTTTTTGCGTCAATCAGTAGGTGTATTTATGGGGCAGTGGGAGGTTGTTGGCAGGTGTGCCCACCTCTGTTCCACGGTTTTAAAATATTTCAGTGACAGCCTTTTTTTTTGACGGTATTAAACTCGAGTTGGGATTGCACTGTAAAGATAGCATGTTTAGCTTATCATATACAGTTTCACCAAGCTAAGCAGTGACTGGGCACAGGGAGAAGCTTAGCATGGTCATCTTCTCTATGCTGAGAAGTAACAATATGGTTAACGGGAGAAACTTTGCATCTTCAGCTAATGTAAGCTGAGAAATACATTTCCTATACATTCCTGGTGGACAATAATCAAAACAGTTTTGACAGTCCCATCCCAACAAAAGTCTGCTTTCTCAGTAAGTGTGCTTGAGTATGTGTACTCGTGTCTCAGTGTGTAGGCTGCATCTACTGTACTCTGTTGCTGGCTATGCACTGTGTGTGTAGAGTGTGTGTGCCATGGTGCAGGCCAGTCGGTTTGGGACTGGTCAGCTTTCAATGAAGGCCAGTTCACACTAATTATTTGCAAGAAGAGTAAGTACAAGTCACGGAGACCAGCTCGCAAACAAAGCTAAAACCGCTGGGACATGCAACAATATTGCTTCCATCATAAATGCCTTCTTCTCTCTGAACACATGCAGGATAAACTAGCTGGATGGCTAGTTAGCCAGTAAAGCTACCTCGTCAGACAGCTAACGATTTTTGACTCTCAGGGTAAGCTTTTTGACTGATGTACAACCTGTCTCTCCTCTGGCCAAACCACTGTTTGTCCTGTCAACTGACACTACTATACTATATATGGGTATAGATGCATGGGTACTATACTATATATGGGTATACTATATATCCTCTGCAATGGCTTTATCTTGCTGTAAATCTTTCGCTTACATATGGGATATGAGCTACGGGTGTGTGTGTGTGTGTGTGTGTGTGTGTGAGTGAACCACTAACTCTCGAGTCAGGGCAGCATGCATGAGCGTGTATGTTTAAGTGTGTGAGTGTGTAGAAGAGGACATATCATCTACTTACACACTGCTGTCGGTCAGTGAGAGCGTGTCAGCATCACTGGACATGCTCTGCTGCTCACTGTCATTGGCGCTGGTGGCAGGGGCCAGAGCGTAGCCTGTGTTAACGTAGTAGGGGTTAATGGGCTCCCTCCACTGGCCATGCCTGCACACAGGAGCAAAGACAAAACATCAGGCAATTAGGCATGGACAGTACACACCTACAACTACAGGATGCAACTTTATGGTATTCCTGCAATTACACAATTGATGATAAAAATTACAGTAAAATTGTAGTAAAAACACACACACAAATCATCACCAATTTTTTATCATGGACATACGATATGGCACTATATACATATATGGCACTGTGGTATACTACAGATCATATAAATTAGCATATCCCGTGATTTCAATTAAAATCACAGCTGTCCATTTGTATCTAAAACCATTTAACAATACAATCAGCTGAACTGAAATTAAATGAACTGTGTAATTTTATGCTTCTAAAGGACACGGCTTGGCTACAATAAGTGCTGTCTATCACAATCACAATTCATGTTTCATTTCCTACAGTTTGGTTTACTGCCTTTCTGTCTCTATATGATCACTGAGGGAAGGGCTACATGGCACAAAACTGGACAAGGCCAGCTGGATGAAACCCGGTTGTCAGCCTCTCACATTTGACAAGTAAAGCTGAGCTCAGGTCCGTGTCTGGAGGCCTCATCTGATCTTATTAGCAGCAACCAGAGGCTCTTCGTGCTCTTCTGCTCTCCCTTTAAATAATGGATCTGGGTGGGAATTAATTTCTCTCTGCTCAAAAAAAGTATCCCTGATGCAAGTTTTAATGTGTGCGTGGCCTGGCAGCCGGTTCCTAGAAAAACTTTTTCATCAATCATGGCCGTGATGGATGCCCATTAAAATTGCATTAGAGTTCATGGAGATTAAAAATGTAAATCAGAGCATGCGCGCTCTCTCTCTCTCTCTGTGTCAAATGGGGAAGGCTTATAAAGAGCAGCCCAGAGAACAGGAGGGAGTCTACATATGGACAAACACCAGCTCTGTTTTCAAAGCGTCACCATTTCTTATGGTTCTGATCTTTCATAAAAGATACTTCACATCTTCAGTGAATGCATTAAACAGTACAGTACAAAGTATAGTGTAAAGACAACTCTACTGGTCATAGGGAAAGGAAAGCAACCTTGGAACTTCAATTGGTTCAAACTGTCGGCTAACCAAGTGGCAAAAACTATTCTCAACACAGAATTTGTCTGGAAATCTTTGGTTCACCTCTATTTTCCAACGGACATGACCATAAGTACTGCAAACACGTGTTTCTTGCAAAAAAAAAACACATCTTAAACACTGAGTCTATCAGCACAGTGACTGGCAGTGCCAACCATCCTTTTTTAGCTGTCATTATATAAAGTCCGTACACTAACAAATATGCGGCTGTGATTGGAGTTTTTGGAGATTCAGCGGTCCAATGGGAAAACTGACTGATGGACCTGTAGAGCCTCCTTACTTTACCTCCTTAGCTAAAACCTTAGATAACTTGTAGTCCATCGTGGTTACTACTGATTGTAATTTTCCTGCAGTTGGGTTAGCCCCCTGAGTTGTGGATCTGTCCAAGGGAGTTTTTCCTTGCCCCAGTTGCTCTTAGGTGCTCCTTCTGTAAAGCGTCATGAGACAGTACTATTGTAAAAGGTAAACTTTACTGAACTTAGCCTGATGCATCAAACACATCATTTCACTTTGTGCAAAGCATCTAAAGCCTATCCATTGGCATACGTTTGCTCCACGGTGGGCAGATACTTTCTGCTACTACCAATCATTACTGTTTGATTGTGATATACGTTACGCACTGGAATGCACCATTTGAATTTAACGTTATTTCAGCGCCCCCTCTGTTCGCCCATTCAGCTCAGAGACAGCATGAACTGAAGCCTACGGATAGCTCCCTGACCAGCGGTGGAGCTAAATGAGAAAGTGAGCAGAAGCACTAGGCGGCGCTAGCCTGGAGATGAATGGGAACTGTACAATACATTTCAAAACATTGCGACTACTGAACTTGACCAAGTGTTACTGGGATTTATCTGGGCTAACTTCCTGATGTTCTGGCCAAGGGCATGTTAAGACTGAAAACAATACCTTCTACATGGCTAGGCAGGCTTTGTGATGACTCTTCCTGTAAGTCCTCATGCAGCAGACATTAGCTGCAAACAATCCAAGTCAGGCTGGACACTTGCATCGACCTAGGTCTCAAACACTAGTCTGCACAAGGTCAATTCTATTCTTCTTTTTTCAGCTACAGATGCTCCACACCTTGCAGTAGTGATGAAAGACAAGGCTGCCTGTCACCTGACTATATCCATCCCAGTCTATCTATATATGTGACCAAAGCACTTGCTTCCTTCTCTTACCCTGTTTTGTCCTTTCCCTCAGATGCTCCTCTCCTTCCCAGACCCAGCTCTCCTCTCCTCTCCTCTCCATCCCTCTCTCTTCTCTCTCTCAGCCAGCCTCAGGTAGATCAGTCACATTTTCTGAGGCTAACCTGTTGAAGGTGTCTAGACAGGCCTCTCTGTTCCCACTCATGTGCTATGCTTCCTCCTGGGGTTCCCACAGCCTTTCTAAAGCATCTGTAGGCCACGCTCATTAGTCACTCGCTTCTCTGTCATACCACAGTCAGCATGAACAAACAGCCTTCCATTCCCAACCAGTGGAGGCACTGCCCATCATGAAAAAAGGCTTGAAGCCCTATGAGTTAAATTAAGTACCAACTCCAAAGAACAGTAAGGGGAAACCTGGGGAAAACAGGAAACCTTTCAAAGGGACACTGATTGTATATGACACAGATGCATTATAAGCCTGAAGCAGGCCCAGATTTATTCCCTCAAGAAATTCAAATATTAATTTCACAGAACGATGCATGATTGTCCACACCTACTAAGTTACCAAAGCCTTCCAGTGGTAGGGAGACTATGGGTTATTTGACACCCCCACTACAATCTCTTGTCACTTCAGGCTCAATACAGTAATATGATCCTCAACCAAACCGGCAGAGCAAAAACCTCAGCATCTCACCATGGCCTCACAAACTGAAATGAAGAAACAGCCTCACCTATCCATTGCCTGGATTTCACATGTCAATATGACATCTCTGATGACAATACAAGTTTTGAGGCCACCATATGCAAGTTAATTTCATATTGATATTGTATTGAACTCTCTCTTGGGTGCTCCTTGTTGTAAAATGCCATGACATAATACTATGGCACTGCCACTGCATAAATATAATTACACTGAATTGATTACCAATCAGTGCAACAGAATTTTCTTGAAAACAACACTATTACACATTTGTTTGCTTACTTCACAAGAAAATACACATGTATTCTATAAGATTTAGCCTAACACTAATGTCATCATTGGTTGTGCAAATTTGCCTAAGGTTACTGAGGCTAACAGAATTCCAGAATTTAGTAAGTGTGACAGTCTCTTATGTAACACAAGAATATAAACACTAACAATAGAAATCTCTGACTGACAAGTAAAAGTTAAAAAAATTGCAGAAACCAACAGCCAGCCTGGGCCCTAAAAAACACCATTACAGGCTGAGGGACCTGCTGCATCTGACAAAATCCAAATACACAAATACACACGCAGACACTCCACAGTATGTTAACAGATACAGCCGGCTCCCGCCTACTCTTTCGGCCATTACAGACAAACAAACCAAACATATGTAGCAAAACCTCCACAGGGTTACTCAGAGAGAGGCAACACCTATAGTGTGTGTGGGTATCTGCAAGACTGACAAGACAAACACTAGGCGTGAGTGTCCATACATCGAGAGTCAGTGTATCTAGTGCTGCTGTTAGTTTTGACGGTGTGTTTGTGTATGTGTACATGCGTGTGTAAAAACAGAACATTCTGACTAAAGGAGAGAGGGAAGCTCGAGCCAGGATGCCTGCACAGCCTCTGGTGATTATTCTCTGCTTTCAACTATTCCAAGCTCCACTAATGATTTAAGCAGCAGGCATGTCGATATTCTGTGGATCACAGGGAAGTGTGGCAGCCGGAGGAGGGGGGGAGCCTTTCAAACCTGCACCGGAGCGCTGGCGCTCTAACACATCTTTTCCATTTATCTCCAAAACAAAGTCTTCCACAATCCACATGGGGCTTATATTCTTCTTTTTTTCCCCAGACATCCAGACAGATTTAATCCAAGGCGCTTTCACTACACAGTAGCAAAAAGGACATTCTCCAGAGCCTGAAGAACAGCAATTTATGCCACATTAACATAAAAGTAGCCTATGCTGAGACAAAATTACAGTATGTTGCCTCGTAAAAAAGAGAGCACTTAGAATTCACAATACAAATGGCCAACAACATTACAATGCATGGAAGAACTATATAGCAAGCCCAATAAGATGAATGCAATCACTAAGCTACATCTCTTTATACCGCCCCAAGGCCATGCCTTATAACATTAAAGGAACCAATAATTATGCCCCTCCCTTTGCACCTTGGGAATAATCAGTGGCTCTATGCATCACTGACCCTCTAGAGCTGCTTCATGAGGCTGCATTGTGACTGCAGCTGACGGATCATAGCAGATCAAGTGGTACAGGTGAGATGCAGGAGGCCCACTGTAGGGCTGCTTAAGATTACTAGCCTGGGTTTCACGGGGGTCTTCCCACAGCACTGCAATTAGGAGTGAAAAGAAAAAGTGGTAGAAATCATTACAAAACCCTGTCCACTTTCAGATTACTGATGGCATCAGAGGGAAGGAGGGAGGGTGTGTGTGTATAATAGCAGAGTTTCTCTCATTTCCCACAATATGACCTCAAGTGAAGGACAGTTACAAGAATTACCACAGGTAGCCCTGCTGGGCTTGCAAATGTTTTGACAGGCCTTTTTAAAAGAATGTTCTGTACTGATACTGCTAACTTGCACATAGCTGAAGAAAGCTGAAGACAATCTACTTTCTAAGAAGAGAAAACCATGACTTATTCCTTCACATACCATCCCTCATCCAGCTCCATAGATCCAAGACAGATGACTTATGTAAAATTTAGACCTTCAAAAAGCCCAAAGGCGAGTCCTAAAAGGCTATTTAAAAATGAAGTGTCTTTTTTGTAATTCAAGCCAAATACTTCTTCTAATGAAATAAACATTTCAAAACAGCTTAAAAATACAAGTCTCTACCCAATTAAACCACGTCATAACCAGGGGCTATGGAGAATATACATACAAAATGGGGTGGAGAGTTGCCATGGTTTCAGAACATCAAAGTCACAAGTTAGAGCCTGTTAGCAAGTGCCCTGCAACATGTTTCAATACTTCAACATTCCAAACTTTTTCTTTGGGCTAATTCTGCCATAGAAACTGTGGTGAAGCTGAGGATAAATAAACCATAGAGTGCTGAACACATGCCTGATTTTAGAAATAGACCATAGACCAAATGCTCTGTGACATTACTCAGAGAATAACACAACACAGCAGTGAAATGCGGACAGGCAGGGTAAAACACAGCATGTAACCTTTCCTCCTCGTTAGTTTAAAAAAGCCCGAGACACTGGCAGCGCCTACAAGCTAACAATCAACTGGAGAGAGGATGGGAATGCAAGACTCACCCAGACCTATCTATTTATCTATTTTTTGTCAGAATAATGAGGGTCTCCTTTTTTTAAAAAAACTCAAGGAAACCTTAGCAGGTTGTCTTTGCCCGAGACATGAAAGCTTCCAATTTACATATCAAAACCATTCTAAATAAGGAACAAAAGAATTTCAAATAAGTTTATGTTGTTTTTGTCGGAGAGAGATTTCTAAGGTCTTATGTGTGTTCTCCGTTGTGTGTAAATCACTACAGCAAATCTGGATTATTTTTGGGAAAAAAAAAACACCTTTCCTGAATTTTCAACAGATGTCAAGGATTGTCTTAAGACAGTCAAGGGCGTGAGGTGAAAAAGGAAAAGACAAGAAAAGAAAACTGGGTCAACTTCTAGGGATAGAATTCCGGAATCTTCAATCTTCACAAAGCACACGGCCAGCAGTGCACAGAACTGTAACAGCACATCTGAGTGGGAAAACTACAATGTATTCTGCAGCAATAGGCCTATACCGGGCCCTGCTATGTGTTCATGCAAATTCCTCCTCCAACTCAGCCTTACCAGTACGATCATTTAAGCCTTTCTTTGGTAAAGATAAAATGCATGAATTCCACATTTGGGAGTGTTTTGTATGTTGATATTTAGCTTTTTTACAACACTGCAAGAAGAGCTTTGTAATCCACCACAGCATAGCCTGCTCAAATGCCCAGATGCACAGCTTTCTGTTCCAACAGGACATGGATTAGAGACTTAAGTAGTCACATCCCACTAAATCCCATTCCATTAATGTGTGGCTGAGGCTTGGATGTAGAGTTGGGCTGTTGTAAATTTTTACAACTAAACTGACTTCATAGATGAAAGTATGCAAGATGATTAGAAAGTGCCTTCTCAACATTCTATGAGCACAATGAGCACAAGATCAAACTGGAACAGATAAATGTCTTCAAAAGGCTGTGTGGGAAAACGTTTCAACCACAAAAGCTGCTTATCAAGTAATGAACATGGGTTTTGTTTGGTTTGTGTTTTTGAAAGACATTAATGTGCATCTGTGACTGACCTGCAGCAAAAAAACATAGGCTAGACTTAAAGAAATGTTTTCATAATCATTCCACCCGTGCTCTGTTTAGGTGTCAGAGAGTGAGAGAGTGAGAGAGAGAGAGAGAGAGAGAAAAAAAAAAAAACAGAAAGAGAGTGAGACAAAAAAAACAGCTTTGACTTTCGGCTGCTGCTTCTGCTGCTGCACATCGGCTCTCCACTTCCCAGGTTCAAACGAGGAGCCGTGTTGTGCTTTTCACTCGGATAGCTTTTGCTCTGGCATAAAAGCCTGCCATTCACAGGACACCTGCATGCTGAAAACAAAGAGCTGCCCTGCTTGCAGTGCTCAAACAGCCGGGGCCGACCCAGTCACCGCCTCACTGCAAAAGTCCCAGGTACTTAAGGGCCTCAGCCTACACTGAGCTGCTCTCATCTCCACTGCTCGCTAGGAAGAGAAACTCACAATGCCTTCTAATTTCCACTCCACCTCATAGCTTGCCATGACATGAGGAAAGAAATGCAAGTGCACTGAAATCTTTCAGAGCATGGGACTAGCTCCCCCATAGGCACTGATTTAACTACTATACCAGGTGCACCATAGAATTGTAGGGAAGCTATGATAAGAAATGTAACAAGAGTAACATGAGTGAAGAGATGTAAATCTCATCTCATGTGTCTCCAAATACTGTGAACCATGACGAAAGCAGAACCTTCACCCAATAACCCTTCCACATCTTCACCAATTGGTTTAATCTGATATGCTCAAATGCCCAGATGCACAGTTCTCTGTTGCAACAGGACAACAATTTACAAAAATATAATTTCCAAAAATCACCTCTGACTATACATTTCCCTGCTAAATCAACTTGACTTGAGAGTGTGAGGACCTACCTGTACTCGCGGCTGTCCTGGTATCTCTTAGTGCTAGCCACTCGTTGCGGGGCGGTGTCCAAGAGCAGCTTCTCTGTCAGCCGGCTACTTGGTGTGGGCTCGCTCTCGGGCTGCTCTTCCAGCTCCTGTTCGCAGCGCCACTCCTCGTCCTCGTTCAGGGTGGGCAGGTATCCGGGCAGCACCTTGCCATTCCCAGAGACAGAGCTCTGGTCACTGAACAGCTTGGGGCTCTCGCCGCCTGTCCGTGTGTATTCCAAGTAAATGTCTGATTTGAGAAACAGAGGATAGGTGTTCTCCTCCATCATGGTCTGGATTTCAGTCTGAGCCTGGTCAAACATGGCCGGGTCGATGTGCAGCTTCATCACGCAGTCCTTGATGAAGCTCTTGGTGGCCGGCTTGATCTGCCGCGACACAATCCCATTGTTGTCCAGGATGTATTTCCGATAGATGGCCTTGGCCAGTTTAACCTTTTTCTCCTCGTTGCCGTCATTGGCCTCCAGTTTGCGGAAGCCACTGCAGGCGAACCAGAAGTCCAGCATGTCAGCGCAGTCCTCTTGTTTGAGGAACGTCCTGAACAGGTGGATGCCATCTTGGTCGTCCAGGAGCGAGTGCAGCGACTCGGCCCACTTCAGGTAAGGAGGCGTGGGCGAGGCGCTTCCCTCTGGCTCATAGCCTAGGTCAAGGTCGGGCCGTCGAGGTGTGGCTGTGGAAGCTTCGCTCCTCAAGCTCTCACTCTTAGAAGCATAATAGCCGTGGCTGTACTGCCGGCCATCACCAGACACCAGGTCCCCCTCCTCGCCTGGGACAGGGGGCCGAGGGGCATCCTCAGTGAAGCTGCCCCCAAGGTCCACCAGGTAGCCCCGCTTGTCGTTCACACTCATTCTCACAGTGTCCATGCACACTGCTGCCCTGGTGCAACCCCGGAACAATCAAATCCAGACTTCTACTAATGCCACAGCAACAGAATTCCTCCTGTTGGGAAGAGAAAGCAAAACTGTGATGCTGCAGGTCACAAACAGAAAAAATCTAAACAAATGCTTTAGTACCATCCTCATACTAACACTATGCAACCTCTTTCTGAGATATGTTTTTAGCGAGCAACTACATTTGACAGCAGGTGGTCTGCTCTTAAGAAGGACAGCTAAACACACCTGTCTGTGGTCCAGGGAACACTCCCCTGGACATGTAAAAAAAAAAAGCCTTCAAGACATTGTTCAAGGCAACAACATGACCAAAACAAAGCAAGAGAGCATGCTTGATTTAACCCAAACCCTCAAGAGGCTGCTTTAAGCAGCATCCTAATACATCATCTACTAATTCTCAGAAACAGTGACTCAATTGGTTTTGGTTAGTCAGAAAAACACAAGGTAAAATAGCTAGTGAAAAAACAAAAACTACTACTGACATTCTGTTATTACTTGCTTTGATGTAGTTACAGGACTAGATGAATTTAAAAAATGTACCAATACTGATGTCGCTATACTGATTATTAGATTTTTCTTTAAATAAGGGCATATTTTTCTTCAAATCTGGGGCAGCCATTGCCTACTGGTTAGCTTTGGGCTTGGAACCAAAGGGTTGTCGGTTCGATCCCTGACCAGTGAAATGCAGCTAAAGTGCCCTAGAGCAAGGCACCTCGCTGCTCCCCAGGCACCACAATAGCAGGTCACCCACTGCCTTGGTTTAGCTTGTGCTTCATCTCACTGCATGTTTCACTAATTCACAACAAATGCAGAAACCAAATTTCTTGTGTGTGTAAAATACACTTGGCCAATAAGATTGATTCTCTATTCTGTGAATATCATAATAATGTATCTGTGCTCAAAACATGGGGATCAGTGATGGCATGCACTGCAGAGATCCTAATCTGAGAGAGTAACAAAGCATAAGCCAACAGTTTGTTGAGCAGAACCTGAAGTACTGTAGCCTCACAAGGACAGACCTTTTTCAAGGTTAAAAGAGAAACTGCGGGGTGCAGGCAGAGCACAGTCTGCCATGGCTGTAATGATTGCTACTGTGGTGGTGTGCTGTACAAGCCTATTTGATCATATCAGAGAACGACCTTGGGCAGACTGTACTCGCAAAGAAGAGGGGAGAAGGATTACTCTGACTTTCCACAAATAAACAGATGAATAGCCCAATCTAGAACGCATATTGATAGGCGAGGACCTCTCACACCACCATAACTAGTCTGTGCCATCCACACATTTTTATTTACAAAGCCTGAGCCCCCAATTTCCAAACCTTCCCGTACAGGGTTTAATGTTCCACAAGTGAACGAAGTTAACGTACCAGACAGCTTTGCAACACTGTATCTTTAGGGACAATGTAACGTTATGATTGCGATCCAAAGTATCCACGTAGTTGCCACATCAAACAGAACTCCAGTCTTGGTCGAATACTGGTGGCTATCCAATAACAACATATCGGGGCAAACAGTAATGTCTACTAGGGTTAACGCTAACCCGGCATGATCCTGGGTGGACACAAAGTTAACAAGCAAGCGAGATGACTTGTTTTTCAGGCTCACAAGGAAGCACTTCTAGGCACCATGTCAATCTTACAGGAGCTAGCGAACTAAGAAGCAAAGACAAGCGAACGTTAACCATCCCTTACGATCCATTCGCAGAATTCACTACGTTTAATAAGAAACGCCATCAGAAATCGATCGATTATAATTTGATAATAACAATTTACAAGAGGTTAGCTATCCAGTTGACTTCCAAAGATCAAGAGCTACACTATTCGTGGGAGCTAGCTAGCTAACTTGGCTAGCGAGCTAACGTTAACGTTAGTTGTAAAATGAACGTTTGATCTGAGAACACGTTGCACTGCTCGTAAGACCTTTTAAAATAACCCTAAATGTAAACAACATTAGTCATTCTTCCTCGGGTTCAAGCAACACCGGTGTATGACCATGTAGATTTTAAACCAAACTGTTTACTTGTGTTCGCTATCAGCATTACAACACCCCCTTCACTACCCTCCCGATTGCTTTGAAGTGAGCCCCACATTCATTGCATTCATGTCTTGGCCTCTGAGTCTCAACAGCACAGCAGCAGAAACGGATGGGGGAGGGGAAAGTAGAAACAAACTCCACACACATAGCCAGGCCCTATCGTTGCTAACAAATCATACAACTTTACAACAATATATACAAACTTAACAAAGCGGGTGAAGAAAATGACATTTACATGTATACGAGAGACATTCCCTTAGTCTAGGATAACATTTGCACAATTACAAGAAACTCCACCACGAATTTGATTCAAACAGCGAAGCGATGGCACATTCATCTCTGGCTACCGCAATCCCATACCCGAGTTAACGTCAGGAAAAAAGTGCTTCGTACTTTACCTGTGAAACCCTACTTTCCGTTTTCGAGTGCATCGGGATTACTGGCGTATTCTGCTATGAGTGAATTGTGTCATGGATGCGAAACACACGAGTTTAAAAATAACAAAGAACACAGTCCGTTCTCCACCTCTCCATTGCTGTCTCTCTCACTCCTGACTGTGTGTGTGTGTAAGCTATGTGTGTAAAGCGAGAGTGGAACAAGAGATGTGCAGCGCCGCGCGCGTTCAGACAGCACACTGCCGCCCATCCAAAGGGAAAAGAGGGAGAGGAGGAAAACCTGGAATTAGCAGAATTATGTCAGGCTAGTTCCTCAAAAGGCACGAATCATCGCACACCAATACCATATTTTCTAGTCTCGAGAAATTATAAAGTTGCTCATATACTAATCGAAGGAATGAGAACAACGCCTATCTTCAACAGCTCTACCAGCACATAACATAATACCAGGCATAATAAGGTGTGTCTAAATTATTTTACGTTTCTATGGCAATGTTTTGAGCCGATGCAAATACTATTTGACTCCTCTTGTCCTCCTACTGTCCATAAAAAAACGTAATAGTTTGCGTTTAACCTATAGTATATAGGTTATTGGCAACCCTAATCACCTGACAATCATAGTCTAACTAGTTAATTGTTATTATTATTCAACGCCAAGAAATAAGTTGTTGTCACAAAATTACAACATAGCCTAAAACATGTCCATCCAATTGACCAGATCGTTCACACTGCCCTTATGTCATCTCATGTCAGACTTGGTGAATTGGTCTAAAGGCTCTGAATAGCAGCCGCTGCAACAGGCCTTTGTGGCCTGGTGACATAGCTCAGGCTTATTGCTTGAGGGACAAATGCAGAGGTTACATTCATGTGCAAAATGCAGGTATGACACACAAAAAAGTTTGTAAGCCTATCAGTTAAACCAAAGAGGCCAACAAAACCAACTGCTTGCAGGTTATTGCAACAGCACTGCATTTAGGGAATGCATTTGTTCTCTGTCAGTTTATGGTAGACACTGTTATGTCTATCTGTGCATATCCGATAGAAACCATGGCATGCATTCAAATGAAATTCCTAAGTATTCCTAACTATGTCTCTGATGATTCAACTATAGTAGGCCTACTTTTTAGACACATTTAATTTGTCAGTAACTAAAGGGTGCTGGTTAAAACTATTGACACAGAAAAGTTCAGAATTAGTGTCAGAGGTCATCTACCATTTCACCTCTAATTTTAGGTGAAAGAAGCATGACATTGAGGAGAGACAACTGATTTTCATGTGTAAATGTAAATTTCAGGGATTCAATGATTTTACTT
Organism: Tenualosa thibaudeaui; assembly: GCA_027481765.1. NCBI lineage: Eukaryota > Metazoa > Chordata > Actinopteri > Clupeiformes > Clupeidae > Tenualosa > Tenualosa thibaudeaui. The sequence continues at coordinate 8,339,001 of JAIFZK010000016.1, forward strand.
CTTCCTCATTACACAAGGGGTTGACAGCAAAATAGATATTACCATTCCAAGTATAATGACATAGCTATGATTTAGTTTTTTTTTCTTCTTTATCTATGCCATAAAAACATAAAAAACATAAAAATAGCTAGTGTGTCAGTTGGGGTTAGTTGTCACATTTTGTGGTTGGTTGGTTAAGTTACTTTAGCATTCGCTATAGGTTTAACCAACCCCATAGGATAACCAACCCCATAGAATGGCAATGGCAATGGGGAAGGGTGTCACATTTGTGCAAGGTGCATTTGACAGCCCATATCTTTTGATCAGAATGTGTTCCAAAAGAGGATAAGAGAAAATTCCCTCCATTCCTTCCATTTGTGCCTGACACATTAGACATCAATTGTGTACTGAAACGAGGAATTTCTGCACTATTTTGTGGCAAATCAAACTGAAGTAAAAAGTGTGACAACCAACCCCATTCTTCCTTATCTGTTTGGCGGCAACAAAATAAACAAACATTATTCTGCATTGAATTTTTGTCTTTGCAAATCCACATAAATATTCTATATGCTTACAACACAATGAATGCTGTGCTTAAACATAACAAGAATGAGATTCAGTCATGCTACCAACATGTCTTTTAGAATATGGTCTGTTTAATATTTTAGAATATGGCGTGTTTCACAGACCATGACAAGCATTAAAACTTGCTCCACACCTGGAAATAATCTTCTGTATAATCTGAGCACTTTGTAAGAAGATCAAAGACTGTAGGAATGCAGAAAAGCATTTCTCTGCATGATCACTGCAGGATATTAGGCTCCATTGAAATTGAAATTGTGTCTAGTAGCCTAGACCTACTGATGTAAGTTTGATTAAACTATAATCTATGCATTAGTTTATGCTACCTCAGTGACAAGATTATATGCATTGGTGAGAACTCTAATGGCTATAATAGAGTACTTCTTGAACTATTATATTTGTTACATCTTTTAATGTATTTGTATATGTTTGTATATGTTTTTATGTATTTGTATATGTTTTAATGTTGTGTTTTGGATTTATGTGAATCCTTATGATGTGTAAAACAAAACTAATAGATATAGAAAAGATTCCAGAAAAGAAAAGAAGTTTTATGTCAACAACCAAAGATCAGAAAAGTTATCACCAAGTCAGTTATTTAGCAATATGTAGAACATGCTTTTTTGCCATAGAACTGCACTGTAATGAAATCCTCTTCAGCTGTTCAGACCAAATGTAGCACAGACACACTGAAAAGTGATATCCCCTTCAAAGAAAACTATAAACATGCTGATTTACCAACATATAAACAACTTACCTTGAAATAATGGTCTCCTCTTTCAGGCATAGATGCAGATCCTCTATGTTTACATTTATTTGCAGAGGATTCCATAGCCAGTCCAAAGGATTCAAGTGCCAGTGAAAACAGCATCTTTTTTTGTGTCGATATACAGAAATCCAATTTCCACAGTTTCATCTGAAAAAGAGTACGACACAGCTATGTTCAGGTCATTCTGCACACATTTATAAATACATGTATGAAAGTAGATGTTAAAATCATTGCTAATTATTACATAAATTCTTGTTTTACTACATCAACAAAATACTCTCCACCTATTCAGGTCCATTTACTCATGACCTGATATTATTTAGACTTCTGTTTCAATATTTAAAAGTCTGTTTCCACAAAATTTGGCTGCATCTCAGAAGACCTAACACATTATTAAAAGGCATTCCTCTGTCAATGGCTCATTGAATACCACAAGGTCTTGTGTAGGGGACTGACTACAGGCAAGCGCTCCCATCAGATGGCATCAGCAGCTGCAAATTCAGCCCTATCCTTGCCCTTCCTGAGGCTTGACTTTGATAGCTGGGCCCCCCACTGTGAGCTAACACATGGCCTTGGGTGCATACCAATTCAGCTTACAGAATCGGAGCGACCCCTAGAAACAATCATGGGGAAAGTGAGAAAAATGGAGGAGTCTGGCCTCATGCCAGAGAGGGCTGAGAGAGTTTTATAAACAAATAATTAAATTATAATTATACAGTGCCTTTTACAATAGTATTGTCTCACAGAATAACCAGCAGCACTCTTTTCATTAACAAGAAATGCATAAAAAAATGCATCTTTTAACAAGAAATGCATAAAATGATCAAGTTGATCTTATAAAAGGAGCCAATGTGGTGGGTTAGTTTAGCTTGTATATGTGTCTCTGTGCGTGCGTGTGTGTGTGTGTGTGTGAGTGATGAACATTTATGACTCTTTGGCATGCGTGAGTGCATGTGCATGTGTTTTTGTGTATGCATGTGTGAGAGCATGCTGTCCCACTCACAGTGGGTCCTGTTTATAGGGGTGGGCTGCTTTTGCTTGAGGGAAACTATTGGAATCATTTGGCAGCTGTATTTGGCACTTTTGCCTGTTGAGGAATTGATGAAGGCTCTGACGGACAGCTGCCGCTGCCAGTAAGCTACCTGTTGACTGGCTTTGGGACGCTCAGACAAATGATTTAACAGGTGTAATTTGAGCTTAAGTACCTGCTTCTCAGCTTAGCAGTTTGAAAACCAAATGAGAGAACATGGGGGAAAAAAGACTGACCTTGCTATTTTGAAAAAAGACTGATCATTGCTTTTTTGTGGTGTATGGGAGTATGGCACTGTACCACATTGAGTTGTGGTTCTTGCCCATGTTATTTTGCCATTGTAATGATTGCTTTAGTTAGACTTCAGATTTGGCATTTTCCCATTAAAATGAGCAAAAATGTGGCTAAATTGTAATCAAAACATTAATTTACAAAACTTTCCTCATGATGATATACATGTGCACCCAAAAAGATTTGTACTGACTGTGTCTAGAAACAGTACTACTAGTAACAGTTACACTGCTTTTTTTCTCATGTAACAAACAGATGGCAAAATGTTGTCTGTCAAATCCTGTCACAAACTGATCGAACAGATTTTGTTTTTGAGGTCATCTTGCATTTAGCCCATGAGGGATCCTAAATACCCAGTATCCACCCAATAGCATAAATCCAAGAGTTTGATATTTATACTTGTGTTAGTGCCACATGTATACTGGTGCCAAAGATTTTTTATACAACAAGAACCAGTTGTTGTCAGTAATGTATAACAAGTACTGAGAGGTACACAACTGCTGTTATGACAGCTACCATAAACATAACTGCCAGTGATCTCATTGCAACTGTAAACTGAAAGAACCCTCCTTTGAACTTTGGACATGTAACGTTTTATGTAATTCCAAAGCTTTCCCGGTGTACACAGTATCATTTGGAATCCATTCTGAAAACACTGCATGACAGAGTTGCTGTTTCAGTTACTTATATAGGGCCATTTGGAGAGACTGGGCTTGATAGAATCCAATTCTGAATAAAAACAGTATTTTTTCACATCAAGTCTTTTTGATGGCTGAAGTAAAGTCATATGTTCAAGAGTTTGCCCTTTATCACACAAGATTGCTCTACTAACAACAAAGACAGTAGGAACCCTTTTGATCCTACTCAAAAAATAATTGACTAATTCAAAGCAGTGGAATTGTAAGTGTAGCTGTTATCACTCAGGTCAAGGACTGTACAGTAATTAAAGCACAGAATCATTCCAACAGTAATCCCTAAGATTTAAGCCCTTTCAAGTTATAGTTTAACCAAGGATGACTCCATGCAATTTGAAATTATCTGGAAATGATCTGGAATTGCAAAAATCCTTTGAAGGACACACCAATGCACTTTTCATGTCATGAGGTAATAAAATGATCTACATTCATTAATTATTGATATAAAACTATGAACCATGACCTGTTGGCCGACATGAAGTGACACCTGCATTTCATCAGCATAATCTATCCACAGTGTTTGCTTAAATTAAATAAATTTTACATATTTACTTGTCAGTAAATTACAACATATTTAACACTTCAAACCCATGTAAGAAGATTGTATGTAGGTGGACACGCTGAAAACAGCACAATACCGGCTGCTGCAGGTATTCTCTACCTGAATCAACTGTAATGAAAAAAACATATGATAAGCTACCTGTGGACCAGCAGACCTATTATTATATTGTGGGAATTCGTTTCAGATTAACTGTATGCCATGGTATCAATCTGCTATTTTAGCAAACTAAACCATTTACCTTCTGTGCTGTATCTGGATAAAGCCAACTGAATAAGCCTAAGCAATTAAACCTAATATCTAATTTTTTATTCCTTTCTTTAAAATATTATGATTAATAATTTAATATATAACTGCAACATTGTGGCCATCCCATTTGAGTGGGATGCCTCGACAAACCTGCTGGGCCCTACACATGTGCAATGGGGACAGTCTGAAGTTCTAATACAAAGTCTTAACCGCCTCTGATTAAAAGACTCACGGTAGGTAGTTTGTTTTAAGAGCTATCATATATTAGCCGACTGTAAACAGTGTACATCAGTATTAGCAGACACAGGTTCTAAGGTATCTTCATTATTAGCATTAAGGAAGCAACCTGCCTAGCTTGATTTCTTAATTAAAACCATAGACTGCTTGACATTTGCATGAAAATCTCAAAGAAACATAGGACATTTCCGAAGTTCCGAAACTGTGTCACCAATTCATGTAGGCCTATGCCTAGCAATGTGGCCTAACCATTTCAGTGGCTTTGACAGAATAATATATTGCAACCCAAGCCCTCAATAAACTGGCGATGACAGCCGTGACAGTTAAATGAGATTAAATGACACCAAAGGAGAAGGAATGAAACATGCAGGTGTTCTATTAACCCCTGAGCTCTGTGATTAAATAGGAACTTGAATGTAGATAAGTTATTTGCATATTTTCACCAAAATATATGGATAGGCCTACATGGGTTTTTGATGAGCTGCCCATAGTAGCCTTCAACACACTTCTGGACATTGGTGGTGTGGCAAAATGCTACAGAACAGCATGATGGTCATGCCTTAATGCTTCTCAGTCCCATCCTCCAACTAAAGGAAGATTCATTGAGCAGATTTTAAATACATAAAGGATTTGCTCAAAAAACTTTTGTTGTTTGTATTTGACATTGCTGTTGTGAGAATTCTGATATAATATAAATCAGTCTAAAATAACAAGCCTTAGATGTAATCCTATTTTTAGATAATTACTCTGATATGAATAGTACAACTAGATTCATGGCACATGTTGCATCAATTAAATAAAAAAATATTTAGGATATTTTGGATTCTAATTGTTGAACTAACTTATTATTACTCAATATAGTAAAAATGGGCCTCCTATAATTATTCACATTCAGCAAGGAGACAAAAAAACCTTTCTGTTGGTTTTTGTTACAGCTGCCAGTGTAGATTTGTCCCCTTCTTCTTGGTCATGCTTGAAATTGGCTTATCTTTAGAGGTGTCCACTCACTTCACAGTAGCCTATTTAGATGTTAAATATTGAATATTGTCTCTTCTTCAGAAGCTGTCTCTTGTACAAATGGACACTACTTGTTTGATTAAGTTGTGTTGTTTCATTTTAATGGCACAACACATATGCTAAACAGCATAAACAACATTTATTGTGTTGTATTTTATAAAGATGCATATTCTTTACATTCCATTCAGAGAATGAAATCAGAAAAAAATGTTTTATTGTTATTCCAAATATCAAAAAATATTGTAGAATATGGGAAAAAAACAACAGTGTATTGCCTATGCAGGCAGGTTTTTGCAACTCTTGAAAGAGTCCAAGAACCAAAGACTGGCATAATATATTCTGGTGTCCTGCTGATGTCCTTTGTTATAGTTGAATATATTGTGACTAACAAGCCCAGGAGTGGATTAGGCACAGAGGATTAAATGATTTGCTGCTTAAATCTAATTTATTATTGTATCTCTGAGTATACTTTTTCTTAATTAAAAAATCATGTTCAATCTTAGGTTATATGACAGCATAAACATGCATTAACAATTGTTGGTTGTACCTTGATGGTTCAGAGATTCAGAGAAAAGTGATATTGAGCCATAGTATCGAAAGCTTCTGGATATGGTCATAGATTTTGAGTTCAGCGAATTCACAGACAAAGACGTCTGAATGCTTGCCATTATCTCTAATACTTGGCGCACATGAAGTGATCAAGACAATTTCTGTGCTTCTTTTGAAAGCAGAGAGGCCATGAAAGGACCATGACCACAGATCAAGAGGAAATTCACAAAACCAGAGAAAAATACAGATGCCAAAAAATTAGCGGTGAACAATGCAACTTCGGGAGCACAGAAATCAACGACTATTGCTTTTAGTGGCTTCAAAGTCATGGCGTACCTACCATCTCTAATAGGCATTACCTTGGCGTTGGATACTTGTTTTTGTGCTGAGCTGTTGGCTACTCCGATTGTCTTTCGACAGATTGAGTCTTGTGTTACGCAGTCTGCAGTATGCCCAGCCGCCATTTTTAATCACAACTGGGTTCAGCTGTCGGTGGATCTTCTCTCTCCCATGTCTTCCTCTCTTGTTGTGTTATCAACCCCTACCCCCCTCAGTGGATGTGTAGGGGGGATCTTCTTCTGACTGACATCATATTGTGGTATTGACAGTCTTTTGGCCCGCCTGGTGGGGATGCAGAGGACATATGGAGTGCTGGCTGCTGTTTCACCATTACGCAGATTCGCTGACCACATTCAAGTCCCCAATCCAAACATACTGACCGCAAACAAATATTAATTCCCATGTCTTAGGCCTTTGATCTTGTCAAGGCCTGAATTTAAAGCCCTTCAATGGAGCCTTTGAAGATGTGTCTCCCTCAGATGTTCCGAATAATGAGATTTAGAGCACTATGATTCATCTAGGCCAAATTTTGCCCATATAATGTTGAGCATGCACACACAAACACAAAGGCTCGTACACATGCACAGACAGATCAAATTAACTTTGTTGTTCATTCGCGGTGAGATTTTCGAGAAAAAATGGACCAGAAACCAAACACAAGCCAGGCTGGAGGTCTTTGATCGCTTTGGGAGAGTAAAAATGTATCTGAGCCGTCTTTGATAAAAAAATTTGAAAAGTATGACCAAACCTTTTCATCCCACTTTTCCTCCTGCAAATGCTCACCATCCACACAGCCATACTTGCTCTAACAAACCCCTATCGGTTCAGAATTTGGTGACTGATCCATTATCTGATGTCAGTGTTGTTTACTAAAATGTGCTAGCCATGCTCCATGAAACAGCACCAGGGAACAATGATCAGGAGTTAAGTCTCAAAATGGTTGATGCTCTCACCTGCCTCTCCTGCTGGGTGTCTCCTCCGACATGATTCTCGTCATCCGCCATGGCTGAGCGCAGTCGCCTTCTTGCCACCTTGAAGTACTTTCTTATACTCATGGATCTGTTTCTGTTTCTTACTAGCGTGTTTCTGAAAGATGTGCATCTTTACTTTATGTTGCAGCCTCAGCTCTGCTTCCTGATTGGTCGAACTGAGGACCAGATGATAGTCCTTAGAACCCTTGTGTAACTATGGCAACAGACCCCACAGTCATGACTGATTTCTTCCTAATTGCTAGGTAAACATTAGAAATAACCCACTTACTATTAGTAAGGATGATCACAGTGGGCGATGAGGCTCAGGATGGTGTTTTTTAAAAAAAAAGAAAGAAAGAAAAAAAGAAAGGCACATGAGCTTTGAAAACAGAAATGGCGCTGAAGTTCAATCTTCAGTCCAAGCTTTTTAAGGAGAAAAGAAAGTCTGCATCCAAAGAGCTGACTCTAGTAGCTATCGAACAGTACAGCTTTGGAAATGTCCTGTAAAATGCTCTGTTAGTTAGAAATGCACAGATACATGCCGTGAAACCTAGGAATGCAGACATTTTCTTGCTAGTAACGACGGGTACAACAAAACAAATGGACATATAGCGTGTAGCCTATTTTTAACCAGAATACCAGATGAGTGTGCTGGGTGGAAAAGAGAATGGCTAAACGCTGATACAGCCTTTTGGAGATGATACAGCCTTTTGTAGTAGCATGTTATCAGCTGCTTACCTTTCATATTAATTTCACACTTGCACGTCTGCAGGCAGCCTGGGTCAGTCCCAGCAAAACCCTTCCCACAATGACCGATTTTCCATTCAGACTATCCCGGAGAAAACTAACGGTGTCGCCTGCCACTTGGATTTGTCTTGACGCGGCCACACTACAACCAAATTTCCACATGGGCTTCATCTTGTTTTCAGGACTCTTCGTCATGCTGCTCTTTATAAAACTGCTTTCCACTGGCAAAAGGTTGTTGGGTTGGAGCTAGGCTTGGTCACTTATACAGCCTACCTGACAATGAGGACCAATGAGGAATATCACACACACACATACAGGACCACTGACACACACACACACACCAGCAGCTGGTCATTATAGTCACTATGGACCCTGAAAGAGGGGACCAAACAATTAAAAGCAGAGAGTAATGGCTACAGTATCATAAGATCCTATTGTAACATTAAGGAAAAACAAATGTAGTATTACGCGGAACAATTTTCAATATAATGCCATGATGTAAAAAAATGGAGTTAAATAGTAATAATGACATCAAACATCTGTTCTGACAGTAAAACATTAAATCACTCACTGCTAACAGAACTGTAGTCTTACATTAGCCTATGTATTAAAGACTTGATTGTATGAAAGTCAGCTTGTTAGTGGAACACATTTCTTTAACATTTCATTAAGCATTTTGTTGTAAATAAAGAATGTTTAAATGAACAAAGTATTTTCAAAACGAATAGATCAGTGATCATAGTTAGATTCTATTAAACAAGATGCAAAGAAGTATCACTGCATCTTAGACATTAAAAAAGGAACTGATTCTGCTGATACATTTTCCCAAACAAACCCCTAATGTAAATTCAGATTCAGATTAAGTGCCAGATAAATAAAATTGAATAGTGAGTCCAACATCAGTGATAAGCACCCAGTGACCTCAATGGGAAGCTAGCACTCTGAGCAATTAATGAAAAGACATATAGGGTTTTCTGTTGCCTTCTTTTTATAAATGCTTCACCAGTTCAGCACTGCACATTTTTTAAATGTCATGTGTCAATGTCATGAGACAATGCAATGATGACTGGTAATCAACAAAATTGATCAATGTCAACTCTCAAGACCAAAGAACAACAATGCTTACTTTCAAAATTCTTTTTTTAGTTCCTCTTGTACAGGCAGGGCACTACTGTCAAAGTGTTGCCGAGGCAGGAGTGTTTCTTTATTCTTTTCCCCCACAGCACCAGTGAGGCTGCATTTCTCAGCCCCAGAAAAGAGAGATGGCTTGGTGGAGGTCCCTTTAATACATGTATGGGTCATTGAGCCGGTTTTAACAACCTGGGAAATGGATTGAATAATGTGACTTGCACCAGATTGATTTTAGCACCAGGGAGGACAGCTGTTCTTAACAGCAGTGAGCCCGTCAAGGCTTTACACAGCCAGTGAATACAAAGCTCAGTCCTCTTCCAAGAATATGTCATTGTCAATATGTGCTACGGTATAACTTATCTTATCTTATGGCAGCGATATGCAGCTCTCAGGAGGACATGCAAATACTACTAAACATGAAATGTGTGGTGTTACTGAAACAGTAGTGACCATCAGAGGTTAGTCACCTGATACCTGGATGTGAATCAAGATGTAGGGTCTGGCCATGACCGATAGACATGGCTCAATCCTAGGGGTGGAATCAGCGGTTGACTTTTAAACTGCCTCTGCCCACAATAGGATAGTGCTGCAACCAATCAGAGCAACTTCACCAAAAGAGCAAATGTAGCATTCTTTAAAACAAATAACTTGCCTTTTTCAACTCAACTTTAAAAGAAAAGCCCAAGTCTAACTTCAAGTCAACGCCAAAGTCAATTCAGACGACCACTGTTCCTTGGCCACAACCATCTTAGTTGTTTTGCATGGCCACAGCCCTCTGTCATTGTGCCAAGCCCACCCAATGACTCTCTACTAAGACAGAGCGTTGTGATTGGTCCTACCAAACCTTGGATGGAAGAGCTACTGAGGACCTATGGCTCATGGCTAAACATACCAACTGAGCAAAACTACTTGCTACCACTAGGGTACGTCTCGATTTCTAGGCAACTCGACCCTGCAATTTGCAACTTGAAGGTCCGGACCATGTCCGGATGTGGATTTAAGCATAGGCACCACTCATTTTCGCTTATGTTCAGATAATTACCTATTTTTGCATTGGAATGAGCACTACGTCTTTTGTCATATGATCGTTTTACAAAAAAGAGCCATTGTCTGGATGACAGCATTTGTTCCTAAACCTGTATGTATCATTTAACATTTATTCTGACTCGTCAGATGTGCTTTCTATTTTATTAAAAATCACCCTATTTGCAAAGCTTGTGAGCTGTCTTCACGTTTACATCTCAATGCATTCTGGGTAAAAAGTGATATCACCTGGTTGGTATTGATGATGTGTATGTGCAGCAACAGCTTGGCTGCTGCACCTTAATTGTTTCTTGACTGATATTCAACCAGGTGATGTCACTTTTGTCAGTGGCAGTTTACGAGTGAACGGATGTTCCAAATTTTCAGTAAAACCAAGGACATTTTTGGCTGACGTTAATGTCAATCTTATAAAGCTAAGATGCCAGTGAGCCCTTTAAAATGAGTGCTAAAACAATACAAATGCTAAGAATGCTTAGATTTCTCTAACTATAGGACAATTACCACATCTCCAAGCTCCATCTTAAGTCTGTTTGGGCCTTCTGGATCATGGTCTTGGTTTATTCGGACGTCTTAAACCTGTGTAGAAATAATATGTTTTTAGGCTGCTGTAAAGCATAGTGAATACCTAATGCTCCTATAAAACTATGTGTGTGTTGCATAAATAAATGTTAAGTGTCAGTCATTTTCATTAATTGCCCTTCTGAGCTTACGCCTGGTTCCCACTCTTTAAAAATTCACCTGCTTCCCACTTACCCATCAGCAGTCTATTAATTAGTCGTAGGTGTGATGCTAATGCATGGGTTTCAGCTGAAAATGTAGAGCTTTTCATTAAGCCTGGTGGAGGTCAGGGTCCTAGTATAGTTTACATGCAAGCTTGTTTTATAAACTTACCTTCTCATACATCATAGTAACAGAGGATAAACAAACCCTCATGACTATGTGTGCTATTTTACATGTCAGTTCAATGTAGCTCAATTTATTATCAACATTAATTTATTTTCTCCAGTAAAAAAAGGAATTAGAATTTCAAGTGCATGGTGCAGCTTGTTGACTATTACGTAAATGCCTCTATTGAATTGAAACATGAACAGACTAGTTTTTTTTATGTTTATTGCACAGGTGATGCCTGAGTTACATGGGGTTGCTTTGGTTTAACAGTAAAACAACACAGAGAAAGCAGGAACTGAGTTGACCGCAGACAGCTAAAGTCCCACTCAAAATGGAAAGGGAAGAAAATGAGTGTCCGCATAGCCAAGTAGTGATGAATAAGGAAAAAAGGTCAAAGTTTCAAACACAACATCTGTGCTTTTCACCGTCGACTCGTTCCCAATGGTAATAAGCCTGATTCATTTCTCTCAAGTCCTTTGAAACAACTGCAGGATAGCTGATCAAATGAAACTCCCCAAAGGCTGGGCCTCCTCTTGGCGCTTTCAGGAAAGACGGACAGAGCTCAGGCAGCCTCATGCATATTGTATTATAAAAACTGATGGGGAATACAGTGCAAATGAACAAACTATAAATGTCAATCCAGTAGTTCAACTTCAGCTTGTTTCTCCTGGGTGCAAACTTTCAGTCCTTAATTTATATCAAATTGGTTTCATCAGAGTTGCTGATACAAGAAACACATTTAAAAACATGCTCTGGAGGTATTTTGTATGTAACAGGAGAAGCATTTCAAAGGCATATGATCATTCAACCACATACCTTACAAGCAGGCATCTATTAAATGTAATACTCTAGAAAGACAGTCTTTAGCAAACAGTATTTTGATTTCTGCCTCCAGTGGAGATATGGAGAGCCCTCTGTGCTAAACAGGTTTCATCAAAACCATGAGAGGCTCCCATCTCCCCTAGCTTTGCCCTTCTCCTCCCCCTTTCGCTGTGTGCCTGTCTAGATTCTCTCCCAGAGGTGCTTGTTTATTCCTCCCTTCAGGCTGTGAGACTGAAGCCCATTCCTACCATGAAAGAATAGTGCAGAACAAGAGAAGATTAAAGGACGAAGAGTTGCAGAGAGGGGCAGCTGACCAAACCATCTGTGCCATTTTACACACACACACACACACACACACACACACACACAAACACACACACACTACAACAGCAAACCTACTTTGCCTTTTTTGTCATGAATTATGTTATGGACAGTGATGAATGGGGGATTAGAATAAATCATATTTCCTGCCATATCCATGAACTTCCCTTTGACATTTGTACCTTACAACATGCTATTAGCCTACTGGCTTTCGGAGCAACATGCTCTTGTTTGTAAGAAAACATGCGAATAGTCGGTATTTACTAGGTGATATTTCGGTTCGGTATGAACTAGTGGCTGTAACTGCTTTTGTATCCCAGGTTGTTTGCGCAGGCTCGTGACTACCGTGACCCCGCTGGCCTATTTCTCTCTCTCGGTCAGAGAACAACACCACCCCCATGTGGTTAAGACAATATTTTAATAACTTGAGAGATGAACTGGAATATGAGGCGGCCTGTAACCGAGTAATACAAAATATAAAATGGATGACAACGGTTATAAATATTTGTGGTTAGCTATATTTTTTTTTTCATTTTTATTGCGAAATTAAGTCTTCGTGGTATTCTTGACAAAAACTCCGTGTGAAGAAGTAAATCATAGCATGCGTCTTGAGTCAACCCCTGCACAGTTTACTTTATCAAGAGCCTATACGCTATCACCACGGGGAAACGTGGCCTGTGTTCGTAACCTTCAGCAGCAGGCTATCGATAGTGGCTATTTAGCAGTTTTTTGCAGCAAATTTTGACAGCAATATAATTTGGCGCAGCAACATTTGCATCGGTAGTTTTGCTGTTGTTTCTGCACATCGTACCGCCACTATAAATGCCATAATGCCGTGGGGAGGCGCAGGCGCGGTGGCCAAGTGGTAAGGCGTCGGTCTCGTAAACCGAAGATCGCGGGTTCGAACCCCGTCCGTGCCTTTTTCCTCAGTCGCTGACAACTGACTGTGCACTAGCTGTAGAGATGATATTCAGCAAGTAGCCCATTGTTTTTGTCCGTCACACAAAGGAGATGAACGCACACATGTCAACACATATGATGTAAAAAACAAAATGGACATGCGGGCAAATGGCCTTCTGTGGATTCATCCCATCCTCCAAGCATAAAGCTCTGCGTCAATTATGGCTATTTGGATAGCCATCCTGTACTGTAGCTCGCTATGAACCTCAAGGAAAAACCTGAACATTCTAATGTAGGGCCAGCAAATATATATTTTTTTAGTTAGACCAAAGTTAACTGTGACGCTTGAGTTCCAACAGGGGGCAGCAGATGCAGCAAAATAAAGAAGCCTGCTTTTATTGTCAGGTGTATCTCGATTCAGATATGGCCATTGCAGTTGGTATTGCAAAAATAGGCCTACAAGAAATGTGTATTCGGAAATTATTTTATTTAAGATTTATTGACGTTTTACAAGCGAACAGATAATACTTAGCCTAAATATATATATTTTTTGCCTATTTCATAATGGACGTGACAGCTGTCTTTATATGTCTGAATGTAATCATGTTATCTGTAAGTTATGGGCTATGCCCGTGCAGTTCACTCCAACTAGTGACTTTTGGATAGCGGCAGCAACATGCACAGCAAGCATAGGCCTAACCAACTCGACAGTTATAGTCTCATGAACATTCATTCCAAGTTTCTATATTTGGATGCTACTTCTAGGAAAATAGAAATTACCAGCGGTCTTAATTCTGTCAGAGATGTCGAAAACTTTACTCCCTTAAAGACTGGACAGATGGGAATGCGGTGTGCGCGGCTGAAATGCTCATGGCTCCGTGTAAATCAGAATGCAAAATGCGTCTTCAAATTGCTAAACAGCCACCAGTTACAGCCTCGAAATTAACTTTGTGACTAAATTGAATTACAGCTATCGCAGTAGTCTACTGTTTTTGAAATTGGATCTCCCCTTTCACGGCCTCTTCTTACCTCGTGGCGTGACCATGAAGCAATGTTTCAGGCGCAGGCTCTGGGAATTTAACATGCAGCGAGTCAGTTGTGCCAGACACTGCTGATCTCACTGCCAGGATCACGTATACTTAAAGATACAACAACAGATTAAATTCAGTCAGTCGCGCGTGCCTTGTTGTCTGCTGCTGAAATAGCACAACTGAGGTAAGTTTTATAGGTGTCATTACATAATATTTATGCTATATGCATTGTTCGTCGTCTACCGGTACGATGTGGGAGACTCCGTCTCGTGTCGACAAAGGCAGGTGTGATAGGATTTAGATTATGCTACTCATCGTAGAAAGAATTAAGGTCGATTATTTTATTGTATAGGCTTTATTAAGAGACAGCCTATGTTGCCCTTCTCTACGACACAAGAGGCAGACATGTGGCTATATAGCCTATGTGTTTAGCGTCTTTCGAGGGTGTTCTCAGACTTGGAGACAGAATGTGTCTGAGCGACTACCTGAACTCTCATGGGAAAGATTCTGTCTAGGGCTCGACTCCACTTACGCCCTGCTCCGACCAAATCAGACGAATAGCCAGACTGGGGATATGACAAAGCCATGCGATGACAAATGAACGTTTCCTCAATGTAGGTATTTGTGAAGGATTTCCTTAGCATTATGTGACTATTGTTGCAAACCTTTTGCTAGAATAATTTATGTGGGTGGGTTAAAGGTGTCGCTTGCCGTAAAGACGCAACCAGCCCGCCACATCGATCAATTAGGCAAAATGTCAATGCAGGCGCTTCTATTTTTCAAGCCATGTGATCTAAACAACCTGTTGTAATTTTGCGTACATTTAGAATAAACTTTCTGCAGTTAATTGAATTCAGGTTTAGCCTACTTTATAATATCGTTCAAAATTGTTATATAGAATACCAATAACATCACCTGTAGTTACTAGACTACACCGGCGGCAAACCTGTTTTTTACACTGTGGTGTAAGATGCGGGATTTTGGGGGCGAGATGAGTTTTGATCCAGATATCCAACTGGCCCGCAAAGTCCCGCTTCTGGCATTCACCTTATCTTCTTAGTATGCAATATGAAGTGCAACAGATGTCATTCATAATTCAGCCTGCCACTGCAACCACCATCACAGGTCCACTAAAGGAAAATAATCGTTTTCAATTTTAACTTAAAGTGAGCTGTCTTGTGCCGCAGGGAGAATGAGGGGCTTTTGGGGGCACTTGTGTATCAGTTTCACCGTCATAATGCCCCTAAAAATCCTCATTGCTCTTGCACTGATCTCCTCCCAGGGCATAGAGCATGATGATACGCCAATTAGTATTTATAGTCTGCCATTTTGGCTTTTATTTGTAAGTCCGTGACTCAATCTTAAAAAAGTAGCATTATAGGTCTAAAAGAGATTTAGCCATATATTTTGTTTCACTTGTTATTGTTACATGTAGACACATTAAGTTTTGTCATAACAACAAAAATCAAACCAAACAAGCTTAATCAGATAAGAAAGGACAATTTGATTTAATCATAGAACATTGTGGAAATAAAGAAAAGGGCTGTGACAGAATTTTGAATTTGATCGTGAGGTCAAGGCCAGAATTTGCTTCTTGACATGTCTTAAGATGCTGATGACATGTGACTGATACAAGTCTTGGTTGCACTCTCTCTGAGCAATCAAACTGCTAATAGACTGAAGTGGCATTTGGAGCAGAGTTCACACAAACCAGTGTTGTTTGCATCCATCACACATCACCCATTATGTTGTTTTTCATGTGGCTACAGACAGGCCACTTAATGCCAGCATGTATCAGTCCACTGTCAGAGAGTCTGATGGAAGGCCTAGAGCAGTTGGTGTGCCACCATGGCATCACTTTAAGTAGGGGGGTTACCCTACATATTATACATTTAAAGTAGTGTACTAGAGAAAGTGTACTAGATTCCTTCTGGTTTATTCAGTTAAAATAATATCAGCAAGGCAGATGAGAAAGTGTACTAGATTCCTTCTGGTTTATTCAGTTAAAATAATATCAGCAAGGCAAATTATTGTTTTAGGTCATCTTAATACAACAGTGCTTTGTCAGTTAAGGCATAGGATTAAGGAGCCACTCTCTTTTTACCACTTTCTCATCACCTAAGGTGTGTGTGTGTGTATGTTTGTGTTTCAGGTTCATGTTACATAATTATTTTATAACTTGTGATAAGTGAGTCAAACCTATACACATGTCTAGAAACAACAAAGAGTCCTATTTTAGATCAGGCCTTTTCTGGAATCTAATCACTGACTACATAAAGTGCTGTTGTAGTCCAGTCTTAGCTGGAATGATGTATAATAATAGTAAAACATCATGTTATGGAGGGAAGGAGGCAGTTAATTATTACATTACATATAATGATTACATATTAATTAGGCAGATCATCCAGACACCTGTAATGACAAGGAACATGTCAAGCTAAAGCACCATTATACAGACTTTGAGTTTAATCATGCCAAGCACATGCATTGTAAAGCCAAATATAGCTCTGAAAGATCAAGTAACCCAATCGACTTCAGTTATGGCAACAGCTTCCTCATTATAAAAAGAGATTTTGTAATTGTAATTAGGTTGTTGTGACAAATGACAAGTGATAATTGAGAAGTTAAGCAATTAAGAAGTTCACCAGTTCCATATGAAGCAATTCATTTGGTTAGAAAATATGTGAGTGTGCATGTAAATATATCCCACTGTCCGTATGTAACCAATATGCAGTGTCACTGTGGCAAGGTTTGAGTGTTGTGAGATTGGGCTGACCAGCTGTGCCTACTGCTTTAGGCTGTGTTGGTGTCCTGTCATCGTAACAGGAGAGAAAGTGTGTGTGTGTGGGGGGGGGCATTTCATCTGGGAAAGTCATTATTGACACTGCACTTACCTAAATGTGTGTGTAAGCTATCCATGATGGGGCAGTGCACTCAGGATGTTGGTGTTAGTGAGGAGGATTCTTCAATCAGATTTATAATGATGTTCAAGGATGAAGCAAACCATTATAATGTTTGTCATGGATGTAGCCAGTTAAAAAGGCGTCATGTGACATCTTTCCCAATATTTTTGAGAAAAGGAGCATTGTTAACACCCCAATCCCCCCCACTACACATGCACTTACATACACAGACTTGCACACGCAGGCATACACACACACACACACACACACACACACACACACACAAATAGTTGTTTCAGAGGTATTAATGCTTTTAAAGTATTTGAAGTGTGCTATCAAGGGCTAAATAACAAGAGAGAGAGAGTTTTTTGAGCTGTTAGGCAAGTTTTGGTGAGAGGAGTCAGCATGTGTTGTGAACTCCTGAGTCAGGTTTTAAGAAACAAAATACAAATAAAAAACAAAATATACTTCTGCAACTTCCAAATATTTATCTATATGCACATTACACATTATTTTGTTTTAATCACACATTTCTGCCATACAGTGAAATTAGTGTTTTAGGTCTTGATTTTGAGTGCCTTCATGTCTTGAATGTGTGTGTGTGTGTGTGTGTCTGTGTGTGCACGTTGTTTGAAGGTATAAAGTCTGCACACTACATGGAGCTGACAAATTTAGTAAATGCTTAGATACACACATGCCCACATCCAGATTGGTAATCATAGAGATCTAAGCAGCTATTGAATATGTCGGCTTTGCATGAAATTTGGCATACATATGAAGAATGCACGATGACCTCAGCACGATCACCTTAGTTGTTGGGGTGATTGCCTCTCACTGACCAAAAGCTTCTATTCCTTATCAGCTTAGTGAGGCTACATGCCCAGTGCTCCAGGAATGGTCAACCAGAAATTGGTGTAAAAAAGTTGACAACTTTAACAAAATTTATTTGACCGTGCTATCCCAGTGTCCAGTGCGCTGGCTCCCCTGCAGGATGTCAAGCAGTGTCCTCATCATTTGAGCTGGGTCCCCTGCAGGATGTCAAGCCATTTCCATCCGTCTCTGGGTGGGAGAGAGAAATGCAGTCACACACCAACAAAGAAAGAAATATTTTCACACAATCATGCAGGCACCACTTAGTGAGCTTTTTCCAAATATTATGGATGGTCCTTGTGTTTGTTTTCTATTTTGTTCACTTTCTGTGTGGCACACTGAAGCCTTAGTAGCCAAACCATTTCAGGGCATGTTATTTGGTTTGTAATCCTTGCCTATACTCACCTATAGAGTAGCGGTGCAGTGTTAAGTCTTTGCGTTAGAGAATGTCTGTAGGAGAGAAGCTGATGACTTGACTTCCATTAGAGAATGTCTGTAGGTGACAAGCTGATGACTTAGAAATCTTAGAAACTAAATCTTAGAACTTACACAAATCTGGTCTGACACCTGGCATTTCTGGGGAAATGGCACCAAAAGATGATTAATTAACATTATGCCTTTTAATATTGCATTTGATATTCCGTTCAGATCTGACATATGTGCGATATGAAAGGCCTTTTTAATGCATAACCCTCATGAGTGACTCCCATTTCTGTAACAAACTTGTCAGTATTTAAGTTTGCCTCAGGCACTGATTTAGTCTTCTGCAAAATTGACCTGCAAGTCACAGTTTTCTATGGTGATTCACTTTTTTTTTAAATGCTGTTCCTTTTGTAAGCAGTGTTACTAAATTCCCTGCATCATATTTCTTCTTTATTGTGCATTTAAAAGTTTGACAGGCAGTAAGCTTGTCATGCTTGTCAAGATCTGTTGGGCACATGCAGCCTTAGAGTTGCTCTTAGATGAACCCCTGGTAAAAGTCTCCACGGCATTCCACGCACTCTCTCCACCAGGCTCACAGACATGCTCTATCTATGGCCTCACACAGGCTCCACTGTTATGTGTCCCAGTGGTCGTCTCTGCACTGTAGTCATCATGTCCAACTAAGACGAGGCATTTCTAATGATTCTGTATCAGTGAACAGCAATATGTGACTCTCACGTCTGCCATCTGTTTGAGCCAGCTGAGTCTGGTGCTCAGGCCTCTGCTCTTTTGACTCAACACATTCTGGGAGAAATCAAAGAGGCGCACTGGCTGCTGTGATCGGGGGGAGAAACACAGTGGGACCATGCAGGGGGTGGGGGTGAGGGTCGTCCACTGGCAGGGTGAAGTATATTGAAAAATCTCACATGACAAGCTTGCCCTCGCACCGGCCTAGAGAGGGATAGATTTACCCTTTCTCCCTCTGTGGTTATATTTAGAGCTTCAACAGAACCCTGTGAACTGAAGACAACGTGATGCGCATAAATGATAGTGCTTTTGCTTTTACAGTGCTCTGAACACAAAGGCAATGTTTTGTTCTGAAGTGGTATGAAATTGAAGTTTCTGCTTACAATGTAAAAGAAGAAGATGGCTTTCAAAGTTTTCAAGCTACCTTAGAGACTTTAGCAGGGTTCATGTTTTGGAAGTTATTGATGTATGATGATACCAAAACACCATTCCTGTCCTTTAGAATACTTAGGTTGATATTTCTGCCAGTTAGATGTATAGAAAAATACATTTGAGATAAAGTAATTAATTTTTATAGGGTGTATAATATGTTTTGGTTGTCCGCTTACCTTGGTTGATCAATCCTGAGCAAAAGTGAGTTTGTAATAATTTTCTAGTTATACATGTTTCATTGATATTATGTAGGCTAAGGGATAACTATAATGACCGACTGTAATGATTAAGACAGATATCATCTCCCGTGAACTGTCCGTTAACTTACAGATCAGCTGATTGGTCATGGCAATGTTCTGTTTCACTTTCCTTGACAGCAGTCTGTTATACTTAGCACCGTAGCTCTGTATAATGTAGAATACTCAATTCACTTCCCAACATTCTACGGTCTGATATTTCTTGATAACGTACCGTTGCTAAGTATAACAGACCGCTATTATCCATCTTAATCATTAAAATTACCATAAAAAGCACCGATAAAGATGCTTTGTTATCATGTGATTGATGCATTAAATAGGTAGCCGTGTAATAAGCGGAATAACTTTATGCGAGGCGGTCATTAACATGGAATAATTGCCTTCAGAGCGATTCCCATCACTCTGTCAGGAGTTGTTCCATGATAATGACCGCCTCGCAGAACATTATCCCTTACATATCAGACTGTAGAACGTTGGGAACTCCCATTCGTGTCAATTGAGCTTTCTACAGCATTGTTAAGAGCCGTGTAATAAATGTAACTTATTGTCAGCATGCATATGTCTCCAAATGGTATTGGCAAATAGGTGTTAAGGAGACATCCACATTGATTTCAATATTTGACTCCTGATATGTTTTTTTCTTTTAATATAAAAAGATTGTATCCAATTCAGACACAACATTCTTCATTGTATTGTTTAATGTGTTAGTTCAGATTCTGTGTCAATTAAAACCTCTTTGATTCAAACAAAGGATTTCTACAAAGTAATTCAAAGCCGTCTAAGATCTAAGAAAAACCCAATTAACAGCATTACTGTGTTTGATATTTGCTGAGGAGCCATTTCATGGGCTGAATGCTCAGCACCAGCAAGGCACATTAATATTGATTTTTAAAAAATAAAATAAGGTGAATAAATGAGACTGAAGATTATGTCAGTTTGGTACCTGTGTTATTTAATAACTATGTCATCTTTCATTTTAACACATCATTTTTTTATTATTTATTATTTTTGCATTCTGTTGAGAAGTATCTACGATCTCTGACAGAATATGCAAATGGTTTGGATATATTGTCACATTTTGCTTGCTATATATATATATGAATGTTGTTACTGATACAAGATTAGTCACATAGTTATAACATGGAGGTTGTTGTTTGCAGTTTGTTTATTATCATGTTTATGTTTTGGGATAAAATCCAAGCTCTTGTGTTCTACCTATTTTCCTTGAGGAATAAGCAAAAAGAGGAAATAGGGAAGCTGAAAAAGCCCAAATGCTGGCTGTGGGCTGGGGTTATTGGTCATCTATCATTCAGTGGAAACGAGTCCCAGTGATTCACAAGACTGGCATCCATCCCCTGGCTTCCTGGGCTTCATGTGAATGACTCCCCAAACAGAGTTCTCATAACCGTCTCCCTGGGTTTCTCACACATGTAATATAAAAGAATGTCTGTTCAGAGAAAACAATTGAGTTGCATCCTATAAAACAAGATAGTCAGGCAAAAGAAATCACTTTCAGAATTTCCTCAAAAAAAGATTTTTAGTATTCTTTTTTTTTTAGAGCTTTGTTGAAGCAGAATGTGGATTGCACCATCAAAACTCCCAGAGCCAAACTACCTTATCAATGCCATATTGAACTTTGCTTGGGATGAAAAAGAGAGAGATCTTTGCAGTTACATTGCTTCCAGGATAGCTGCTGTAAATGCCATTTTAAATGAGAAATCAAGCCACATTGCTCTGTCGTGAGATATTTTAAAAGCTTTGAAAAGCTTTGTCTACCAGTGTGTCCTGAAAGAACTGTGAAAAATCTGCTGACTTATCCGGCTGACATGGAGCATTGCATGTGGAAGACTTCACTTTTATGGCCCGTGCCTCAGTTGGTCTTGGATGGTTATGTCCCTCATTACAACCATTAGTCAGCATTCTTCTGTCTCTTCTGCTTGGTGGAAGTGCATAGCATGACCATCCTTACATGAGCTCCAATAAGATCAAAGCAATCACTGGAGCTGGAGGGGAACAGGAGGCAAACATCAGGCTGAGCTGAAACTCGTCCCCCTGTCAAAAAAGTGCAGTTCCTCTCCTAACCAAAAGCACATGAAGCACACTCACAGCCAAACAAATCGAGTGGATGTCAATTCTAAGCAAAGTCCCTAACGAAGCACAAACACAAGTGCCCGTCTTACTTTATAATTTTATTCCTGCTTTGTCAACATCTTATAATCCAAAATGTATGAGATGTGCTGCTCCCTAGTTTACATGAGCATGCTTGCATTGCCGCAGATGGAATGTATGCACCACTTGTCAGGTTAGAGGAACTTTTATGTGATGATCCAGCACTGGCTGTCCTTAAGGTTTCCTTATGTGCTCACAGAGATGCTGTGTCTGCTGCTCTTATCAAAGGAAATGAGAAGGGAAGCCACAGCACATGGCTTTGATTTCTCAAGGCTGCTATTCTGTGTTTTAGCCCTGCCAAATGGATTTGTGGGTCCTGCATGGAAGGTGAAGGTTTAAGGACAAGATGCGTTTCAAATAACTGCAGCGCAGGCAGTGGATGCTTGCCTACAAACTGCGTGTGTCTTCTAGAAAATATTCTATTGACTGAAAAAACTGTGGTCATTATTTACTGTGTTCATGTGTACAACTTTAATATGCTCAAAGGCATGTCTTAATATGTGCAAACCTTCAAGGACTTTTAGCTGTATGTTATCACTTTTATTTACAAAAACAAATGAAGACAAGCATGACTAAACTTACAGTTGTTTTGCGACCCCCTGCAAGTTTAGACATCCATATTCTCACACAATGTTGCCTTCCTTGATGCTGTCATTCACTTGTGAAAATGTCAGATGTGTCCTATAAATCAGCCTTTGACATCATCTCTGAGGACTAATTGACTGCACTAGACCTGTTCATTGGAATTCTTAACTATGTTGTTGCAAGTAGTTTTTACAAACATGAGACTTTATGTATTACTCAGTTGATTTTATTGGCAAGAGAACTCCTCCAATGGAGGTTGAAGGCTAAATGGAAACATGGTTCATGCATAAATGCCATAGAGATAGCCTTTGCTGAATGGTGCATTTCAGCATGTCTGACAGAGCATTTATGTATCACATTGTTACCATAATGCAATTAAAGTTTGAAACGGCAATGCAGTTACATGAGTAATGAACATACTAGGCATCCTATTGCATTTAGGGCATTATTCTCTCCCATGACCGTCACATGAAAATATGCTTTTCAGGAAATGCACTGTCTGTTGAATAAATGCACCCTAACTAATTCAATAACAAGAGACATTTAAAGCATGGCTCAGTGGCCTCACGCTGACAGCAAAACTCCAGGTCTGAATATTTCAGTGACACAAAACAAGCCCCCTTTTTCACTCCAGCCATTTCACTCATAAGTAAGCAGTGTACAAATGAATAGCCTTAGAGGAAAAGCTATGTGATAACCATGGACTTATAGTGCACAATGTGCTGTGTCTGCTTTGTGTGTGTGTGTGTGTGTGTGGAGGGGGGCATGTTGATGTATGACACTGAGCACATGAGAGCAGGGGTGTTTCCAGTGGAACTTAACTTGGGTCATGAGACCAGGTGTGGTGATGCAATCCAGCTTTTTCCACAAAGAACTGTTCTACTGAAAGTGAAGGAGGCCTTGGCACTGAGGCACCATCTTTCCTGGCACTGCGTGTTCAGTGGCAACACAGAGTGCAAAACACTGTTTCCAGACCCCAGAGGATTTCATTGAACTCCAGCTGTAGGATTCTTGAGCTAAACTGAGTTTGTCCTGTTGTGTCTTATTCTTGAGCACTGATACTTAGAGCAGCACATTACAGTATTAAAAACAGAATTACTGTGGGAAGGACTGTGAATTGTACTGTTGTTGGTGCATTTAGTTTGATTTGAGTCCTACTTCATCATGTTTAACCTGTGGTAATAAAGTCAATGAAAGTAATAAAGGTGTTAGATGTGAAATTTCCTTTAAGGAGGACATGGTCAGGGCATGGTGAGTTGTATGACAAATCATTACCTGGAGGGTACTCTGGTAAATGCTTTTCACTGAAGCCTCGCTTCACAACTTGTAAAGCTGTTGGGAGCACAGCACATAAAGTACTCTGGAGTTAATTTTATGCCTTCTCATTATGAAGCTCAAAATTACATACAGACTAAATTATGTTTACTAAGCAAAAGTGAACAGCAGTCTCCTCTCCATATTGCTACAACTCCATTCATTATTTTCATTTCATCTCAATGGTCATATTTTGCAGAGCTATTTCATAGTGTATGGTCATTCTGAAGCTGCACAACTCTCATTGCAAATCAAGCATTTACTAGGTATTATATCGCTGAGCTGATAGAACCACTCTAAGTTGTTACCACAGAGTGTAGGGTTTATTATTTCACAGGCTTTAGTGTTTGAAAGTACCACAAATTAAATAGATATCCTATTTGAAACTAATGAGTTTTGTTTGATTACAGTGTTATGATGGCCAGATAAGACAGACAAGAACAACCAGAATAGATTATGGTTAGAATAGAATAGATTAACACAAATGTCATTTTTGTATGGGCATAAAACTGCATAAATGCCATGGTTTTTACATGTTAAAGACATGCCAAGGGGAAATACAAATGCACACAAACAGATTTTCCAAGGAAGTAAACATGCAAACAGGAAAATAAGAAGCTTCAACCCCCTCTCTGTGCTCAGGTCCATGTGACTGCAGCAGCATATGACTTTCATAACTTCTTCACTCATTACCCTGTGACGGCTGGACACAATCGGTCGAGTGTTTGTGGAACATGCCCCAAATACCCATGTCCCAGTGCAGCACTGTGCTAAGCCACAGCTCCTGAACACACTCCTCTCTCCCCCAGGGGGATGTGATGGCACTGCTGCTGCTGTTGCTCCTAGCTTGCTGCCTACACATGGGCCATGTAAGCCCCATGTGAGGACACATGGCACACAAAGATGGACCCAAGTCCCCCTCCTGTCCTGAAACTGATCTGAAGGTACTGGCAATGAAGTCTCCATCCTCTACTGACCACTGGTCCACCATAACTATGAATGCTGTTGCACCAAAATGTCAATGAGAATACATGCCATCAGCCACACTGTTTATTTGGCTTTGGTAAATAGACAAGCATTAACATATATATCACCATAGATAGTGTTGTGTTTTTGAAAAATGTGTCTATCTAAACCATCTAAAAACTGTGTCATTCATCACATGTTGACAGTCTCCACCATCCCACAGCCTCATGCCTGTCATTTTCAAAAGTGAGTGCATGACTCCACCTGTTGGTGCTCTGTGTGTAAAGCAGCTTAATGAGGTCTTCATCCATCCCAGGGCCCGTGGCTCTCAGCTGCATCAGCAGCAGCAGGACTGAATGTGGCACGCTCCCATGTGACAGCAATGATCTCACCGCTCAGCCATGCTAGGAATGACGTGGAGGAAAAACGTCACAGATTCAACAGTGGAAGAAAGGGAAGAGTTTTTTTTTCCCCAAGTAGCCTAACCTCTCTCCCTCTCTCTCTCTGAGTTTTCTTTGCCAGTGAATGAAGTTTAACCCACTCCACAAGCATATCAGAAACACCAAATTTGCCAGGCTTCTCTCAGAGCATGTGACATGATCCAGAGGACAAAATGTTCAGTCTCTAAAAATCCCAACCATGTTGGTTTGGAAGAAACAGACAATTAACATCATATTAACACATTTAGCCATTTTGAACTAGCCAGGCCAGTGGCACCTACTGCTCAATTTGTCATTTAGCTCCCCCGCTAAAGCGTTTGATGCATCAGGCTAGTTTTCAACCTTCACGTGAAATTATTTTACAAGAGACAACATTTCTATGTCAACAAAGTTGGAGAACAACCTAAATACCATATAAAACAACAGTTACAGGCTCTGATACTTCAAGAGAGCATATTCAACAGGTAAGTCAAATACAGGTAGACTTGACTGTCCTCTGTTCATTTTTTCTATATTGATAAACCACATCTCTTTAAACAACTTGAGCATCTGCGTGTACTGTGCCTACACTACTCTTTTATCTGAATAAGCACAGAAACCGTTTTATTAAAATATGTGAGTGGTCTTTAATTTCCACAAGAATATTAAATTACTTAAAGAGCAAAGAATCACAAAATACTGTATATAAAGATAACAAACGATATAAAAAGTGTAGCTTTGGCTAAAGAAAGAAATGGAAGAGAAAAATGACTTTCACACTGTTAAGGAATGTTGCCTGATTGAGAGATGTCAGTAGAAATTGCATGTTGGCTGAACACATCCGCAGAGAAAGTCTGGCCACAAAGCGTATTTCTTTATGAAGGGCGCTTTCCTCAGACACTTAGCCGCTTCCCTGTCACACAGACACAGCATTTTCTCACACTTGTCCTTCAGAGAATCTGTAATGAAACACAAATGCACGTGCACACACACGCCAAATTTAGTAAAAAGATGGACAAACCTCAGTGATTATCCGTGACAGCCAGTTTATTTGTGACTCACCAGGGAAATCCTCCTCACAGTAAACATGGGGCTGCTCTGTACATGACAAAACACAATGTGCTGCTGATGCTTCCAGAATGCTCCCTGGTAATGTTGACTGTCTGAACTGAGCTGCTGCTTAAAAATACAGAGAGATGTGGGCTGAAGACTACCCAGCCTGGCCTCACTCCCACAGGGCTGGGTTCTCTTCCATCTCTCATACTGTACAATGTGTGCTCTGTTTTCAGGAACCACGGCCTGCTATGCTAGATCCTGGGCAAGCTGACCCAGTGTTTAGTCACATGCAAAGGCCAACAAGCTTAGTTTACATGAAAATAATGTTTGTTTTTCAGCCTAATATAGCATAGCTTTTGGCATTGAGGTGTGAGGACACACCTGTGTATGTTTCCTATTCGGAGGGTAGAGGAGTGATTTCCAAACTTAAGGTCTAATTACGGCTGGTATGTGCAGACAGCATATTGGGCATACCACAGTTGGCCTCCTTGTCTTCACATGTCCACTGGTACTTGTCGGTGTGTGTCTGGCAACCTGCAAACTCTGCATCACCGTAGCAGCAGTCATGTTTGTGACAGCACCTTTGAAAAGGAAAGGGAACGCAAAGTCTTTCTCACCTGGCTTGGGGGCTGTGCAACAGTTGAACTTCTCTTTTCGACAGGCATAGTTCATGCAAATAAATTGGATTGGCCACACCTCAGTGCATCACACAAAATGTGATCCTGATGATCCTGCATTTGAGTATTTACAGCTTATATACTGTATATGACTATATTATTCTTCTTATATATTGTATATGACTATATTATTCTTCAGACTGGATGCTCAGTGAATAATTTAGAAGCTGAAGGAAAAGGAAGGAAGGATTTCATTCAAAGCGGAAGAAAAACAAACCACAAAAAAGGGAGTGCAAAAATACACTTGACTGAATTTGGGGAGCACAAATTACTCCAGGAGGGAATGAATAACATCGTGTGGCATCATGGGTTTGAGGGTTCAAGTCACTGTCATTAGGGGCACCCAGCAAACTAGAGGCTCCTATTTTGTGTGTGGCAGAACTGGGTGGGTCTGTATACAGACTTGTGACTGAGAGACAGAAGAGAGAGCAAGTGAGAGAATGACCACAAGATTGCACAAACAAAAGATGTGCTGTGACTTAGAACTCACACTTCAAATCACTATAATTAAGCAAAGGCGCAGACAATAAGAAAATTTAATTGAAACAGCACATGGTTTTGATATTTGCCTTGTAGTCATCCTCTTTATACACTGCATCAGGTCAGCCTTGTGGATTGTGCCTGTCAGAAAGAGAAATTTAGATGGTGACATCTTACCAATCTGCCTTGTCCCTGGGCCATCCTTGCCCTCCAAGACCACAGTAACAACCATACATCATATAGGCCAATGCTGATCTTCCAGTGCTACACTTGATGACTCCAGCCAGTTCCAGCAGTCCTCTTTTCTTCCGTGTAGATCTTGGTGGTGTGGCACAGACCATGCCTGCAAGCAAAAAAACAAAACAAGGCAACAGTCTTGGTTGAAGTCTTTACTCTTGCTATCATTATATTTATACGGCATCTTGTATCCTTGCTCATGTTCTTGTCTAGAGCTTATGTGTTCTGGTAGATGAGAGCCAATTTGGAGAATCATGTCCTCTTCATGGTCAGCAATTCCTAAGAGCTGACCTACTGTGAAAGCATTTGTTTGATGAACATTACCACAATAGGTCAAGACAGGAATAGTGACAAGTCATAAGGTCAAAACTGAGAGAAATGTTTTCGACAAACTAGTTTCCAAGAACCAAACAGAAACATGCCCATACACTCCAGATGTTTGAACCAGTGTTTAACACCAGCAACATATCATAAACATGATGCCATCATAGCATATGAGCTTGTTGCTTTAATGGCTCTCAGAGGGATGACAGCAGCTTATACTTCAGTCATAAAATCTGGTTAAAAACTATCAAACGATCATAGAATTTGCCCAACGCATCATAATCTCCCCTAATTCAGTAGCCTAGAGAATAAATATTGCCATTGCCTGATATTCCTTCAGTGTTTCTTTAACGATAAAACCTGCGAATGAAAAAAAGACTTTTCGACTTACCAAAAAGTATGAGAAGTATCCAATGCTGTAGTGGCATTGTGTGCAAAGGTAGTCTATTGACGCAATGTTGTAAACCGGCAGTCAGTCAACGGCTTTTCTTAGATTTACTCCAAAGTAATCTCCTGACCATCTCAGCCTCTCTCTTGAGCGCTCCACGGTAATCCCCGCGAACTCGATACATTTTAAATGCGACTGAAAACGAACTGCCCATGTTTTGGGAGGCTGGTATTAACCATTTCCCCTCTGTGTTCTATTTCACTCAGCAACATGGCACTTACAGATACAAAATACAGATACTCTTTGGACAAACCCCTCAAAGCAGATTTTTATTCATGTTATCAAATAAATAAAGCAGAGCTTCAGGTAAGAGTAGGTTAACACTACTGAAGCAAACTACTTTGAACTCATAATCGTGAATTGCACTTTTCTAAAATTATACTTGTACAATAAATGTATAACTAAATAGTACATTAATAAACGGATAAATATTGATATCAAGTGAGTAGTCTCTACTTAATGCTCTGGTTGCCCTTGGTGGCCATCGATGGGGGGCGCTGTTTCACTAATGCGAAGAACAACAATTTGGACGGTACGAAGCAAGGATCATGAAAATGGTGATCACATTGCTTCAGTGAGAATTCGCTAAAAGAAATAGCTTGCTAATTTCTCTGATGTGCAGCTAACTTTGGATTTGAAAAGAAACTGGGCTATCATAAAGTTTGGAAAGGTGGGTTCCTGACACAATAGCAGATGTAAGTGGCCTATCCTTTTTGTAGATGAGTTTCAGGAGGTTCACAGAATGCTCAAAAGACATCTTGCGCGGCAAAACCATCAACTAGCCAGTCATGCTAGCTGGTCCGCATTGTACTTTTATGGGCAGTGAGCTGTCCACTGCCGTGGTTAGCTTTTGTTCTGTTCCCTTTAAACTGCCATCAGTATGTCGCAGGAAAAACAATTCTCGGTACTGTCTTTAGACTTTATTAACGTTAGCTGTTGTATCAGGGCTAGCTAGCCATGACATGCAAATGCAGTAA
Organism: Tenualosa thibaudeaui; assembly: GCA_027481765.1. NCBI lineage: Eukaryota > Metazoa > Chordata > Actinopteri > Clupeiformes > Clupeidae > Tenualosa > Tenualosa thibaudeaui. The sequence continues at coordinate 8,368,436 of JAIFZK010000016.1, forward strand.
CGCCACTGTACGTTTGTTTGGCAACGTTAGATGTTGGTAGACAGGTAAAGTGTCCATATTGTTTTATTGGTTAACCTGTCTGCCCACACTACTCCGTAATGTTTGGCTAGTCAATAGTAAAGTCTAGTACAGGCAGATTAAACCAGAACAGAAGCCATTTAACAATGGCAAAAGATGGAGGATATGTCATCATCAGGTTATGGTAGACATGGTAAAGTTAGTTTCGGCAGTTATGCACTTCGCGTTCCATGCCACCCACTTCTATAAAGTCGGTGGCATGCTCGACAAAATGTCAGCTTGGCATAACGCAATGCGAGCTAGTATCCTCGATTATTGATTTGCATTTCTCCTAAGTAAGCTCTGTTGATGTTTCTATATGATTTTAACGCTATCAGTCCCAACCCTAACTTTGTGAAATCATGCGTCGTTTTAGTTTTGTTATGTATGATGTAGCCAAGTTAAAGTTTTAGCCCAAAGTGAATGGCTATCTGTGTATGAAACGACTCGTTAGCGTTTCACAAAACAGGAAGTGATTCATTCTTGATTTCGAAGTCAAAGAGTGGCGTACACGTTATTTACGTGGTACCTACGTTGGTAAGGGGAGAGGTAAGTTTCCTCCGGTCCTCATGGGCAATTGAAATATACATGTGATGCCACCAAGGTGTTTACAGTCATATCTAGCTTCATGCCTTGCTCATTTATTCTCAAATTAGCATCGGGCATAGGTTGTTCCAAGTTAGCTATATAGCTGTGTATGTATGTTGCTTATGATAAGCCCAACTGCTATCATCGACTGATACACAGCATTGAACCTTGTTCGGAGTAGAAGATGAATTTAAAGGAGAGACGCACATCTTGTTGATTAAAATTTATGTTTTAGCCTGTTTTAGGTGATTCAAAATTGGTCCTGACAACACATGGAAACATGTCCCAACTTTGTCAGGACAGAAGCAGTCGGTGGCAAGAAATCCAGAAAGGCCTGCAGTTCATACAGTGAGTGTGTTCGTGATTACTGGGCAAAGTTCATGTTATTACTGTGAAAGAGCTGGGACAACCAGTCAACACTAAACAGTTGTTTTGTGAGCAGCAGTTGACCTACATTAAAAATAGAACTACTGGTGAGTGAACTTGCTGTGAATTGGATAAAGCAGTGCAAATCATGAACATTTTTCACGTTTTGCCCTAAGGGTCTAAGGCCTGGCACCTTGAGCACATGTGGAGGTGATGCATCATGCAGTCCCAGTGCTGTTAGCATCAGCTGATCTTCTGGGAACTGAAGCATATGCCCATGTCCATGTGGACATCTAATTGTTTACTCCCACTACAAATGACATCCACAGAGATAGTTCTTCAAAATCACAAGGGATTGATTTCCTTATACAATTACCTGTGTTTAGTGTCATTTTGTATGTTTGTTTACATCATGCAGATCACCTTTGCCATACCCTGGATCACAAGAGGAATATGAGGTTTGACATTGTTGTTTTGTATGCTCTCCATTTTTAATTTCCTCTGTGAAGGCCATTAATTATTATTTCACCAAGCATCACAAAGCTGTTTCTGTTGGTTTTGTTAGGTATTTATCAAAGCCCTTGTGAGGAACTTGTTTGGCGAGGGAAATGATGTTTACAGTGAAGGTGAATGGGCAAGATCAGTAGAACTCTACACAGAAGCCTTAAATATTGCAGAGTATGCAGAGTCAGAAGATATTGTCATATCAACTGAGATGAGGGAGAAGATTTTTGCAAATCGTGCAGCTGCCTACTTAAACATGGTGAGTATGATTAGACTGTACTGTCTTGCATACTGTCCATCTGTATCCTCAAAATGTTATTACATTGATTAGGTCTAAAAATCTGACCTAGGGCGTTGCCAAGGTTGAATTTAATTGTTAATATGACAATGGGTAAAATAAATATAGAACTTGTACATGAATAGTTGGTCATTAGCAACTGCTGTGATCAGAAGTAGGCTTAATTATTATTAGCTTACTAGGTGGTGGTAAATCAGTGTGTCACAAATGTCACAATGTGACACAAACTGTTTTTAAGTAGAAATTCAAAGGTGTGGATTTTTGTCATTTGAAATCAGTTGTATCATCAGTTGTAAATGTATTTGATAGGAAGTAAATTATTTGCCTAATGATTGCATGCAACGTTTTCTGAAGGCTTGATCATTTATTCCAGGGTTTATATGATCAAGCTCTGGAGGACTGTGCAAAAACTCTGGAGTTAAATGATGGCAATTACCGAGCTCTTTATCGCAGGGCTAGATCTCTGAAGGAGATGGGACGACACTCAGAGGCCTATGATGCTGTGGCCAAATGTTCACTTGCAGTGCCCCAGGTGAGCTAGGCAGGCAATGCATAGCTGATAATGTCTTCCTGTTCACAATCTGTGTGTGTGTGTGTGTGTGTGTGTCTTTCAATGTGATGTCTCTTGTGTGACTCTTAGGATTCAAAAGTAATTCAGCTCACACATGAACTTGCTCAGATGTTAGGATTAAAAATTCGCAAAGCCTACATCAGAAGCAAGGTAAGACCATTACCTCATGTTTGTTTGAATCATCTTTTGTAGATATAATCTGACCACTTGTTCAGCAGTTGACATGTCATGGGAAAGGTGAATATGTGAAGTGGTGCGTAAGGCCTTTGTGTTTATGGAACAAAACTGACTGACTTGTGGAAACTTCTGAAAATCATTTGGCCAAACAATCTGAATCTTAGAATTATCAAAATCGCGTTGTATGCAAGGTGTGTATGTGGAAACATGTCTGCCTTACAATGGAATCATTCTTTGTTTAATATGTGTGATCATGGCAGTCAAAATAGCTTGTTTCAGCAACAGCACATTTCTAGGGGGAACCACTATACACCAATGTGTAGCACCCACCTTGGCTGCAGTTCTGTGCCAGAATGCTTCATACACCTGCATGTCACACAGGGATTACTAGGGGGTCAGATTGAATAAGCCAGGTTGGCAATGTCTGAAACATTCAGTACAAAGATATTACCAACACCAACACCCAAAACATTTCAGATTTTTGAAAAAGAAAAAGCTTTAATCATTATAGTATGAATTCTCATCATTGTTTGCAAATGTGAATATTTTATTTCTTCCACAGCCTGCCTTAAATATTTTGCCTGGTTCAGGTGCAAGTGCTTCAAATGACAAGGTGAGACCGTCCTTGTATACACAGAAAAATAGGAACTTTAGAAAGTCAGCCTTAGATATTTTGGTATTTTATTAATGTTTTTATTATTATGGCTTTCTTAACAATCTTTCCATTTCAGGTTACTAATGGGTCAGCATCTGTGGATGACATTGAAATGGGTAGGAGCATTAACGAGGGTTATGTATATAACCACGGTTATATGAGTTTCGGATGACTGCCAGAGGCGGTGCTTTCAGCACATGGATGTCCATCACACGAACATGCAGGTCGAGTAATAATAACAACAAAGTCACTTGTGACCTGGGTGACGTCACCTCGTGACCGGCACAAAAGGCCGGTGAACCCAGGAAATCTCTTGGCAAATCTTCTCATGTACACTCTGCCAAGCTCTGGCGGTCATCCGAAACTCATAGAACCGTGGTTATATACATAACCCTCGTTCTATTTCGTTTCTCCTGACCGCCAGAGGCGGTGCTTTCAGCACATGGATGACTAATACCAACAAAGTCATGAGGAGTGCCCACCCGTTCTCACTGCTGCTGCAACGGGCCTGGAAGCACCACTGTTGCCACGGGATTATGCGGAACCACATTAACCCGGTAAAACCTGGTGAAGGTGCAGCTGGACGCCCAGGAGGCCGCGCTGCATATGTCTGAAAGGGGCTGCCTCGCCCCGTGTAGAGTGAGCCCGTATGGGCTGAGGGGCTGGGGAGCCACTGTGCCTGTAGGCATGTAGTATGGTCTCCACGATCCACTTGGATAGCCTTTGCTTGGAGAGTGACAGACCCCTTCTCGGTCCTGGGCGTCAGTTCTGCGAAAACCCTCCATGCGGGACACGTACACCCTGAGGGCGCGAACCGGGCACAAAAGTTATGACCTCACACCCTGATCCGGCTTGAACGCCGCCAGGCTAAGAGGTTGATTGACAAACGTAGATGCATACAGCCGTTATCTCGGCCATGCATGTGCTAACACGTCCTGGCCCAGGGGGCTGGGGCCGTGGAGGCTGAACCAGAGAGGGCAGTGTGTCGATTCCTGACAGGCAAAGAGGTCCACCTCTGCTCCAGATGGGGAACTGAGTGCTGTAGGCCGAGAAATACAGCCTGTAGCTCCAACACGATGTGCTGTTGCTGCTGCCATGAACTCCAGCAGCCCCCGATCTCCCAGCACTGCCAGACTGCACCCCATTCTTCCAGGGAGGCGTCCGTGGTGATGACCTCCCTCCGGGAAGGGATGACTGCTAGGGGAACACCCTGCATGAGGTACGCCCTCCTCCTCCATGGACAGAGGAACCTGGAGCAGGCGTGTGTGACCTTCACCAGCCTGTGCCCATGCAGTGCGGGGTGGAGCTGGAGGTCGTTCAGCCACCTCTGAAGTGGATGGAGGTCCAGGAGGCCCAGCGGGATCAGAGAGGAGGCTGCTGTGAGCATGCCCAGCAGGCGCTGAAACGTCCTCAGGGTGAGCGACCTGCTCTGTCTGAAGCGGTCAATCAGCTGGCGGATGTTGTGGATCCTGGCCTGGGAGGGGGTTGCCCTCAACAACTGCAATTCTAGCTGTATGCCTAAGAAGATGGTCTCCTGGCTGGGCACCAGAGAGCTCTTCCTGTGGTTGACCCTGAGCCCCAGCTCTGCGACATGCGTGAGCACAGCTGCAACGTTGGTGTGGGCCTGTGCTTCTGACAGGGAGCAGATGAGCCAGTCGTCGAGGTACGGTACAACACGTATGCCTCACGCCTGAAGTGGTGCCAATGCCGCTGCCACACATCTGGTGAGCACATGGGGGGCCAGCACTATGCCATAGGGCAGGACCCGGAACTCGTACGCCTGGCCCTCGAAGGCAAACTGCAGGAATTGCCTGTGGTGTGGCGTAATTGGTACATGAAAGTAGGCATCTTTGAGGTCGATGGTGGTAAACCAGTCGGCCTCCTGGATGTGTTGCAGGATCCACAGTACGCAGCACGTGGAATTTCAGGACCTTCAAATTTACGTTCAGGGACCTCAGGTCGAGGATTGGGCGGAGACCACCGTCTTTTTTGGAAACAACAAAATAGTAATGAGTAAAACCCACCTTGCTGTCTCGAGATCGCTCCTTTTTCCAGGAGGGTGACAATCTCCTGCCGTAGGACGAGGGCCTTCCCCGGGTGGCCCATGATGGTGGTCTGGACCCCTTGGAAACGTGGCGGTCGGCGGTGGAACTGGATGCGGTAACCTTCTGTGAGGGTCGCCGGCGTGATATCACCGCCGCGTAGTTCGCCCCCGCTGGTCTCCGGTGAGGAAGGCGCGTAGGGTCAGCCCAGCACCTCTGCAGCTCCTCAATGTATGGGCTTGAGGGTGGCACAGTCAGCATGGGGGGCTGTGCGGAGCCCCTGAAGAAGGCACTCTGCCTAGGCTGGGCCACTGGGGGCATGTCCAATCCCAGGCGGGCCAATGCTGCCTTCAAGGCCGGCTGGATGGATGGTCGCTCAGCCGCCGATGCCTCTGCTGTACTAGGGCTGGTGGCCTGGGAGCCAGCCTGAGAGGCGGAATCGTGGGGCTCAGATTCACCGTATACCAGGCTCTCAGAAGCCTGGATGGAGAGAAGGTCTAGTTCGCGGGCTTCGACGACCGGTGACGGGGATGGTGGTGATGGTGACCGTTCAGGCTGCCAGGGAGTCGGGGTGTGCGCAAGAACACTGCCACCCTGTGCAGTCTGCGCTGGAGGCTGGAGATTGGCCAGCAGGGTCTTCATCGCCTGCAGCTCAGCAGAGATCGTATTGACCTTCTGCGGCAAATTGCCCGGTCGCCTCTTTTTTGCCCTGGAGACACTGCAAACGGTAACACCACAGCACTTGCTGGGCCCTGCCACTGCGGCCAGCGCCACTTTCTGTCCCCCAGTGGCCTGGGAGGCATCTGGCTGAGGGCCCATCTTACCCAGCCTGGTGGTTCGTGTTGCCACACTCAGGCACATGCAGTCAGCACTGGCCATGTCAGTTAACCCCTGCCGTAGGTGTTCAATCCCCAGGCAAAAGGGGCACTCACGGTGGCCGTCGTCCGGCTCGAGGGGGGCCAGGCAGTTGGCGCAACAGTTGAACATCTGTGATGTAACAATGAATTGGGGCGAGAGCACCCCAATAACAAGACAAAATAAATAGTCAAACAGGCAGAAACAAACAACAGCTGGGGCGAGCACACCCGCTGTCGGCAGTAACGGTGTGAGGGGCTGAGCGAGATCACCTGGCTTCAGGTAGCTAGCTGGTTAGCAGAAGGCTACACCAAACAAGGTTAGCTTATGACCAAACTGAAAAGGTGCCGTGCGCCACAATCTGTTTGTTAAACTACAAACTGCGGCGAGAGCACCGCTAAAACCGTAATAAAATAAAACAGCTTACCTCAAAATTGAAGCGGCAAGGCCAATCTTCAGCGGCGAGGAACACCACCCCGGAGGTCTAAGTCAGGTAGCTCCACCGAGCGAGAACACTCAGACAAACGGAGCACTTACCAACGAAGAAAATCCGAAATAAGAAATGTAACGACTAGTACGCAGTTTCTTGGGGGATGCGAGTGCACTGCCCCAACCCCGAGGGTAACAAAACTTTTTCGGCGCTAGTCCAATATTCCAACTTCCGTGCAAACTTGCAACCTGCAAAATGCGAGAAGATAAGAGATAATTTCCTGGGTTCACCGGCCATTTGTGCCGGTCACAGGGTGACGTCACCCAGGTCACAAGTGACTTTGTTGTTATTATTACTCGACCTGCACGTTCGTGTGATGGACATCCATGTGCTGAAAGCACCGCCTCTGGCGGTCAGGAGAAACGAAATAGAACTGTTGTTATGTTTGTCAGTGGAGATTGAAGTATTCTTTGAGTTTGAGTGTTGCTCTGTCACTCATAAGCGTGCCCTCCCCTTCTCTTGTCCTCATGGCCTCAAGATGTGTCCCAGGTCTCCATGGATGCAGCTGGCCCAGCACCAGTCCCCTCTCAGCTGCCCACCGAAATGGCTGCCTCAATGCCAGTCCATAGTGCGCCCACAATGGGACACCCAACCTTTGAGAAGTCCGAGGCGGAGACACCCCCAGTCTCCTCAGTCAGCCCCATGCCTGCTGAGTCCCTCAAGCATGAGTCAGGGTCCCAGAACAATCACTTGCTGGTGAATGGGAAGCGGCCCCATGAAGTGTATCAAGTCTCGGAGCCCCACCTGGACTTTGGCTCCAAGATCATTGGGGATGACCTGGATGACCTTTTGGACAATGTCACACATGAGCAGACCACAGAGGTACAGCCCCTTTAGTCACTTGAGTGCTGGTAGAGTAAAGCCTCCTTCAGTCAAGCAGTGACTTTTTTCTTGTTGCCTGAGCTTTGAAAAGCATCTTATACACCACTTGTAACTGAAAGACCTGTCCATCGCTTCTTCATTTGTCCTTCCCCCTTTCAGGTTCCTACAGTGGACGGCCCTCTGCCTCTACCCACCAGCATGTCTTCGGTTGGAGCCCTGAGCAGCCCACACTACATGACCCACCACCCTTTTCTGCCACAGCCGTGCACCGTCACCCTCCCCCCACCTTACCACAAGCCCAGCCCCTTTTCTATGGGCCTGGACCCATTCCCTTCAGCACTGGACTCTTTAGACTGTCTGTCTCTCTCAGATACACAGACAGGTATGCTGGACAGCCTCCTCAATAGAGTTTGGATTTCACACAGGTTTACTTGACTCATCCATTTTATAGTTGTGTTTTCTAAAATGAAGTCAAGCAACAGACTGGACCTGCTGTGCATACTGTGTTGAGTATTTGAAAGCTGCGGTGACCATTGCTTATGTGTTGTGAATAGTGTTTGTTAAGTCTGTGGGGTATGGTTTTTGTTCCCTATACTGTAGACGACGCTAAAATGACCTGTTCTCTTTCCAATTTTGCTCCACCTCCCGGGAATCCAGGCTTTCCTCAGCATCCCATCATGCCTGTAAGAACACTTTTCTGCTAACGGTCCTTTGGCTTTTTGGGGAATCCTAGTGACAGTGTAAACGTATGGTATTTGCATTTTTTCCTCTCCCCTGCAGATAAACACCAATGACAAGCCCTTATTTCCTCCGATTGGGGTGGCCTTAAGTGCGCCTGAATTAAATATTTTGCAAATGGATCTTTCCAAAAATCCTCTTGCTGAAACTCACGAGTTTAGACAGGCATGTGCAGCTTGTTATGTGAAAACAGGCAAGTTTTTCTCTCTCTCTCGTGTGTGTGTGTGTGTGTGAGTGAGTGTCTCTCTGTCTCTCACTACAAATGTAAACACTCACTAGTGGCCCATACTGTATGTTCTGTGTGGTGTGTAAATTTGCCTCTCTTGTAGGTCCTGGAGTATTAGACTACACCCACTATACAGAGGAGCACAAATGCAGAAAAGACCTTTTGCTTGGAACAATCAAATATTCAGGAAACAACATATGGAAACTTATTCGACCAAGGCCAACCAAGACTCAGTATGTGGGGCCATACTACATATGCAAAGGTAGCATTACTGCCAGTGTTTTCCTGTCTCTTATTAGTTTGGGCCAGCCTTTTATGTTTTAGGATTATGTTTTTATGATTTGTTTCCTGTCAACATAAGTCAGAGGACACACATCGCTATTTAATCTTTATTCCGTAATCATCTATAGTGCCTCCACTGTTCTCTGTGGAAAAATAACTGGAGCAGTTATTTACCAGACTAGGGATGCACTGATCCGTCATTTGGTTTGGATATTGGTCCCGATGGATTGGGCCATGAAATAAAGCTCGCTTGGGTTGTTTAAATGAACAACCAGCCATGTATACATCCGTCTTACCCAGTTAGCGTAGCCTACTACCCAACTAGGTCACTTCATGTCTCTTTGTCAGTCCTGTAAGAGCAGCCTAACGTAACTCACCAAAATCATTACAAAAATGCACATAGCACAGCTCAACCAGATGGCATACCATTAGGGTGAGTGGCTAATTTATTAGCAGGTGTGAAAGATGGCATACTGTTAGGGTGAGTGGCTAACTTATTAGCAGATGTGAAAGATGGCATACTATTAAGGTGAGTGGTTAATTTATTAGCAGATGTGAAAGATGGCATACTGTTGGGGAGAGTGGCTTTTTATTAGCAGGTGTGTTTGTCCAAATGGATCATGTTTGAACCAAAGTTCAAACAAAACCCAGCAGTAGTTCACCCCTTCCTCCAGTGCTGCCTGAGAAACCTGGCCTACCTTTAAATCGGCATTCAAATATGAGCTGTCCCCAGTTTCATTGTGAATAACCTCGGTGCAGATATGCTGTATATTCTGTATTGGGAAACATGGTTCATTTGAACAGTCCATTAACATCCTTGTTTTGTGCATTTGTTTTAGATGTCGCCATGGGAGAGGAGTGCAGATACCCTGGTCACTGTACATTTGCATATTGCCAGGAGGAGATCGATGTTTGGACGCTGGAGCGAAAGGGTTTTATCAGCCGTGAACTGCTTTGTGACCCGTTCGGCTCAATACGAACAGTTCACCTGACGGTTCCCAAGATCCTCCAGGAACATCATGGGATTTTTATGTTCCTCTGTGAGGTATGATGGGCTTGAGAACAAATGATCCGGGCCCTGTGCCTTATCTTTTTATTTTGTTTTGAATTTGACAACCTGATGGGATGTATTTGGAAATGCCTTTTGGAGCCCTCAAGCTGCTGCAGGTTTGGAGACAAACCAAAACCACCTGATGTTGACGCACTTCGGCTCATGTTACATAATCACATCTTGCATTAGGACAGGTGTGACGGGTTGGATGCCTGTGCTATTTTGGGTTCTATTTCCAGAATTCAACAGAGGAAGAAGGGAGGCAGAGAAATGTGCTTGACTGACGCTTCTGCTCCTTTTCCCAGGTGTGCTTTGATCACAAACCCAGAATCATCAGCAAAACCAACACTGAAAACCCAAGTCTGTGCTCTCATCCTGTGACAAAGCATAACTTTGAAGAGAAAAAGTAAGTGATTCCAGTCCAGACATCTTATCAGACGTTGAAATGTGCATCGCAATTTTGAATTGAAGCCAAATTAATGATGGATGTGCTCTGTGGATGAACTTGTTTGGGACGTATAGTAAATATGGGTGTCTAGGAGTCCAAAGGGCTGTCGTAGTCATGGGTAGTCACCTTGAGCTTGCTCATGATGGTAGTCCTGATTTCAAACTTTTTAACAAATGCTAGACATTGTTTGTTTCCAGCCAGTAGGAAAAGGGGAGTTCATTGATGCCTTGTGCTGTCACATGGTCTGCCTTGATGTTTAATCTGGGCCCTGTCACCTTAAAGGAGAGATCGGGTGTGAAATAACCAATATCTCTGTTGTTCAAGGTCACCAAGTGCTATCTGTAGAAAAAAGAACAAGGAAATTAGATAAAACATAGACTGAATAGCAAACCGGCAGCTAACATTAACTGAATAGGGCATAATAAAATGGAACTGAAAGTGAGTTCTGTGCCCCATTCAGTCATCAATGGCTGCCAGTTCACTAGGTCTATGTTGTTTCAAATTTTTTTGTTCTTTTTCCTACCAAAGGCACTCGGTGACCTTGAATAACACAGCCATGGATTGATTCACACCGGATTTCTCCTTTAACTTGTGACCAGACTTTAATAACAATTAGAACAAATTAAACAGGTCAAACCTACAAACAGCTTTTTAATGTTTTAATTGGTACCGTAGCAACCATGGAATGGACTGGTAAAGATATCAGAGCCATATAGCCATTCCTATGGCTCTGGATAATATCAAACATGTTGGAGTCAGTCAGAATTGTGTCAACAGTCAAAAGAATCAAAACAATTCAGATCTCTCATCCAAATACACACCCAATCACCTAAACACACTATTCCTGGCACGACTGAACACTGCTACTACTTGAGTAGATAAGTTGATTAAGTTGATTGGCCTGGACATTCCATTGCATCATGAGGTCTGTTCCTAGCTTCATGTTTAAGATGGGCTTTGTAAAGCCCCTTGTGACATATTTTTACTTGGTCACCCTGTGAAAATTCCTCTGCAACACACTATGTGATGCTTTCCATCTGCGCCCCTAACAGGTGCCTGGTCCATATTCTAAAGGAGAATACGGTGCGGTATTCTAAGGTCCGGCCCCTCCACCCCCAGTGCCAGATGGACCTGTGCCGGCACGAGGTGCGCTACGGCTGCCAGCGCGAAGACTTCTGCTTCTACGCCCACAGCCTGGTCGAACTCAAGGTGTGGATGCTCCAGTCCCAGCAAGGTAAGTCCCACACAACCCAATCAGAATTGAGGAAAAACTGAGGTTACGGGCTGATGTAACTTGAATATCATCTCATCGCTCAGAATGTGACTCTGTATGCTTTTTCTCCATTATGACTGTATAGAAGCCTGTTTGAAAATGTGCAGCTGTAAATCTGTAATACTAGTGCTGATGGTGGAACCTGAGTATGGTGGGGATGCTCTTATGCATCTTATCTCTGAGGATTTGTTGGCATTTTGGTTTAAGGTATTTCTCATGAAGCTATTATTCAAGAGGCCCGAAGGTATTGGAACATGGAGGCCAACACGCAAGGAATTCAGGTAAACAACCTGAAGACAGGTTGCGCACAAATGCTAAACTATCAACATGTCAAAGGTCTGTTCTCTCGATAGCAATGCAGTTTTAGATTTGGTCTCCAGGAGCTGCTTACTTTGTCATAATGAATTAAATGAAGGAGCATGAAGTGGTTTTTGCTGCTGGGTGTTAACAATGGGCCTCATTCATCAATACCTTTTTTTAAGAAGATCCTAAAAAATTTCAGGCAGATTCACAAAGTAGTTCTAACACTTCAGAATTTTTGTAGCTTCGTTCTCATGCTGAATCCAATTTCTTCTTTTAGAGTTTAGAGGGTGGGTCAGTTTTCATTAAACAGCATAGGTAAACCCCCATCAATCCCCATAAAAGGGCACAATACTGCAGGGCCACATGCAAACAAACTCAGAGAGAAGTTTAGCAAACCAAATAAAAAATTAATGAAGGCAGGGTAATGGACACCAAACATAAATAAATGTAAAATAATACATGAATAATTTAAAATGAGGCTTAATTTTTCATTTACTGTTTTGTTGCCCCATACTTTTATACCACATATTATATAGTATATGTGCATGCGATATCATTACAGTATATGACAACTTTTTATTTAAAAAAGTGAACAAGTTAGTTCCTATAGTACAGTGCATCCGGAAAGTATTCACAGCGTTTCACTCTTTCCACATTTTGTTATGTTCCAGCCTTATTCCAAAATGGATTCAATTCATTTTTTTCCTCACAATTCTACACACAACACCCCATAATGACAATGAGAAAAGTTTTTTTGAGATTTTTTTTCAAATGTATTAAAAATAAAAAAACTAAGAAACCACATGTACGTAAGTATTCACAGCCTTTGCTCAATACTTTGTTGATGCACCTTTGGCAGCAATTACAGCCTCAAGTATTTTTGAATATGATGCCACAAGCTTGGCACACCTATCTTTGGGCAGTTTTGCCCATTCCTCTTTGCAGCACCTCTCAAGCTCCATCAAGTTGGATGGGAAGCATCGGTGCACAGCCATTTTCAGATCTCTCCAGAGATGTTGTATCGGATTCAAGTCTGGGCTCTGGCTGGGCCACTCAAGGACATTCACAGAGTTGTCCTGAAGCCACTCCTTTGATATCTTGGCTGTGTGCTTAGGGTCGTTGTCCTGCTGAAAGATGAACAGTCATCACAGTCTGAGGTCAAGAGTGCCCTGGAGCAGGTTTTCATCCAGGATGTCTCTGTACATTGCTGCATTCATCTTTCCCTCAATCCTGACTAGTCTCCCAGTTCCTGCCGCTGAAAAACATCCCCACAGCATAATGCTGCCACCACCATGCTTCACTGTAGGGATGGTATTGTCCTGGTGATGAGCGGTGCCTGGTTTCCTCCAAACATGACACCTGCCATTCACGCCAAAGAGTTCAATCTTTGTCTCATCAGCCCAGAGAATTTTGTTTCTCATGGTCTGAGAGTCCTTCAGGTGCCTTTTGGCAAACTCCAGGCAGACTGCCATCTGCCGTTTACTAAGGAGTGGCTTCCGTCTGGCCACTCTACCATACAGGCCTGTGTGGTGGATTGCTGCAGAGATGGTTGTCCTTCTGAAAGGTTCTCCTCTCCACAGAGGAACGCTGGAGCTCTGACAGAGTGAGCATCGGGTTCTTAGTCACCTCCCTGACTAAGGCCCTTCTCCCCCGATTGCTCAGTTTAGATGGCCGGCCAGCTCTAGGAAGAGTCCTGGTGGTTCCGAACTTCTTCCATTCACAGATGATGGAGGCCACTGTGCTCATTGGGACCTTCAAAGCAGCAGAAATGTTTCTGTACCCTTCCCCAGATTTGTGCCTCGAGACAATCCTGTCTCGGAGGTCTACAGAGAATTCCTTTTACTTCATGCTTGGTTTGTGCTCTGACATGCACTGTCAACTGTGGGACCTTAAATAGACAGGTGTGTGGCTTTCCAAATCATGTCCAATCAACTGAATTTACCACAATTGGACTCTAATTAAGCTGTAGAAACATCTCAAGGATGATCAGTGGAAACAGGATGCACCTGAGCTCAATTTTGAGCTTCATGGCAAACGCTGTGAATAGTTATGTACATGTGGTTTCTTAGTTTTTTATTTTTAATAAATTTGCAAAAATCTCTTTTTTTCTCTTCAACTTTTTTCACGTTGTCATTATGGGGTGTTGTGTGTAGAATTGTGAGGAAAAAAATGAATTGAATCCATTTTGGAATAAGGCTGTAACATAACAAAATATGGAAAGAGTGAAGCGCTGTGAAATACTTTCCGGATGCACTGTACAAGTAGTACTTGCAGATTGGATGTGAAAATGTATTATGTTTATTTTACTTTAAAATACAATAATGATTAGTAAAATAATGAAAATAACTTTGTTAAAAATAATTATAGATTTACTTGTATTAAAAAAACAAGTGAAAAAATAAATATACTATATATAAAGAACATTTATATATATATATATAATATATAAATAAAAATATACTTGTATTTCAAACTCATGATATTTTACAACTGCAGAATTGATTAAAATGCAGTAACCATTGATTTTGTATTAACAACTCGGTGCCTAAAGGTTCGTAAGAGTGTTCCTGAGTGTGCGTAGATTTTGTTCTTAAATTAGAACAAATTCTTATAAGAAAACATTGGTGAATGCTGTCTTCGTGTACACTGCCTTAGTGGGGTGTAAGAACGCTTAGTGAACAAGGCCCAATGTTGTTTCAGAGGAATAGATGTTATAATATCTTTGTAACTGAATTTACTGAAATGAGTTGTGTAGTAGACTTGTAAACCAATGCCGTTGATCTTTAAATGTCTGTTTAATGTCTCTCTTCAAGGAGATCCCTGCTGCACTGAAGAGGTTTGGGCCTCCTAACCTAAAGATGCAGTTTGTGTGCGGGCAGTGTTGGAGAAATGGCCAAGTCAGTGAGTCGGACAAGAACAGGAAATATTGTAGTGCAAAGGCCAGGCATGCGTAAGTCTGTCTCTTATGGAAGAGGTCTTGGTTGGAAGAGTGGCCAGCCAGGCTTTATACTGACTCTGTGTCTTACTCTGTCTCAACAGGTGGGCCAAAGACAGGCGAGTTGTCTTGGTAAGCTCCAGCGAGCGCAAGAAGTGGACAACTGTCCGCCCACTTCCCACAAAGAAACCTATCCCTGCTCAGTTTGAGGTAGGTGGCAGATAGGCCGTCAGATAATTGTTCATGTTACATGTCAAACACTTGCATCCATGTAATAAAATAGAGTAGAGCAATGTGTGGAGGGATGTGGGCAAAATCACTATAACACCTAGTTATTCAGGTGCCATCAAGGTGACCTTTTTAAGTGGTGACTCCAGTTCTACAGGATCCCTGTATCAGACACACTGCCTTGTCTGACTTTGTCTGCTATATTCACACGCTCTCAGCCACAAGGACAAGGTTGTGGCTTTGTTAGGGAAATTCTTGTTCCATCTAACTTTCCATCTTGCTAGAAAACACAAAAACAAGTCTTTTGTCATAAATGGTATGAATGCAGGAGGGGTGCCAGGGGTCTCTAGTAGAAACAGAGACCCTGACTGGACAGTGATCTCACCCCCTTCCCTTGGATTCCACCGACACACAGTTCATGTTCAATGGAAAATTACTGCCAGGAAGCTAGATAAAATTTAGTGATTTTCAAGAATATGACCATGGCTCCTTTTCTAAAGTCAAAGGGAGTGGGTTTTGACCCAGATAAGAATATTTGGGTGTCCAGCACCTGAATTTGTAGGATGAGGCCACTGAATTCTAGCCTCATTATCTAACATCCATGGAATGTCTGACTAGGAAAACATACTACTACTACACACTTTAACTGAAATATTTTACGCAGACTGGATAATGCAAATGGCCTCACAAAACCCAGTGTTGGGCATGCTACACAGAAAATGTAATTAATTAAGCTACCAGGTACGTCACACCAGATGAAGCTTCCCTACACTGAAGCTACCTGAAGACAAACTATAGCAAGCTAAGTTACAAAAATATGGCAGACGTAGTTAACTGCATGTGAAGCTACTTAATTTACAAAAAGGCCTATGAATAAATGAAATTATCCAACCTTCTGCTAAGATTCTATTAGTGACCAAACTAACAGGTCTCTCCAATAGACACACAATAGTAACTAATAGTAAGTAATTGTACATTCATATAGCTAAAAGTTTTTAAAACAATAATCTTTGGGTGTTGTTTCCACATTCTGTGCCCAGAAGGTCAATGTGTGTGCTTTATTGGGTCCTGAAAAAACGTCTGTTTTTCCTATGGTTATACAGTATTTCCTCTGATGCTTATAGCATTTTGCACTATAGTTTTGCTGGTATACAATGCTTCATTGTTTAAGTTTACTATAATGTGCACACGTGAATGATGGAAGACATTGATTTTTGTATACATTGTGGACTTAGTGTTTAACATTTTAGAGGACATTTCAGTAAGTCTTCTACCAAGCCTTGATAGGACCAGTCACAACGCTCTATCTTTGTAGTGAGTCATTGGGGCGGGCTTAGCACAATGACAACAGGGCTGTGACTGTGCAAAACAGATGGTTGTGGCCAAGGAACAACAGTCGTTTGAATTTGCTTTGGCATCGACTTTTGAAGAGTTAGACTTGGGCTTTTCTTTGCAAGTTAAGCAGAAAAAGGGAAGTAATTTTTTAAGAAACGATGACGTATTTGCTGTTTTGCAAACGTTGCCCCGATTGATCTTAGCACTATCCAATTACGTGCAGAGACAGTTTGAAAGACAACCACTGATTCCGTCCCTATGATTGAGCCCGGTCTAACGGTCATGTCCAGACTATACATTTTGATGGCTAATGTTTGCATGTAGCATGGTATTAAATTACCATGTATAGGTATTAACCTTAAAAAACCCATTTACTCAGTTTTCTCGCAATCACCAATGTTTTCTTGGGTAAAAACAATCTATGCATACTCAGGAGCACTCTTATGAACCCTTAGGCACTGCGTTGTTCATACAAAATCAATGGTTATTGCATTTTCATAAGTTCTGCAGTTGTAAAATATCATGAATTTGAAATACAAGTATATTTTTAACAATTCACATTTTTTTATAATATAATGTTAATTTATAATTATTTTTTTACAAAGCCATTTTCATTATTTTACTAATCATTATTGTTTTAAAGTAAAATAAGCTTAAAAAAATCTCATCCACAAGTAGTACTTGTACTATAAGGACGAATTTATTTTAAAAAGTCGTCATATATGGTAATGAAATTTTCATGCACATTTAGTGTGTTAATATGTGGTCCAAAAGTATGGTGCCTCAAAACAGTAGCCTCATTTTTAATTATTCATGTATTATTTTGCATGTATTTATGCTTGGTGTCCATTACCCTGCCTTCATTAATTTTTTATTTGGTTTGCTAAACTTCTCTCTGAATTAGTTTGCATGTGGCCCTGCAGTATTGTGCCCTTTTATGGGGATTGATGGGGGTTTACCTATGCTGTTTAATGAAAACTGACCCACCCTCTAAACTTAAAGAAATGAGATTCAGCATGATAAGACTGAAGCTACGAAAAATTCAGAGGCGTTTAAGAAGGCTTTTGTGAATCTGCCTAAGAATGTTCTTAGGATTTTCTTAAGACATAACGTAAGACATTTTGGTGAATGTTCGGTGAGTATTTGTTATTGGTATATTTGATATTGGTGAATGAGGCCCAATGTTCATTGATGTTTTCCTGGACAGATATGCATGCATATCTCGGCTGGTAAGAAATGCCAGTACATTGGGAACTGCAGCTTTGCCCACAGTGCAGAGGAGCGGGACCTGTGGACATACATGAAGGAGAACAGCAGTGAGTATGAATGTCCACCCACTTCTGCCCAGTTAACTTTCACTGTTCACTGTATCACTGCTTTTGCGTTGATTCAAGCTCTGTTTAATAATTAAACAGAAAAACTATACAAAAGATGAGCACATGAGAGCTTTCAAAAGCACAGCCAAGTCTTAGCTACTTCTCTTAGGACCTACTCGGCCTGCTTTTCAACCCATAGCCTCTCCCCAATGGTTGCATCCATTACAAGTCAACATTTCATATAATCTTAAGATTATCCAACCTATGACTTCAAATTGCAAGCAGACATCAAGAAAAGTAATTCCTCATCAGTTACATACTACAGTGAATAGTGAATGAGGATCGGCTCACTAATGTAGACAAATGTTCAGAGGACAGCTTTCACCTAGTTGACATTAGTTGAAACACAAAAAGAAACTTGCCATTGGTTCTTTACATAATGATCTGGATAAAGGATACAGGATTGTCCCCTCTCTTCTTACTAAGTGTGTATTCAATTCATAACTCATTCTGACTGTGTGTATGTGTGTTGCAGTTGCAGACATGGAGCAGCTGTATGAGCTGTGGCTTCAGTCTCAGCAGCAGGTGTGGAGCACAGAGAGTTCTACCAGTGCTCTGCGGGAAAATGGCAAGCAGATCCACATGCCCACCGACTATGCAGAGGAAGTGGTACGTCACAGAGGGAACCCACAAGGGCTGTGTGGGATGGGTGGCCTCTGTGCAGTTTGCTTGAAGACAAGTGAATTTGCACAGTGGCTTATCACTTTTACACTAAGACACACAAGATTTAAGATTTGGACTGTGTCCGAAAACGGGAAGGTAGAGATTTGCTGCCTTGCTGTCTTCACTGTTACAAGTTACCTATTGTAGAAGGCATCAAGGCACTGGCTAAAGACTTTGTTTCAGATGACCTAGCTAGATAGCTAATTAGAACCCTATCTTTTTGTTTACTTAATTGTTCAGGCAAGATGCCGACAGCTCACTACATAATTGGATAGACTGTTGGACATTGAAGGCAGCATGCAGGATAGATCAAAATTGGGCAAAACAAAGGTACCTTTGAAGGCAGAATGTCCTGCATTTATCTGATTCGGACATGCCTTGATGCCTTGCTGCCACCAAACATTCCCTTCAAAGGCATTTTTCCCCGTTTCGGACACAGCCTTGATGTCCCCTGTGTGCTATTAATCTGCTCGAACCATGTTCAAAATGATTATATGTGGAAGCACAAGGTGAAAATGCACTATTCTGGAATTCACAAGTGGGCTTGACCATTTTAGTTTGGAAAAAACATGATTTATAGCTGTTGAAAATGTCCTTGTTTTGTGCCCTGGAAATATGTCTGTGTTGGCCTTATTTAGTTCTGTATTGACTTTTACTGGAATTTCCCAAAGTAGAGCTAGAAACAAGGGCTTATTGACATAACCAGACACACACGATTAGATTGATTAGTTCAAGGAAGCCCTGGAAGTCAAAGCCAATGTAGGAAGATATAGAGCCTGGAAATGACCAAATATAGCTATAGGGGCAGATTCTAATAACATGGCAACATTTAGTTAAACATAGTTTTGGATATTAGCAAACTAGCTTGTTTGTTTCAGAACAGAGAACATCATCGTTCTTATTCTGAATGAAGGTATGTAAAGCCCTCTAACAACAGAAACAAGCTGAAATGTCCCAGAGTTCTCCTTTAATTCCATTAATTAATCTCAGCCATATCTCAATTAGTGAAAATTAGCCTTCTGTGAGCCCATACCTTGGCCTATTTTAGTGTAGCTGGAGGAGGAGGGAAACAAGGAATAAAGAAGTTTATAAAAGTCTGAGAGGAACTGACTGTTTTGAAGTCCCTTAGTTTCCTGTTTATTGGTTGCTGTGCGCATACCTCCCCATTTGACATTGTCTAGTCTCCAGGGAGCAACCAAACCAGCATGCTTGCTGTCCTGAAGTTACTAAACCCCCCCACTCTCATATTTGATCCTTACAGGCAGGAAACCACTGTTGGCTTTGCGGTAAGAACTGCAACAGTGAGAAACAGTGGCAGCAGCACATCACATCAGACAAACACAAGGAAAGGGTTTTCAATTCTGAGGATGACCAGAATTGCTGGCAGTATCGTTTCCCCACTGGCACATTCAAAGTTTGTGAAAGGTGAGAGACTTGACCATTTTTAAAGCGTGTATTCTGCACTGCTCAAAATTTGGTTATGTTTTTAGTGTTACGTGTGTGTGGGTTGTAATATACCATGTACCAAAATGCAGGTTCCTTAAGGGCACTTGTACAGAGGAGGAACTGTGCAAGCTGGCCCATGGGGAGGAGGAACTGAAGGAGTGGAAGGACAGAAGGGATTTCCTTTTGAGGAAACTTGCCAAAGCCCGAAAAGATCACCTGATAGCACCCAATGACAATGACTTTGGCAAATTTAATTTTCTGCTTAAAGATATTAAGTAACATTTTAATTATGACGACGTAATGCACTTGGTAATGCATAATAGTACATGGTGAAAATGACAAGGTGAGCCTTTAGGGCGGCCCTTTGGTGAGAGATATAGGACCAAAAATAACCCAGGCCTGTTCTTTCGGTTTGGTGGGTTACGTCAGAGAATGCGTACGTACAGAGGCGGCCTCGTGTACTTAGTTATCATGACTTTGTTGCTGTTATCACAGATTCAAATAGGTTATACACCAATGCCTTTTTACAGTCATGCCCCTGCCACAGAGAGCAGGATTGACTTTTTCAGTTGGATTGATAGAGAAAGATGCCAAAGGAGAGGGGTTTGAGCTTGGATCACCAAAAGCCTCAGTTCTAAGTGTGAAAGCCGCGGGGAGCAAGAATCAATTATTCTCCCATGAAAGAGAGAATGGTATTGTTGCAAAATCTTTTTTGGTCCTTAATTCCAAGGTTGGATTATTGACAAGTTTGAGGTATTTTATTGTTATTTTTAACTACTCTCTGTATCTGTATCGTTCTGCCTACCTGTCTATAATAAACCATTTCCACCTTTTTTTCTGTTTGAACAACAAGTGTGAAGTTGTTTTTTAGTTGTAGGTGGATTTGGTCGCGGATGAAAGAACATGTAAGACCGTCTCCAGGCATTAGCAGTCTGTGTTAAACTCAAAGTAGTGCTTCTGTTTTTGGCTGGGTTGTAGTGGTCAGTATAGTGACCTGTGTGCCTGGACTATATATCAGCTCCTCTCCCATAGTGAGGATGTGTTCAGCTGAAGCAAGCTCATTGGAAGAGTGACCGTGCTATGGGCTAATGCCCTGCCTCGACACCTGTAAAAGGCTGAATAATTTCTCTGCACTGCAGCAGCTGTACCCCAGTCAGCGCTGCGCTCCTTGATTGGCCTCCATTTGACCTCATTTGGCATTCAAAGTTTTGCTTCCTTCCCCTTCTTCTTTGCATGCTCCTCATCGTTCTGACATGACGGAAACTCTTAATGTCCCCAAATTTGTGTTCTGACTATATCAGGCCTAGACAGTGAAGGGCGTCGTGGAACGGCGTCTCACTGAAATCATTTTCAGCACAGAAGGTAATATTGTCATAAAAAATATTGCTGTATTGAGAACATCATAGTTATTTTAAAGTGTATTTGATATTTGTCATGAGAGGCCACAGACATGGTGGTTGTGGAGCTCTGTGAATCAGTAGAATGTGTTTCAGCTAAGGTACAAAAATGTAAGGGGTCATGAATAATACCCTTCTAATACACAAATGAATACACTGACATTGTAAAATGACCAGTGATGATCTTCATGGAGTGTAATGAATATGCATAGAACTGGGCTTGCAGGCAATCCACAGTCAAGGTCTGTAATACACGTGTACTTCCAACATGAGGGGTCAAAAGAGTCCTGACTGGTGAACGTACACACTGAAGAATTCTATTCTGGTTCCCTTCAATGAGCTTAGCTAATAATTTTCCTCGGAGTTCCAGGAAAGGCTATTTTCACAAGCACTGCTTGTACAAATAACTCCTTTCAAAGTGCCCATCCCTGACTGTCCACACTGAGCTTTTGTGGTGTATTGAATGTAATCACTGCATTTACAGCCTCTTCACAAAAGTAACAGGAAGTAAGTATATGGCTAATATTTGAGCAAATGCTGTCTTTAATATTTGTTGAGAGGGTCACATATTAGCAACACTGAAAATGTGTGACATTAGCCAAGGATGGACTGTCTCCCTAAACATGCAAACAGAACATGCCCATTACTCTGCAATACCGAATGCTCCACTGTATCAGATACAAGACACCAACAATTGTCAACAATCCTAGTATTCTTGTAAACCCGGAACAGTTTCACATGAATATAATCCTAAAGGTATGGTTTTATTGAATTTGCAAGTATTTGGCTTGCAGATCTTTTTTCTTTCTAGACAGAAAGTGTTTGAAAATAACAATTCAGTTCAAATGGGATCTATACACAATCATATAAAAATACATTTCCACATCATCAAGCTTACAAGTAGCAAACTTCTATCAAGAATACTGAAATCTCTTTCAGGTTGAGAGTTTGTTACACTTTGACACAATACAGGCTGGAGGTGTCCACATGAGACTCTCAAGTTTTAAAAACGTATATATAGCAGTACAGGAAGTGATTAACAGTCATACAGTTGTATTCAATCTGGAAACATTGAGTAATCTTCATTACATCTGTCAGTCTGGTAGAACCACAGAAGTTGTACCATCAGGAAACTACCTGGTGTAAAAACTACATTATGGCGTTCCCTTCACTGGCACATTAGACTAGTGAGCTCTTCATGTAGTCTACTGCTGTGACACTGAAGCATGTTTCATTACTTGTTCAATATATACAGAACACCCTGTGAAAGGGTATAATGATATCTGACAACATGTCTAGATATTACATTGTTTCATATCAAGAAAGATGGCACTGATTTGGAGGACAGCAATGGAAAAGCACAGAAAAGTACAGAGATACAAATTCATAAACGTTTTTTTCTTCCTGCCATCAAATTATGCTGACAATTTGACATTTGACATTATATTGCACAAAACAGATGTGGTTTAAAAAAGTCAGGTTTCAACTGAGAAGCCACTGTAAAATACTGCTGTAAATAAATACTGCTAAAGGTTGAATTTTATTTTTCACAAAGAAGCCAGAGCCAGCTCTGGTAATGACCTAAAACAGGCATACTTATGCCAGAATTGACCTACTAAAGACAATTAAGTAAAGACAACCAAGAAAACAATGCCACTTTCCTTCATGTCAGTAGACAAGGAGCTGGATACTGACCCTGGAGATTCACACAGAAAATCTCATGTTTTGCCAAATCAAACACAGTATTTAGGCCTACAGTACGTATAACTTATTCATAACACATTATGAATAGGCTCAGATGAGACAATGGACTGAAGGGGAGGGTGGACCCGTCTGATTGTCCACTTAAGTATAGAGTTGTATTGTGGACGAGTGCATGCACTGGTTTCATGTAAGAGGCTGGGACTGACAAGATACAGCTTACTGTGGAAGGCAAGTCCAAATGCGCAATGGTGTGGTGGCCCTTACATGGTCTCATTCACAGGCAGCAATGTCTGGAGGAGCATGGAGTAAGCTATCCGTGGCTCTCTGTGCCATTGGGGGTCAGCCTCGTCTTGTGCTCAACATGTGGACCCCTGGCTGAGTACTGTACCAGCAGAAAGGGTTCCTTGGTCTCCCCCTCACCCACTATACTTTCTTCGTCCTCAGACTGACTCATACGCTGCAAGCGCAAATAGCACCAACAGCCAAAGATCAGGGCACCCAGGGCGGCAATTGCAATTAGGATCACTATCACCGTCACCACTCCAGTGGTGGGACTGTGGTCCATTATGGACATTTTGGTTGGTCTGTGTAACTTCTAAAAATGGGGGGGGGGCGTCTGGCCTGTAAGATCTCTTCAGCTCGGTGTCACTCCTCTGCCTTTGCCACCTGAATAGAAAGAACGTATGAAAATATTTCATGGCGTACTCTTTGCGCATCTAATCGAAGCTACAGCTATCTGTGTGACTCTTATAGGCATCTTAAAATAGTACTTTTGATTAATTCCTAACGTTATTCCTCAACCTGAACGCTCTTAGAAACATATCAGGAAATACCTATGGGAAATACCCTCTGTAACTGCTTCCTCAATCATCGTTAAGTATGTACCGTTAGATCTATTCTTGTAGAAATTACTCTCTTCTATTCTATTTTCATGCTTCCCTGTGTCAAGGTCGAAAAATCTTAGAAAACCAAATCCAAAATGCATGATTTGGTTTTGTGTCCGTAAGAGGATGCTTTACCGATGTTTAGCTGATGCTCAGAACAACCTACAAAACGGACACTATGACACCAAACTGGTTTCGCTATTATCAGCGGGATGGACACAATCTAGCAACATGTAATTAATCTGTGACGTGTACTTATATAATTGACCACTAATGTACTCACCATTTTCTCGCAAGAGACGTGCTGGGCGTTTTCTGACACTGATCTTCACGTCAAAGCTGCACCACTGTGCATAATATATGTCAGCACAAACAATTTGAATCCGTGATGTTCAAAATGTGTATCCATAGTTATGCATAGAACAAATACCGCTAATTATTCAGATGTCATTCGCATTTCATAGGCTGTCCTTATCCACAATACTGCAGGAACGTCACACAGCAATCTCAGAACTAAGCAAGATGTCCATGACAAGGCCAAAGACAACAGGAAATGACATCAGAAAATGGCTATCCAATAATGTCAGGAGATGACTAAAATACAAGAAAAGGCATTTACCGTTTACAGAGTTTAGCATTTCTGCAGGTTATTTATTTTATGTATTTCTGTCTGCTGTAGCCTAGCTGGTTATTACAGTTGTATCTTGGAACCAAGCATATGCGTGGAATATGCGCCCCCCTGAGGCGAATACCAGCCTACTATACTATATTTTTCTGAGAGCTACATTATGTATCTGGAATATATTTTTACGTGATAGCAAGTTGGCTTTGAGATTTTACATGTCTTAGTACATCTCCCATTAAAATACATAGAATTTTCAGTCCACTCCACAGTGGATGAATAAATTGAAGGATCTTCACCAAACTTGTCACATTTAATCACCACAAAGGGTTGCCCAAATATTCATGGTCATAAGGTCAAAGGTCAAGTTTCAGTGGGGTCTAAGGTGACCACCTGCAAACAGACAGAATAGGGGAAAATGTGGGACAGACATAATAACTTTAATGTTAAGATATGATGTCTATCTGATTTACCAAGAAACATTTTATTTTGCCTTTCAACTCCACGTCCCAAAAGAAAAAAGATGCTACCTGACCCAAAAGATAGCCCAAAGGTTGCTACAGCCTAAGGCATATAAAAGATAAAACATATATAATTTTGCCTTTTGTCTTTATTGGGACATTATCAAATTAGTGAATTGTCCAAAGGATCAGGCACTGTGCAACTAGTACGCTCTCAGAAATTATGTCAAAGTTTTGACCAAATTCAATTCGGCACAAAAGGTATCAAGCCTATTTATGTTGGACAATTTCAGCGCAATATATTATTAAGCCTAGCCTATACAAAGTTAAATAAAAAGCACAGACTACAACTGTGTGAAGGCCCAGGTGACAGAAAATGGCAGGAGAGTGATAAAAGTGCTGGAGAGAGAGTTGGAGGGTGCACTGTAAATGCATTCCAGGTAGTTAAGCCAGACACTCTCAGAAGAGCTGGGTCTTTAAGAATTTCTTGAAGGTGGGGAGGCTATCTGTTGCTCTGGTAGCACTTGGAAAGTCATTCCACCAGCGTGGAACAACAGATAAGAATAGTCTGGACTGACCTGTGCGAGGTGTTGGCAGTGCTAGACGACATTCCTTGGAGGAATGGAGTGGCCGCGGGGCCAACATTAATACTTTGAATTTGATGTGAGCAGCTAAGTGTAGCCCATGGAGCTAAATGAACAGAGCTGTGACATTCAAGATTCAAGATAGTCTTTATTCTTTTGGCCTGATGCATCACCTCTTATAAGTCCTCGATGGAGGGCAGATCACATCCACAGATGCTTTGTGATGCTTTGTTACAGTGGTGTCATCAGCAAACTTAATGACCATATTAAAGCTACATGTAGCTGCACAGTGTGAGTTTACAGGCATTAAAGGAGAGGGCTCAGGACACAACCCTAAGGAGCACCTGTGTTGATAGTCAAGGGGGTTGAAGTGATGGAGCCCATTCTCACCACCTGACGTTGCCCTGACAAGAAATCCAAGTGTTCTTTTTGAGTCCATGCGCTCTTCTTGGCTGGTTGAAAACCAGACATGCAGCTGCATTCTGGATCATCTGTAGCTGTCTCACAGCACAGGCTAGAAGACCTATTAGGAAGGCATTCCAATAGTCAATGCAAGAAATAACCAACTGTACCAGGAGCTGGGTTGCATGTTGGGTTAGATACGGCCTGGTCTTCCTTATGTTGAACAGAGAAAAGTGGCAAGACCAAGCTACAGCGGTGATTAGCAAGGGTCAGCTGGTCATCAATCTTGACACCCAGAATTCTTGCAACCTTGGTGGGAGAAACAGATAGGGAGTCCATCGTAATGGCAATCATTGGAGTTGATGTTCTTTCATCCTGTGCCGATATTTCAGATAGACAGTCAGAGATTTGTGTTGACACTTGGAGTCACCAGGAGGAAAGGAAGGGCAGAGCAGAAGCCTGAGGCAGAAGAGCGTGAACTTGTTAACAGTCAAGGTAGGCTATGTGTTATTTTATGCTTTGGTGCACTATTTTGCAAATGCATTAAATCATAGGCTAAGCAGGACGTGATCTCCGTGGTCGAAGCTCCAGCCCTGACAAAATACAAAAAGCTCTCTCTATTCGCCATCCACCAGTGTAAACCAAGAGTATATCACACTAACTGGAAGCACATCCTTTTTCGGAGGCACACAGGCCATGCTGCCTCACTTGGCCAGGCTTGAGATTGGTGCCTGACAACTTGAGGAGGCATTTTCGCGCATGTGAGCAGCTTGATTGATTGATGTATGACTTGGCCTGTTGGCTATCGCCTTTATTGCTCCCTTCAGAACTACTGGGCAAAAGTCAAGAGTAAGCCTATCCATGGACGTATATAATTTAAAAAGTGGGACAGAATGTTCAATTTGTGACGCGGGCAAAAATAAATCTTACTCCCCCAAATAGAAAAATGCTGCGTGGTGTCCAGCGGCAGTCTGCTGGTGATTTTTTATTTCCCGAATAGCAAAAAAATGGACCTCCGGTGAACCGACGAGCAAAAAGCAGACCGCCAGCTTGCTGTTAGGGTAATCAACCATGCCCTGAGGATCCTCTAACAAAGTCCTTCTTTGAAAACTGTCTCTATCTGAATTCATCGATCGCTTAAAGTGGTGACGCATAACGCTAACCCACGTGATTTTTGGTCAAATCGAAAATAAATTCTAGGAAGTACCCTGATGTAAGTTTACACGGAGTAATCAACTGCGACACGTCAATTGTTTGGGGGTGAAGACATCTGTAAGTATGGTCAGACTATAGAAGCACTATATTTATATACTGTTAAGTTGAACTTCTATATTCTTTTGTATGGTCACATTATTAATGTCAATTATTTTCTGAAGCTTTTGTGCTACTGCACAGCCTCTACTCAACTTTAGAATCACGTGAATTATTCTCGTTAAAACTTGTCTTTAAACGTGGAGTAAGTAGCATATCAATATCTCTGCAGCTTAAAAGTTACGTTATTGTTTTTCAAAGAAATGGTACGGAAGTAATGGTAGGGTTACCCCTGTCGCTTGTGATAACATAACTTAGCCTACTTCTACTACTAATGAGTAGGACTACTGGTAGCTAGAGTTGGCTAGTGTTATCCAATCGTGCGTGAAACCAAACAAGACGAGACGAGACAAATGATGGCATGTTTGACAGATGCGACTACAGTGTGATCTAGAAATAAAGGGGGCGTGGAATCTGGAAAGTTTATGAATGTCCCTCTTCTCTGTTTACAGCAGTTTTTTTGTGATATCAGAATTATCAGGTTGGGCCAACAGAACACGTGTCTGTCCGAAATACAACATGGCAAGCGCACCTCCAATGGAGCCGGACCACTTTGGTCAGCCACAGCCTCCAACATATGAAGAGACGATGAAGGCTTCTCAGTATGCCTACGGTCCCACACTCCCTCCTATCGATGGCAAAATGCCCCAACTATCTTATCCACCACCTCAGGCACATCAACCATTTCCAACTGGGACATATTCCCAGATGCACTCGCAACAGTCAAATGCAGCAGGAACATCGCCTGTAGGTAATATTGCATTTGGGATTTCTTTCTGTTCAGTTCAGTCTGGTTTACTTAAAATATTAGCCAAAATCTGTTTACATATCTTAAATGCCCTTCTCTATGCCTGAATTCAGGGCCAGTGCAAAATAACTTTTAAGCCCTGCATACTTAAAGGGATATGCCACCATTTGGGAAAATACATACACATACAAATTAACAAATTAACATACAGCAAGGAATAGCACATACAAAACAAGATGTCAGTGCGGTAGCTCTTAACTTTCTGGGTCCTGTGTGTCAAAATACAGAATTACTAATTGTTATTTATTTCGTGACAGCAGTTGAACTGATTTAAAAAAGACGTTAAACGGCAAAACATTCTTTGGCTAACTGTACCTAGCATTTGATTAGAACAAATTCGATCTATAAGTAGACAGCAGCTAAAACAATTCTAATAGCTCTCTGGTTAATCTCTATATGCCCATAAACAGATAACGATATAAAGATTGACAGCAATTGCAATTACAAATTAACAATGTAGATATATGTATAAGTAAGTAACAGGAGCTCATATTTCCGCCTACCGCAACAATCACCAGCATAACGCAACCTAATAGACGCGTTATTGCGCTACTATGACAACCTGTTTCTGACAGCTTGAGCCAGGCATTACATATTCCATTAAACCTGAATATTTATATATATTTTGGCAAACTTCATATACATCCAGTACAAACCACTCAGGTTACACTAGCATTTCATTGAATCCGATTAGACCATTAGCATCTCGCCTATTAGCATCTTGCTCAAAAGTAACTAAACTTTGACAAAATAGACAAAACTTGATGTAGTTGCAAAGTGTACTAAGACCAACGGAAAAAGAAACCTTTGAGTGAGTCCTTTTGGGCCAAGTGTCTACACATGTCAAAACTAAATATGGTATTTACGATGACATCATTGACAGATAAAGTTGTGTGTGTTTTTTTTAAGAAAATGTAAGCAAGCATACATAAGTTCAACTATAATTTGATATGATAAATATTTGCACTTGTGTCATACATGTCCTGTACAAGTACAACTTCTCCAACGATACCAAGGATTCTCCTGAATCCTACGGTATCAAGCACTTGATCCGTCTTCCTGTACTTTCTAAAATAGAGCCCTTTAGAGCTATTTTCAGTTGTTGAACACATGGGATATGAGTTTTCAGTATTCTTAAAACAGTTTGTAGAAATACAAGTTGTGTTGGTCACATGGTCAAAAAAATGAATGTACTAATGGCCCACATAGACTGGTGTAGTAAAAAAAAAAATTCCAATTCAGTTTAGGGAGATTTGATGAGAAACATTCAATTAGTCTCTATTTGAGAAAAACATCCACATTACATAATTCCTTTGTGAAAATTATTTTCCCTTTCACATACACTTTCATGATGGTTTTTTACACGATTTAATGGAAGATGTGCTGAAATTTACTTTTACCATTTGATTTAATTTAATCTACCATATGGACAGGTCTCAAAATACAATGCTATATAATGTAAATACAGTGGCTGGAAGTAGAGTGTCTGTGTATGTAACTGTGTATATATGTAACTGATGGTGTTGGTGTGTACTTTTTTGTGTGAACAGGGTTTGTGTGAGTAGGGGGTGAGGAGCCAGGCTGTCAGAGAAACCCATTTGGGATGAAAATGTGTGATTTAGAACAAAATTGAGTTTTGTTTTGTTTTGGGGTTTTTTGTACACAGAAGAGCTGTTAATACATCTACTATCTTATAAAACTGCTACTGCATTGTATTTGTATGTGAAAGGGAGAATGAAACAGAAAGATACTTGATGTGAAAAATAAGTATTTAATTAATGTAAAAGTAATTAATGCTTTATTCATAATGAAAACCACTATTCCATAGGAAATGGTTCTAACCTCTGCTTAAAAGCAATATCACACCAATAACAATATTCAATTATGATTATTCTGTTACTAACACATCTCTAAAAGTGTCTAACCCATGTGTATATCAGATATGATGAAGATCTGACATGCATAACCTGTGATCTAGACACCTTTCCATGGAAAATAGAAAAACAATAACCCCATGTGACCAACAATTGAATATAGTTTCCTTCAACCTTCAACGTAGCCACATTTAACCGATTTAAAAAATTCCAGCTGATTTGTGCTCGGCTCAGCTTGTAAGTGGTGTTAAGGAAATTTTTACAATTCCGCTATGGTCATTAACAGGTTAAAACAAAACAGCTTATTGAAACAAACACAAAACCCTTACATTTCACTTGCCACATGTTGTCTCTCCAGTGAACATCCAGACAGTATATGTCCAACCACATATGATTTTTGGAGAATTTCCTGTACAAGTCCAGTGCCCCATTTGTGCCCAGGCCGTCGTCTCTCGTGTTGTCCACAGCAGTGGAGTCTTGACCTGGCTAGCATGCATTGGCCTCAGTGTTTTAGGGTAAGTTGGCAATAATGTAATCCAATGTCAATGTCCTTTCTAACACCAGTAGTTACCAGGCGTCACTTAACCTAATGTTTCTTTGTGTTTTGACATTGACATAAGGACAGTGACTAATAGTCACAATACAAAAAAGATTTGATTACATTAGATTTGTTAAAATAATTATTCAGAGTGTTTTGAACCATATAGTACATCTGATATGTGAAATATGTTTCTCACTTTGTCAATTTAGGCTATATCACTAATCAGAATGGCATTAATATTGTACTCTTATAGTGAACAGTGATAAATATGTTTATGTTTATTGGTTCTTGGCAGATGCATTTATACAAAGCAGCGTAAAATAGCCTATAGAAAAACACTACAATACATAAAACTGCACACCTTCCAAAGGCTAGCAATAGTTAATCTAATTAATCTAACCATGTACACAATAAATGGGGTCATTCCACGTCAGTTCAACCATGCACGTAGGTCTCAAAAAATTCTGAAAAAATTACCTCCACCTATTTTTATGGAATCTTACAGGTTACAGACAGTTTTACAGGGGGAGGAAGGTGTTGATTTTGTTTCATCCTCTTTTTTTGGCATCTAGACGGGTCAAATCTTGCATGCTGGCACATTAGTATGTAGCAAAACTGTCACATGTGGTTGGGCTGGGCTTTGTGTAGGCATAGGCAGAAGACATATCTGTATCCATCATAGGCTCTTGATTTTTTTCCCTTATTCACATGAGTAGAAACATTCGCACAGAAAAGAAATTTCATCAAGGTCTGAAAAATAATTTTGGATCTTTTTTTCAGAGGACACTAACACCTTGTGAGAGTTGGAAGAATAAGAAAACAGTATATAACAAATTTTTTGGACATTCCCACAAGGTGTTAGGGTGCACTGAATATGAATATGATCCAAAAGAGACTTAGGAGACTCAGACTAATGAGGTCCACTGTCCAAACACTGATAGTTTCCTTTCTGTTTATAGCTTTTTGTGAGAGCATTTCTTCTTATCTAAATAAGGAAAAAAAGAACCTATGTACAAATATGTCTTCTGAAGGCCTAAACAGAACTCAACCAAAAACTCCAATACATTTTTTTTATCAACTTTGAGGGGCTGCTTTGACCATGCAGGGTCAGAGACCTAACAAGATGATTTTGCTACATAATATTCCTATTTATGTACCAGTGGAGTACCAGTACTATCCACTACTATTTATGTTCCAAAATGTAAGATGATTTAGTCCTTGATATGGGCTTGTGAACTTTTACCAAAAAATTAGGCTGAACAAAAGACACCTTCCTCCCCCCATAAATTGTAAAATATTGACCTTGAATAAAAATACTTTTACAGTATCTCCTGGGTAACAAAGGTACACCTGGTAATTTTGTCAGAGTTTTTTGAGACCTCAGTGCGTGGGCCCTGGCTGAATTGATGTGGAATGACTCAATGACTACTGAGTGTATTTACAACACTTGGTTGGGTATCAACCATGACACCCAAATTGTGAATATCTAGTTGGAGTCAGTGTTACTTTATTCGTTTGGTAGAAAATTTAGGTACAAACACAAATCATTTGATACATATTTTCAATATAAGGGGGGACATCCCTGATGCTATCCCGTATCTTAATACCTGAATACTGACTCAATGGCAAAAACTTTAAACTTCAGATGGCCTAATAGAAGTAATAAAATAGGTCTTGACAGTAGAATACAGAACTTAATAATGACATGTAATGTTGCCTTTCTGATCTTTTTTTTTCATCAGCTATCAGTTGTCAGGGTTATTTTTAAAGCCTAATCAAAAGATCATTCTGTTAGCATTTGAAAAAAAAAATGGGATATTTATTTCCAATGTCAGGTAATTGCAATCCTCAATACTTTTCAGCATATTGTGTAATACTAGTAACTAAAGGCATATTTCATGAAATCAAATAACCTTATTTTATATATACATTTTTTAAAAATGTTGTACATTTCCTCCAGATGCTTCTATGGATGCTGTTTGATACCATTCTGTGTGGACAGCATGAAAGATGTAAAACATATGTGTCCAAACTGCAATGCTTTGCTGGGATTCTCCAGGCGGCTGTAATGTTCATTCTTTGCGTTCTTTACATAAACACATTTGTTATATAATTTGTTATATGATCTTAATATACTTTCTGAGGTGCTCAAACATGTTTTTTATTTTTCTTTAAAAAAAAAAGATCATATTTGTTATGTTAATCTTTCACAAGTTACAGAATAAAGATGTAGATATGTGTTAAGTTTAGGGTCTCCGCAGATCCTTAAAAAGTTTTTAAGATCTTAAAATGTAATTTTCATAGGGTGGCATTAAATTCAATAGATAGATGTACGTTTTTGATCCCAAGCTGGGAAACTCACTTGCAGTTGCAGCATGACATGTATGACAAACACAATAACTGTACAACACAATAACAATACAAAGAGGAAAAAGACCAAAATAAGAAAATATATGATATGAAGTGAAATATACAGTCTGAAATGCAATGTGTAGTAAAGAAAATTAAAAAATGCGGTAAGCCAGCTAAGGTGCACAAGTGGAGAGGAATCAGTACAGAAACGCACATGAGAACATTTAATCTTGGTGGCATTAAAGCTGAAGATACTGGAAAGGAACTCGTAATACTCCATGATTTGAACATTAACTGGGCTGACAAATCAGATAGAAAAAAAGCTCTAAAGATACCGTTGAAAGAAATGGCTTTTTACACGCGATCAAAAAACTCAGATTGATTTTATCTTCGGCAACAAGCCAGAGAAAATTACCTAATCATTTAACTTCATAACTGCCATTTCCAGACCATAACCTGGTGTTAATTTCTATTAAACTGTAAACATAATAGATACACATCCTAAAGAATACCAAAGAAAGTTTGAGGAAGAATTGACATATAAAATTGGGATGGGTTGTATTCAAGCGTTGACATAAATGATAAGTGTGCATTGTTCTCTTGTTGTGCATTAGAGGTGTGAAAGACTAAACTCTTGGGAAGAGTGTGAATGGATGTAGAAAATGTAATGTGCCATGGTAAAATGATGAATTATGGAGTTTAATTAGAAAAAATCCATGCACTAAAAATTGCACCAAAAGTAAACTTGAAAATGATTTCAGGGTATTCAAGGGACTAAGACCTAATGTAGTAAGTATGCTTTGTACAGCTAAAGCAAACGTTTTTGTTGAGCTTATCAATAAGGCAAGAGGTGACAGTCAACAGATATGGAAACATCTGAATAGTCTATTGAAGAAAAAAGAGAAAGGAAGCCAGAGCATTACAAATACAAGGAAAGCTTTTCAGGAATGATGAAGAGATTCCTTCAGTTATTATCCATCACACAATTAGCCAAACAGTTAGTTTTCTTATCAAAAGCACATATAGTCTGGCAGATAGTCTGGCTCAGAATCAAATAATTCTACCGATACTAGCGTGTGTTTTCTTTACAGTGAACACATAGTCAGTCAGAGTATACTGACTTTCAAAATGCTAACAAGTGATGGCATTTCTGAAACTACATTCATTTTTATGTATTTAAAATTCACAACCTCATAGACTACATTGACTTCAAACCCCTGGTTCCATTTACTTACAGTAATCACCAATTATATTTGTGTTAACAGTGATGTTTCTAAAATGAGTCATTTTACACAACATAATGAATGTTCTATAGAAATACAAGTTGAATTGCAGTTGAAATTTCCTTATCTTTTTTCTAATTATCTCAAGAATTATCATTCTATATCATTCGTTGTGCTGCCGTTATTGACGACTTAAGGGTTTTGTACTGCATTTAAGGTTATGGACATTTGATTTCCATTTCTGGCATGCTGTGTGCATTTGCAAATAAGACATAAAAGCTACCTAATTCTGGTGTTGGGGTGATCCTTTATGTAAAGAAATTGTAAGCATTATAGAAATGCATTCATTAACTGCATGTAGTGTGAAAAGAGTGAGAAATGTGTCAACAGTATGGCCAGAACAGGCCGATGATGTGCAAATTGTATTTAGAGTTTTGGAAATGATGATGCTGATGCTTGGATAAAAACTTGTTAGTGATTGAAAAAACTGTAATAACTACTTTGAGGAGTCTGTTGAGAAGTTGGCAGCACTATTTGGTCACAGAAAAATAGACAACCCCCCATAAGTTGGCATTTATTGGCAAGAATGAAAAGAATACAACAGAAAGTTAGATGAGGGTTGAACTGCCTTAACTGTGCCTATTTACTAAAGGATGTATACTTATTGTTGTATTCCAAGGTTGTATACTTATTATTGTTGTATTCCAAAAATGTATTATATTACTATCAAGTGGGGGGGGGGGGGGGTTGGTTTTTTTTACTTATATTGTGCTTTTGCCAGCTCACTGTCTAATTCATGCCATGTGGTAGACTGCTGTTTAGGCTGTATTAGACATGTCAGTGTTCATTCATTCATGTTTAAATCAACAAGAATCCAAATTATGCCAGACTCGGGCAGCAAGTCTGCAGGCAGTTCAGCGAGACTGATTGGTTTTGAGCAGAGCACTAAACGTTGATCGGACTGACTAGACGTATGGATTTGTGTTTTGGGAAATGGAAGAATCAATGAATTGTGTTTTGCAATTGAGAAAAACTTAGACTAGAAAAACTAGAAATCTTAATACACCTTAGATGCCTTTGCATACATTTCCTTGGCTAGCTGCACAGTTTACTTGTGAAGAATGTAAAATCTTCTGAAATCATCATTAAAAGCCTTACTGTATGGAAGCATATAGGCTATGCCACAAATATAAATAAAATACTTCAATATCATAGGTGATCTTGTTTTTCCAGTCATATCTTTGCATTTCAAAGTCTAGAAATGAGTAATAACACGAACACAGAGAGAATGAAAATACAAAAGGTATGTGTTTTATTGTTATATTTATTTTATGATAATGTAAACAAGGTAGCCATTCATATTTGGACTGAACTGCCCTTAAACAACCACAATGTCT
Source organism: Tenualosa thibaudeaui (assembly GCA_027481765.1). NCBI lineage: Eukaryota > Metazoa > Chordata > Actinopteri > Clupeiformes > Clupeidae > Tenualosa > Tenualosa thibaudeaui. Next base: position 8,403,725 of record JAIFZK010000016.1, read on the forward strand.
GGAGGGTCATTATTGGATTGCATACACTTAAAGGTCAAATATAAGGTTAGGGCGGAATAAATACTGTCTTTTTTTGTACTTGCCAAAAAGCCTAAAGTTACATAACACCACCTGTGTGCGAATGCTCAACGACGATCTTTTCAGGGCAAAGTTTGCTGCAGCTCTTCGACTTCATATTTCCACATTCTCTTGTGAATTGCTGAGTTATCTGAAAGGTCAGCCATTTTTACTGCTCGAAGTACAGGTTCTGGGCTGTGCGTCTGGACTAGACCCATCACCATGACATATTTACCTGTAGGTAAAATTCACATGTTAGAATATGTGTTTATTTTAAGGTCATCGATTTGTAACCCACTAGGCCTGGGATGAATAAAGTTTTCTTAACAAAGGGAACGTCAATACTGCTAGTAGGCTAATCCAAGATGACGAAGCGTTACAGTATTTAGAAGTCACTTACCATGAATTAGACAGGGTTTTCCTTTTGGTATGTTAATAACGCCACCAACAACAAAGTTACCAGTCTCGTCTAAAAGTACCACTGTGTTTTGATCGGTGTGAACCTCAACCACAGTCCCTTGCATCCAGACGATGGATACTACGAGGGGATTTTCTTTCCCTTGACCAAGTCTCTTTATGAAAGTTTCGGGCTTTCCGTTTAGTCCAGTTCGACTTTTAGCATCCCGAAGCTGTCCAGAAAGCACCTTCACTGGAGGACTTCTTATTTTATCCAAAACACCTTTTGCAGGTAACGTGTGTGCCATGTTAACAGATTCATCAGAGAATTCCGTAAATGGGCTTCGGACTCATCTTCCCGCCGCCGTGTTAAACGGCCGAACACAGTCGACCAGACATGACGCAATTTCCTAAACGAAACGGTGGTTTTGTTTGAAATAGCTGAGTGGCTGGCTGACACGACCTCTAATAGCAGTCTAATTGACAAGAACAACTGACGGACACCTGACTAGTGATAGTGGCACATAGACAGCAAAAGAAGCGATGTGCCGTTGACACCAAAGCTTGGTTCACTTTTTGAAAGGATACTGCTTTGAAGCAGTGGTTCGGAGCTTGTGTCAACACCACGTGACTGATGTATGAAGTTTCGGCTGTCACTGAAAGGATTTGTTTGATTCAAAGATTTGCACGCAACCAGAAACTGGAGAAATCGCAGAGAAATTCATGTCTACCAATCACACAGAAAAGTCATTAAGTCTACCAATCATGATTTTCAGCTAGAGTTGGTGATTAAGGAAACCACCAGATGTCACTGTGTTTTCGTTGCGTTTGATGCTTCGAAACGACTTTTTTTCGGCATAACCAGGAAGAAGCTTCAAAAGCCTTACAAGGCTTCGTTTGTCCATCACTACTTGTGATTGTCTGGTCCCCGTAGTAGTGGAATGGTCATTGGTCGACCCTTGTTTAGTCTATTTTTTTATCCCGCGAGGTATTATAAGGTGACGTTCGGACGGGACCGTCCAAAAACTGTTTCGTGTCAAGAATGCATTGCTTTAAGACAGCCGCTCAGTCAGCCAGTCATTTCAAACAAGCCCAGTGACTTCAAAATAAAAGTTATTACTAGGGCTTCAAAATCACACGATTTGTAAAACAAATTGTTTTGGTTTCATTTAGCTAATAAGTAATCATATTTCGTCTCTGTACATCTGTTTATGCTTATGCCTATTTCTTATTATAATAGTTGACTGATAATTTATATGCAACCATGCATAAAAGCACACTTTGAAATTGAGTGGTAATGTGATAGGCCTACTTGAACTTGATTTTGAAAGTTTTGGCAATGGGTCTATGACATAAATAACTGAATAAATAAAGCTGTAAAAATATTTCCACTCTTTCATTCAAACACAACATTTATAACACCTTACCGAAAATAGTTTATGCTATTAATAGACCACTTTGCAAAAACAAGTGAGTATGCTTTAAGGTTACTTTTTTTGAACTTATCAGAGATATAGGCTAGTAAATAGGGTTATCAGCTGTAACTGATGAGTATACAGATATATATTCAATTCAGTTTTATTTATACAGTGCCTTTTACAATAGTATTGTCTCGTGGCGCTTCACAGAAGGAGCACCCAAGAGCAACGGGGGCAAGGAAAAACTCCCTTATGTTCAGTTAATCTAGGGAGAAACCTTGGGCAGATCCACGACTCAAGGGGCTAACCCAACTGCCAGGGGTCATGGAGAAAAATTACAATCATTAGTATCCATGACAGACTATACGTTGCCTATGGTTTTAGCTAAGGTTCATAATAGTTCATAATAGAGTATTATCCCACTTTTACATTACATGGTAGTCAGTCTATAGGTGGTTATCAGGAATTATGGCTGGACAATGTAGCAGCGGCCAGGCATAGTGACAAACTCAAAGGAATGAGATGGGTCATGGGGGTAACAGTAAGGGTCCATTTGACAGCGCCATTGTGAGGGGGGGTCAATCACAAAGCCTCAGGAAGGGGAGTCGGGCCCAGCATCGGCATCCAGGAAGGTCCTCTGTGATGGGAGTCGGTCCTGACATGGGCCTCCCATAGTGTTGGTTGTAGTCCACTCAGGAGGGGAGGGTGAGAGTCCACCGGAATGAGGCATGGATGACACTCAGCAAAGATAATTGTGGACAGAGGAAATTAGGCCAGGCTCACACATCAGAAAGCAAATGTGTAATTTGGGCATACCTATTTGTGTATAAATATATATATATATGAGAGAGAGAGAGAGTTGTACGGCATAACACATGAAGGTTGTGTGGCGGCACTAGGCTATAGCAGCATAACTAAGGTATGATGCATGGTAACCCAGCACCACTGCAGGGATGGTCAGTGGCTGCCATGCCTCGCAAGTGGGGGCAACAGCAGAGGCAGTCCCTTCCAAAAGACCCATGAGAAGTGATGATTTGCCATGCACCCTCCCTAACTATGGGAAACAGTAAAGAGGAAGGTTTTAGACTTAAAGGTATTGAGAGTGTCCGCTTGTCGAATGTGGGGGGGGGGGGGGGACGGGACGGTAACAGAAGGCTCTTCCTCCTATCGTAGATTTTGATTTTCTTGGGATTACAAGGAGACCAGCATTTTGGGATCTTAGGGTTCTAGGAGGGTGGTAAGGGACAAGTAAGTCTTTAATATATGTTGGTGCATTGCCCTTGAGGGCTTTGTAAGTTAGGAGGAGTATTTTAAAATCAATTCGACTTTTAATAGGGAGCCAATGTAGGGAAGCAAGAATAGGAGAGATATGTTCATATTTTTTAGTCCTGGTGAGTGTTCGGGCCGCAGCATTTTGTATTAGTTGTAGGTTTTTGATGCAAGTATTGCTACACCCAGAGAACAGAGCATTGCAATAATCGAGCCTGGAAGTAATAAATGCGTGTATTAATTTTTCAGCATGCTCAAAGGATAGGAACTTTCTAACCTTGGCAATATTTCGTAGGTGGAAAAAATATGTTTTTGAAATGTGTTTTACATGGCTATTTAGAGAGAGGTCCTGGTCAATAATTACCCCGAGGTCTTTAACTTTTGCATTACATGACAGTGACAGGCCACTGAGTAAGTTTTGGTGATGGGGTAGAGTGTTGGTCAGCTGTTTAGGGTCAATCATCATAACTTCAGTTTTATCAGAATTTAAACAAAGGAAATTATTAGTCATCCAGGTTTTGATGTCTAGGAGACATGCATCAAGTTTAGTCATTGGCATATAGTCATTAGGCTTCATAGAAAGGTAAAGCTGGGTATCATCAGCATAGGAGTGGAAAGTAATACCATGTTTCCTTATAACAGATCCTAAAGGTAACATGTACAGGGAGAACAGCAGGGGACCTCGCACTGAGCCTTGGGGTACACCAAACTTTACTTTGGTATGGGTTGATGACTCATTATAAGCGTGTACAAACTGCTAGCGACCAGAGAAGTATGATTTAAACCAGGCTAATGCAGTGTCTTTGATGCCTATCATGTGTTCAAGTCTGTGTAGTAGGATACCATGGTCAATAGTGTCAAAGGCAGCACTAAGATCCAGTAGGATTAATATTGATATGTATCCATTATCAGATGCGATAAGGAGGTCATTGAAGACTTTAACTAGGGCTGATTCTGTGCTATGATTAGTTCTAAAGCCTGACTGGAAGGTTTCCTGGATATTATTGTCATTTAAATTGTCATTTTACAGATTTGCTTAGACACTATTTTCTCAAGTATTTTTGAAACTGGGAGGTTAGATATGGGTCTGTAATTAGCAAGGACATCAGGATCAAGGTTTGTTTTTTTAATTGATGGTTTAATAACAGATTTTGGGACATGCCCAGCTATGAGTGAGTCATTTAGTTTTCTAGTTTTCTTTTTGAGTGGTGCAATTGTGTTGAATGTGGAGTATAGTACATTTACAACACTGTCAGTTAATTGATCAACTTGGGTTGGGCTTGGCATAGAGCCTTCTAATACAGGGCTATATTGGCTCAGCAGAGGCTCAAGGAGAGATGGAATTTTTGCTATGAAGTCATCTGTAGTTTTGGGAGTTATGTTTCTAGTGTAGTAGTAGACTGAGTTAGGTGCTACATAGTCTAATGTGATTTTTAAAGTTAATAAGTAGTGGTCAGTTAGTGTAGAGTGTTGAGGTAGGGTTGTAAGTTGTTCTATTTGTACTCCATGTGTCAGAACAAGATCAAGGGTGTGGTTACCTTGATGTGTAGGTGTGTTTACATTTTGGCAGAAGCCAATGTGATCAAGCAGAGATTGGAAACTAATTGCCAGGCTATCGTTTGCGACATCGATGTGGATATAATATGATTATGTTTTCTGTTTTAATGACTAGAGAGGACATTATTGTAAAGTGGAGGTCTTTAAGAATATTAGCAACCGCAGTCAATCACAAGGTCACTGAATACAGAGACTCATATTGCATAAAAGTTAACTTTCTGTGGAATGAGTAACTGCAAAGTTTCAAACTTCTTTTGGCATTAAGATTAGCTCAAGAACTGTGCACCTGGACCTTGGTGGGGTTTTTTTAAGCTGCAGTGCAGAGTCAGATGGAGTTGATGAGAGGAAACGTTCAGTGTCAGATGGAGTGGACGAGAGGAAACATTCAGTGTCAGATGGAGTGGACGAAAGGAAACGTGCAGAGTAGATGGAGTGGACGAGAGGAAACGTGCAGAGTAGATGGAGTGAACGAGAGGAAACATTCAGTGTCAGATGGAGTGGACGAAAGGAAACGTGCAGAGTAGATGGAGTGGACGAGAGGAAACGTGTACAGAGTCAGATGGAGTGGACGAGAGGAAACGTGTACAGAGTCAGATGGAGTGGACGAGAGGAAACGTGTACAGAGTCAGATGGAGTGGACAAGTAGAAACGTGCAGAGTAGATGGAGTGAACGAGAGGAAACGTTCAGTGTCAGATGGAGTGGACGAAAGGAAACGTGCAGAGTAGATGGAGTGGACGAGAGGAAACGTGCAGAGTAGATGGAGTGAACGAGAGGAAATGTTCAGTGTCAGATGGAGTGGATGAGAGGAAGCGTGCAGAGTAGATGGAGTGGACGAGAGGAAACGTGCAGAGTAGATGGAGTGGACGAGAGGAAACGTTCAGTGTCAGATGGAGCAGACGAGAGGAAGCGTGCAGAGTAGATGGAGTGGACGAGAGGAAACGTTCAGTGTCAGATGGAGTGAACGAGAGGAAACGTTCAGTTTCAGATGGAGTGGACGAGAGGAAGCGTGCAGAGTAGATGGAGTGAACAAGAGGAAACGTTCAGTGTCAGATGGAGTGAACGAGAGGAAACGTTCAGTTTCAGATGGAGTGGACAAGAGGAAGCGTGCAGAGTAGATGGAGTGGACAAGAGGAAACGTGCAGAGTAGATGGAGTGGACGAGAGGAAACGTTCAGTGTCAGATGGAGTGGACGAGAGGAAGCGTGCAGAGTAGATTGAGTGGACGAGAGGAAACGTGCAGAGTAGATGGAGTGGGCGAGAGGAAACGTTCAGTGTCAGATGGAGTGAACGAGAGGAAACGTTCAGTGTCAGATGGAGTGAACGAGAGGAAACGTTCAGTTTCAGATGGAGTGGACGAGAGGAAGCGTGCAGAGTAGATGGAGTGGACGAGAGGAAACGTTCAGTGTCAGATGGAGTGGACGAGAGGAAGCGCGCAGATTAGATGGAGTGGACGAGAGGAAACGTTCAGTGTCAGATGGAGTGAACGAGAGGAAACGTTCAGTGTCAGATGGAGTGGACGAGAGGAAGCGTGCAGAGTAGATGGAGTGGATGAGAGGAAACATTCAGTGTCAGATGGAGTGAACGTGTGGAAACATGTTCTAGCAGTTTGATGGACAGACGTGGGTTTGGAGGCTGCCAGAAGATTACATTCCTTTGAGGGATCCTCCATTACATTGAGGAATTGTTTGGATTGGGTGTGGACCCTAGTACCAGTGAAGTAAAATATGCATAGCATGGCAAAATATTCTCCCAACTAATATAGCTAATATAATATAACTATTCTCCCAACTTAGGGAACAGCTTGGGGAGGGCCCTCTTCTGTTTCAACATAACTGTGCTCCAACACACAAAGCATGGATGACTGAGTTTGTGTGTAAGAAATGGATAAGCCAGTGAGCATATCACTACCTAACCTCACAAAATGCTCTTCTGTATGAATAGTCAACAATTCCCACAAACACAGAAGAGTCAAAACCTATATGCAAAAAAGAAACCAACTACATATGAATGCTTACATATTAAAATAGGATCACTGAAATGCCTATGTGTGCAGGTGTCGCAATGTTTGGAAATTTGGAATTTTTGTAAGAAGTATTTTGCAATAATTTCTCCCACATATAATAGAAAACATTCAGTAACATCATAGAAGAATATTCTTTATTTATAAATTACATCCATGACATTGAACAGGCCAGTGTTTGGACCTACTGCTGGTACAAGTTCATGGTGCAGCATTTTGTTACCAAAACATATAAAATTGAAACAGTCTGTGATAATGTCACATTTCTTAGTGTTTGGTGACTGCCTTTATTTTCAAATCCAATCCACAACTAATTATTTTTATAGTTTGTCACAGTCACAGACGCGATCATATACCTTTTCATTTCATGATCGGTACAGTTGCACAGGGACATAGGACATGATTTACCATTACCACTGCAAAAGAGTTGTAGTTATACTACTTGGAAATATAGGCTATCTTTAATGAACATAGCATGGGTTCTGACCATAACACAAAGGAGGAGTGGAGTGTATTTAGGGATAATATAAGAACAGAAAATATAGTCCTTGCGTCATCTTATACTATTGGAAGTCAGTATCATGAAATTCATTTGGATTTTAATACATGTGCATTCACAGTATAATCTGCATCCTCAAAAGCCCTTTAAATAAACCCATAGACCATAAACCCAAATTTTCAATACCATTCCCTATTTCAAAATAGATCAACTATTTAGATATTACAGTTAGTGCAATTGTGTGTAATTAATTGTTATACAACTTGTATTTTGATGAATGCCAAATTTACCATCATGAAGATGAACGGAAGTGAGTATGAGCTTCCTTTGTTTCCTATAAAAAAATTGTAGAAAAAGGTCATTGTCAATTTCTGATGAATAGGCTTACAAGTTACTTCAACATGCTCACATTTGTTTATACCTGTGTTAAATTACCCAACACTGATATAATGATAAATAAGATGAGAGTATACAGCCTAGCTGAGCCTAGTTCTTTCAAGCATTCACATAAGAACCGCTCAAGGGGTACTCAGAGTTTATTCATAATTGACCCCTTTTCTTTATAATTGTCAAAGTGTCACAAAACATTTTAAACATTTTAAGTGCTTTATTGAATTTACTCTAAATTAGAATTCTACCTTTCCAGAGCATCTTACCTGTAGAGGTGGTAGTGGTCTTAGAGGTGGTAGCAGCTGTATTGGCAGCTGTAGCTGCAGTTGTAGCTGTTTGATTAGCATTAATCACAGAGACTGTGGTTGGATCTGCTCTCCCTCCTGTAAGGCCCAAGTTCAGGGTGTTGAGGTCAGACTGGAGTTGTCTGGAAATCCAAGTCTGGATGACAGTCTCATTCTGGTAGCTCACCAGGTCAGGTAGGTTGCTCCCGAGGAGTCCGGACACTTCGGAGACTGTGAGGTTCTGGGGAGGGAACAGTAATGATTTATAGTTTATTACAGGTAGCTAATTAATTTGTAGTTATTTGTTTCTGTTATCAGTCATTTATCTTCAGAAGCTGAGAATACATGACATACCAAGATTACACTTTCATCCAAATCAACAAAGGTGTCAATGTCCATGTTGACATTGGATGAAGACAGTCCTTTGATGAAGTCTGAATCGGCACCCCCTGCAAGACAGAACAGAAAAGAAAGAGGGAAAAACAATTATTGAAGAGAATGGTGTCAGATGTACCAACCCATGATGAGGTAAATGAGATTTGTTTAACATTTTCGGAAAAAGAGGTCATTTACCCAGGTAAGTCCGTATGAGCTGGTAATTGGTCACATCATCACTTCTCCGGTTCAGGAAGTTGATGGGGAAGGCTCGTTTGGCAATAACAAAGAGGGCTCTCTTCTTGTTAGTGGTACAGTTGGAAATATCCAGAGCATCTGCTCCTCTGTGGTTGTGTGACAAAAGACATTTATGAGAGGTCTGGTGAAGCTAACTGCAGGAGATCTCCAAGTCTGACTAGCCGATCAAAATGTCAGTGTATCAACACATTTGGTGCATCAGATGTTAGCATTGCTACACTATTTGGGGGACATTTGTCCCAGAGATAGCAATGAGGTAGCAGTTCTACAATGTTAATGGGATACTTTCAATAGTAATGGCATTTCTAGAGATTTTGATTGATGTTTATCCTTACTTAATGCTGTCTGAGTTGATGTTGCTCAAAGTGTTGATGTCCAGTGAACAGAGGTTGGGCCCTCTTATAACGTTCAGCTCTGTGGAGCCAAGGCTGTTGTTGACCCCACTCAAGAACTTTGTCACAATAAATCGACTCTGAAAGAAAGCAACCCAAACAAAACACAAATGAATGTGAGCTGAAAGAAAACATCTTCCAACACATTTGTTGAAGTTGTTTGTGTCAGTAGAAGGAAATCATCTCTTATTTAATTCTTTTCATTCACCTTCTCTGCTTCCCATTCGCCATCATTTGAGTTCATCAATGCAGCCAAGGTATCAGAGGTAGAGATGTTCCATTTACTCATGTCAGCTGTGGTGGCCACACGAGAGATTGATCCAAGGAGCTGAACCTGCTGGTCTGACAGGCCTGATAGATATGCCTGCCAAAAAGGAAGTAAGAAACGTACGGTCAGTGTTTGTAATGTTATTACACCTGGGCTTCTCCAATAGCTTTGAGTTATAACTACCTCATTCAGTCTGTCTAAGATCACCCTCTGAAATTCATCCACGTCCACTTTCTCAGCCAGGCTAGCAATGTTCTCCTTTGTGACATCAGCACTCAAACAGTGCTTGAACTGGGTCTTGTCATATCCAAATGGAAAGGAGTCGTCACTTATGGTGACACGGGTAATGTTACCAACCGTGCATTCATCAGCTGGGAGAAAGAGTACAAAGATCCAACCAATAAATTAACACATGCAGGAGGTAATATGGCAGTATACAAGTATTCAATATTGTGCTTTAACTGATCTCTTGTGATTGTACTAAATGTACACAAACAGAACTGTCCCATCATCAGTGGATCATCAGCACCTACCTCTTTTGCTGCGTGTTCCTTTCAAAAGTTCTGTAAATAACCTCTTCAGTTTCCTCTTCTCAGTTTTCTGCCCTCTCAGTCCTTTCAGGAACTTTTTCAAAAAGTTTCCCTTAGATATCTGTAGAAAAAAAGAATTTCGATGAATAGATAATGAACAGATAAAAATATGCACCCAACCAACAACTTCATTTGATGGTCAGCCTACCTTTCCAAATCGTCCCCAGAAATCATTGGTGAAGTACAATGGCAGAATTCCCAGGTCATTAAGGGTTTTCTCTCTCCACCTGGCTGGCGGTCTGACAAAGAGGAAGATTTATTATATTAGGATATTATCTGAAAGACATTATCTTCCTATGTGAAGCTCAGAAGAGGAAATTCAGAGGATGCCTCAGATTGGCAATCAATTCAAAATTCAAAATATGATGATGAGCGGGAACATGTGGCGATCAGTCTACTGCCCTAAACATGGAGCTAGAACCTTAAAACACATTTTCACATTTTTCAAACATTATTGCATTTTAAGATTGGTATGGGTAGGTCATGATGGCATATTACAGTTATTAAAACACCCTCTGATATATCCTAACCTCAACTGCTGATAACACACCTCTAGAGGGCGATGAATCTAATAATAACTTGTCAATTAAACAGCCATATTTTAGAATGCATTTATTCTTATTCTTATTCTTATTATTATTATTATTATAAGTAATAGTAGTAGTTTTACATCCATCTATAATACTCACCCATATTTGGTGTTGCCATTAATTAGAACCGTCTGCATAGCAGAGGCCTGCACATCTGTGAAGTCGTTGCAGTTCTTGAGTTTCTCTAGGATCTCTGGGTCTGAGTTCTGAATGTAAGACTGGTCAAGAGTGCAGACCATGTTCCCCAGCACCTCTACATTGTCACGGTCTAGCTTCGTGCCTGTGATGCCCTGTTTTCAGTTCACAGTGGCATTTGTGAGAAGTATGTAGACATTTTCCAAAACTTGACGTATTGTTTGTAATATTTCAAAGGCAACGTACCAAGCATTGTCTTGCATTGTTCAGCAAAGTTTCTCTTCTTCCACGTAGTGCCCTGGTCAAAACTGTAAAGTCTGCATTACCTGCCTCTGTGAAATATGTCTTGCAGTCGGTTTGTGGGATGTTGTTATAGCTATAGAGATAAGACAAAACATAAACAGCATTCATTTTAAAGCAGAACACATTGTTTATAAGTCAATCTCATAAGGTCAAACAATATTTGGGCACATTAAGATGGAAATACATCTGGGGAAAGTCCACATTAAGATGGGGATACATCTGGGAAAAGTACAAATGCTGGCATTATCTTGCAGCACTTAGGCTACTGTCCAAACTGGATGGCTTCCCTACTTCAGTCATCTCCCAAACAAAATGATAACTGGGCCTTTTTACTGTTGGAGTCTGCACGCATACCTTGTGTTCAGCTGGTGCCAGACATAGATAGGTTGGCAAATGCAAATAAGAAAATGTCATACAAATTAATATTTTTGTCTAGCTCTAAGCAAAGTGCAACAAGACAGTAGAACTTACTTGAAATACAGCAGCAAGTCTGAGGAATAGTTGGCAAAGTCGGTCGGCTTTTGATCCTTGATATAGTTGTACATGCAAGTCAGCTAGTTGCAAAAAGTGTATGGTTAAGTAAGAAAAGTTTCTTATATATAATTATATATATAATTTGGAGCTCAACTGCTCAAGAAGCAAACAATAGCAGGCTCTGACTCAGCATCCAAAAAGCCATGAAAATTATCTTGAGAAAAATATTAAAAATATTTTGGGAACAGCTGTGATTTTTAAAAGTATGTTCTGCCTTTATTTGGATAGGACATGGCAAGAGACAAGTTGGAGAGGCCTGGTTCAGAACTGAACCTGGGTCCTAATGGTCATGTGGACCTTAATGTGTTCAAGAAGAGTTGGGTGGAAGTAGCGTTAATGCTGAACTGCGTAGACCATGACAAATCTAATGCTGGAGCCTCTTTGGCACTTACCTGTGTCTGACTCAGGATCACCTTTCCTCTGTTCTTCCTGCGACGGCAGGCCCTGACGATGCGACTGACTTTGCTCTTCTGGAACGTCCCTACACGGGAACAGGTGAAGCCCTGCAGAACGCTCTCTGAGAGGCTGATAGAAATAAACATATACATAACATATTTTTTTATTTGATTTGGAGGTCTAACAAGATGAGAATGTGGTTTAGATTCACTTTGCCAAGTCTGACCTGCGACAAAGAGGACCTGTGACAAAGAGACCCTAACCCAACAGTGTTTGTGTATTTAAGATCAACTCCAAATGAGAATAGCTGTGTGTCTGAACCTGGACAGGGGAAGGCAGATAACAGCCATTAATATTAGAATGGGGGTAACAAAGGTGACTCAACTTGGACCATCATGGCCAGACGACTACCGGTAGTGAATTAGCATGTCTACAGGAAGGAGGTGATCACCTGACCACCACCCTGCCACACCTGAAGCCAGACAAGATCATCAAAGGATATTTGTAATTAGCCACCTCATTGTTAACTATTGATGACCTCAGTTGATCATTGTTCACTCCGACGCCGGTGTTCCCATAGTATCTTTGTATGCTATGTTACTACCTTTTCTCGGAATAAAGACGGAATTACTGACTTGAGAAGACGTCTTGTTTCCTTACACAAGCTATCAGTTCAGCTTCCATTTTCAAAGATAGAAATCAGCGGTGAAATGCTCGTAAACAAAGACACACAGCTGTCAAATCAAGTGAGGGAGAGGGATGGTATGTGGGCTCATGAAATAACCTAAGGCCAGACTTAAGCCTGGGCCCTGTGGTAGAGTTACATATGTCATTGTTGTGCTACGACTGTTGCATCCCTTGATGTTTCAGAATACACAGAATACACATAATGCAAATATGTATTTAAAATTCAACATAAGAGTAAGTGCTGTGCAGTTCCTATAGTTACTCAATTATTTAAATACAATTGGAATACAATTCCAATATTATAATACACTTGGAAGTGGTGATAATCAGAGTACATGTACACTGATCACTCAAAATGTTTACTTTTTTAATCATTACAAAATGTAGTGTTTTCAAACTCAGATAAATCCCTCAGGTGCCTCCTCTTTCTTGTTCAGCTTTGTTGCCTGCCAAAGGGGCCTATATCCAGCCTGCATATTAGACCAGTCAAAGTTCAGCTTTCTTGAGTGTTTTACAAATTGGCATATCCTACTGTAATTCTCTTTGTATTGGTAAAGTTCCTTTACATTGGCAAATTAGTTTTGGTAGTAATCAGCCTAGGTTGTATTGACAAATCATCAATGCTATAGTTGCTTTGGTAAACTGATGTTAATAATGTCAAAAAGTCACGTAGGCATACATTAATCCTTACTGCGACCCGAGGTCATGACCTATTGTTGGCATTTGCTGTGGGTCAAAGAACCCCATAACAGTGGGGTGTAAGTGTAAGACAGTCCTGATATAATTAAATAAGTTAAGTATTGTTCTGTGACAGAATTAGAAAGGATATTTTGGGGCATATACTCTGGAACCTGTAGTAGAATACATAATTAAAATAAACTTCCAAAATAGTATGCATACAGTTTACAGACTGTATTGTCTATATTGTAATTGTATGTTGTCTATGTTGTTTCTAAGTTCAGAAGGAGCCTGTAGGGATGACTGACAGCTATCAACTCATCTGTCTTCCTGCTTATCGGAGATTTAAAACCACCTGCCTACTCTTATTTCTCTATATCCATAAGGGGTGCAAGCAGACATTTTTCTCAAGTGATTTCCACTTAAAAGGAAAAATCCTGTTTGAATGAATCCATAGCCCTGTTGCTTAAGGTAACAGAGTGCTGTTGGTAGGAAAAAGATATTTAATACAACATAGACCAAATGGTGAGTTTGCAGCTAACGCTGACTGAACGGGGCACACAAACTCACTTTCACTTTTATTTTCCTATGCCTCATTCAACTAACATTAGCTGCCTGTTCACTATTCGGTCTCTGTTGTATCACATTTTCTTGTTCCAACAGACAGCACTCAAAGATCTCCAACAACAGGGCTATGGATTGATTCACACCATAGTTCACCTTTATCAATGCCTCTACATGCACACCATTAATGCAATAATGTATTTCTGCCTGATGGTGTCACTCTAGTTTTCACAGCAATGTGTAGACAATACACAGTATTTCACTAGTTTTCCCATAGGTCTGCTTGCTAATTGAAGAGAGTGTGTTTAACTTGGCAGCTGGCCTTGGTCCTGAAATGCCTCAGTATTACTTTAGGTAGCGCACGTGTTGTGTTTAGCAAGTAAAGCACAGTCTTACACTGGGATGAGGTCAGTAGGAGGCAGAAACCATGGGTGTTAGCGTTTGTTGCTAGCCCCTTTCTTAAGGTGGTAGGGAAGCTTAAGATGTAGTTTCAACTTACTCATCAGGGTCATCAAATCCATTTGCAACTGTATCAAAGAACAATGCAGCCTACAAAGAGAAAGAGAAAATGTTCTGTATTCTGTACACTGTGTACTGCATAACTAATAAGTATACTAATTAAGAAAAAATACCTTTCAAAAAATGCCTTTCTAGCAAAGTTTCACAGCAGGCTCAATGAACAATTGTCATTTGGTTCAAATAAATCATTAAGGACTGTTGTTTATCAAGAGTAAGTGTCTGCGGAAGGATTAGATGGAGACATGCCTAAAAGTTATTTTATTCGTTTGATGTGATACCTGTTGGGGCTTCCACATTTTCTTATTGATGGCTGCGACATTTGAGGAGTTTGTGAAAAGCACCAAGTTTCTTGGGATCTGGATGGCCATGGCATCTGGAATATTCGCTACAAGGTCAGTCTGTGTTGAACCAAGTTTTATTATCTAAGAAAGAAAGAAAAAAGACAGACATGACAGATTAAATGCTTAAAAATGAAAAACTTGGGTAGACTTGCAGGTATTTGTTTTCAGTGTAATTAACCATCCAGTTAAGATTATGTATTTTGGCTTCTCTGCATAAATACCTGTTTCACATATGTTTGTTGTACGATGGGGGGTGCGCTCTGCAGGTTAGTGATGAAGGTTGGGTTTTTGGACGACTCAAGAGCTACGTTTGGAGGGACTGTGATAAAGGTTGTTGAGGGAACTCCTCCAACCAGAGTTCCAAGACTCACCAGATTTGAGGGAGTGTCGATCTGAAGACAAATGCAGATTCACAAAAACGAAACTGAGTCACAGAACCACAGACCTGAATGACAAGCTGGCCTTGAGTCAAGAAACCTATGGGAAACTTCCCTGCCAATCTGATAATCTGTTAAAGATATCAAACAGCAACATTTGATGAGAGAATGTGGATAACCTTGTTAGCCTTGTTTCATAGACTATACAAAAAGATATACATATCAGTTGCTGACTTTCACATTGACTTGACTTTTAAAGTTTTGAATACCTCAGTCAGTACTCTAGAGAACACATTTTTTTTCATTGTCCATTACCTTGATGTTTTGAAGGACAATGTTGACAATGTTTATTAGCTGCCCTTGACTCCAACCAGATACGGTGCTGAATGTTGGCAGGGCATTCACAATGACACTTGGTGGGGCAGAAGTGATTTGGGCAGTGGACAGGCCCACGCTTCCCTGGCCCAAGGCGCTGATTGTTTCTGCATTCACTATTTGGATGTTTCCAGCAAGGGCTGAGGAGATCTGAAAGAGAAGCAGCCTCATGATATGTAGCAACATCCACTATATGTCAACAATCTGTGTACCAGTATTTCACTTTTATGTAGTGTACCATGACTGGCTACTCACATCTTGATTCACGTTTGTGCATGTTCTGTTTAGATTTCCCAAAATAGTGAGAGAATCAGTCTGATTCAGAGTGCTGTAGGCTGTACCCGGAATGCTACACTGGAAAATTAGGGGGAGACTAAAGTGGGAATACCACTGATTAATTCCACACAGCCTTAGTAATGTGTGTGAAAATACTAAGTTGAGCATTTACAGAGCAACACTTTTGAAAGTTGAAGGCTGTCTCTTTTCTGTGCTCGGAACTCACCTGAGAGGACGGAAGTTGGGATTTTGCTGGTAGATCAGCTGCGTGTAACTGGCTATGGTGATCTCTGAGACATTATTCTTGTAAAACAAGTCTATGTTTTGAGGGTTCACTGTGAAAAGTTTCAGCTAGAAACAAACAAAAGTTTTTGAATCATATGTTCTTTGTTTAACAAGTCTTACTCAAAATGACTGTGCAAAGACAAAAATGAGATATGTATCTTTAAAGATAACGTACTGCATCCACTGAGCCAAACGTATCTAGATCGTCTGAGGACACATATCTGACAAACACTCCAATGTAGTTGACGAACCATGCAGTGGAATTCAGTCTCGGGTCGGTGGAGCTGTAGCACTTGGGTGATGAATCTTAAATAAGGCAAAGCCAAAGATGAGTGAGCCTGCTCTTCGATACTGGTGATAGCACATACTTTATGCCCCCGCCCTCGTTTCACTGATGTCACACAATGTCCAATATTCAAGTATAAAAAATATGCCTGTATCACTTAAGCTGCCATTGTAGATATCAAGATAAATGTGGTCTGCACGTGTTCATCTGTGTTTGTCCTTATCCTCAGAATGCAGTCTGTGTTCTGATGCTGTACGGGACACACATTGTCTATTGTATGTTTCAGAATTCAGCTTCAAATCAGTCCTCACCTGAGTTCAGGTATGTCTTGATAGTGTCATAGGCCTCTGCTTGTGTGAAGTCAGAGCCATTGAAGGAGTAGTTAGCACCTAGGAAACCTACACTATATAAGAAGGTCAAGTCAAAGTAATGCCAAAGCAATGAATAATGATTTGGATAAAAAAGACAAAACATAACATGCCATCATTAAAGCCCTATTTCTCAGTTTTTTCCCGTAGCTAATGTGCACCTACAGCTTTCGGAAAGGAAGGCAGGAGGCGTTGAGCGTGTCTGCAGAGCTGAGGAGCTTCTTGTTGAGGAAGGGCAGATAAGACCTAAGCCTAATGTTAAACCAGCGGTCAGTCTCCATCTCACTCTCAGCGGCCAGTGCCAGGGGCCAGACACAGGGTAGGACATGACGGCTGACATTCTCTGGAAGGTTCTCCTGCACACCGGTCACAGTAGAATCATGCTGAATTGGATTTGATTTTCATTGTATGGTTTCTAATTATTTATTGCTTATTAAAAGCCATTTTCAGTCAGGAATGCAGCAGAAATCACAGGGAGGCATTTGTGAAAAGTGTCACTAAAAATACTTGGCAAACTTGCAAACTTAATTTGTAGACAGAAGTGGGCCTCAATTGATGACTAAGAATACTTACCTTCTCCAGGAATTCAGGAGTTCTGTTGTAGTTGTTGAAGAGAGTGCAGAGCTCTGTGTTGTTGTCCACCACATTGGGCCTCCTGAGAAAGGCGCCCAGCTCAGACGGAGGGACTGAATTGAGCAACTATGACAAAACCAAATATTGGCACATTATTGCTTGCAAATGAAAAAATGGATGAAGGGTGCACTGCTATGAAAGAAAGATAAAATACCTCTGGCCTTCTCTTTGGGGGAATCAGAGAGAGGACGTCGGTAAGCTTTGGGTGGTCAAAACCACGGAATGTGTCATTCAGAAATTCCAAGAAGCTGTTGTTCTTGTAGCAGCGTAGTGGGGCTGGCTCTATAAAAAAAGCCACAATTTCATTTGTTCAGTTGTGTGGTGTTTGTGTTCCAGGGTTCCATTAACTACTTGGTGCAGTATCTATGTTTATGTATTATAGACTATAATACTAAAAGTACCTCTGAGAGTCTGTTTAATATGTGTCTGAATTTTCTCTTGGGTGTCATTCATCAGTGTTGTACGGATGGAGTTGAGCAGATCCACTCTGCAGATTAAGACATTAGGTACCTCAGTGGACACAATAAGCATGCAATAGGATAGATTTGTGTAGTATCATATAAATGTAATTTCATTTTCAGAAATATCCGTGGGAAACAAGATGTATAAACAAGACTGTTTCCACCCTGAGGCGCCTACACATAAAGTTGCTTTCCATTGGAGAAGTGGGACTGGCTCTTACCCTTGCTGGACTGTGTTGCAGTTTCTGAGTCTTATGATGCTGAAATAAGGTTGCACCTGCTCCACTGTCATGTTTGATAGCAAGGGTTTGAGTCTGGCATTGAGCCACACCAGCACCTCTGTGTCATTAAGGGAGGGGTCAGACAGGTTGGCTCGCTCAAACACCTGCTGAAGCAGGGCAGACTTCACATCCTGTGTCAGGTTTAGACCCTATAAATCACAAATTGGCGGCGGGGTGGGGGGTGGGGGGGGGGGGGGGTGGTGGTTTAGTCAGCGCTTAGTCAAGTAGCTGCTACTTCTAATTCTAATCAAACTGGCGGTTAAGTACTCATATTTTAAACAGGCGTGCACATAGTATTCAAGCATAACTTGTCACATACTGGAATAGCTGGGGAAACTATATCAAAGAAATTTCCCAAATGGTCCGGCCTGACATGGCTCAAAATCTTTTTCACATTTTGTGGGTCTCTGAGTTGCCCTGGGGTCTGAGCCAGCTCCCCCAGCTGGGCTGTAGTCAACACACACAGAGCATCCATCTAAGGAGAAGAAAAAAAGAGTCTTTTAGAGTCTAGTGCACAGTCACACACACAGATGTCTAGAACCATTAGGGATTGAAAAACTCACAGCTGAGAAGTTTCTGTTCAAGTGACTGAAATTTCCTAGCGTAGAGAATGCAGAAAATGGCCCAAAGTTTTTCTCTATCCATTGTCTGCTGTCGTTTACAGTGTGGACACAGCCAGGTTCTGAAAGTAGCATTGAATGCTAGTATTAGGCTTGTCAATTATGTCCCAGGCATTAATGTCCCACAGAGGTTAAATGCTCTATTGGTGGCACTCCTAAAAACTGCAGCTTTCTTGAAATACTTACCGTTGGTATCATTACGTGACAGGAAAGGCACAATGAATTCAGTGTAGACACGCTGTTGTTGATGTTTGTCCATGACATGTTTACCAAGGATTTGCACTCTGTAAAACACAGAAGATGGTTTCTTCAACCATCATCCACACCTGCCATCTTCATCATCTAACCTCTCTGCATGCTCTCTCCAAGAGAGCAACTCACGTAAACTACTGCATAGATATTGGCTCTAGTGAGGTTGGTGAAGAGTCGTTCTTATCAATAACCTGGGCACAGCACACAACCAGTTACACACCATATTGATTTGATCTTCCTTTTATTAAGTCGGTGAGTCCCAATGACATTTTTTCTAGCACTGGAGCACTGGAACTTTGGAGATACACTACAATGGCAAAGCCACTGACACAGCGGTCAGTAGTCCACCAGTGAAGGACTTAAAGGCGTAAAGGAGTCCTTACATGGCCTGGAAAGCCTTGCAGCTTAAGTGTCGGCCACTGAGGCAGGTGGCGTATTCAGTGGTCATGGGCAGGACAGGTGCGAGCCGGGTGGCTGCCCAGAGTCCCATTACATCTGCATCACTCAACTGCTCAGAACTGAGGGTGAGAGCTGGAAGATCACCAGACAGCCGGGTAATGTTGGAGCTTGACGCATTCTTGAAGTGAGACATAAACAAACATAAACTTTAATGACATAGCAGACAAATACATGGGATGGGTGTGGTGCAAATTGGTTGCCCTCCAAGCCAATGAGGATAGAATATAATAGCAACATGGAGAGAACCAACTCCAGAGCCTGACCATAAGGTAAACACAGAAACATTCTTCATTAACGACAATGCTACATAAGGGTGTGGTGCTGATGCCATTGTCTGTACAGGTGTATGGGTATGGTGCCAGTAGCTGTTTTGTAACAAGTAGCTCAGGTGAACTGTCTGACTATAAATTAACTGATGTTAACCTGTGTGTGGTGTTTTAATTTTTTTTTTATCTCACAGAAAAAAATGCTTGTATAACCTTTTTGTCCTGAACATCCCCATGATTAAAAGAGTAGTAAGAATAAACTGATGAGAAAATCTTAAGAAGAAAATTCAGTAGATTAGATTATCTTTGTGTTTAGCTGCAACAGCCTGTTGAATGCATGTGTATGATGAGAAGGACTGATGAAACATCATGAGAAATTTCTCCAACTGAGAAAAAAATAAATACCATCATGTGACCTGTGAGAGTCCTGACCAGACCTGTAACCAAGGACTTAATTCTCTCCCCTGTTACGTTCATGGTTGTGTTGGTGGTGACACATCTCAGGACAACAGCTAAATTCTCAGTTGTCTGAGGCACCTGGACAAAGGAGAACAGAGTAGGAATGTTTCACCTCAACAACCTCCTATTATAAGATTAAGGGGACACCAAATATCTGAAAGGATTGTCTGATCTCACTGAACTGTATTAGATTTCAGTTAGGAACTACACACAAGAGCAAAAGAAGTGATTCATAAAGTTACCACTAGACACCCTTATTTTTGATGGAACATAGGTAGGGAGTGACTGGTATGCATGAAAGCAATAAAACTCACCAAACAGGTACTGTTGCTGTACCTACAAATTTCAGGGGAGGGGGATCCTTCAGAAGTATCCATGGGACCATTGGAATTACTGGGAATACAACAATTTTACAGAAATGAACTCCCCAAATTTGTATTGACAAAATGATCTCCACATAAAGCAGAATGTAATATGTGTAATATAATGTTATATAACATCAGTGGACAAATAGTTAATTACAATTACAGTGAATTTACAAATGAAAAATGAGTTGGATCTGACGTGCTGGCAATTTGCCACAGAGCACAAATGATGGTTGTTTTAAGTAAAGACGTGCATTTGTTGACCTCTTGTCCAGAGCTCTGTCTCATGACTTGATAAGATTAACCATTGGAATTTCTCATAACATGGAACACAATAGCCTTGTTGTGTAGCCTTTGTGGTAACTCCATATGAGTGAGTGAGAGTGTGTGTGTGTGTGTGTGTGAGAGAGAGAGAGAGAGAGTATGTATGCATTTATCTGTCTGTCTTTATGTTTCACTCACAAAACATGGTTAAATACATCCGTCAGGTTCTTGGGAATCTCTGTGTTGTTGCCTGGCAGGAAGCGCTTCAAGATGGGGACAACCACATGCTGGAACCAATCCTCAAAGTCTGTGATATTAAACGTGCTGGGTGTCGGGTCTGTTGCAGTGAAAGTCTGGTTGTTCAGAGTGAAGTTGTGGGAGAAGTGGCCAGCCAGCTGTGATAGGGTCCAGTTCACGACCACCTGGGCCAGCACATGGCTCTGAATAGAAGACTCATTTTTCTGAGGAAAATCAAAATTTATTTTTAAGATTACTGCAGATCCGGACTCTACTTCCATTGCATCTGTTAACTGTGTGTGCTGTATCCACTGGAAAGACATACTGTTTCAAATCACGGTGCTTTCGCGACTGATTCAAGATAGCATTACTATTTTCAAACAAGTGCACCCTTCGTTTATCTGCCAGTGACGCATGTGAACAGCAGATGAACTTGTGTCTTACTCTCACATGGTGTGTCAGATAAAAGAAGTGATGTGGTCCAGCACAAAGCTCATTGGATGCTGTTATAATTATAGAGAAACTGATTGCACTATAGACTGGGACAAACCTGGTTGGAAATCAGTTATGCATTACTTAAAAGCTATATATGGGTGTATAATGCTTGGGCATATGGCATTCAACACATCACAATTTTGAAAAAATCTACATCAGACCATCTACATTATTAGATCATATGTTGGGATTTGATCTTTTGAATTAATTTCGTTAACTACATTAGGATCTACAGAGGTGCATTTGTAATGGTTAAAAAACGCTGGTAAAATACGAACCCAGCAAGGTTCATGTGCACCTGGTTCTTAAAATCAATGGAAGATGGCTCTCTTACAGGTTGATTCAGTGATTCAGTGATTAAGTAACATAAGACCAACCCTTTTGAAATGTTGCACCGGGTGTATAGTTCACTTTTTCCACTGTCAAAATGACATTTTGTCCCAGAAATCCCTCCAAACTGACTTGTGCACTGAAGAGCATGCGCCACTGCTCATAAAAATAGAGCCCTATATGTTTCTTCCTGGTGAGTGGTTCATGAAATGGATCTGATATGAATAATGTATTGAGCATGTCTATTTTAAACATACAGCCTACCTCTCGAACAGTTGAGACAAATTTGTGGATGAAACTTCCCAGGGGTTTCAGAAAGCTCAGGAATGCTTTCAGTTTCTGCCAAAACCAAAGGACAGTCAAACTGCTGATTCAACACAGCTACAGTGACATTTGAGATACATTGACTATACTACTAGTCCTCCTCCTCTTCCTGTCTCCCTGCTACTACTAGTAATACTCCCCTTTATCACACAGCTGCAGCAGAGAACATCAATTAAGAGGATCTACATGCACTATGATCATTTATTATACTGATGAGGGTCTTACTGGATCAGTGTCTGTGCTGGACATTGACTGGTTCAAAGGCTGGATATTGCAGATATATGGAATTGCATGGACAGAGACACAGAGAGAAGAAACATTTGAAGTTGCACAGGATTCAGTGGAGAGACAGACAGACAGATGCAACATAATTCAATGTCACAATAAATGCACAAAAGTGACATATTTTAGACACATAAAGAAAAGAAGAAAATAATTACAAACCCCAGAGTCCGTGCTATTCATGGAACCCACCACAGTCATGTTGTGCATTGACTGGTTCAGATGCTGATTATTCAACAGTGGCTGAATCAGATGCTGAAGGACCTTGGTGATGGTGTTGTTGTTCAGGCCAAATGTGTCTGAGTAGAGTATCAGTTCTGCCTTGTGTTCTGGGGTGAGTTTGTCCAACGCATCCAGCTGGTGAGTCACAAAACTGGTTAGTGCTCATGGTTAAGAGACAATATCTGATGAGGTGAGAAACTTGATCCCTAAGGAACTTACAGCACTAAAATTCATGTTCAGTTTGATGATGTCCCGGAGCTGGGCAAAGGAGACAAAGGACTGCAAGTTCTTGATCAGCCAGTCAGCACTACCATTACTGTTTCCAACACAACCTGTTGAAGGTCATTACCAATATGTCAAGTTTTGTTTTTCAAGATTTTTCAAGGCCTAAAGTTCCTTTTCATTTAGACATTTAGAATTTTTTTTAGACAACAGGGTTACATGCTTTCCTAAACAGAGAGTAGATTAACCTGCTGATGAATTTCTGGACAGGAAAGGCTGTATGAGGTGCTTGTAGACCACCATTTGTCTTGCAGATGGCATTCCCTCCATATACTGGCTCAGTTCCATAACCCTGGTCAAAGAGAGAGTCTCCTTTCAACTTCAAATGCAATATGAGCATTTTCAAGCATTTCAGTTTTATCGCAAATAACACAGAAAAGAAGAAGATCAAGTGAAAAGTTCAAAATAAAGTATTACATTCAGAAAAAACTGAGGAAATCTACACTTTTTGTCACCAAAAAGACAACAAATGTACACATACAAGGCCTGGTAGGATATACAGCTGAGGTTGGCCATACTGAGGCAGGAGAGGAGGTCTTTGGCCTCGAAGGTAAGCTGAGGCTTCAGGCTGACATGGAACCAGACACGGATGAACAGGGCATCTGATAGACCACCCCCAGCAGAATGGTTGGTTCTGATGGCATGGATCAGGTCCTCAACAAGCCCAGGACGTGTACTGGATTTCTGCAATTAGCATGTTCATTAGCGCAGTGCGATGCAGCACAGGCATATAATAATTATTATTATTATTATCCTTATTTCATGAATAGGGTAAATGAGTTGTAGCTTACAAAGAAGTTGTAAAAATCGAATCCAGTAGCCAGCAGTCCCCTAAGTTTCTGAGCATCCTCCGAAGAGAATGCAGGAGTGGTCTCCGACCCCAGACCAGCACAGGTTAGAAAGCTGTCAAATGAGACAACTTGTCTTACTAAGACTAAATAATATTTTTCAAACATCTTGACAGAATGCAGGATATGAAATCAACAATCATATTTAAGTACAATGGTTCATACCTTTGTGTATCTGTGTCCATAGAGCAGAACAAGGGGGGAGAATACAGTCAATTATCTGGTATATAGCTGTACACAATAGCCACATAGTAATAGCCAAAGTAAACAATAGCCAAAATAGTAATCTATTCAAGATTGGTCTTACCATTCCTGTTCTCAAGGTCTGTCTAAAAGACAAAAATATTTGTAATTAGAATATTAAAACACCTCTTTTATTTTAATGCTTTATTAAGTAACTGATATATATTTTAACTTCAGCATAATCCATAATCGTGGCAGTATACATAGATTAGAACACACCTGTGGTTCATCTGAATTGTCCTTGCACTAAAAAAGGGGAAAACCACATGTGTGAATCATACCAACTAGTCATTTTTACTCATTTGGACGAAATGTTCACTACCAACATTAAGCAAAGAAATTAGTTCACAAAAGGAAATGTGACTCCTCTGCCATCAGGCATGATACATCAACACTCATTTGACCTGACATATCGCTCACAGATCTTCAGCTTACCTCCTGTGTAGACACATGACACATACCTAAAAGAAAGGGAAGCAAAACATTATAGTGAATCACATTTTACATTTCATAATATCAAGTCTTTTCTCTTGCCTTATTGTAATAATTTAACGTTTAAAGGTATACCTACCAAATCCCAAGATGACAAAAGCAAAGAGAGCATACTTTTGTCTGTGTCTCATTTTGACACAGTGCCAGATATCCCCACACAATCTACCAATGTAACATCAAATTGAAAGAGAACATTAAAAACAATGCATTCAGGTAAATGATAAACATTCAATCACTCATTCGTTGATTAGTTATAAAGTTATTTGTTAAGTCATTGGTTAGAAAATCATTATGAGATAGGAAAACTAAAAGTAAAGGAAACTAAAGGAAAATGATGTGAAAATGATGATGATGAAGACAAACATGACCTGGATGAATGATATATATGCTACATAGACATATGGACTTTCAGCATAGCTAAAAGGAGCTCTTCTTCTACCCATAAGGACTATGTTGTTATTAGTCATCTCATCTGCTTGTATGTGGTATCAACATAAATATACACATAAAGTAAAACACATATATACTAAATAACACGCAGCTGTACTATGTATAGTTTTGAATATTGTATTTAAAGATTACACTTCATTGAGGATTAGCATCACAATAGACTGGGCTGTCAAGTCTTATCTGCTCAATTTCATTTACCACTGTACCAAATGCAGATATTTGCAGAATGCAGGCTTTCACAACCAAGGCACATACATTGCTTTCTATGGTTCACTGTGCATGTGTAATTTTCTTCAAGTGGAGTAAATGCAATTAAATTGTTTATATGAAATGCTTTTAGCAAGAGTTTAATGCTTCAGCTGAACTTTGAAAATTCTTGCTTGTTACATTCATGGTGATGGGAAGTCAATATTTTTTTTTATTTATACAGGTAATATGTCCTTCATGTAATATAGCCTAGATATTTGGCCTTATTTGTTCATTTATTTATTTAGACACCAGCTGTTTACAACACTAGTTCAGGTGATATCCAGCTTTATGCCAAAGCTGCATCTTTACGTCTCTTCTTTACTGTGAGCATTTATAGCAAATATTTTCATTTCATATAAATTATTTACAGGAACTGTGACACACCCAAATGTGTTAGTCCATGGCTCTGAACAATATTTTGACTTATATTTATAATAATTATATTACCAGAAATAATGCTCTATCAGCATGAAAACATAAACGAGTATTCTTTATGATTCTAATACATTTTTATTTTTCCTAATGACAATATAATGGTTACAGCATATATTACATTTTATATATGCATATAGTCTTTTTCTATTCTATTTGTCTATTTGTCAATAGGTTAATTATTTTATATATAATTTATTATTGTTTATTTAAAAATTGTGTAGAATTAATCAGCACATTAAATACACAGTTAATAATAATTATGTAGCTCTAAGTAATTATACATTTTTTTGAGGAAGGTTGCTTAAGTGGCTTACCTTGCTATTGGCAGTTGATGCTATTACTTTCGATACCTTTGTGTGTCAAGGATTAAGTGACACAAAACACCAGAAAGCATCCTTTTAAACCTGTGGGTGTGAGAAGGCAATAGATGAAGCCTTAGCATGGAAGAAACTACTAATCTGGGTGTTGGCAATGACATTCTTTTCCGGTGAGTGTTTGTGATTTTTACAACGACACGGTGATGACCGATCCAAGGCACCTGCCCAACCGGTTCTTCTAACCTCTGATATAGGATGCCATGGAACTAGGCAGAAGTCATCAAAATCCTCTGTGCTTTCATGCACTTCTGGTCAATGCTGGATGAGAATATGCTGTGATGGCTGAAATTAGATCCTCTGCAGCTCAAAGAGGTCTGACCTACACTTTTAACTGTATTCTATTTAAAGCACTACTACTTAGAGTCACTGACAAAAACAAAGGGCCCATCACACCAGAATCAAAAGAGAAGGTAAATTGTCCAAAAATGTTTACTGGATTTCCTTCTAACCATTCAGAACTTCTGTTCATTAGGGATAGCTGCACATTTGATATGTGTTTTTCCCACTTATTTGGTGGTACACTGAACTCTTTTAAACTCTTCTTTTTTCTTCAACTTAAAATGACTATTATATTAGCCTAGTTCAATGTACTTGGACTTCACTTGAACCTGCAGTATACTGGATCTTAATTTATTGTAATCCCTCCATAATGTTTCACTGATAAGTTTCACCTATAAGTGAAGTAAAAGCATTTTAGTGGCCTAACTGGTTGCCTGCATCTGACTCATAATCTGAATCTGTTTCTATCAATAGTCATCAAATATTAAGGTACAGAAAAAAGACAGGTGTGTCAAGAACATCAGCCCTTTCAGTAGGGATCAGGGATTGCCCTGATGAAGATTTTAATCTTCAAGAATGTCCCTGATGTCACCGTCATGGTCTGATGTCTTCACTTGACTTCCACCAGCACAGAATATATGTGGGCACAGTGTCTGAATGGTCTGCTACATAGGCTACTAACTTACAATCCATAGTGTTCACAATATGGAGTGGATGTAAATGTAATCACATTTGACCCTCCTGGACAGTTTAGGAAGTAATCTAAACAACACTAAAATAAGTAAAACAATATCTGCTTGAATAGGTGTGCAAAGGTCTAAAGACCAGGTGGCCATGGTTACCTGAGCATGTTTGTGAAAACAGTGACTCAACACCGGGCAGGCATTGTGTCTACAGTGCAAACTTGGGCGGACCTTTGAAGAAAAGAAAATGAAAGAATGCTCAAAAGAAAGAAATAAATGGTGCCCACCTCAATCAGGTGAGCTTTGTGTACATTAAGTTTTAAACAATAAAGCAGAAAAAACCTAACTACAGAATTCTAGTGACGTGGCTGCCTATTTATCATGAAACAAGTTTTCTGGAACTAGGATTTATTATTGGTATCTTTTAAGGCAAGGAGACCATCACTATCATTAACTACAGCTCAACTTTTGAGTATGATGTGAATATGAATGCATAGAGTAGTCATATTTGAAAAAGCAGAGAGTGGACTTCTCTGATTTGGGGATTAAGAGCCTGTCCACAAGCGGAGCTGTCCACAAGAGGACCAAGCAGAGGTGATACATGCTACGCCACAGAGTTTGATGAAACTGTGCCAGTTTGAAGGGTCCACCCAAAAAGTCTAATCAAATCAGTCAAGCCAATGCTTTATGGTCAGTATAATAAGACGTCTGAAATTTGTTTTAGTGTGTCACTCCAACACAAGTCAATGCAGTACAGATACTTGACACAGACAGACAGGACTTACACAAAGAACATTATCAGAGGTAAGAGGTGAAACACAACAGTCCATCCTGATCTATCGGAAGAGTAGATAAATAAGGAATAAATAAATAGATGGAAAAATGTAAGGTAACACTATTTGAAGGGGTCTAAATAAGAGTGACAGGAGCCTGTTATAAACATGACATGACACGTTAAGTGTCATTCGGTTTTTGAAATTGAGTCATTACAAAAACCAGTTTCTTGAGATACATCACGAAGAAAGATTTAAGGTCTGGCTATGATTAATGAAAATGGCCCAACTCAAATTTGCATACACTGGCGTGATTGGTGCAGCTTGATTCTGGCATCATGAGAAATGAGCATGAGATTAGTTACTGCGAGAGTGACTTGTGGAACAAATTCAAAAACTGTGTTTTCACGAGAACTCTATTTCCAGAGTACCATAGTGGAGTGTCTACTTTGTTAATGTAATGTTGGGTTTTTCTTTAATCAAGGAGAATGACCGAAGCAGCCAGTCTCAAACCATGAAGATCCTTCTGGTCTACTCCCAAGATGATCCAGTGGATGTTGCACTGGCAATTGATGGTGCTGAAGTGTGGAAGTGTGGAAACAAAACAAAGGCATGTATACTGCTGATGGGACTGATGTATGTATTGAACCTTGAGTACCCACCTCAAATGAAAAACACCTTTGATTTTTTTCAGAAGGTAATTCTTGAGCTTGACCCAAAGAGGCTTCTGAACTAAGTACAAACACTAAAAAACAAATTACTAACATAATTAGGATTCTCGTTGCATCTCATGGTGTTGCACATTAACCTTTTTTTTTTTCTTTTATCACGAGCATGTTTTCCATTCTCATTGTTTTTACCTTCATAACTAGAGATAAATATTTGTAACTTGCCCGGTTGTGGGCGTGATGTTTGATAAAATGTGATGCACACAACAATTGCTTAATTAAACCAGTTGTTATGTAAATTGTATGGCGTCATGTTATTACACTATTGTATTGTTATTATAAATTCATGTTGAAAAAATTAGAAGCATGTTAGGTTTGAGAACAGGAAAAGATTAGTTGACATAATTTTAAAGGATTCATTAACATTCAGCTAGAATATATATGCAAAAAACATTCGTAAGTTTTACATAAAATATCATAGTAAATGATTTTGGAAAACTAAGGTAAGATTTACTTAAGAAAATTAAGTGGAAATTGTTGCCACAATTTTTTTGTGTAAATAAGGTCATATATGTTTTAGAGTGTACCCATAGCTGTACTGATGAGGGAGTTAATAGCTGTAGAGCCCAGGCTCGGGGGGTCCGGGAGGCTAGATGTCATAGGGTGGTCTCCAGTTTCTGGTTCATCTTCTCCGTTTAGCTGTTGGACTGGGGGTGAACTCCCTCCAGAAAACAGAAGCAAACTGGAGACCACATTGATGGAGAGGCAGGTCAGTGCCTCTATCTTAACATTTTTTAAAATAAAACTGAATATTTCAGTATTATGCATACTGAATTATTAGGCCTATTGCACAATATGGTGTAGATTTTGGATAGGCCTGAACTTATTAGATATCAATTAAAACTGAAGACTTGATTAAAACCACAATTTAAAAAAATAGGTTAAGTTTTTAGCTTCGTAGCTACTTTGATGATTAAAGTGTTCATTGCAGGGTAAATGAACGCTCTCTCGCACGCGTCTAGCATAGGTTCCGTGGTTATTACGAATTCGCATTTATCAGCGTAATGCACAAAAATAATCAATTTATTGTCGTTTCAGCCATATACACAGTACATAGTGAGACGAGACAACGTTTCACCGGTAACAATTGGTGATACACGTAACTGTTAAAACAGTATGGACAAGACAGATACGTAATAGTGCCTACATACACTATTGCGGGACTACACAGATTCACTCACCCACTCACACACGCACTCCACACACACAACTACACACGCACGCGTGCACACTCTTGTACACATATGTGCATACATTACAACACAGTTGTAAACAATTGGCAGGTCAAAATACAGGTGACCTCGAACAAACACGCTAGACAGGGCATGGCTTTTAGCAGAGCACTGTGGCTAGTGGTGTGATTTGTAAACAGAAGGCTGTTCAATATAAATATAAATAATAGCAGCAAGGCTAGGGGTTATGATTTGTAAACAAGAGACTATTCTACATAAATATAAGTGATAGCAGCAAGAAAGTGCGGGGGGCATAAAGGTGCAGTGTGCTGTGACGCGCTGGTTTGCATCCTGAGTTACTAAGAAATTCCAGTCCAATTGCGCTACAGGTTGTTCAGCAGTCTGACTGCCTGCGGGAAGGCATACTGATGAAGAACAGAATCACATAGCTGATCTAAAGAGGGGATTGGATACACAGATTTTACATCATGAGCCATGCCAACATTTTGCCTGTTCTGTTTTGAGCAATTCTGTACATTCACGATGATGTAAGGAGCACCACTTTTTATCTGCACCACTGTCTGCACCACCTAGTATGGTGCAGGGGCTTGAGTGGGGACGTGACTCTGAGGTGTGTTCTGATTAGGGGTTTGCTCCCTACCGCCATGTTGCTGAGATTGTATTGACAGCTGTAATGCTAAATGAAGGGCCTCCATTTGTTTTTCAAGTCTTCCCTGTTCTGATACCTGACCTAATGCACTGTCTGCTTGTTGAGGCTGTGCTGGGCAAGCAAGTAATGCATCTGTACCTGGTGTGGCAGGAGCTTCAGGGGACATCCTAACTTCAGCTATTTTCCTCTGCTCTTCCAGTTCTCCTATTTCATCCATGTGTATGTGTTGTGTAATTTGTGCAATCAAAAAACATTTACCCAAAATATTCTCTTGAGGAATTTCCAGGAACTCAAAAAAAACCCTAAGGTGTTCAATAGAAAGTGTATAAAGCAACCTTCAAGTACTTCCATGAGTACTTCAAGTCATAAGTCCTCTAACGCATCCATTTTTGCTGAGATATGGTGACCAGTATCACAGTGAAGCAGAACGTGTACTTGGCTGAGAGACTTGCACCTCTCCTTGTTAGCGCTGAGTAACCTTAGATGCCTCACTGTGCTCCATGCTCCGTCACTAGACTGCTGTGCTCTACTGGCCTCCCTGGGGTGATGGTGAGTCTGAACACAGGATGGGGTACTGCATCGTGGAGTAGGACCTCATGGTAGCTCATCCTTGCTGGGGCCTCCAAAATGTTGCACTCAAAGAATCACAGAACACTGTGCTGTTTTTGTCAGGTTGATAGCGGTAATAATGTGAAGAAACAGCCCTTCCCTGCCTTATGTAGCAGCGTATTCTCCAAACAGGTATTGCCATCTAGTGGCTATCAAATAAAACATACCCAAAATGAAGGTTAAACCCTTAGAGATGTGCACTCATTTGTATTTCACTTGTATTTTTACACTTATATTATAACCTAAATCACCACACCCCTGCTTTGGTAGCGTTTACAAGGTCATTCCACCAGCAGAGAAAGATAGATAACAATAGTCTTGATTGGATTGCGTGAGGGGGTGGTGATGCCAGACAAGGGGTACTATAGGCCTTTATGAGGGTGTTTAGGTGGGAATAGATCTATAGACACTTTATTGGATAGCATTAGTGATTTTAGAAGCGCATAACAATATAGATTTACAGCAATATAGCTTCTGGAAGTAAAGATCTCAGTTTCTCCAGCAGATATTGCAGATAAGAAGAACTGATTATGGCATCAATAAAATGTCATTGGTATAAATCTCCATTTACATGACAATTGCTTAACTCGCTTAATGATGGGATTTTTCTGATTGGCTGGTGAGGGGGGAAATAAACTTTGTACTGGCTACTTTGAAGTAGAAGTATTCCATGTCAAAGCGCTTATGAATGGTAACCATAACAACCGCAGTAAAGTATTTCACGCTGTACTTCCCCCCTTAGTGATAATAAGTTATTTGTGTAGTTCATCCATCTGATTCCTAAATGTAAAGAAAGTTATAAATAAAATCATATCCTAAGTACAAATGGGACATAAGCGGGCCTTTGAGGTGGCCAGTCCAATGGAAATAATCACTTGGCAAAGGCAACCTTTGCAACCCTTGTCCCTCGCCTCCACCTCACCATTGTTTCCATCAAACTGGTCACCTCGTCAGCCGTCCCTTACTTATGGCAACAGCCCAGCAGACCCAGCTTTTTGAGTTGCCAATGGAGAAAATGAATGGAAATATACTTCTGGAACCAGAAGCGAATTTTATGGTGGGGTTGGACTGTTGAGCTCCATAGTAAATGTATGGCTGGCTTGGTTGTGAGGACCTGCAGTTTTGGAGTTTGATGAGTTTTCATTCATGCAGATATGTCAGAGATTTTCACTAAGGTCATTGGACTGGGTGGATTGAGTGGGCTTGGTGGATAGAGGGCTATCCAGGCAAGAGCAGAGAGGCAGAGAGACTCTGTGGCTTCATTAACCTCTAGTGGAGAATGTGCTGAAGGGAAGTGCTTCAAATTAACTTCAAACCTCATGCAGATCCTGGAAATGGGAGGTCAGGATCTTAATTGATATGGGTCTGGTTCACAGGTTTGGGAAGACATAGAATATTTCAGCAAAGCCAAAAGCTTTCTGTTCATATTACAGTTGCATGACCATACAGTCCATTAGTCCAGTTATGAGAATTTATAGTCTAGGAAGAAAACTTGGACAGATCCACGGCTGAAGGGAACAATCCAACTGCCAGGGGTCATGCAGGAGAAGCACAACCAGTAGTTACCATGATAGACTACAGTTTGTCCATGATTTTAGCTGAGCATCACAATAATTCCAAAATATTGTCCCAGAACATTACATGGTAGCCAAGTCATAGGTGGTTGTCTCAAGTTATGACAGGACAGAGTAGTAGCAACCAGACAGAATGTTAAGGAGAGAGATCGATCATGGGGGTAACACTGGGAAGGAGAGTCGGTCCTGGCATGGGCCTCCCATGAGGTCGCAGTCCATTCAACGGAGTTGGTGACAGGAGTCAACCAGTGGGAGGTGACACTCAGCAGAGTGTGTGGGGTAAGAGGACAGAGGAAGCAAATGAGTTGCACACTTCATAGATCATTAGTGTCACCACTATAGATCCCAGGAGCCTTTTCTCAGTGAGTGAAACTGGTGTGACTGACAATGAATAGGTTGCTTTCATTGAGGAAAATGAAACAAGTGAAACAAGTTAAAATCTTACCTATTCTAATAAAAGACTATTTTCATAGGTTTCTAATTAGTTTCATGGCAATTAATGACAAAGTAGTAGAAAAGAATGTGAGTGATAGAACATGCCATAAAATGTATGATATTCTAATTACATTTTCAGTAATTAGCTTTTGGTTTGGATTACATGTACAGTCTAGATGTCATCACCCTCTTTTGATTGGTATGCTCAGTTTGTTTCTAGCTTAAAACATCATGGAGATATCAAAACGACAACAATAGAACTAGACCATACTAGTCTGATCCTGAGGTTAAAAAATGCTATTGGGGTTGCATTACTTCAAACCCTTGCTGTAACTTTCCAGCAGCTTGTTGACTGAGTTGTCCACCCAGGTTGTGATCCTGAGACATCCTAGATTTAATTTTTGTATAACCTTTTACAAGCCTATGATTTCCCTCCAAAAAGGGTTTTTTGCCCCCTGGGTAGTTCAGGATTTGTGCCATTTTCATCCTGCACATCAGTGCATTAGGGTGCTTGTTTGATGCGGCTCCTTGAAAGAACCACTCAAATTTTGTTGGCTCAGGTGCTACGGATCTCAAGAGGAGGAAAAGCCTACTAGGGCTACATGTCAGCTGTGGAAATTATTATCCAGAGAGTTTATTCAGTATATACATATGATAGTACAACTTTAGGGTGTTATGCTTATTCTAACATATGAAAGAAGGGTGGTTTGTAACATGTTAGTGGTAACCCAGAAGACCGAGGCAGTTTAGGCAGAGGGAGTAGAGACTTGGGTAGTTCAAGCAGAGGACATGGGGCCCTGGACAGTTCAAGAGCCAAGATTTAATGCAGGGAGATGCTTCAGAACCTGGGATACCTCGATTTGGGTGGATACCATGACATGTATTGTGCATGGGATACCTCAGTCTGGGTGGATACCATGACATGTTTGAAGAATGTTATACATTGGGTGGATACCATGACATGTTTGAAGAATGTTATGCATTGGGTGGATACCATGATATGTGGGGAAGGTCCAGTGAATGGGGTCCGCTGTGCGAATGGGTGTTGTTCACATGAGAACCATGGTGCGAATGGATGCTGTTCACATGAGAACCATGGTGCAAATGGGTACTGTTTACATGAGGAAAATATAAATAAAAAATAATAGCCCAGCATAAGAAGTATACATCAAAATAATAGCCCAGCATAAGGAAGTACAAGTCAGACCAAAACGCCCAGCAAGGAAGAATAATAGCTGGTATCCTGTTGGTATCCTATGGTAATGGTATCCTATCTGCAGCGGATCTCCTTCACTCTACTACGCACTTATACTGTGATACTGTGATTGTCTCTTGTATACTTTCTTGGTATTGTGAATAAAGTCTTTGTCAACAACTCTACTCCAACTTGTGGACAGCAAGTTCTTGGTTTTTGACCAAGTGTGCCGGGTGGGTTAGGACATCGATACTGGGGTTTTTGCTATGTCGAGGTGATTTTTCCACGACACAGCCAAATTTCAAGGCACTTGGTGTTGCCGGGTACACCAAGGTACACAGTACACATGGGTGTATATGGGCTTGTTGTATGCAGCTCCTCAAGATGTACAACTGAAATTTCACCAGCTATGGTTCTTAAGTTATTCCACGTATACTATGTCCAACCAAACTGTGTCCCAGCAGTCTCTGGGGACAAAACTTTACTATGCCCTATGGGCCTACTAGGGCCACATGCCCCTCAAGTCTCAAAGGGGCGGTTTTAATGACAAAAGTAATGAAAAAGTCAAGCATTTTATTTTTGATTTATAAAGTCCAAAGGTAGACCTTTCACGTGACAAAAGGTTTTTTGAAAATATTTTTTCGGTATTCGCCTGAAGGCCTGTAACACAGTGAACACATGCAGCTGTGGATTGACACCTGTCAAACCCTTTGGCTTGAAACTCCAGTTTTGAACTAACCTTGGGTGGACCTTTGATCCTGGAATATCATTATGCTGTGTATAAGGGAGTCTTTACATTTACAATCTGACAGTAGGGTCATCATTTTGAATATTTTTTTTGGCACAAAACAAAAACCCCACCCCCTGCCCTGCCTATTTTCTTTGAAAAAGTCTACTACTTTGGCTTTTTGAGTTTTTTGGTGGACCCTTCAAACTGGCAGTTTCATCAAACTCTGTGACGTAGCATGCATCACATCTGTTTGGTCCTCTAGTGGACAGGCTCTTAAAATCATGACTTCTGTCATTTGACTGCTCTACTCATGATGATTTTGCTATGATCATGTAGAGATTGCAAAGTGTATTTTTAAAAATAGAATTGTATAATTTGACGTGATGTTTTTTTTTCCCCCATTATCGATTTTTCTTCCCATTATGGTCACTCTCCAGTCATATATTCAGGCTGTATTGGCATCAAATGAATGGGGAAAAAAACCTGGTGTTAAGGATCTTTATATCTTGCTCGTCATTTTGACATTTGAATTGTAACAGTTTATATGTTCTTTTTCCTGGCACCTGGCAAAATTGATCACTAACAGAACAGAACTCTGAACTTAAGGACAGTGTCAGAATCTATCAAAATGTTAATGACAATTAATGCTGTAGAAACCACAAAGAAATCAATGTCCAACTTTGTGTCTGACCCTCCAAATCTGCATGGTAAAACTAAAATGCAGTGTAGCCATGTTCATTTTTGTGCTAGAAGGGGATTCCAATTACATATAATGTGCACAGCATGCAGATCTACTGATGATACAGCCTGGGGGGGGGAGGGGGGGGGGCAGCACTCAATGTGGTGCAAACATAAGCGCAAAAACAAAAATACAAAGTGGTCTTTTTTCAATCATTTTAGGAGCACTTCAGATTTAAAATAACAAACTTGGGCAAATGAAACATGAAGAACTTAATACATCTTTATACTGTGAACTCTGTGTGAAATGTGACACTGAAAGTGTATAACCAAGACACCTTGTAAGAGCATGGTATTCTTATATTTCAGTGACTAACAGCTGTAAAGTGAAGTGATTGAAGTGAAAGATGAAGTAAAGAGATGGCTGCAGATAAGTCCAACTGATTTGATCATCAAATATGATCAAATATGATGACAAGCAGGGAGTCTTTACATTTACAGAGTCTACATTACAGGAAAGCTGAACCTTTAGCAGAGGGGACTGTAAATGACGGTCAACTTTGGCAAGCTTGTTTGGGTTGTTGCACAAAAAGAAAATACAACATTGATTTAAGTCCTTGTGCATTGTTGTGTTTTCCTTAAATAACTTTTATTCATTTCAGAATATCTGGGAGAAATGCACAATTGTACAATTTGTACAATTGTTTCTTGGATTTCCTTGGGTTTCTTTTTTTTCACGGTTGCTGTCACTTAGTGCAGTTAAAACCCAAAAGATTTTGTCCACCAGCAATCCTTCAGTTTTTTTCTTGAATGCATCAAAAATTAAAGTTCTTCAGGACATGTTATAGTCTCCAGTTCTGATTTCTCAGTTTTGTTCTGGATCCCAGTTCTTCAGTGTCAGTTGAGGAGGCACATTAAAAATACTGCCACTTTCCAAGGACTGTGTCTTTGATTGCATCAACAAATTGTGCAGGCACCCAGTAGACCCAGTACTGAGACGCTTCTGTTGGACCCAGCTGGAACGCCTGGGAAGCAAGCCAGACACAAAAACATACAGTGTAATGTGCAAATGTAAATTGTGGGAGGGTAGGTCCTCTATTGATTCATACATAAAGAACACATAAAGGGATTATCCTCAGTGAATTAACCCATAGCCTTATTATTTCACGTCGCCGAGTGATGTTGTTATGAAAATGAATTTGGTGCAACATAGACCAAGTAGCGAAACAGCAGCCAAAACTAACTGACGAAGGCAAGGAAGTTTCATTAGTTTCCAACAGCATTTGGCACCCTCAAAGAAGAGGGCTATGGGCTGACTGACTCTGGATTTTTCCCTTAATTTATTTGAAAAACATACGGAACGTTAAAGTATGGTCAAAGGTAAAGCAATGAACTAGAGCAATGTTTCAACAACAAACATGACATACCATCATGTGATAGTCCTCATGGCCTTCAATTGGTTCAGTCACCACATTTTTAATAGAACCCATGGGAATCTTCTCTGTTCGTTCTGAAAAACATTATGAAAAAAAAGAGACAGGACAGAGACAGCATTTACACTGACTGTTGACAATAATGGCACTGAGGTTAAAGACCTTTTGTCATAATAGCGCAGCATCACCCTTGGTTCCGATCCAGAGCTGATCCTGCTCTAGTTTGAATGTGAGCCGCACTTTGCCTCCGGACTTGTTGTACATTCCGGATAAAGGCACCGTTGGTAAACGCTCCTATTTAACAAATGAGACATCACTCGCTGGTCATTAGAGGGACAACAAGAGAGCCTTTCAGAAAGGCCCCTTCCTCTTGCTCTCCTTGCACAGACACAGAAAAGAGGATGAGTCAAGATGCAAATATGGACAAAACTGTGGTTCTACATAATGTAATCTACAGTTATAAGGTTATCTACAGTTGTAAGGTTTTTATGGTTGTTGTTTGGGTTAGGGTCAAAGGTAAACTGCAGTACAATGCTGAGACTATTTGTGAATGTTTTGTTTACAGAATTAAGACAGGAGAATCTGGGATTACATAAGGATAAACCCAACTCAGCAAGACAGCTTGGAAAAGAAACTGTCCCAGACAACAGAGAAGGCAAAAAGGAACAACACAACACAACTAACCCTAGAGCAACCATGCTCACATACCTTAGCTCCCTTCACAGATGGCATAATATCATCAGGTTTGCCTTTATCCAGCACTTTTCTGTGTTGCTGTACAAGAACAAAAAATTAGGGAAATACACAACTAAACAAATATAAATTTCCTTCCAATAGTAAAGACTGGACTGAATCCAAACCTGAGCATGACTTACTTTTTGTCGACATAAAGGCTCTTTTTTATTCTCTTCAGCTTTCACTTCTTGCTGAATAACCTCTTTTGGTGTATTTACAGCCAGGACATCATTTATTGTTGAGCCAACCACCATTATTTTTGCCCCATTTGTTACTTTGATTTCACGTAGCGTCTTGTCCTCTGGTAGCAGCCCCTTGTACATCACTTTCTGCATAGCAGGTGGAAGACCTAAAAACAAACAAATATTGGGTTCTGTGTTGCATTACATTTTTTCCAAAACATGTAACACGTAAACTGTGTTAATACATATGACACAGAATAAATTACCAGTTAAAGTATGAATCTTCTCTTTGAGTTTGGCTCCAGTTCCATCCAAAGGGATTTTAAGGTCATATTTGTTCTTGTTCCAAATAATTTTCAGTTCTACCATTTCTTTCCCCTCGTCAGAGTCATCTCCGTTACTAACATCAGGGACCTCAGCAGAAGAGTTTTCTCCATCTGTCTGAGACGTTTGTTCAGTCCCTGCTTCATCCCCTTTGCCATCATTCTGACAGCAGATGTCTGGCTCCTTGAGACTGACCTCTGCTTCCATGACTACACCTTCACTTCCTGTCAGAAAATAGAAGGGAAAGAATCAGGCTAAAATTCAATATTGCAGATTCTCATCTCTGGGGTAGGCTACGTTACCTGATGGCACGGGAAAATAAATAACGTTGCAAGAGGTTTTTTTTCCCATTAGCATTTAGCCTGCTGATCCTACATTTACCTTATATATATACCTTAATCAGTGTTTGAGATAACATAGTCAGCTAGTTCACAAATGAACATTCATGGGCAACCCTAAATGACAAAGAAAGAGTGTCAAAATCCGGACAAGTTTGTGGCAAGCTTTGTTTAATACATTAGTGTAAAGTAGACTTTCAAAAAATTACGGGATTTCTTAAAATGACATGGCAAAAACACTGTGGTCATCACATGAAAAACATTAGCTGACCAATTTAAATTAGCAAGCCCCTAAACTGTCACTCTGACAGCCATCAGTGCCGTTACTTGCCCGACCAGTGGAAGTAAGAGTCGTGGCACTTGAGGCACGAGATCAAACACCATTAATTTGTTTGTTTCTTTCGTGTAATTCGCTAAATACAACTTAGACTTCACAGTAACTGGCGCAACAACAAAACCGAAAGTGCTAGCTTGGACAGCATAAAAAGATTAGCTTGAATGCTAACATTAACTACCAAGCTTGCCAGCTAGCGCGGTTATGGTATGTTCTAGATGTTTACCAATAAAGATGTAATTTCATGTTCAGATGAGATTGACAAGTTGAATTTGCCTATACATTAACAATTAGATATAATACTTTGTGTAATTGAATGCAAAACTGCTGACCAAACACCTCAAACGAAGTCAAAATAACACATAACAAGATACAGTTTCCAAATACCCACCATCCTGCGCCGCCATGATGATTGTGTACAACATGAGGATTGCCTTATGGGAAAGAACGTGCTATAACCGATTGGACTAAAAGGTCTCCGTACAGAATAAGCGTTTCTAAATTAACACATTTAACAAAAGTACCAATCGGTATTCCAGAAAGAGCTAACTGGTTAGCGCAGTGTGGTATCATTTGTCATTGCACAAGTTTTGTTATAGTCTATTTATTTTGAGTCTCTCTTAGATAATATCAAAGCCACATATTTGGATTGGATAGCGTTAACTGTGTGATTGCACAAAACCTACCCAGGCGTAATTGTGAAGTAACTTCTGCATACTACTGCTAACTTAGCTCGTTCGTTATCAGGTTAACATAACATTAACTTTAACATTACTTTCAGTTAGTGGAAAGCAATTAAAGTAATCTGTCTTAAGGCATCATGGGTATTTTCTACCCACCTTCTTCTCCGTAACGTGAGTTCATCCAGGTTTCCAATGTGTTGGTCCATCTTCGATTTGGGTTAATGTAACATAACGTCATAAGTCAGTGGGGTAGCTATAACTAGCCTATGTTTATACAAGAAGGTTAAGTACAAGTGAGCCTTTTCACCATAGTCAGTGTTGTGTGTACTTATCACATGGTGCTGATGACATTTGACTAAAAACATTTAGTTGTGGGTCACGAGAAACATTCAATTTTGGCCAACGTGTGTGTTTTCCCAAGGACTTCTCTATCTTACGGGCAGTACTGGAATCGGATCTGATCAGGAATAGGCTGCTTCTAGCAGTTGTTTTGATATTTTCGCCTAACCTTGATTGCGAATAATTGCGACTATAGGAATGTAATTGTAGTCTGCACAGGCCTACGGACTTTGTTTTATGTAGTTTTTTTATGTATATAGTTTTGTGCTGAATATTTTTATAATGGCAGACCTAAGGACATTTAATGTGGTCGTTCTTGGAATAGGATTTCTGTTTATTTTTACTGCCTTCACAACCCTTGGGAACATCGAAGTAAGTTGATGTTTTGAACTTTATATTACATATTATATGATTATATATTATTAATATTTCAGATATGTATGATCGTGAATTCACATTTGAATGGCTGGGGATGTAGCCTACGAAAAACCAAGCGGTGCGTGAAAATTCAAAAACCTTTAGTCACATCGTGACATGAAATTTAGTTAGTTTTGAGGCCATATTTTGTAACATTAATGCTGTAGGTGTAATATGTAGATTGACAAGTTTTTGTCTGACATGATTATACAACTTGCAATACTTGCATAGGCTGTAGAATGAGTCAGTGGAATTAGTTACATAGTTAAATGTAGTCATAATTTCCATGTGTCGAGCAGCGGATTCTTTAAAGACAAGTATTCAATTACAAACGCTGCTTTACGTGTTGCATCGTTGCAGTTCCTTGATTAGGCGCATCCCGTGTTTTAAATTTGCTGGATCCGTCAATAAATTCAGTTTTATTTTTATTTATACAGCGCCTTTTATAGTATTGTCTTGTGGCGCTTCACAGAAGGAGCACCCAAGAGCAACAGGGGCAAGGAAAAACTCCCTTATGTTCAGTTAATCTAGGAAGAAACCTTGGGCAGATCCACGACTCAAGGGGCTAACCCAACTGCCAGGGGTCGTGGAGAAAAAATACAATCAGTAGTAACCATGACTATAAGTTGCCTATGGTTTTAGCTAAGGTTCATAATAGAGTATTATCCCACTTTTACATTACATGGTAGTCAGTCTATCAGGAATTATGGCTGGACAATGTAGCAGCGGCCAGGCATAGTGACAAACTCAAAGGAATGAGATGGGTCATGGGGGTAACAGTAAGGGTCCATTTCAGTAAGAAGAGTGACTGAAAAATTCACATTTCACACAGTTCTGTTAGTATCCATAAGTAGGCAGAATAACTAAAAATATTTAAATGGATTTCATTTTGACTTCATCATGTTAACTGACAAGACTTTTCATTGTGCGTAAGAAATCTGGCTGTAAGTATCTGCTGGTCAAAAGGACTTTGTACCTTCGGACCCTGCAGCTCAGTCATAAGGGTTGCAACTCAAAAATTAGTTGTAATGCCACCACATCAAAGATGGATTTCATGTTGTGTATTGCTGTAGCTCGAAGTGGAGTGGAGCCGCTTATCATTTGTCCAGTGTTTTCCCGTGGCAGAAGAGATCGGACCAGAGGCATAAAGTACATTACCAGGGTTGATGTTGATCTCCATGTGCAGTTAATTTAGAGCTATTGTCAGGGATATAGCACATTCTTTTTACTAATAACAAACTGTCTCTACATTACCTGTCATTAATGACTCCACCATATCATGACCCCCAAAATTATGTACCAAACAAAACAATTGAGCGTAGCATTGCATAGCAGTAGGATAGCCCAATCCAAAGCAAGAGGACCAGTCTCATGACTTGATAGCGCAGGCTCTGACTTGATGGCGCAGGCTGTGTGGGGGGGCCATAATGTTTAGCTGGAGGTCATCTAGTATCTTTCCCTCACCTAGACAGCAATCCCGTGAGCACACTGTGTGCGATTAAAGATGATTCTTGCTTGATTCTTGAGTCAGAAAAGGGCCCTTGTCAAAGTTGGACTTCCACATAAGGGTCCATTGTGGCACTGTAATGG
This sequence comes from Tenualosa thibaudeaui, assembly GCA_027481765.1. NCBI lineage: Eukaryota > Metazoa > Chordata > Actinopteri > Clupeiformes > Clupeidae > Tenualosa > Tenualosa thibaudeaui. The sequence goes on from JAIFZK010000016.1 coordinate 8,445,439, forward strand.
AGACTTCTTTAACCTCATTGATGCAGCCTTGGTGCTTGGGGAGAAAAATGGGCCCACTCAGAATGTAGTTTTTCACTGGTCTTGAAAGTGTTTTCCATCGGCACTAGGGATGAGATGATTATACATTTTGATGGTACGATTACAGTCAGAGAAATAATCACAGTTGTTCAATTATTATAATTATTAAAAAAATGTAGGCCAATAAGAAAAACTGAAATAAAGGCTGTCCCAAACATTTTTTAACTAACAACTAATCTTTCAACCATATAACAATGAAATTGTCAGTAAGTGAATATTTTCCCATTACCATGCTCAAAAACAATATACCAAAACTAAATATTGCAAAGTTGGTCTCACAAACATTTAAATTTCAACATTGCACATGGAAAAAAGGCTTGTTTTTGCCAGGTAAACTAGTGACTTGCTTGTGGATCAACTACTGTCTCACTCATACATGACAGTAGACAAAAAAATGCAACGCCGATGAATACCCACATTTTGACACCCAGGGCCTTCCACATCTTTTTAAAGAATGTCATCATAAGCACAATGTAGGAGGAGTCTTTATGATTAATTAATTGTGATGTTTTGTCTCATCCTAATTGGGCACCAGTGTCAATGTCAATTTATTTATAAAGCACTTTACAAACAACAGAAGTTGACCAGAGTGCTGTAAAGCAAAACAAAGGCAGAGCAGAATCAAAACAGAAGATGTGGACCCTGTCTAAGAAAAGAACTAGGTCACAGTAACCAACACCTATATCATAACAGGCTTTAAGCGATCTCCCATCTGACATAATTAGATGATAAAAGGTGCTTTGGACTTCGTACTCCTTCCACTGTGTGGCAGCCTTGACAGGGAAATAGAGCAGTATTAGACCTGCAGTGTACTAGATTATTATAGTATGACTGGGATGTCAAGTCTAAATATATAATAGCATTGTGCCCAAGCGCTGTCTGTCATGGTTGAAATAATGTTTGACAGAGCATCTTCAAATTAAGTAATGCATCTCTCTCTCACTCATATTAGCAAACTGTACTGAAGAATGTTCAAAATGACACATTTGCTGGAAGTGGCTACCACAGGTAATGACCCTATAAAATATGTTCACAGTATGTTTGCTTGTCTTTGCAATTAGACATCTTTGTGAGCTTTTTATGCAGCTTCATTACATGTTAGTGGTTTGTTACATGTTATTTAAAACACAGTTCAGTTGGTTTGAGAAAAAAACAGAAACTACTGGTGATGTCTTTACCAAAGAATTACCTTCCCTTTTCTGGAGAATGTTTTCTTTTACTTCTTGTCCTCATGGAGTATAGATAACAGGTGGGGAAGTAAAGGCTTATCTAAGATATCGTTGATCCACCTGGTCCTGTATGTGTAGATAGTGGTGAGGGATGGGCCAGTGTTGGACAAAAAATATTTTAAGCCTTTTGTTTTTTTATCAGTAGGTGAGACAGTTATGGATTATAGACTTTTCATAGTGATTTGATCTGCCTTACTAGTAATTTCCACTTACTGTGAATTACATGACAGTATTTTTTTACATGACAGTAGAGCTAATATGACAGAGACTTGTTTTTTCATTTCAGCTTGGGTATCATTTATGGAGTGTTTTCATTCTCTAATTTGCTGGCACCTACAGTTGTCGCCATCACTGGACCTCAGCTGGCCATGTTTTTAAGTGGCATACTATATAGGTAAACCAGTCTTAGTAAAATGTCCACAAATATCATTGTAAATGTTGGTACTATGAATAACACCATTGTGCATTTCATCACCTTTCTAAAATAAATAATAAATAATAAAAGGATTTGTAGTTCTCAAAGGATTTTTAGTTGTGAAAAAAATTACTTCAGATCTTGGATTATTTTAGGAAGGTGATGATTTGGGTTAGTGAATATTACACTAGAGATATTACCTAACTGTGCATAAACGAACCACCTTCATGTCCTTGCAGTGGTTACATAGCAGTGTTCATCACGCCGTACACATGGTCCTTGTATTTGACATCAGTGCTCATCGGCATGGGAGCTGCTAGTAAGGCACAACAACAACAGCTACAACAAGAACAGTAACAATTTGTCCAGTGACTTGTTATGTTATATAGTTTCTCATAGCTGGCTAATGGGAGTGGAGCCAGTTGGAAATGAACCCTTAGTCAGTACTTTGTGATTGTGACTGTTGGACAGTAAACTGAATTACCAATATTATGACTTTTTTTCATGTGATCGTCAAAGTAACTGCTAGACCGTACTAGAGTCAGCTAATTTTAGGGAACAAACTACTAAAAACCAACAGGAACTCACTGTTGTTTTGAACATTTTTAGTGCTGTGGACTGCTCAAGGGCACTTCCTGGTTGACAATTCAGATGCCTGTACCATCAACAGGAACACAGGAGTGTTCTGGGCACTACTGCAGTGCAGGTATGGATGGCTAGCACTTCAGTTTTAAGCTCCCCTCTTTCTGGTGTCTTAGAATAGTTTTTGTAAAGTTCATTTAGGAGCCTGTATTTGGATAAAGGAGCTGAGAGAAATAGGATATGAGTGCAAGAGAGATGCAAGGCATGTGTTCAGACAGTAACAGAACACACACAGCCTCTAGTCTCCATTGATATCTAGGCCAAACATGGCAGGAGACTTTTATGTTTCTGTTTGTGCAATAGCAACCTAATGTCACATGGCCCTAATTTACATCAAGTAAGGAAATCAAGGAAAAAAAGTCTTCTTCAAAAAGGCCTCTCTTCAGTTACTATGAAACAATAGCTGCAGCCATACTACAAAGTTCAAACACTGATTAGGCAGCTCTACTTTCAACAATGATCAGCGTAGTATAAGCGCACAGAGGCGCGCACACGGTTGTAACAAATAAAGTATAAATTTACAAAACAAAAGAATGACCAGACCGGGCTACTCCCCGCCTGATTGTATCCCATTTAAACCATGTGCATAGAATATTCACACATACATTACATGTTAGAAAAACAAAAAAACAATTTGGAAAACAAATATTTATCCAAAAGGATCCCACGCTCTTACTTAACAGCGAAGGATAATGAAAGGGTAAGCGACTGCGAGGTTCAGCCTTGAAACAAACCAGTCACGGCACACAAACAATGGGAAGCGAGGCACGGATCACCTACGAACAATGATAAAACAGTTCGCATATAGGTAATCACGCAGCTCCCCGCACAAATCCCACGGCTAGAAAGTAACAAGCTTACTCTGTCACCGCGCCCCCAGCAGAACGCTGATAAAACAGAGCAGGGAGACAGCGGAGATCAGGTCACGCGCTAAAATCAGCACAAGGAGACCATTTAAATCCCTGTTCGTAAGATCCACCCGCTGAACAATGATAAAACAGTTTGTGATGGTGAAAGTACACTTACGAATGGCGAGGAGTCTCCTGGGCCTAAAAAGTCGGGCTCTGTAGACATAAACCACAATGCCTGCACAGACGAAAACGCACAGATGCGCTGCTAACACGCAGGTGAGCAGGAGTGTGAGAGAGAGACCAAGACGGGGCTACCTGAGCAGGAACTTATAGATGCCGTTCATCACCCGTATGTCGACTCCATGCTTTTTACCGTGTCAGGAAAGCACGTTTATTATTATTATGAAAAAATCTCTTTTTTTTTAAGAAAAAAGAAAAGAAGGCTGGCTTGTCACAAAGTAACTTAATTACTTAATTACACATTACACTTGCCCAGTCATTTAAATAAAGATCCCATCATGTTAGAACTGGTGTAATGAATACATTGTCATGTGGTCACTGTTTAACTCTTTGCAGTCTAAGCCTTTTTCTGAGCAACTTAAAGAATTTAATTTCATGTCTCCTTATTTTCAGTATGATATTTGGAAATCTGTATGTTTACTTAGACTGGAGAGGACAAGAGGAAATCACAGGTATGGCTTACATGGTTTATTACGATAATCTTCATGTGAATGCATAAAAGGCACTTCAGGGGGTTCTTTTTAATATTTAACAAAATAATCCTTATATAGAATAGCTTTGTAAATCTTATCAAAAAACTGAAGTTGTAAACAAACAGTATTTCAGTGTCTGTATGTTGTGTTTTGCATCCCCTGTGAAAGATATGTGTTTTTCCCCCAGATGAGAAAAGACGGACCATGTTTATATCGCTGCTGGTGGTGTCTGTCATTGGCACGCTGTGCTTCCTGACCTTGAGGTCTCCGCCGCGTCTTGAGGAGGTCATCTCTGAAGAGGAGAGTCAGAGTTTGCTGTCCAAACACATGTTGTAAGACCATGCCTCTCAGTAGCAAGGCTTAATGCTCTCAGTGCTCTGTGCCTGACTTTTGGTTTGGTTGGTTTGGGCGAAGCCCTGTAAGATTTGAAAATAGAACTATACTGTGAAGTGAAATTCATGATAATTACTCAACAGATTTTTCTGGTAACTGCTCCTGCTTTAAGTCCTGCCTTATACACTCCTGTTTTGATCTAATGATATTACAACCATTTTGAGGCTCAAGACTGCTGTAAAATAGTGCTTACTGCAGCCCCTTGAACAGATAAGCTTTGCTTGGGTGTATGAGCTCACTTGGAATCAGTTTGTGCTGCTTATCAGCGCTGATTACTTTGTTTTGTTTGTTACGAAGTTGTGTCATATTCATTTATGGGAATAAATCTTATCTAAACTGTAAAAATAGATTTTAAAGTGGTAATTTTGAATCAAATCAGATAGAATCCAGGAAAAAAACAGAATTCTGTAAGATGTTAGATACTGTATGTTAGGCTGTTGTATTTGCCTCTGGGATAGCCACCACCTCTGTTTATGTGAGAGTTCTCTTAGCAACTTCAATGCCTTGTGTCTTTCAGATATAAGCAAAGAGCAAACTCTGCTGTGAAGGAGGCCAAGTCTGAGTTCAGTGAGTCACTACAGTCAAGTTCACAGTTGATTACAAATAACATTTGATATGGAATAACATATTGTATGTCATTTAAAAAGAATTTAGTCCTAGGAGTCATAGTCTTTTGTTTTTTATTTTGTATGTTTTTTGTACTGAAAACACATCTTTCTGTTGGCCCTGCAGGGACAATTCTATCACTTCTTGGTAGTAAAACCATATTGCTCCTCAGCTTTTGCATGGCTTACAGCGGTAAGTACCTGCTATCAATGTGTTTTAAACATGCTCAGTGCATCACACACACACATGCATGAATAGTTGACTCGCCATGCGTACATAAGCCAAAACGCATGTGACCCCTCTGCAGGCCTGGAGCTGTCCTTTTACAGCGGCGTGTATGGCACATGCATCGGGTCAACCTCTCACTTTGAACAGCAAGCTAAAGGCCTGATTGGACTCTCTGGTATAGTGGTTGGAGTTGGAGAGATTGTGGGTAAGTTTAAGTCATTTTTGGATAGTGGGCACAGGAGTTGGCCTGTAAGGCATTACTGTATAAATACCACTTTTTGATTCTGTGTGGTTTTGCAACATTTGTCACATTCTATGTCATTAATTGTTACTTTTACTGTCTTTATACAAAAGATAGCTCTAATAAATTCAAAATGTAATTTTTAATGATATATTGATTGCTGACAGACCTGTTGTATCACATCATCACTGCAATGTCATAAGCTTTGAAAGCAGTACATGACGCAGTGGGCTATATCAGGAGCACAATGAAACCACCGTGAGAGCTATTGCTGGTGAACCAATGGTGGAAACTTGTGGTGGTGAACAGTGGTCAACCATTCCAGGAGTGGCTGGCCAACCAAATTCTTAAGACTACTTGACCTCATGGAGATCAACTTCCCATGAAGTTGATAAATATCCCAGACTGACCTCTAATAAAGAACTGCAGGCCTCATTTGCCTCAGTTGAGGTCACTGGTCATGATAGAATAACAAAGATATTGAGGAAAAATGGCTTCCATGGAAACGTTGCATGCAGGGCACCTACCTGTGATTATCACAGCTCTTTTCCATTTCACTCAGATAACAGTGAACAGTTACATGTGTGCAGGTAGATCTATATTGAATCTTTCAGATCAGTGCACTAACATTTCACTGCGTCACTAGAATGGTGGCCCAGTCAGCGACCAGAGGGAATGAGGCCAGTTTCAAATGGAATGTGACAGCAAACAGTCATAACAACCCAAAAAAACCCTGTGACCGAGTTTTTGTAAATCAGTCCATGCACTGTATTCCACAATAAGAGCATGTTACTGACCATTAAAGAAAGTGGTGGCAGTGTGATTGGAGTGGTGTTGCTGCTGTTGGAGTTGAGTTTCAGTTCACCCATGTTGTGATGGAGTAACGTCATTAGTGATGACTAGTGCCAGGTGACCTGCAGCCACCAGCGGATTGACCCGTGAGTTGGGCGCAGGTATGTGGGCCGGGTCAAAATATCACAAAGCACATCAATTGTGAAGCTTTAGAAAAATAAAGTGCATTCAAATATGTTTTGCATATGGCATGAGGACCTCCTTGTCTTTTGGAGGGATCACCATTATGATTTCCCTCCTCTTTCCGTGCTGGTGAGCACGTGCTCTGCGTTGTCACAGGTTGTAACAGCAGCATGTTATAGAACACTTTGGGCTCTGGCCAAGAATTTTTGTTTTTGTTTTTGCTGTAAAATATCTAAGATCTCAATAGGCCTCTTCTGGTGGCGCAGTTCACAAACCGAGGGTAGAGTCCAGTGTTTCATGATTGAAATCTCTATAAATTGCAGTGGGAACCTCATTATGTTGTGTTTGCAGCCTTGCAACAGTGGTGTGAATGACAACAGGAAGTTTTAGCAAGCACTCATGTAGGAATGCAAACACTACAATGACGTGCAAACACTTGTGCTCGCCACTGGTCTTGTGCCTGCAGCTAAACCACAGCTACAATATACAGATGTCAGTGCTTATCCGCGTCAGTGCCTTATTACCACCTTGAAAGTGCAGTATTCACTGATATACACATGCCATGCTGTTTAAAATCCCTAACCAAAATTCCTTTTCCAGGACCAAAATTTCCAGATATCCTTATGTAATTCATAAGACTATGTGGAAATTATTAGACTTGCTTATAAGATTGGGAGACTGCAACTATAGCCAATTCATAGTGCAGTCATATGACTACACAAAATATCTATAAGACTCATCACCCTACCTTAACACATCAGGACTCAGGACAAATTCACTTACATGTAAGATGAACATGAGCAATATGATGTCAGAAACATCCCTGGCTCATTGCTTTTGAGTTGAGTCATGACATCCTCTCTTACCCCAAGGTGGAGGTCTGTTTGGCTTGGTCTGCAAGAACAACCGCTTCAGACGCACTTCAGTGGTCTTCCTTGGAATGGTCGTACATTTTGTTGCGTTTTACCTGATCTTCCTCAACATCCCTGACGACGCTCCTGTGGTCTTTTCAACCACCTCACAGCACCGACCTTATTTATCCCCCAGGTATTTAGCCATTGTTGTTCTTATTAGATCCGTTTCCGTATCCGATCAAGCCTAAAACTTAAATGACAATAAAAATCATTTGGCTTGAGGACAAGGCATAATTCAGCATGGACTTGATTCATTTTTCCTTGGATCTTAATGGATTAAACCACATCGAACAACATAAAAAAAAACATAGGTATAACACTTGACACTTTCTTTTAAATACAATTATGTCATAATAAGATGGATTAACACCTGCCTGCCAGGTAGGTAGGTATTTACAGTGCTATGGAAAACTTTGGGCACTCCTGGTAATGATCATTATTTCATTTGATAGCCACTGGGCCTTTAAAGCAGCAACCAAATGACCAAATAACTGCATCACCCTTCCATTTCTGCATGGCTTAAGAACATTCCATGAGAGGAACTGCCTATGGAACTTCTTCCGCTGTAATGTCTGCATCCCAAACAGTGTCAGCTTTACATTACAAAACTGAATGACACTTGTCATCCATGATATATGTCATGTCATGTCATGTTTGTGACGGGCTCATGCCACGCTTATGTTGACACCCTCAAGTGAGGTGTTACGGTATTGTTTATGTTGATTCAGTAAAAGTTCCTTCATGGCTTAAGGGTTTCCAGAATGTTTAACATATATTGAAATGAAACTGCTGCTTCAAAAGCCCAGCAAATTGTAAAATGAGATAATGATTATCAGGGGTGTCTAAACTTTTACATAGCACTGTATCTTTGTTCCTGTGGATTTAATAGAACTCTCTGTAACCATATATAGGCCACTAAATGAGAATGCATATTTTGCACATTATATTTGACTTTAAAGGCCTTCACATGTTACTTGGTTCAACTCACACCAGAGCACTTGTTCTTTTTCCAGTGTGTCCATTGCCCTGCTGTGCAGCTTCTTACTGGGCCTGGGAGACAGCTGCTTCAACACACAGCTGTACAGCATCCTCGGAAGGGTCTATGCAGAGCAAAGTGCCCCTGCTTTTGCCATCTTTAAGTTTATCCAGGTAAATGAAAGGAACTGAATGCTATGTAGGATTTTATGTGCAGTTGTACAGTACATTCCCTCTAAAAGTAGGTCTGGGACCCTAGTGGAAAAGAGGTGCACTTTAATATGTTTGGAAAAACAGGTGCACTTTAATATGTTTGGAGCACATTTAAAGTATCCTAAATGTAAAAAATGTGAAAGTAAAGTCTATTTTGTCCTATCAGCTTTGCATGCACTTGAAGTGCTGTTTGTTTCTGTTTCTCCAAATGCACTGACAACACACTAGCTCTGCATTCAAGTACATTTTATTTTTGAAGGCTTAAGCAATGCAACTTAAGTGTCCCGAAAGTATCTTGAGTTGTCATTACATGTATTTAAAGAATATTAGTGCTCATAGCTCTACAAACTCTCTGTTTTCCAGGATACTGGTAGCCTAGTTACATGTGTGCAGGTAGATCTATATTGAATCTGTGATTGTAAAGATACAGGGTCATACCGTTAGAAGAGTCATTTGTTTATTGAATGCAGGTGACAGAGATTGTCTAGAGTAACGACAGTTAAAATGTTTGGATTGCAGATAAAAACACCCCTCGTTTTAAGACACACTATATAGTGCATCCAGAAAGTATTCACAGCGCTTCACTCTTTCCATATTTTGTTATGTTACAGCCTTATTCCAAAATGGATTCAATTCATTTTTTCCTCACAATTCTACACACAACACCCCATAATGACGATGTGAAAAAAATCTTTTTGAGATTTTTGCTATTCACAGCGTTTGCCATGAAGCTCAAAATTGAGCTCAGGTGCATCCTGTTTCCACTGATCATCCTTGAGATGTTTCTACAGCTTAATTGGAGTCCAATTGTGGTAAATTCAGTTGATTGGACATGATTTGGAAAGGCACACACCTGTCTATATAAGGTCCCACAGTTGACAGTGCATGTCAGAGCACAAACCAAGCATGAAGTCAAAAGAATTGTCTGTAGACCTCTGAGACAGGATTGTTTAGAGGCACAAATCTGGGGAAGGGTACAGAAAAATTTCTGCTGCTTTGAAGGTCCCAATGAGCACAGTGGCCTCCATCATCTGTAAATGGAAGAAGTTCGAAACCACCAGGACTCTTCCTAGAGCTGGCCAACTGAGCAATCGGGGGAGAAGGGCCTTAGTCAGGAAGGTGACTAAGAACCCAATGGTCACTCTGTCAGAGCTCCAGCGTTCCTCTGTGGAGAGAGGAGAACCTTTCAGAAGGACCACCATCTCTGCAGCAATCCACCAAACAGGCCTGTATGGTAGAGTGGCCAGACGGAAGCCAGTCCTTTGTAAAAGGCACATGGCAGCCCACCTGGAGTTTGCCAAAAGGCACCTGAAGGACTCTCAGACCATGAGAAACAAAATCCTCTGGTCTGATGAGACAAAGATTGAAGTCTTTAGTGTGAATGGCAGGCGTCATGGAAACCAGGCACCGCTCATCACCAGGCCAATACCATCCCTACAGTGAAGCATGGTGGTGGCAGCATCATGCTGTGGGGATGTTTTTCAGCGGCAGGAACTGGGAGACTAGTCAGGATAGAGGGAAAGATGAATGCAGCAATGTACAGAGACATCCTGGATGAAAACCTGCTCCAGAGCGCTCTTGACCTCAGACTGGGGCGACGGTTCATCTTTCAGCAGGACAACGACCCTAAGCACACAGCCAAGATATCAAAGGAGTGGCTTCAGGACAACTCTGTGAATGTCCTTGAGTGACCCAGCCAGAGCCCAGACTTGAATCCGATTGAACATCTCTGGAGAGATCTGAAAATGGCTGTGCACCGACGCTTCCCATCCAACTTGATGGAGCTTGAGAGGTGCTGCAAAGAGGAATGGGCAAAACTGCCCAAAGATAGGTGTGCCAAGCTTGTGGCATCATATTCAAAAAGACTGTAAAAAGGCTGTAATTGCTGCCAAAGTTGCATCAGCAAAGTATTGAGCAAAGGCTGTGAATACTTATGTACATGTGGTTTCTTAGTTTTTTTATTTTTAATAAATTTGCAAAAATCTCAAAAAAAAATTTTCATGTTGTCATCATGGGTGTTGTGTGTAGAATTGTGAGGAAAAAATGAATTGAATCCATTTTGGAATAAGGCTGTAACATAACTAACGCTGTGAATACTTTCCGGATGCACTGTATAACTGGAAGTTTCCTTGCTTTTTCGAAATTAATAAATGCACACCAACCACATCTCAGCCTTCGGCTTTGTGCCTGTGACCAAACCACACTCGTGAGGATATCAACTAACAACCTCACTCCCACTCATGTTATATTGCTTAAATGTTATCTGTCAGATTTGAGGTCCAGACTCTTCAGGCAACAGCACTTGTCTGTAGATACCCATGTGGGTTTGCATGTGTCAGTATGTTGTTGCAAGACCTGCAAACTTTAAACACTCTATATCAATACGGTGAGACCAGCTGATGAGACATAGTAATTCCTCTGAATGGTATGGTATATTTGACACCAAGACATGATGGGCTACACAGCCGAGGATTTGATGGCTTTTTCCTCGATTCAGTAGCTACTGCACCGGGAGAGTGTGTGAAAGGGGGAGTGGCTACAGCAATTTACATTAATCCAATAAAGCTTCTGCTGAAGTTGTTTGTGAATATTTATTTATTTATTTTAAGTCCTTTAGCGGTTTATGCTGAGAAATTTAAAGTGACAAGCGCCTAGTTAGACCTAAGCTCACAAACATCAAATACAGTTTAATGACACTGGCACACAAATTATAGTCTAAATAACAATTTTTAAATTTATGTCTATGTTATTTTGTTCTGTTTTGTCTTGGCTTGGAAAATAATGCCCAGTTAAGAGAGTTGGGCAATAAAAGATGAGGATGATGCCCATCTCCTAATTCAGTGGGGATATTGGATCGGTATCGGCTATCGACCGATATGCAAAACTAGTGTATTGGAATTGTTATCGTAAATAAAAAAGTCGGATTGATGCATCCAAAACCTACAGTTAATGTATTTAGTTGTTTTAAAACGGTACACTCAGTACATACAAAAGTACTTTAAAAAGCACATTTCCAGACTCTGAGCATACTTTTGAAAAGTGCACTTTTCTGTACTTCTATTCCACCTGGGTAGGTGTGTGAAATTACCATGTGGCCCTGTTTTCAGTTTCATACAGCATACATCACCACACACATCACCACTGAGTCCAACCAACAAGAGTCCAACCTCTCTGACTAACCCCTCCTCCATTCCAGTCCATCTTTGCTGCCGTGGCCTTCTTCTACAGTGGTTACCTCCTGCTGAGCTGGCAGCTGCTGGTCATGGTGCTGATGGGCTTCACGGGGACACTCTGCTTTTTCATGGTGGAGAGGATGCAGAACACGGGAGACCTCCAGGAGTATTAAAGGAAACAAAATCACCCCTGCGCTCATCCAGTTTATTTCCCAAGTATACAAGACATGAAGTCATACGAGTCAGTCAAACTAAACAAGCACTTGCACTAATTGAGTAAAGTAGTCTATCAAATAGCAGGATAGCAGTTTGTGTTTGTGAACCACTAATTTTGTCTCTGGATCACACATTTCAGATGTGTGATTGGTTTGTTTCCCTTTCATCACCACTGTGTAGATTAATTGGTGTGTCTATTGGTTCTGATTTCTTCTTTCTGTTGTCCTTTGACATTACTCTCAGGGGTTTTATTCATATACTACACTAATGGCTTTCATGCACAATTTAACTTTTAATTTGTAGCTTTTTGTATCACCATTACATTTTATTGACTGAAATTGTTTTATGTTTTCCATGCTAGAATCATGATTTTTATGCTGGAAACAACTGTAACTGAACTGACAAGGTGCTAAAAAGACTGCACCAAGGGCAAAATCATATCAGTCAGTTATCAGTTATCTGCTCGTGTTTCTTTTTATGAATTGATATGATGAGAAGAGTAGTTTCTCAAGAAGTGGCAAACATCAAACCGTTTTATACACATTATTTAAGAACTATCGCATCATAATGTTTAATTTTTTATATATCTTTTGTATTACACATAAATAAAAACATTTGTTTTCCAATGACCTGCATAATGCATCATTGCTTGTTTTGGTTAACCGGCTTGTGACAAATAGGTTTCTTTGAAGCTGTATGTCAATAAAAAGACTCAAATCATGCTGCAAGCAGAACAATAGATTATCAAGCGGAGCTCTCTAAACAAACCAAAGCAAACAGATGGTAGGTGGGATCTATTCTGTTCAGTTTTCCATTGAATGGTTTCCATTATTGATGGAAGAAGAGATGGTCTGTCCCAAGTTAAAAAGCGTGCAAAGTCTGGCAACAAGCTGCATTAACTTAGCTCACTTTCCCGAATGTTTCCATAAGGTGATATGTCAGCTAATAGATTTAGCCTAGTTATGAAATTAGCCTTACTTGGACTTTAGACAATTAGACAATCATTCAAATGAGGGCCTATACATGTACTGTGATGTAGAGACAGTGGAAGAGGTGGCCAGAGGAAACAGGAGTTTTTTTCCTGAGTTAATATTTTATTCATCTGTGGTTGTGTGTAGATGTTGTTGAACAGTTTCCTGGGACACAACCATTTGGATTTGGACATCAGATAGTCAATGAGTGTTGCCCAAATTTGAGTAGTCTTACAGCTTGGCTGATATCGACAGACCTCTGCCGGCCTGATTTGACATGCTCAATTAGCAACAGAGCAATCGGCAATGGCAGCTGTCAGTCGCCATCATGGTCTGTTTCTTGAAGTCAGCCTGGTGTCCGCATGCTGTTGAGCTTACACCACTGGTTTTCGGTGAAGTTCAGATCAGGAAACTAAATTATGACATTGTTGCATCGACGTATGAGCCAATCATGACCCATAATGAAACCACAAGTTCTGGTCAAATTTTAGATTTCTAAGAGTGGACAAGTAATCACGCCATGAGTGTTTTGCTCAAATATTTATTTCTTTATGAGGCTGTTTTTCTTCTCATAATACATGTGCTTCCCTTCTTTTCTTTTTCTCCTTATTGTTTCCATGGTCACAAACTAGACCCACACATGCCCTTATATTCATGAATACACCAATTTTGATATACAACTGAGGAAAGCTGTGTGTAGATGATATACAATTTTATTTTGCTTTACACTACACATAAAGGTACACAACAAAAAACTTGGAACTTGGAGTGTTGCAAAAGCCAGTGTGATCATTAAGAGAGGAATGCAAAACAGTCAGTCACCTCACCTCTTTGTTTCAACATTGTTCTGTAACATTTTCCTTATCTGAGACCTAGAATTGCCAAAGGGTTCCACTGACTTTACTTCCCCTTTTCTCAGCATAGGCCTATCTTGCACAAGCCTAAAACTTGTGCCATGTAAATGATGACGGAAATAAGCCCAAAGGACAGCCCCTTGCTCCAAAACAGCAAGGGGTGGGACTTCCTAAGAACTTATGACAGCATCTCCATGAGTCATAAAGAAAAGAATGAATTGCCTATTACCAAGACTGAACTTTGTTTCAAGATATATTAAACAGAGCTGCAAACTTTGCCTTCCTGCAATACAGAGCACAACAGACCAGTGCATGCACACGCACATCTCTCGTGCATATATATATATGACATGAATGGTAGCGTGTAAAGAACACAGTCCTTAAGTATCTTTACAGGCCAAACAGGTTTCTTGCACACATGCAATCGTCACAGTTCATACAGCAGAATTCACAGCTAACAGACACGCTTTGCACAAATGCTGAAAACAAGCTATGCACCTCCCCCATAACTAATACTCTCTGAAGGACCGCTGGAATCAGCTGAGGAATAGAAGAATAAATGGGGGGAGGTTTTAAAGATCAATGATACATGAAAGTGTGTACCATACTACTTTCTGCTCTGATTTGATACGAACTTTCGACTACTCACATTTACGTTCATGTATTTAGCAGACAACTATCAATTGTTTCAGGGCCAGTCTCTCCCAGAGCACAAGTCACTCACATATCCTTAAAAATGTTATTAATCACACATAATTTGAGGCAATTGCATCAGTTCCAGTCAACGTAATAAACTTAAAGATAATGTAATAATGCTTAAGGATGTCAAATAAAACGTATTAGATATCATCAATCATCAAGTGTGACTATTTATGTTACTTGGCCTCTCTTAGATAAGCAGAAACTTGGCATACCACTAATCCTACCCCACAAACATGTATTAATGCACACCACACACACACACATATATATACAGTACACACCTACAAATACACCACACACATACAAATAAAGGGCTACACCTATTGTATATTAAGTGCTTTTAAACCAGCACCCCACCCTAAAAAGGTGCTGGTTGCTGGATGTGTGCATGCTGGTATTTACAAAAGATGGCTTGGTTATAGTTGGGTTCCAATCTAACTTTCTTCTCTTTAAGCTCTTTTATTCAGCTTGGAATCAAGCTTTGAACAGATCGATATTCATCATCGCTGATGAGTGGGCTCCACAGCCCGAGAGGAAGAGGACAGGTCTCAAACAGGTCTTTGCCCACTTCCTGTTCCTTGGGTTCGCTCACAAATGTCCTGTTAGCCTCCATATTTTCTGACAGAGGAGGACATTCTGACTCACTGTTTGGACTGCCATTGCAAGGTTGGTAGGCAAGTTCTGTTTGGACGAGTGGGGGCAAAATAACATTCCATCCATCTGTCTCCACTGACATAGGCTGGTCGAAACTCTCACTTGACTGATAGCCAAGGTCACAGCTCAGCGATGGTGCAAAAAAAGAGGAATTGCAAGGAGAAGGGCTAGTGGGCACAGAGTAGCACTGGTTGTCAAAAGACGATGCAGAGGTGCATCCTGAGTTGCTCTGTGGAGCTGAGCTGGCGCCACAGGCATTCTTTGGCTTGTGCATGTCAACACTTTCATAATCTGAGAGACCTGGTAGAAAAGGCTTCATCTTTGGAGCTGACTGAATTTGGCGCTCTCGTTCCAAGTCTTCATGGACAGCGGACAGCAAACGTTCCAAGACGTGGTTCTGGACTGGGTCCTTTTCAACATGGCAGGTTAGCCCATAATCCACTGAGATGGAGGTGGAGTTGGAATTTTCTGTTTGGCCACTGTTTCCACTGCTGTCACTGACTGAGAGGGTGGTTATTCTGTTGAAAGACACAACATTTTGCAGTGTTCAATCAATCCAGCTTGAGTAAAGCAGTAACAAGCTCAAAAAACAACCCCTAGGGAGAGATGTGGCACAAGCAACAATATCCGTATTACAATCAAGTACATGTGCCCACAGAGGTCCTGGGCTCAGATCTGACCTCAAATCACTTCCTACATCACTGTCCTATCCAGGGGTGAAAGTCGTTCTTGACAGTACTATTCAGTGGAATAGGTGTAAGTGTGTGAGCGCAGCATGCACTGATCATTTTACATCATACTTAAGTGAAACTCCACAATCTGAGCTTTCACTAGTTGGTGTGATGAAATAACACAAAGAAAATTAACTTTGATTAAATTTGCATTTGAAAACATTTACACTCTGCAGCGCTGCAATCTTGGACTAGCCTGTTGCGTCAGACACTTTCACATCATTTCATTTTCACATGCAAAGCGTCTAAACTTTAGCAATTAGCATGTGTGTGCCCCACAGTGGCCAGATACTTTCTGCTTCAACTAATCATTACTGTTTGGTTGTGACGTATGTTATATGCTGGAACAAATCATTTGAATTCAACGTTATCGCTTTCAGCCTCTCTGCTCGCTGATTGGCCTGTCCCAGCACAGAGACGATGCAAACCAAAGCTTATGCCTGGCTGCCTGATCGCAGTGGTGGAGCAATAAGAAACTGAGTGGAAGCACTAGGTGGTGCTAGCCTGGCTAATCTTGGACACCCATCTTCTCAGTACAATAGCTCACGAACTCTTTACTCAACATATGCTAAACTATGTAGCAAATACACACAAGAACCAACTGGATTCATAAGTATAAAGCCCACCTTTACAAGTAACCATTTCTAATCCTGTTTTGAAGTCACAGCAAATATCTGCCTAGTTTGAAAAAGCTAGTTTTTAAAAATTAGGCATTGATGGATATATTTGCTAACATCTTTTTCACGAAACATGAACCCAAACATATAAGCTTTTAAATAATGGCAACTCATTTACTTATTCAGATGTTATAAAAAAAGACAAAAAAGAACATGAAATAACTATCCTCGAGAGTTAGGAAAGGCAATGGGGGTTCAAAGAAAGCATATAGCGAAAATGAGTCAAATAACAGGCCCTGATGAAAACACCACAACGAAGAATATTATTCAATGTAACCTATTAAACTTGTGAATGTTATCTGTGTGATGAGAACATGAGAATTTAATAAAGATGAATAGTGCGTATATGCATATACCTGCATATACCTGAATACTCTCTGAAAGCCCTAGATCACCTGCCGACCACTTCGCTCCTCCAAGGTATGTTATCTAACATGGCCAACACCTCGCGCAGGTCAATCCAGACTTTTCTCATGTGTTTTTCCACGCTGGTGGAATGACCTTCCAAGTGCTACCAGATCAACAGATACCCTCTGCACCTTCAAGAAACTCTTGAAGACCCAGCACTTCCAAAAATACCAGGAATGCACTTAATCTCTTACTCTTAATCTCTCTCCAAACTGCCCTTTTATTAAACCGTTGCACTTTGAACTTAAAATACTTTTAAGTTTATGTTAGCAATATTCACTTAGTTTTTTCATTGTGCTGTAGCTTGAATATTATTCTCTTTTGTAAATGGCTTTGGATAAAAGTGTCTGCTAAATGCATAAATGTAAATGTAAATGTGAACCTGGCCTGTGTTAGGGGAGCTGAACATTTTTGTTCTAGCTAGCATAAAATAGAACTAATGACATCCATATGGGACCATATTGAACAAAAAGGTTAGTGAGGAAATAAAGTATTTCGGCACAGGAGAGTGAGCCTACACTGCGTGAGTCTCGAGTTTGGTGTGCTCAAATGGCAAATTTGATTTTTATTTGTGGCATCTCTGAATTTTTAGGGAGAATGGCATACCAGTCCGTACACTTTCACCCTGGGATCCAAATAAAGACAACAAAGCCCCAAAAAGACACTCTTACCCTTTCTCCTCTTCCCTGATGTGTTCTTTAAGAAGATGCACCACCATCCTGGATACTAGAGTCTTTTCAGGGCAAAGTATCTATAAAAGTAAAATACACATTACACACATTTCCTTATGAGTTCATTATTAACAACATATATGCTGATGGTGGGATAAGGGATAATGGTTGACAAGGTGTGCTGTTATACAGAATTAATGAACAAGGGGTTGGCGAAGTTCTGTATAATAGCACACTTTGTAAATTTAAAAAATAGAAAAGCTTGCAGCTCAGTTCTATGCAAACCTGTTCAGTTGCTGTACTACTTTCTTTGTAATGGTGGCTATAGCTAATAACAGCTGATTCTATTGTTACTGACAAGTTCAACTGCTGTTTATATGGTTGTTATACTTACCTTTTAAAGGAGCATTGATATATACATTAATATATATATGCTTTTTCACCAGATCTACATTATAGGTGTAGGCAGAGTGAAGTAATTATATATATATGTTTTATTTATACTACTGCTTGATCAAATCTGTGCTATTTAGAACATATTTTATTTTCAGATAACCACACAGCTATGAAAAAGTTCCACTTTTCTGGCCGTATTACACTTGCTTACCACCTTTAGAAATGGAATACTGATTTCTGACTGGCTGGTGGTTTAACTTCCTCTCTATAATTAATGGGACTCTGTAATTATAGAGTACCTCAAAAATCTTACCATGTATTCTGCATTGTCCAGAGCTTCAATCTTTGGAGGAAATATATCTGTATTCTTGATCCAGGTTTTCTTGATTCTGAAAAACGAATGTAACTTTATGTAAGATTACTACTCTATTACATTACTGCAATACTATGACATTTACTTTACATTTACATTTATGCATTTAGCAGATGCTTTTGTCCAAAGCGACTTACATTTTGTCGACTATTAATTGTTCAGGGACAGTCTCCCCTAGAGCTACTTAGGGTTAAGTACCTAGCTCAAGCGCACAACGGTGGCAGCTGGGATTCTAGTAAGTATTATTGTTAGTAAGGACTTTCTTGTTGTCCAGAGAGACGTCACACCAACCAACACCAAACTGAATATTAGAACACTTCACTCAGAGATGTGGTTATAGCATGAACAGACACCATCATGGTGTCATGGTGTCACCACCATCGGTCCGCCGGCCTTTTGCTCATTAGCTTTCCGACACCCTGCTGGTGTGTTGTTGACAAACATCCCGCTATTTCACCATATGTGGAGGTTCAATTTAAAGTAATGATGATCCAACAGTGGATTAGAAGTGGCATGACACCAGCGGCTGGCCACCAGAACAAATATTTTGGATTTCTAAAATTGCATTGATGTTTGATTGCATCAGAGTAAGATAACACTGTTCAGATTAACAACTTGCTGAACTAGCTAAACTAGTTTTCACCCTAATTTCACTATCAGAATAGTCAAACAACTGAAGGAAATACCCGAGCCACTTTAATATGCTACTTACTTCACATAGCAGCAGGTCAATGTACAAACAATGAGGACCAGGATTAGACAGATGACAGGAACCACTTTCATTACAACACTTTCAACAGATGTGCCTAGACAGCAGCAAAAAAGCAATTCATGATATTGTTAACATGTAATACATCACTAATGCACTTTTACAAAAATGTTCTTTATGGTTACTTTTACTTACCACTATGAAATGTGAATTCTTCACTCCATTCACTGAAATGACTCTGATTATCGAATGCTATACATACCCGGGCCTTGACAACATACTCTGCGTCTCTGTCTAAATTGTTACTGATAAACACGTAATGTGTTTTATGTATGGCATTTTCCTCAACTCTCACCTGGAAAAAACAAGAACAGTCTTATTAAAATTGAGAATAATATAATTAAGCAAACATGAGTCATTCTTTTAGCAAAACATGCATTACCCAACTTTCATTCTTCAGTTGTTTACGCCTATATTTAAGTTCAGTCTTCCACTGGTCTGAAAGTTCAAGTTTTTTATAGTGGGTAAGCCATGTCACATTTAGATTCCCATCTGATGTCTGATTCACGCTGATGATTGTTGGAGTTTTGGGCTTTACTGGAATAAAAAGTACACATTTATTGCATTCAGTAGCCTACAATTTAAAATTTGTATCTCATTTTCTTCACCAAAAATGTTACAGCACACTCATATCACTCATGAATGAATATCTAAAAATTAAGAGAGCTCACTGTGTTCTGCTGTGACGATAATGAAACTGTCATTAATCTGACCATTTCTCTTTAGGATAACTGTAGGATTTTCTCCAACCAAGAAGCCAGCATCCGCAACATCAATTGTACAATGACACTGGCCATCAACAAAGGTAAGGTCGCAGTTATAACTTCTGCAAAAAAAGAGTTATAAACATCGACTGTATATGGCATTGCCTAAGAGTATACAAAATGAATTTGCTTGTCTTTTAGTCACAAACCTCATTAGGTTTGCATCAGCTGGGTAAAACTCCACTTCTACGGAATATTCCGAACAATATGTTGGCCTATGATCCGGTGTGAATATACATGTCATTAACCTGTCGAAGTCATTCGTGCATTTAACATTCCGAGCGTATGATCCTGTAAGACCAAACCACGAAGACATATCACAGGCTCAGCATATGTTAAGTTAAGTAAGTTAAGACATTTCAGATAAACAAGTTCGAATAAAAGGTACCTTGAATGAAAACGAGGAAAATCAGCGCGTTTACATGTTTTAGCATCTGTGGAACGGACGTAAAACTGTCTTCAACGAGTCTATCATGACTGAACATGTCAAATAAAACTTTCAAAATCATTCTTTGAATGCGATGTACTACTTACCTTGGCCAACACGTTTTCGCCGATCAAGGAATAGCCTGTATAGTTATTGCATAAGGTCACGAACACGTAAAAGATTTTCCAAGGAAGTGCGTGGATTGAAACCAAGCTTGTAGTGAGCACGTCCTAAACTTCACACTGAGAGAAGAGGGCGTGCCTCGTACATTTACTGGAAGTTAACTGTCCTAGATAGTCCTCCGTACAAGGAAGTTGCAACTATCAAACATCCTCACACTGAGAACCATTAACGTGGAATGGGTTTGAACTGTCACTGCCAGCCAGGCAGACAGTGTAAACAGAACTGAGAACCGTTTGGGCCTCCCGTTTACATGTAAACGAAGTTTTAGACACCGTATTTTTTACAACGGCCTCCCAGAACGCTGTATTTTCTTGATTCCACTGGATACGTGTAAACGCAATTTAAAAAATAAACGGATAAAAATATCATAGATAGTCCTACATACAAACAGGGCCTCAGTCCTGCTCAGATAAATTCTGATAATCTGATTTTGCATTTCATTCATGGAAAAGTGAATGAAATAGGCCAATGTCAGATAAATATGAAAGTTATTCCAGTAGGGCTACAGTAAGAAATTGTGTGGGAAAGTCACTGTACCTAATTTTACCTCCAATGTTAGTTCAGGTCAAACTGCGTCCCACTGTGCTCTTTCGAATGGCCCACCATGAAGTCAAAAAATTGTATTAATCTAAATATTATATGTGCATGTCAGTTTCAGTAGGCTTACTGTTAGTGTGACATGTTCAAGCAGTGTAGCTACAATGTAGGTGGCCTGCTGACACAGCCACTTTTTCAGCCTTAAGTCACATTTGGCAGCTTTGTTTTTGTTTTATTTTTTATCACGTGGTCTGCAAACAGAAGAGTTTGCCCACCTCTGTGTTAGCTATGGTCTGGCGCAGAGATTCCAGGCAAAGATTTCAAACAAGTTCAAACAAGCAACAGCTTCTCAATTCCAAATGTCTTACTCTCAATTGTGTGCAAATGGGATATAAAAATTTGTTTGTTTTTTTTAAGTCATTTTTGGCAAATTACTAGAAATCAATTTATTCAATATTCTGACATAAAAATAAAACATATCACCTGAAAAAACAACAACAGCAACAAAAAAGCAACAACAACTGAACAATGTGATGTATCCAAATGTAAACATGCACAAATACAACAAGCCCTTTCAGGCATGGTAAAGGTAAATGAAGGGGAGAGGTCCTTTTGTATGGACAAAGTTGAGTTGTACCATTTTTCAAGGATTTTATATCCATCCTTTAAGGATGTAATTGTAGTTGATTTAGTGTCTCATTTTTTGTAATTCTTTCCAGTTGTAGAGCAAGCCTAGAATGACAAACTGAAGGCCTATTTCTGCTACCCATGCACATAATACATCTGCAATATTTTGCTCACCCCAATGTCCTGCCCTTTAACATAATTCATAGTGACTGCAATGAAAATGTGAGAATAACAATTATAAGTTATGTCCACATAGCTTGTAGGCTTCTTAATAATAGTTACGGTGAGTACCGTGTGGCTACACACTCTAATACTATTTACATAGGACATAGGATGGAAATACAGTGGGGGCAAAGACTGTTCTGTATATATCTACCATGCAGTGGCGGCAAAGATGTTAAATGTCTACCTTGAACCTACATCTTACAGTCACTGTATCTTTTTGCCAACAATCAATGAACTACTAAAATATTAGTAGTATAGAGCATCACTAATGGACAGAGCATCACTAATTCAGACAAAACAGTCTGGGCTGCATACATGACTACATGTATACACACATGACAATAAGTCTAGCCAACATACCAGAAGGAGAGAATACTTTAATTGGTTGAAAATATCTATTTTTGTCAAAATGCAACCAAGAGTGCAACAGTATTGTGTTTACATGTTATAATGAAAGTTTTGAAGGACAAAATTATTTCTGTTGGCTGATGCGTTATCAGTTGCTGACAGATAATCTATATCTGCATGTGATTGTCTGTGTCTTTTTAGTGAGCACTACTTCAACATAAAATTTCTAAATTGATTATCATAATGAAACGATAAATGAAGAGTCATTTTGCAATGTACATCACAAGAATGTTATCCATCATCTAATTCCAATAATATGTTTAAGTGTTTATGTTTAGGTTCCTGGCTCTTACAATGTGACATACAGTACAAAAAATGAAATTAAAACTAAAAGTACTCAGCTAAAATAGCATAGGCTAAATAATTTTAGAGATGGTTGAAATACTGATACTAATTAAGATACACAGAATCAGACAATTTTTATTACACATTTTACAAAGTCTAGTACTAAGTCTATTTATTTGTTTATTTTTATTCTTACTTTTTTATTATTAATTGCTTTTTCAGTTGCACAACTTACTATTGCTAGCAGCCTAATAGTAACAAACATCAATAGTAGAAATCAGAGTAGAAAGCTGGATCATATCATGAAATGGTGGGATGGTGCAGATCTTGAAGGCCAGAGTGAGAGATCTGAATTGTTCTGGCTGCAATAGGAAGCCAACACAGAGAAACCAAAAGTGGAGTGATGTGTCCTTTTTGCTTGGTTGAGCAAAGACCAGATATAGGCCTGTTTCTGAAACACTACCAGGTGGCTTCTCTTATTCAAAATTGAATATACTGTATTTGATCTTCTATCAGAACTAAAACAAAAATTCATCCCACATCTTGGAGGCCAGTAGCATACAGTATAGGTCATAAGGGAGTGTGGACTTTTCTGCTTGCGGGCCACATAATGAAAAATCTAAGCTGCCAAGAGCCAATGCAAAATTAAGAGCATTAGTTTTTAACCAGTTTCAAGTGAAAAGGCAACAGCATTTTAGATCAGAAAACCCGCAGGCCGTCTAAAGCTACACTGTTTAATGGTACTATTGACAAACATGTCACACCAGTACTGAAACTATGTTATGCAATGAATACACAGTATAGTATTTAATTTATGCAACAACGGGCCACATTAACTTTAATGTTTTGCCGCAACTGGCCCCCGGACCGTAATTTGACCACCCCTGGTGTAAACCATCAACTGTGCATGTATGAGCTACCCCCAATATTCTAGCTTACATTGTAAAATCTAAAAACAACTTAATTTTGAAAAAGGATGGTTGACTTTACAAACTTGGTTTTTAATGTTCTTCCAAAAGTGAAAAGTGTTCAGTAGCATGCACACTCATTCACTGACCCTCTCTAAAATATTTGTTTTCTCCTGTTTGTGGCTTCTGAAGGTGTGCACAGATAGAAAGAAAAAACAGCAAACCTGCGTAGGCTAGCTTGCCCAGTGGACCTAAAAGTTTGCTTATTTTTCAGTAATTTAATGTAGGCTAGATCAAGAACAGTTAAGGAAGTAATGGTGTAAAAAAAAACGTTTGAGTGTTTCAAAGACAAACACAGGCAGTTGCTAAATGCTGTTCTGAACAGGCCCATGATTAAATTCTGGCGCGAGTGACAAACAGGAAGTGAGCTAGAGAGCTATAGTGTAGTGGCGTTTAGCTTTCACGGTCTATGGTGTGAAGTGGTACTAAAACACACAGGGTCTGGTCTTGTTTGGGAGTGTCAGATACCATTTAGCAAAGTTTGGTAAGACCAAAGACTTACATTTTCTGTTTGAACCCAAAGCTGGCACCCTCTCTTGAATGCTGTCTCGATATCATCCTTGACCGGGGATATGGTAGCTAGGCTAAAATAACATTAACGTTAGCTTCATTGTCGTGTATTCAGTGCCAGTTACATTAGTTAACGCAGTTTACAGTTTTGTAGTGTGCGTTGCATTTGGAATATGCAATGATTATATGAACTCGTTCTGATATGATCATAAGTTTTTTATGACAGGAAGAAACTCTTCAAGGATTGGATTTGGTTGCACCCGTGTTAAACGTTTTGGTGATCAGCTTGCTAATTTTAGGTAGCTATTCCAAACTCTCTGGCCATTCGTCGCCCAGCTAAGGGTAACTGTATGCCACTTGAATAGTTTTCCAATGCCACCCTTGGAAAGTGCGCTCTTTAAGGACAGCCACGTCCCAATGAATGATTTAAGAACTCTCCATACTATTCTTATCTAATCTTTGGCAGACAAAACCTTCTTTACTCTGCGGCAAAAAGGTTGCTAACAGATAGCCTAGAACCATCAGAAATATCAACACCAAATGATTTTGCCATCGTAGTTTGTGTAGAACGCAAGAGCTTCAAGATGTTATGCTGTGGCTACTGAGGAATGGGGTTGTGTTTACATGCTTGGGTTAAACGTGTGAATTGAAATTTAGACTAACAACAGTGCAATGACAACAACCATTTCCTCTAGACATATGATCTTGTCTTCTGGTTGGACATGGCACGGCCAATGGGGGACAGTCACCGGAGATTCCTACAAACGATGATGAGCAATGGTATTATTGATGCCTCCCAGGCCAAGGCTCTACATAAACATTGTTGTGAAGTTGCTGGTGGTAAGTCCCTGTCACCCCCTCAAAAAAATCAAAAGCAGTGTATCTCTGTCTGGGCCACTCACCTATGGCCCTGTCTTTCTTATCTCGTGCAGCAAACTATACCCAGGACAGGTTGGATGAGTTCATAGATGTCATCAACATAAACCTGCAGTCCATGTTCATGCACATCCGAAAGGGCATGTCTGAAGAGGACGGCCTTCAGTATTATGCGTTGGTGGGTATTTTAACATGTGTGCTGTGTTTTCTACATGTGCTTGTTTAGCCATTGAACAGTCCTTTTCTCTGATCTGTTCTGTTTTTTCTGATCATTAAGGTAAATTTAGCCGAGACAGAAGTGACACGGATGTCCTCTGATTATGCTGACAATGAGCTGGAGCTGTTTAGGAAAATAGTAAGTTCCGTGTATGTCATTTCTAGGATATTACGATTTTTCCTACATATGTCTAGTTCGTCCACTGGTTGTATCTTGACTCATGAGCAAACAATATTTACACCCATTTACATCCTGCTGTGTTTTCAGATGGATCTGGTGACAGAGTCTGAGAATGGCACTGCCTCATCTACTGACATTCTGAACTGTGGTGATGCCCTCCTTTCCAAAAAACTAAAGAAAAAGGAGACAGAACAAGTTTTAAATAAGTTTGTCCAAAATAAGTGGCTGATAGAGGTATGTTTCTCTGAAAGACAGTATCAGCTCATTCTTCTAAAACCATTCTAAAATCATTTACATGAGCTCATTAGAGTGATCTAAGCTGTCTTCAGTTGTATCTTGTCTTGACAGAAACATGGGGAGTATTCACTGAGCACTCGATGCATCATGGAAATGGAACAGTACATGCGCACCTTATACCAGGATCTCATCAAAGACTGTCATGTATGCCATAACATTGCCTTCCAGGTACATTCTACAGTCCAAACTGCTGCTCTAAGCACTATTACCTATTTTGTGGTCATGGACTGAAGTCTTTAACAAGTATCTAGAAAAGGCAAAGGCATCTAGGGTATTGTGATGTACATGTAGAAAATGGTTAATGGTGCCAGGTTCATATTGTGACTCAAAAACAAGCCCTTGTTTGCCCTGATGTAGCTCTGTTAGAGTGTGTTATAGTAGGAATGATATTTTACTGATAGAGTGAACAGCACCGACCTACTTAGATATCTCTCTCTCTCTCTCTCTCTCTCGTGGTGGTCAGTGCCAGATGTGTGAGAATCCAGACTGTGGCATTAGGATGCACTTGCCCTGTGTGGCCCGCTACTTTAGAGGACGCAGCGATCCCCACTGCCCCGCCTGTAATGAGTTCTGGCCCCACGAGATCCCAGGTGAATGAAAGAAAAAAAGCACACACAGACACAAACATTTCACAGTGCACTCACTGGTACTGGTGTAGACCAATTGTCTGATAACTTTTTCTGCGGTTGTACACACAAATATGTGAACAGAGAACTGACTTTGCGGGTGGTCATGTCCTTCTGTTTAAACATAGAAATCCACAGACCTCCAGTCTCTCAGAGTCAACCGTCTTCTGCGAAGGAGAACACGGCCCCCAGTTCCACACCCTCAACCTCACGAGGCCGCAGGTCCAGCAGACGGCTATAGCCTCGTCCCAGACCACCATGTATATTAGCTGCACCACTGTGGCCCTGAATGCTGCTTTAGGTTTAGGTTTTTCAGTGGCTTAAAAGTTGGCTGACAAAATAGCCAACACACTTGTGTTTGACTGTTTGACTTTTTCTACAATTCCAGTAATTTCTAAATATAAAGGAGACTAAATTGTCATGTTAGTGTAATTATTTTTGATGTGTAGTTATGTTGTCATCAGTTCTAAAATAAAGACTGCTTTGAATGTATTCTGTGTATAGATTTTAATAAATGTGGGCAGAGTTTGCTCAAGTTTAATTTACATTCATTCATCTTTGCATACATTCAAAACCAAGCTAGTTTTACAACATTTCTCTTAGAGGGTTTGTTTTTTGTCTCTCCCCTGGTTAAGTTCAGCGGTTAATTTTTGCATTTCTCATTTGAACGTGATAATAGGGATTTGTTTATCTTTGAACTGAACAGCCTCTTATCTAGTAAACAACTAAAACCAGTTGAAGGGAAAATAACAGTGTCCTTTCTTTATCAAGTGAGCCTATTTGTCTTCTAAGCGTACCAGGATGCATTAGGGCAGACATTACAGAACCTTCTTTGAATACATAATGTTAAAACCATTTTTAGTCACTGAACAGTGCTCATGCCTGAAAAGACAAGGTTTGATCCTTGAACATATAAAGCGCCCTGTAAGGGTCAGAATTAAGAATTGGGAATTGAATACTATAATTCAGTGGAGCATATGCGAGTATGAGTTTTCAAATCATGGTCAAGGAGACTTTCTGAATACAAAATTGGAGTAGATAACACAGTTCTACATGGCCTTTCTCATTCTAATACGCTGCTACAGTAATAAAAATATATATTCTTTGGGAATTTAGCTCACACAATAAAAAAGGATAAGGAAAAATACTTTTTAGTGTAAAAGATGTGTTAGTGTTATAGATTTCAGCATTATAGGTTTCGCTGATTGGCTCACACAGCTGAGATGGTGCAAAGCCTACAGATTCCTGATGGTGGTGGAGATGAATGAGCTAAATTCATATCCTATACACCCTGACTTGCTCCAGACTTTTACAAGTAAACCTGAGTTGAGCATTCAGCTTGTGACTGACAAAAACACCAATTTTGGACTAAGCAGTCCCAACACTAGAAAATTGCTGTTGATGACTGCCCAAGTGCCTGTAGCCTACTTTATAAACCTGTGTTTCTGATTTAAAGGCAAGTTCATGGCTGAAAATATTTGGTCAGCAGCTAAACCTAAATGCCTTCTTGAATAAAACTAAATGTTTAGTTTTGAATAACTGCTGCAAAACTGAAATAAGATTAGTCAGTTAGAGACATTAACTCTTCATTGAGGGCCTTTTCAGCAGAAACCTGCTGCATATCAAGACACAAATAAAATGCTTTAATAGTAAGCAGATGTGTCTGTGCTACAACAAACGTTTTAATAAAAGTTTGAACAGTATTTAAACATAAAAAGCTGGGGCTTGGCCATAGGTGGGAATGTGCATACAAAGTGCTTACAAGTTTTGGTTATAATTAAATAGGCTATTTGTTATTTCTCATTACTATACTTTTATAAGCATTAATAGTCATTTAGTCAATTAAAGAGTTGCTTCAGTAGAATGCAAATTCACTTTAAAAAGCCAGAGACCACAGAGTCTGCATTTTCTGTGCTGCACTAAGACCACAGGGAGAAATGTACACTTTATTGATATTTTCCTAAACAGCAAACTTAATCTAGATTTTAAAAGAATGTTACACAGTGAGTCATCATTTGATGTCATGATATGCAGTATAAAAGACAGAAGTTGCACTTGCCACACATCAAACTGCAACATATTTATCAAGTATCCTTTCAAAACATGCTATTTTCATGATTGATTCATTAATAGTCGGTGTTGAATCAAACTATAGGACTGTTTATATACTGTAAAATCTATAATGAACAACTGATGAACACTTAAAAATATCTGACAGTCATTTGTACACAAATGGTAATTTAATCAGTACAATCTGTTTCCTGTTGAACAGGAAAACGTTGGAAAATTAAATGGTTCGACTATTGCACAACATCAACACCTACTGGTTACAGTAACAAATGCAGCACTGCAGAAACAGTATTTCTATTGAGACGACAGCACTGATGCTAATCACTTTAAAGTAGCATTTCCAAACCTTGGACCCAGGACCCATTATGGGGTCACATGAAAATTCAAGTGGGGTCACCTGAGATGCCTCAGACCAGTAAAATATACAGTCAAATATTTTAAATCCCCAATACCAGACGAACAAACTAATGACACCATAATTCCTTACAGTCTATTTAAAAATAAAGACTGCAAGATTAATAATGGATATCGCCATACATGACCAAGGTAACATTCCAAACAAAAACTAACACCACCTTTGAACAACTTATCAAACTGTGTCCTATAACACATGAGAGATTGCATTTGTGAAGGGTGAGGTCATTAAAAATCAAAGCTTTTGTTACAGCAATGTGGGGTCAGAAATCCAAAAGGCTGTTTTAAAGCCTGGAGTGTAAGGTTGTGCTGGGCCTCTGGAAAGACTATTTCATATTCAACATTTCAGAAAACACTATTTAAAACATATCTTACTTGGTGTAAAACCATCATTCTGCAAATGTTGTGGTTGTGGTAGAGCATTAGCTGGTCCAGTCGTGGTCAAAGTCAAGACCCAAGCCCAAACTATTGGCATACTCGCTAAAGTTAAACTGTTCCACTGGAAAAGGCACTTCCTTCCACTTCTTAGGAGACTTAAGATCATTGCTATCAGGAGTTCTGATAGAGAAGCTCTTAATTTGGATGCAGGGTAGAACAGCCACTTTCTTAAACCTGATCTCCATACCCCACTCCTGAAAATGGCAAAAGGAATTTGAGGAGTTTGATTAGCAGAATATTTAAGACTGTTGCCTTCACCTGTATGTGCTCAAATACACTTTGGACTACATGCAGGCTAATCAAGTGAGTGGAATGAGGTAAAACATACACTGTATGCTACTTTGATGTAGAGCTTCTCTCTGAACATCTGACATTAATTTACACACACACAAACACAGCCAAGATGTACCTTTCTACAATTAGCACAAAAGATCTTTCGTCCAGGTTCCCAGTCTTCAAACTGCCTTTCCAAGGTTATCTGTCCTCCAAGTGTGTAGTATACCCTGTGAGAAACACGCACACACACTTTTAAAACACAGAATCACATAAATTGAACTCCTCCATATTATGCACTGAAATGACAAATGATCAAATCATTTACAAAAAGTTATTATTGACATAAATCTCTTCAGCAGGGCCCAGTTTTGTCTATAGCCTACTTACTCAAAGGCTTTGTTGATGATGACATGGTGTGTGTTCTCTATGACTCTGATGTCGTTGCCATAGGCGACAGGAGTGAAGCACTCCCGACAGCTCAGCTGCACCTCGTCGGCTGTAAAGCGATGTCTGGCCACGTTCTTCTTCTGCACCTCTAACACGCGGGTTATCACAGCCATCTCCTGGAGCTTTGCTATCTAACGCACAAAAGGTTCCCTCTTATCTTTCATGTCTAACCTATGTTTCTCTCTCACACACACCATCTCTTCCACACTTTTTACGAGTTACTATAAATATTACAGACAGACATTCCATTGAACACCCAAGCCTAGCCGGCCTCCTTTAAGCAAGGCGCCTCCAACAGCACTCTGGGATACTGGAGGACTGACCTTTGCCCGATACTTCTGATTCTCTTCCTTCTCCATGTGTTGCACCTCTGCGACAGCCTTGCTGGTCAGTTCCTCCAGGTACTCGTTAGTCATTTCCCTGCGGACCTCGCGGCTTCCTTTGGTGGCCACCACAGAGTACACGCTGTTTTCAGCTCGTGCGCGACCCCGGGCCTGCTGCTGGGCAATCTCATTGGTCAGCAGACCGTAGCGGACCACCATGTTGCACTCTGGGATATCCAGTCCCTCCTCGGCCACACTGGTGGAGATGAGCAGGTTGTATACATTGTTCCTGAACAAGGAAATGGTGTCTTTCTGCTTGTTCTGCAAAAGGAACCACAGACAGCAGTCACCCATATGTCAGATGGCAAATATACATTCATAGAAAACACAAACCACAACAGAGAGGTCCATAGTCTACATATGGCAGGCAATAAACAATAGAATGAATATACAATGGATGTAGAGAACATAAACACTTTATAATCAGTTCATGGGCAGTGACATGACCCATATAATACATGCTGCTCTTATATGAAGGACAGTAGGTAACTACTGCATACTCATCAGTAGGTAACAACATAATTACATCTCCATGGTCTATGTAGCGGTGGTATAATACCTGGGTCATGTGAGTATCGCCAGTGCCCGCGCCGACCAAGATGGCAGCCCTGATGTTGGCATTCTTCAGCTTGTCATTGCCCCGCACCCAGTCTAGTAGACAGAGGGTGCCCTGGCGTGTCTTTGAAAAGATGATGCACTTTGTGGATTTGGAGTCTCCTTTGGGGCTCTGATCACTCGGAGTCTCTTGGACTTTAAACTGCTCTAGGAGGGTCTTCTCCAGGCGGACTAGTTTGGGGTTCTCAAAACGCTTGTCGGATGCCAGCAACTTCAACTCCACATGGTTTTCTGAGGAGGTGCAATATGGTCATTGTCAATCATGTTTTGAAAGTTACAAGCCATTAACAAAGTCCTTTTCCAGGACCACATGAATGCTCTGACCTTGAAATAGACCTGACAGAAACAAATCAGAAACAAATCTTCCATCCAGGGCAACACCTTCCCTGGAGCTGTAGAACTCCTCAAGCACTCTCAGAGCATCCACCATGCGAACAGTGGCATTGATGAGAAGAGCATCATTGTACTTTCGCAGGTGGATTGCACACTGAGACAGTACTCTGTTCCTTCTCGCCACACCTGACAACAAGCACAAACAAAGAACCAAACACACACACACACATTCAGCCGTTTCGCACAATCTGTGACCCATCCCATCCAGTGAGAGTCTAAGTGTTGAGATGAGAGGTGTGTCTCACCGATCTTCTCCAGGTGCACAATGTCGCCCTCATACTCCTGAGTTCCAAACTCACGGAATGGGACGAGGTCCTCAGCAGCCATGAAGCCATGAATCATTTTCATCATGCTCTTCAAATGCTCTTCAAACGGGTCCTACAGCAGGAGACAGACAGGCTTATCTAAGATGGATAATGTGCTAATGTAAGGCTCTGTGACCATTACAAAAGGTGTCAGTGCCCCGAGACTGACCATTAGCACTAACTGATGATCATTGAAGTAGAAAAGTGGAGGTTAGATAAAAGTTCTAGACATACCTGAGATCTTCTTTCTGCAATGTCGTACTTCTTCACTGGCCTGGGGACAGCCTTCATCAGCTCAGGCTTGTAGTTCTTTGTTGAGACAATCACGGAATCCAGATTAGCACATATCTGCAGGAACAGAAGGGAAAACAAAGCTTAAGTATACAGAAGCAGGGAACACACACACACACACACACACACACACACACACACACACACACACACACACACACACACACACACACACACACACACACACACACAGACAGACAGACAGAAAGACAGACAGAGAGGCAGACCTGTAGGACATGGTATATGGCTTTGTCCAGAGTTTTTGCACCACCTGTCCCTGGTGATGCAGTAAGGCCCAGGATCTGGGGGAGTTGTCTAGCACCTTCCATCTTGCGCTTGAGATAGTGGCCCATGATTGTATTATACACATTGTCTTTGTTTGTGTGGTGGCACTCGTCAATGATGATCAGGGTGAAGTCTAAGCACAGAAACACAAGATCTTACTAAAACAGCATCACCAGCAGGCCTCCTGTTTCCCTGACCTGGCTACTCTATGGGACTGTGGCACAGCATCAATCACACCTCAGGGTAGTTAAACTGTAGAACAGTGAAAGTTAAAACAAAAGCTAAACTGTCCTCATTTGAATTCGCTATGAAATACAATCTGGTTATTTTTTTGTCTTGTCTTTGCACTGCTCTTGACTTCTGTCTTAGAAGATGTCATGTTGAAGGTCAAAACAACAAAACAAAACAACAAAACAACACGAAATCAATTGTCAAGACAATAAAGTACTGCCAAAATTGGCACCATATGATTAAATCATAGCCATTGTTAGATGAACGAACCTCCAGTATATGTCTGGGTAGAGTGCCCCTTTATGTGGAAAGACTGAGACCACATCATGTGGCTGACATTCACCATATTGTTTTCACCATTTGTTCACCATATTTTGGCCATATAATGAGTGCTGTTCCCTCTCTAACCTGTGAGTTCCACATGCTTATCCTCCTCAGTGTTGATGAGTGCATTCTGGAGGATCTGTGCAGTGCAGATGACCATGTCTGAGTCCCTGACCACACGCCCGAAAAAGTTCTTCTCCTCTGAGTCACCACTAATGGGTACAACTTTGTAGTCACTCAGTGGACCAGAGAACTCATTGTTATGGTGCTGGTCAACAAGGTGCACCTGTGTAGGAACAGGAACATACCTTGGTTTGCGCAGTTCTCAATTGCTATACTATCAATATACTGGTAAATATTCATCAAGTGACAATTTCTGTAAGAACTGGCAAAGAACTGCCCAATCACATAGCCCAGAAGCTGCCATTACTCAACAGAGGTGAGACCAGCAAAATTTCACATGAGGAGATACAAGTAGTCACTAGGTCTGAAATTCATACCTTGTTCACGAGGACGGCCACCTTGGCATTGGGTGTGCTGAGCAGGTGTCTCTTAGCAACAAAAACAGAGGCACGAGTTTTTCCACCTCCTGTCGGCAGCCAGATGATGATGTTCTCTCGCCGCACAGCACGCTGGACCACCTCCAGCTGATAGTCTCTAAGCCCTAAGTCCTCCATCTACCATGAACCACAGGGAACACTAGGAGATAGAGGTAAGTAAGGATTTATTGACATGTATAATTAAATGAGACATTGGTTAACAATTCCCTCATAGACTGTGAACTATGAAGTTAAAGGAATGAAGAGAAAAGCATGTTACAGGATCAACTAATCAACTCACAATGGCTTAACATTAACCTCTGAATGTATTCAAATCCTAGACCTATCCAGAGCTGAGTGAGAATCTGCCCATGTATCAGAGAGGAGAGGCATGTGGGAGACTCAAGGGGAGTCTCATAGTTTTCTCATGACCTCCAGCACTGGCAGAGATGTCTGATGACATGAACATCAGGCAGCAAAGAGTTGGCATTCACTGCCCGTCAACATGCCTGGATACACTAAAATGTTGTTCATACATCTAGTGGCAGAGTACTAAAAACAGCCAAGACATTAAGACCAAACAATCTGTATTAGATTCATCAATGTAATTGTCTTTATTCGCCATAAGCAAAACTTTCAGTGACTTCTTGTGACTCCACTTCTTGTGGACAAGTGAAGACTGGCTGAGTCACAGGACAACTATTTAAATGTCGTACTGTACTGTCTGTCAAAGTTTACAGTAGAATTCAACTTATCCTCATGCTGAAAGAGCCACAGCTTGATTGCCAAATTGTTAAATAGAGGACTACCTCCATCTCCAGCTCTAAAATCCTGCTTCACAGACAGTGTCACACTGGGAAACAATACCTAAGAATACACTTACCTTCTTTACACAAAGGTTACAAAGACCGTCACTCTAGGTTTTGAAAACAAAGCAGGTTCCTCTGTGCTTTATAGAGACGCTCTGCTTGTGGCTGTCAGAGAAAACGAAACTGATACTGACAAGCAGGGGCCCTGCAGGGGGACTGGGACAGCAGTGAGCTGAGTTGCATTTGGAAATGACTGGTGCAGAGCTCATCGCATGGTACCCACTTATGGACCAGCTGGCTGAACATCCAGCAGTGACTTTATGTGACTAGGACACAAATATTGGTACTGGTACTATGGTTAGTTAGGAATATCAAATTGCCAGGTTATGGCCAACACAAGCACTCAGGCCCAAAGAAATTCATCTGTGGAGATGAGGATTCCATTGTCACTTTGATTCTGTTAAGTGGTACTGTAAAGTGCACATATACACATACATAAATATGCACAACAGAAAATGGTGTTCACATGATAAAACCCATAATATCTGTCCTGTAATATGAGTGTAGAAGGCAGAGAGAAGGGGAGGCATTGAAAAAGGGCCTGCTGATGAGTGCCAGAGTAACCCCTGAGAGAACCCCACTGTTGGCTCAGTGTTACATGAGGAAAGGGAAACTGTCAGAAAGCACCGCTAAGCAAAATGAAACTGTAATGGCTAGACTGAGACACTGAGAATATATCAGTAAAGACTGATATTATTGAACTGGAGTTCATTGTCTAATGTTAAATGGGTGTTTAAAATTAAAACACACACTTGAGTTTAGTGATTTCAGTATAGTTCTCAATGAAGTCAGCCTTTATGTCAATGGAGGGTAAATGGGTACCTGGGTTGACAGAAGCCCTGATGAACTTTGACAGAGAACCTGAATACCAATGGCTGCCCAATGTGCCACACAAATACCAACTGCAATTAAAACAACAGAAGGCTAAAGGTTCAGGACATCAGAGAAGACAAGGGACTCATTTGGGAACTTAAAGTGAGCACGACACCAATTGGAGTTGTTGCAGATCATCACTAAGAAGACAGAGACTGCCCGTGTCTACTGCATGCACATCCTGGCACAGGAACTTCCATGTGTCAGATACAGTGTACCAGTGTCGCTTTGGAGTGACAGCTGCAGTGACAAATGTGAACACTATTTGACCTGTGGGGATAAACATGACATCATAGTCAGAACAATGTTCACCTGTAAGTGTCATCTCAGTTCACATTTCACTTGATTCAATTGAGTTGATCCAATGCTGTAGCCTAATTATTTTTCACCTTCTGAATAGGTGATTATCCAAGTGTAACAAATAAAATTTGACCTGAGAATTGGAAAATGTCTTTGTAACTGGGTCACTTTCATGAGGTAAAACGTTCTCTTTGTAACCAGTGAAAAGAGTGGCATGTGTCTATTTGGGGGGAAAAAGAAACAGAACAAACACACACATAACAAACACTAACTACTGAGGCAGATTACCAAATTCTCAGATTATCTGATCTCTCTTGGCAAAGGACTGTTCATTTTGACAAATAAATGAAAATTCACATATTTAATATAAAAACATTTTATTTGAATGAACAGAGGTACAGTACATCAAGCTGTAGCAATTCACAGGCATCTTTTGAATGTAACTGAGGAAA
Organism: Tenualosa thibaudeaui; assembly: GCA_027481765.1. NCBI lineage: Eukaryota > Metazoa > Chordata > Actinopteri > Clupeiformes > Clupeidae > Tenualosa > Tenualosa thibaudeaui. The sequence goes on from JAIFZK010000016.1 coordinate 8,481,142, forward strand.
AGGAATTTCTCTTTTCCAAATTATTATTATTATTATTATTATTATTATTTTAAACTTTTTTTAAAATGATGAGAAGGTTAATCTATATTTTGAGAGTAAAAATGCAGCATACTTTAAGGAGACCATGAGGAGAACTGACAAAACAAACCGGTCGAACAACCCCACCAAACAGTTCCTGAAAGTCAGCACTGTTTCAAGTCCACGTTCAGATGTGTAAACAAAATGAAATTAAAAACAATACACATTTTCAGATTTTGGCAGAATCCTCAATCTTAATATTGCCCATCTTCACAAGTAATCCTTGACTAGAAAACAGCAGTGGGACGAAGGCTTTAAACAAGGCACAGACTGAAGAGTGAGTGGAGCGCCTTGCTTTGAGCAGCTGTGGACATTACGCATCTCATGCTTTTGGGTTCACCAGCTGCCTGTGCTCTCCAGTATAGTACTACAGTATAGCACTGGAACTGATGACCTACATCTGAGCCACACCAATTATAAAATGGAATGAACTAGGTTTGAATTAACAAGTGCTCGACTTGTAACCTTTTAATGGTCCATATGCAGTAAGAAAAGCCAATAACCAGACATGATTAGACTCCTGAAAAAACAATAACTGAACTTTATCAACCACCTCTCTAGTGCCACCTGACTAACTCAGCAAGGGAAGGGTACACAACCTACATGCCAGAATCCTGGCTGATGGATGTGCCATCTGCTAGCAAAACAGAACAGGCCTTTTACTGAGCAAAACAGAATGCTCAGAAACTGGAAACAAAAGCAAAAGTGCCCAGAGGCAACACAAGACTTGAACAAAATGTCCTTTCATGATAAGCTTTTCATTCCTGGTTTTGCTTTTTAAAGAACAATTGTGGACAATGTCTAGAGATATTTGTGTATTCTTCTGGGACACACACACATACTTTAAAAGGCATGACATTTTATTGCAACATTACAACAAAAGGCCTGAAATTCTGAATACAGTGTGTGTGTGTAGGGGAGGCTACCAATCCTGGATAACAAGACTATTTACCAAAGACTTCTTTTCCCTGTCCTATTAAAGTGATACTCTCTCCCTCTCAAAGTCCAGTGTTCAAGTGACAACATCTAAATACTTACAAGACTGAGGTCCAACTACTCATCCAAACCCCTTTCAGTTTGCTTATGACACAGATGATACTTCTGACAATGACAGCTTCATAAAGCACAAAAGATGACCTGATAATCTAACAACCAGTGCGTGTGGATTATGTGAGGAAACTATAAACGATAGTAAACACTGTTGTACTCATGTGTGTGTGTGCATGTATGTATGTATGTATGTATGTACATATTTATGAAAGACAAGAGTGCCAAAGGTAGTAAGAAAAAGATGTCCAGAGCAAAGTGACTGTCCTTTTCCGTAAGTCCAGAACTAGAGCCCTGGTGTCAGGAGTCCAAACCAGTAAAAAAAAAAAAAAACAGGCAATATAGCTTAAATGACTCACAATACCAAGTGGCGTAAGAGGAAACCTGCTTGTATGCAAACACACAGGCAGTAATACCCTGTCCATTTGAACAGAAGCACTGGATTTAGTGCCTTTACACACACACTTGTCTACACTTATGCCTGCCTGCACATATATGCACACACAGATAGATGGCCAAGGATACATTTGTTTAAATAGGCATTTAAATGTAAACACATTTATATTAACCTCCTAAAGCCTGTGTGCCTCATTGTGTGTATGTGTTTGTGAGCACACGTGTATTCCATCAGCGGGTGTCTAAAGTCCCCTGTGTGTGTGTGTGTGTGTGTGTGTGTGGCAGCACTGCCATGTGTGCTGCCATGTGGCTGAAGTGGTGTTGTGGTCATTGACAGTAGTCCTGCCCTGCAGCTCAGTGGTCCCTCCTTAGTGCCTGATGCCTGCGCAGTGATCCCGCCCTCTCCCGCCTCATCCAATCCCCAGTCAGCAAGCCACCAAGCCCCTCCCCTCCCCTGACTTAGACCAGGGCTCTTGTCTCCTCACTTGTCAATGAGGCCACCCTCCTTGAGTTTGAAGTAGAAGAACTTCTCCAGGGTGTTGGCACACTTGCAGTACTCGCTGTCAGGAGGGTTGTACTCGCGGCAGTTGGTGATGACGCGCTGCAGGTCAGCGATGAAGAGCTTCTTGGTCACATAGTAGCGGTTCTTCAGTCGCTCTGTCATGGTCTTCAGGTCTGCATGAAGTGGGGTGGGGTGGGGTGAGTAGACAAGGCCATGTGTTACATAACACCCAAGCACAGGCACACAGCTTCAAACACCAGCAAAAATGGGCCAAGTACACAGATATAGGATAATGTCTGTTTACCTATAGTGAAGACAGACAGTCCTTCATTCTTTCATTAGACAAACTACAAAAGGCTAGGACATGCTCACCTATAGGAAACCGGATGATCTCATAATAATCAGGGGCTTCAGACTTCTTTACTGGTTCCATGAAAGGCCAAGCATCAGGATGGGTCTGAGACACACACACACACACACACACACACACACACACACACACACACACACACACACACACACACAATTTGTTTACAACTGAGGCAAGAAACAGTAATCTGACCACTGATGCCCTAATGACTATAAGTCTAAAGTCCTCCATTACAGAGTGCACTGTTATACCTTTATCTGGGCCAGGAGATTCTTCAGCATGTTGTACAGCAGGTCTGGATCTTTAAGCTCCTTTCTGCAGGGCCAAGGATAGTACATGTTAAAGAGCAACTTGCAACATGTAAAATATACAACTTGCAACAATAACACTAGAACAAGGGGCCAGTGATTTTCAGGGTTTCCAGTATCCCGTAAAAGAATGATGGTGCATACACACGCACACAATATGTTAAAGGAATACCAGGCCAGCCTGCATTTCGTTTTGTACCCATGGAGCTTCATCAACAGTCGGCAATTAAAAAAGCAAACACACTAACAACAACATTGTAAATTCTCACCAATACATTTGCACCAAACCAAAGAATAAGAATCAGCGATGATCTTTTTCGAAGAGTTATGTTGTCTGACAAGGTAATAAACATAATTTCGGTTTCATTTGGCATTGGGGCACCATCATCAAACTGCAACTGTGTTGTAACAACATGACTAAGCAGTAAGGGGGGGATGAGAGAGCATTCATTCACCCTGTAAAGAGACATTTAACCATCAGAGTGACTACATACAAAGCTGGTAAAATAACCTATAACTAACACACACATTCTAGGTCATATCTGGGTCACATCGAAGGCAATCACACCATTTCTAACTGAATGATTCTCACCCTTTTTCCTTTGCAGGTTTCCAACCGGTCTCTCCTAAGGGAGAGAAGGACAAACACTGTTAGCTAACTCTCAACTTTACAAATGCCTCTGGCTGACTCATACTAATGACTTTGAGTTTGAGTCAGCACATCAAGGCCAACAACATTATTGCTAAAATCCACCACCTTGTCCTCTCACAACAGCAGAAAGGAATTATCCTAAAGACATTTTTGACAAAATAATCTTTGCAATATTTTTTAATTATTTAATAAAATATCTAAAGAGAGAATGGCACTTTGTATGTGTATGTTTTGTGAATTGGATTTTATAACTGAATAACTAACCTAACTATCAATTTGAATGAGGCAAAGCACACTTGCTCACACATGCACAGCCACACACACATACTTATGCCAGGGATGCTTTCCACAGGAATCTGTCGCACCCCTTCCTTGAAGCAGGTCAGTCCTGGGTACACCTTTCTGATCTGACTCTGCTTCCTCTCGATCAGCTTCTTAATGATCTGCAGAGAATAAACCACAAACACACTCCCCATTATCACACACATACAACAAAATATTACTCAGCAGTCAGGCCTGCTCAAGCCACTTCTGCATTTCTGACTGGTCTGGAGGCATTCCATGAGTGCAGAGCTCTTAGGACACCCTCACTCACACTTTCACCACTAACAACACCCCCACATTCTGGACCGCACTGTCTGACGGGAGCATTACAGACAAACAGACTTATGATGGGAGGTCGATAACACTTTAAACAAAACTTTAAGAGCCAGCAAAGACAGGCAAATCTGATACTTTACTTAGGCAGACTCTGGTCTGCACCATGAGAAAATACCATTTGTATCCATTTGGAACACTGTTATGTGCTCAGAACAATGCTGGTTCAGATTTCCATTTGAATTTGCTTTGTGCTTGTCAAACTGAGAGGATGAGTGGGCATTTGTCAATCATTGACAAATTGATATTGTGTAGTCTTGGGCGGAGTGTCACCTCTTTCTGCCTCTTGATAATGTGCGACAGCTCGGTGTAGGGGATTCTGGGATTGAGCTCACACTCCATGAGGGTGGCGCCCTCGTAGTCCTTGATGTAACCAAGGTAACGGCTCTTGGGCACTTTGATGTCTTTGGAAAAACCCTGCAAGAGCAAAGCAAATGGAGCCTTAGAAAACATGGTCAACTTATAAAAAAACAAAAAAAAAAAACAAAACACAGACAACTCAAAGGAACAATGACAAGAAGCACATCCATTTCATTCCAAGAGACCAGTGCTCATGAGAAGGATCAGGAGGAGAGGGCTGGATGGGGAGTGGGCATTAGCACATTAGAGCTGGAGGGGCCAACCCACCTGCTTCTTAAAGTAGCCGATGGCATACTCATCTGCATATGTGAGGAAGTACAAGATGCCGTGCTTGATGTGGTACTCTTTCAGATGGTTCATCAGGTGAGTGCCATAGCCCTGCAGGGGAGGGGAGAGATGTACAGAGGGTTATACATGCTTTGAAATACAATCTAGCCTCTCAGATTACTAGTCCTCTTCTGTCTTGGCATGACAAACACAACATTTCTGTCCAATCTACTCCCATCATTTATAGCGCAAGACCATCTTGACAGCATCACCAAACTGCTTGGATTTACAAAAAAGAAACCAACTTCAAAACGCCATGTCCTCATCGCGTGCGTGCGTGTGTGTGTGTGTGTGTGTGTGTGTGTGTGTGTGTGTGTGTGTGTGTGTGTACACCTCACCTTTACTTGCTCATTTGAAGTGACCGCACAAAAGACGATCTCTGTGAATCCCTGAGTGGGGAACATCCGGAAACAGATCCCTCCAATCACGCGTCCGTCTTTGATCAGGGCCAGGGTCTTGTGCTTCCTGAATGCAGCCAAGTGGCACAGAGCATATGTAAAACCAAATATATTCATGCAGCAATTCTCTGCTTTGCTTGAGAAGGCAAAGGCTATACAACAAGTGTGCTGATAGAATGTCTTGTGTGGATACTCAAATCCAGCATACATCAGGAGAGTTGCTCTAGTGCTACAATTGCTGCGGCAGTGATTGGCCTCCAAGAACTCCCTTTAATTGCTGGGTTCTCAGCCTTTGTCAGAGCGCAAAAGAAACTCAGGGCATGCACCACTGAACAGCTGCAAGCACTCAAAGCAGTTACTATAGCAACTCCTCCACTTCAACAAGAAGAGAGAACATCCACTTTCTGGATTCAAGTTTATCTTCATTTTATCTGTGCAAGAGATAAAAATATATCTGTGTGTGTGTGTGTGTGTGAGACTACATGGGTCCAAACTGACTGAGACTCAGTGCATGGGTGCACACAGCAGTCTGTGCACTCTGGCTATGATGGCCCTGTGGTGGCTTAGAGTGAGTGTAGAGGCCAGCGCTCTTACGGGTCAAAGACGAGCCGCGTGATGTACTCTTTGGGCATGCGCGGCAGCTGGTGGGAGAAGACATTCTGCAGGCCCACCAGCCACATCAGGATCTTCTTACTGGACTTCTGCGACAGCGAGTTGCCAATGACGTGGAACTCGATGATGCCTCGCCGCTCCTCCAGGCGAGCAGTCTCATCCCGTGCAGCGTTGGCCGACAGTAGACTGGTCTGCAGATGGACAAACACAAATGGAGATAAACCAGCATATTCACAAGACTTCATCACCTTCTGTTCTTTCAGGAAGGTCTTTGACCATGTTTATGGTTATCAACTTCATGTGTACTCAGTAAACCTTAGCACGTGTGCTAGGAGAAGACATCTGTCTAAAGTCCCCTGTGTGTGTGTGTGTGTGTGTGTGTGTGTGTGTGTGTGTGTGTGTGTGTGTGTGTGTGTGTGTGTGTGCGCGTACCTCTGGCCCAAGCATGGCAGCAGGGTCAGTGATGGTCATCATGACCTCGTTGACCAACTCCATGGGGATATCCCCCATGACCCGGATACGCTTGGCATCCTCCAGGGTCAGCGCTTCCGGAAGCTTACGTTTCTCTCCTTAAACGTGTAACAGAGAAAGACAGGAAACATGATGGGCAGAAATGGCACACAAGAAATGCCAACCATTAGTTAACTGAGGAGTGCCCAATTTGGTGCCCGCAGTTAATTTTTTTGGCTTGTCACATCGCGATCTGGCTTACTTTGACACTTCCAGTGTTTTTTTTTTTTGTTTCTTTAAATGTAAAATTTTAAATTGTAAATTTTAAATTGTAAAAAATTCTCAAGTCATTTCTTGTTTGCTAACTATCAGTGATGAGGTGGCGTGAAACTGGCCTTACATTCTTATACAAACTCATTGAAGGCCAAATTAGGGATTTGAGCAAACGCAAGTTTCAGTTTCTGTTTGTAGATGCAAAAAGCATTGTAATGGCATTGTAATGTGATGTTCTCTCATCGTTTTCAGATTCCTAGAGAGAAAAAAAGGCTACATCCATGTTGGAAAAATATGAGCATGTGTGTACATAACCTCCCACAGTGCTGTGTTTGACTTCCACAACTGTAGGCAACATACACACTACCTCAAAAGAGTAATGTTATTTCGACAGTGCCAATTAAAAAAAAATGATTTGGCCCTCGATTGGAAAGAATTTGGGCACCACTGAGTTAACTTCTATGTACGCATGCATAAAGAAACACACAGTGATGTAGAGGGATCAGAGACAGAGGTGGGAAGAAGCCCAGCAGCGGACTGAGCTGTGGGCATGAATACCTGGAATTGGTTCCGCTACACTGGAGTCCAGGCCCATGCTGCAAAGAGCAGAGGAGCCACTGCTCATGCTCTTGGGAAAAGATGGAGACCCTGAGACCGCCCCAGGACTCAACACTACAGGGGACACACACATACACGGAGTCAAAGACACATGTGAGACAACAAGCAACACACACAAACTGGCTGAGCTTATACAGTATACATGGGGACTAGTTCTAGAAGCTGACAGGTGCCACTGCATGGTGCAGGTCTGCCCCCTCACCTGTCTGATGTCCCAGCTGTGTGCCCTCTGCTGCTGGCATGGTGAAATCAGCATCCCAGATGGGAGAGTTCTCCCCATAGATCTCCTCCTCAAGCATGGACAAGAACCTACATCACACAACCAGAGAGGACATTAGCACCTCCAGCTCTTCAATTTAAGCTGAATTAATGTAACTTTCTTTGCTGCCATCTCTTGGGGCAGCCAGTAACTGAACAAGCTCAACATGAAGGACTGCTCTTTGTTGGGGACAGCTCTGGAGCCTCTGGAGCTGGTGGCAGAGAGAAGGACCAATGGCAAGATGAGCAATGGCATAGCCTAGCTACACATTGCTTAACAGAACCATTACGACAGCCTAATCAAATTACAGAAAATCAAGCAGCCCACACTCAGATCGAGAAGCAGAGGCTCCTCTAGGCCCCCTGAAACAGTTGATCACTAACCAAAATTATATGAATGGAGATTATGAAAAACAATACAGAGGAGGTAACAAAATAAGGCACTGCATTAATTTGTTTAGTTATATTACTGGTTGTTAAATATGCTATTTCTCTTTAGTTTTGAGAGCGTCAAGTTGGCCTCCACAATCTCCACAAGCTTGTACAGTGTAGAAAAATTCAAGCTGGTCTCACCCGGCCCACTGGTTGAAGAGGCCTGGTCTATCTTTTAGATGCCTAGAGGCAATGGCAACACTAGAGTGACAGCACTGCACAGGAAAATGGTATTAAGCTCTTGTAGGCCACGTGTGTCTTACTTGGGGAAGTGGGTGAGGATGAGGGTGCGCTTCTCGGGGGGCAGCTTATCCTTCTCCATGCGGAACTTTTCCAGCAGTTGCCGCCGAGTAACTGTGAAGATGGACTTGAGCAGGCTGCGGCCAAACACCTGAGTGGTCTCATACCGCGGCAGGCTGTCGTTACTTTGAGGGACGTGGCAGTAACACAGCCACCTAATACACCCAGAAATAAGGGCAAACACACACACACAATATTTTTTTTATTTTTTATTTTTTTACCCCCCCCCCCTCCTGCGCCCCCCCATCATATACAATGACCTTAACCTGAAGGAGTGGAAAGTGCTATGTAGACCCTGATAAAAAAAACTAAAAGGCAGTAACCCAGAGATAAGTTAGGTTGAAGACATAACAAGCTAAAGATGTGCCAGCATCATTTTATATCAATATTCATCAACTCCACACTCACTGTCCTATCCAAAACCTATTCTGGAGTCTTTTATTTTATTCAGAATGCACGCTCTTGAAATGAGTGATACTATAATAACAGAAATGCAAACATAATATAATAAAAACAAATTGATTCACCTGTCAATCAAAATTCATTGGAAACAAATAACTGATAACCATTGGCTGGAAATGGAGGGGGAAAAAAAATACAAAACATTGATGCCACTATCAGCCTATAAAAGTAAGAGTACTTAATTGGCATGGGACAGACTTGTGCGTTGCCAAAAAAATAAATAATAATCACAGACAAAACAACAATGACAAAAATAAAATAATGTAAATACAAAAGCAAACTCCATCACACACCTGGTATAGTCAACTTTATATGCTGAGCCGTCGTCTTTCTGGGCTCGCTGCCGGAACTGGGATGGGGTCTCCAACTTCCAGTAGTTCAGGCAGAGCAAAAACATCTTACTCAGCTCAAACATGGTCTGGCGTTCCTTGGGGGGCAGGTGACTGAACTTGTATTGCACAAAGTTCAACACTCCCTGAGGGCATGGTATAGGAGCAGAGTGGCAAAGAGGCAATTAGCACCCTGCTGCACACAAACACACAAGGTCAAGAGAGGACTAGGAGAGTAAACTAAAAGGTAAAAGAGTGATAAAATACAAACCTGCTCAATATTAGGTTTCTCAAAAGGGGGGCTTCCAAGAGAGCCCTCCACAATGGGCTTCCCCATTTGAAGGATGCATTTCCTCAACAGCTGAAAGACGAAACAAAAATCAAAGATGCTGGTTGCAAATGTACACACACAGTCAGTGTTTTTTTTCCCCAGCACAAGCTGTCAACCCTATTATGGCATTGTTTGTGAGCATATGTTGCATCTCCACTTACCTTGAAAAGGTAAAAATACACCTGCTTAGTGTCTGTGTCTTCTTCCTTGTGCACCGACATGAAGAGGTTCTCCACATCCACGACCATCCCCAGCAGGCGATTCATCTCCTCCTCAGAGACATTTTCCAAGTGAGACACATGGTCCGCTGCATCACCAGTAGGAGCAAATTTATGTTAGACCATCACTGCACAGGTTTCACTATATGCATCACCTAAAGCTGACAGTTTAACAGGACTAGAATCTCTATGTGCAGAAATTAACCATATTAATCCATGTCAACTTGCAAGAGAGGCAATTCACAAAGCCCTGAATCCTTCAGATCTGGGAAAGATCTATTGTGGACCATGTGTTTGATTTAGAAAGATGCGAGTATTCAGCATTTTAGAATGCTGTTGAGAATCAGATTACGTTTTAAAGCGGTATGTGCATACAAATATGACCAGAAGAAGTGAAGAGATACCCAGGGCGTGACTGCAGCTGCGACACGGTTCGGTGAGGCTTGCCGCTTGCTGCTGAAGGTCCATCCGAGATGCGGTTGGAGGATGAGGATTCTTCCACCCATTGCACTTGCAAGCATCATTAGCCTATCAGAAAAGTAGACTGTTGTCACGACTAGTACTTCAGCGCCATCGGACAGAGAGCCCCAGGCACAGCTGTGATCTGCAACCTTCCTACTTGGAGAATATTTGACATTGACATTAACCGATTTTGACTTGGTAACCACAAAGCCAGCTGGTCATTCGCCGAGGTGCAGGGAGTAACGTTATTCAGTTCACTGTGCTCTTGAACACCAGCCCTCATTAACACTCCATAAAACTGTAATTAACAACGCATGTCAAAAATGATAGAGATACAACAAAAATACATTATTGTGACTGAAACCTGAACTTACTGCTTTGAAATTTTGCTTTGTTGTGATTGCTAACTAGAAAAAAAAACACCTTTCGCCACCTCGCAAGTCTAAACCCTCCGATTGCCATGCTCATGTTTAGGGTGTATCTTGGTGTCCACACCGATGATCCTCTTTCTGACAGGTAAATTCGTATTTTAAGTCCAGTAAGCATGTAGTTACGGGTAACAGTTAATCACATAGCTAACGAGCTAACGTTAGCTAGCCAACTCATTCACAAGAATCACCAATGCTAGCCCAACTGAATTGCAGCTAGCTTGCTAAATCTATCTATGCACGCTGCATGCTGTTTAAACAACATTAAATGTTTTGTCCCACAAGCTAGCTAGCTAGAGCTCAGAATAAAAATTAGTCTTTCCCCATACCTTGCAAGCTGAGAAAACTCCGAGTTTTTCAAGCTTTTTTGCTCTCGGAAAAGCCCGAACTTGAGCTTTCTTTTGACTTGCCCACTGTTGCTGACTTAGACCCGGCCTGGCTGGGTCACTGTTCCCGGACGCGGACCCCGTGGTCGAATTCGACCCAGACGTCCCACTAGACTGGGCCTGCTGAAACCGGGGTTGCATGGAGGCCTGAGACGCCGGCTCCGCCATAACAGCGCCCTAACTCCCGCACTCGGCACACTTCCCCTCCTTGTTTTGGGTACCAATAAAGTTTATTGACGCTTTCCTGATGTTCACGTCTCCATCACGCTAATGACGTCAGAGCGCATGCGTATTATTTGTACTCGGATACATGGGAATGGTAGTAGCCCCATTTACTGGCAATAGCCTTGTGTTCGTCGTTGTCAAACATTAAAATGCCAGGAGATGTGCAGCGTGTAGACACAAGAACTAATCTAAACTATCAAAACAACATATCAAGTGTTCGTATGTATTGTGTACTCGTGTTTTAGCCATTTGTTTGTCTTAGAGGTTCAGAGTCCAGACCGTAGTTAACCATTATGATGATGAATGTTGGATATGCTTGAGTTTAAAGTTCAGCTCTCTCCATCTCTCTCCAATAAAAATGCCCATGAGTGCGTAAACAAAGTGCTTTCTTTTGGCCTGTAGGGGACGCATATAACCATATCAAGAATTGATACACCATATTTGACAGATTGATAGGTTTATAGCAAGAGAGCCGAGTTCTCTTAGGTGAACATGATTTCCATATTTGATTTTACTTTAAAATACAGAAAATGAACTCGTAATTCCTCAACGATAGATAGATAAATAGATAGACAACTTGAACCATCCCAAAGGTAAATTAAATTGTCATAGCAGCCATACGCAGACACCAATAAAGAATAAAGTATGCAGTTAGAAGTGCATTCAGATAGATTTTAAAATTTAAAGATTTAGTCTATAGACAGATCAATGTCAGGAGGCCTGGCAAAAGCAGAAGAATTGTACACCTGATGGCACTAACATTCTCACATTCGCTATCTCCTCTATTGTGTGCCGCTGACATCCAGTGACAGATCTAGCCTTCTTTATGATCTTAGTAATTTGCTTCCTTTGTGGTGATACCTTCATAATAGTGCTGTTGTGCACACAAGCGCGCACACACAGCAAAAGACCATCCTGCTTTGATGGTGTGGTTTACCAGGTCTGCTAATGAAAATGGATGCTTTAATTTGTTTCGTTAGGTCAGTTTCCCGATATGAACTGCTAATTCCAGGTTGAGGATAGTGTATTCTCTCTGCTACGCTGCCTGCGCAAGCACCCGGTTCCTTCAATGCAGATGAGGGCTTTTAAATCGAAGACACAGCCAGGGAGCAGACCTACTATTCGTAGCTGGGCTGCCAGCTGGCAGTTCTCATCCTGATATTCACATGCAATACTCAACACGTAGCCTATACCCTACCTTACACACACGTTTTAATGCTGAAGCTAATCTGCTTGCGTTTAATGAAGAGATGGCTTCCATTCTCTTATTGCCTATGACGTCTCATTCTGCCTTGACAGGTACTCATAAAACAGTGACTTATCTAAATTTAATCTATCGTGTAAAATTACCTTGCACTTTCTTGGAACGTTACCGTATTGGGACCACTGAATTCATTTCCTTAAGACTCACTGCCACAGATGAATAAAACATCTAGTCAGGTGGTGAAGTTCAGTGAATTTAAGCGTGGTACACCGTTAGAGTTGGTTGTGGTTGCTGTGGCAGGGTATGAATGGTCCACAGAGACCGAACCACAACCCCGTCGAGCACCCTTGGGATGAACTAATAGCTAATAACTTTTTGTTCATCAGTATCTGACCCTGACTACTCCTCTGGACCATAGGTGGAAAAAGTACTGAAAATTTGTAATTAAGTAAAAGTATCTTTACTTTGCTTAAATCCTACTCAAGTAAAAGCAGAAGTACCCCTCTGAAAATGTACTCGAGTAAAAGAAAAAATTACTTCATTTCAAATGTACTTTGAGTAAAAGTTACTTAGTTACTTTCAATTATTTGATGTAAAAAAGGACGAATCATAAACCAAATCCAGCACAAGTTATCCTATAGCCAACATAAATTAAGATGATTTATTAAGACACTAATCGCAAACTAAAGTCCTGCATTCTTATTATTTCTGACTGCCCTCTAAAGCAGTATTTTTAAACGTGAGGTGATTAATTTCCCCTACCTTCGGCTACTTCACTTGAAACGTTAGTGATCAGGATGGAAAATAATTGATATCATGAAGCCAGATTGTGCTTAACAGCGTAAGGTGTTAACCCAACAACAATACATATACCGTTCGGGTATAACAGGCAAAACATATAGGCTTATATTTGTAGCCTATTTACCGCCACATGCTTTCGTAGATTCGATGTTGAGGTCTTCTACGCTGAAAGATCGGTTTGACCGGGCAGACACATTTTACATTGCATGACTATGTTGTTGCCTTTTTTGCGTTTAAACGCGAATAGGTCATCGAGGTTTGGCCAAGGGTTACTATTCCTCGCGCAAACCCGCGCATTGCAATTTCAGTTCCGGCAAAAAAATTTCCCCGCATTTTATTTTTTTGATATTATCAATATTATTTTACTCAGTAACGTGGGAGGTTTCAAATGTAAGAAATAAAATATTTGGCTTAAAATGTACTCGAGTAAAAGTAAAATTACCTATTTGAAAAACTACTTAAAAATTACAAAGTACTCATAAAAACTACTCAATTACAGTAACGTGAGTAAATGTAATTCGTTACTTTCCACCCCTGCTCTGGACTAACGAGCAAAACATCTCCAAAATCCTGTGGAAAAGTCTTCCCTGAAAACTGGTAGCTGCTATAGCTACCCTGGGTCTACAGAATGGGATGTCATAAAACTACATATGTACTGGCCAGGTACCCTACTTTCTACATGAAATGCATTTTAATAACCAGACACAGTCACAATTACTTACCTTGCCCCATGTTTATTGGTAAAATTACAATTAGCTGTTTTTATGACATCTCCCACACCCAAATCTCTGCCATTGTACAAGCTCCCCCCCACAAAAATGAAAACAAAAACCTGCCCATCCAGCACCAAAGACTTTGTGATGGTCTTAGATGCCTAGATAGACATTAACGCCACCATTCAAAAGAAACCCTACTGAGTAAAAAAGACAAAAAAAAAAAACAAACAAAAAAAAACATGGTGGGACTGATAGACCAAGAGCACTCAATACCATAGACCTCAGAAGTATGAGGATTCTTTTCTCCATAGGAAAAAAAGTTGAGGATGACAGTATTGTATATTGGGAAGGTACTGTATTGACAATTACTACTGATCGGTTACATGAGGAAAAAGAAAATACAGTAGCACTTTACTTGAAGGGCATCTCTGACACAAAAGCTATGCTATGTATTGTCAAGCAATAACGTGCATATTCATTGGTAGAACATGACCAATGGTGGCTTTGTCAAACTGAACTGGCAAAAATGTCTTATTTTCCTGACATTGTCCATTGTCAGTCCTCACTGGCTTAAGGTTTATGTAGATCGTATCAAGGTGAAGTTCAACAGTGGAAGCTTTAATACAATGTGGCTGGGCCCTTCAGGTGGAAAGTGCTATTCAAAAATACATTGTACAAATACATCATTTTTTTCAATACACATAATCATGATTTTGGTCAAAGAGAAAAGAAATCTGGTCTGACTATGCTGTTATTTTAATTTTGCATCTGTAATTGTATATCTGAGTGATAAAAAAGACATTAATGCTAAAATGTCATTTGTGTAATAACAATTGTTAATGCACTATGCATATAGTTTGATATCTTGTACATGATTGGGGAAAAACAGAACACTCAAAAATATAAAGAAGGTCTAGCCTATAAAATCATATTCCATTTGTTTGTGCCAGAAGTGTAGTAGTAGTAGTAGTAATATGACAAAGGTAATCATTAGAACAACATTAAAGACAATAAAATAATACAGAATCTACAATACCTGAAAGGAAAAAAACAACCCCACCATCTTCTATCCCTCTCTAATGAAAAATCATTTACACACAAAAAATCAAACAAAAACAAAACCCTCATTCTTCTTCTCATTTTGTGTGGGAAATTACAGGAAAAGAAAAAGAGGGCAGGGAAAGCACAATCATTTTGGCTACATGCACCCACCTAGGAGAAACCAGGGATGGGCAGGAAGATGTGAGGGCAGCTTCAAATATTATTGAAATAGTGTGGCAAAATGGAAGCTGAACCAATGATAGAAGGCCAAAAGACTGAGAGAGATGGACAGAGAAAGAAAGTGATAGGGAGGGAGGAAGGAGGAGGGGTGTCTAAGTCCTTTCAGTTGTGTTTTTGTGATTTTCTTTTCTATTTAAAAGGAGAGACACAGACACTGAGAAGAGCCCAAGGCCCCTAAGTGTGACTGGTTCCAATTACTCACATCCCCAGAGAAGCAGGAATTGCCATTTATTTCTGTTTGTTTGATGATGGTCTATATGTATGTTGATGGACTATGAAAGTGTGTGTGCTCTGTACAGACAGTCAGCTGGGTTGGTTTATGTGCATGTTTCTTGGACAGTCATTGACTATGCAGACACTGTCACTTTCAATATCAAAAGATTAATTCATAAACCCAGTCAGTTTATTGATCTGACAATATCCCACGGCATGTGGCAAAATTAAGGATCTGGAATAAATGGCCATTACATGTGTACAGATATGTGGTTTACTAAAATGCAAATTCTCTTGGTGGACTTGATTGACAGTAATTTCAAACGGATGAATCACACAGATGCGTGTATGTGTGTGATACTGTCTGTTGGTGTGCCTCTTGATACTGTTGGTCGTTTTGTTTATCGGTGGCCTGTGGTTGGTTGACAAGTTAATTCCCACTGCTGCAGCATTGGCCACTTCTGCTCTGAGGGGCCGCCTCCTGAAGGTCCACTCCGCCCTTGGCACGTCCGCCGGCACCTGCACCACCCTGTGGCTCATTCTTCGGCAGTTTCTTTGCTGCATTGGGGATAGAAACATGGCTGCCTCAGAATGAAACATTCTCTCTGCTGCTCTCAGTCCTGATATTGAAGCTTTCATTGTGCTATTAAATCTATTTTTCCCTGGCCCAATGGTCTGGAAATTAATCTACGATCATTAGGATGCAACAACTGAACTTCAATGACCCCCAAATGGAGCAAAGCCAAGCCCTAGTCACACAATAAATCTGATCTGGTTACTCCAGGCTAACAGAGAGACCCGCTTGTCTGCACAGTGATACTGAACTGAAAGACTAACAGCCTGCTGCACACAAATGACAGGCAATCAGCTTCAGTAACACCCTGTTATATATATATAAAAGGTGTGAAGTGGTGCACCCCATTCGAGTAGACTGTACTCTCTGTCAAAAAACCCTCAACACCCCTCTGACCTTTAAGGGCAACACAGACCTAGTCAACAGTCAGACATCTGATAAAGCCTGGGCAGTCGATGAGCACCGCCTACACAGGCAATACAAAGCAACCCAACAGGACCCAGACAGTTGACCTCTCAACATGTGCTTTGAAACTGCCTTTACACTAAAGGCAAATAGAGTAATCAACACTGGCATCAAACAATAATCCTTTCATGATACTATTCATGAAACACTATTCTGCTGCACTGGTATGGGGTTTACAAAATTGAACAGTTTTAAAAAATTGAAAAAAAAAGAAAATTTGAGAGTGGCAATGTTTTGTATACCTTACCTATGGCCATGAAAATCTCATTGACGTTCATTGCAGTTTTGGCAGAAGTTTCCATGAAGAGCAGACTATTGTCATCAGCGTAGGCTTGTGCTTCCTGATGTTGAGATGAGGACAGACAGACATGCAGAACAAATGTCAGTATTGCTAAAAGGGGAAAAGAAAGACAAGGTAATGAAAGATCAAAGGGAGGAAAAGGGACAGAAGTAACTGTACCTGGAAATCTACAGCTCTCTTGTTGGCAAGGTCAGCCTTGTTCCCAGCCAGAGCGATGACTATGTTTGGACTAGCCTGTCTCTGCAGCTCCTTCACCCAGTTCTTTGCGCGAGTGAATGTGTCCTGGAAACATCAACCACACACACAGGACATGACCCATACAGACAATGGCAAGGCAAGATATTCTCTGACTTCACTGAATGAAACCATTTTTGGCCCGAATATAAGACGATCCTGAATATAAAACAACCCCCCTTTTTTAGACAATTTTTTTTTGGGAAAAAAAAAAAGAGATTTGTTTGTATACCATGAGATGAGAAAGCATGAGATAAATTACCACATTTAAACTGAATGAATAGTAGGCTACCATATGAATGACAATTTTCCATGAAAGTGCAAACAATGCACTGTAGGCTATCTACAAAGCAGAAAAGCATATGCATTACCCATAGAGGTCTGCACAAAGGCTACAGCCTTGCATGTCAAAGGGGTGAGTTGGCCCTGACTGTGAGACACTCAAACGGTATCTCATTTCCACCGCACAGTGACTGATTTTCAACTTTTCTTTGTAACAGGGTAACAGGTGTTGGCATGTCGAAAAACACTGACGTTTGCTCAGCAGTATAAGTGAGTTTTCCTTAGTTTGATCATAGGCTACCGCTGAAAAGCCAGATTTTTTCCTCAAAGTGTGTGCAGGCGCTGGGCAGGGGCTCATTCAATAATGCAGTGACAGTGCACTGCACTGCATCACAGACTTCTGTATTCCGAATATGATCAAGACCGGTGTGTAAACCCATGACAATCTCTTACCTTTCAATCGTGTGTGACAGTTGCAGGCCAATAAGACGCTGTAGGTTCACAAAAAGTGTTTTTTTTCCCCCCACAACTTTTGCCTACTCTGCAAATACAAGACATCCCCACTTTTTTTCAAAAGTATTTACAGGCCAGAAATATCGTCTTATATTCAGGCTTAAATGGTTGTACAAGAAGCATCAATTGCACTGATAGTACAGTAAGCCAAACTCTTTTCTTTGAACTAGTCAGTACACTTACAAGATGAGACAGAAAATCTAATTAGTGTGCAAAAATAAGGTTAGTTGTTTGGTTATTCTTTAACAAATGAAACATTATATCTAAACATATGCACTACTTTTGACTCTGAAATGCTACGCCTACTGTTGACTACAAGCACGTTAACCTGCACACATGTATGCATAAATATATGTATCAATTGGAGTCTCAAACTGCACAGAATTATGAGAAGACATGTCTGTGGTTGTGCACTTGAAATATCTAATGTTACCAACTTCACTATGGTGTAAGGGATTGTGGTTTGGAGACTTGACCACAGGAGAAAGCACACATGATATACATGTGCTGAGAGCTCAGTGGTATCAATGTCTTTTACAGGGAGCAAAGGCTAGTCTGTGGCAGCTATTAAAACAAATCACCAGCTTGCAGATGTAGTCATCTGACTGAAGGATCACCTTCCCACAGGTGACCGTACATGTGTATGGGAGTTGGTTTTTAGCAAGTTATACAGTCTGTGTGTCTCTGTGTGTGTGTGTGCATGTCATAATGTGTGGTATAACCAATGGCATTTTTATAACTGTCACTAGGGATGTACATTACACATGTAGCTCACATGTGGAATGAGAACAAGTCCAAGTTTGCATTTGAGGAAAAACAACAAGATAGCTGAGAATGGCCATTATAGTGTTGGTATTGTTTGATATTATAACGTTATTGCAAGTATTACCACAAAATATTATTTCAGATTTATATTGCCCATCCCCAACAGTCACTACAGCCTGTCTGCTTGGATGTCTGTATCTCGCATCCTGTCTGTATCTCACATCATTTGCAGCTTCAAATATGTTGGACATAGTGGCTGCTTCTAGTTCTTGCATTTCTCTGTGTGAAGAGGTGTGTGCTTGTTCCTTACTGTGTTGGTGATGTCGTAGACTACGATGGCTGCTTGTGCTCCTCTGTAGTACATTGGAGCCAGACTGTGGTAGCGCTCTTGTCCTGCTGTGTCCCAAATCTCAAACTTTACTGTCGTGTCATCCAAACAAACAGTCTGTGTGAGAAATGCAGCTGGAATGGATAGAAGGAGAGAGAGTGAAGGAAAGAAAAAAATGAAGAAGAAAAAACAGGAGGTATGGAGAGGATAGATAGGATAGATATCACAGTTATACTCCTGTCAGATGTAAAGACATGGGAAAAAAATAAAACCTAACAGTGTCCTGTTCATCTCCACAGACACATAGATTCTGAGAGCTACAAACTGCACAGTAAAGTGGTTGAAAATTCTCAAGCATCACGAGAATCTAACACAC
This sequence comes from Tenualosa thibaudeaui, assembly GCA_027481765.1. Lineage (NCBI taxonomy): Eukaryota > Metazoa > Chordata > Actinopteri > Clupeiformes > Clupeidae > Tenualosa > Tenualosa thibaudeaui. The sequence goes on from JAIFZK010000016.1 coordinate 8,500,074, forward strand.
GTAGGCCTCGACAAAGAACACAGGACACGTGTGCGCACACGCACTCACAGACACTTATGAAATGCTGCTTCTTATCTCCTGACCATTTTTTTTCTTGTTGACATGGCAACAGTGAAGCACATCAGGGGATATTAAAATGAAGTGCTACTTCATCTGAAAAAGACAACACAGAAGGCTAAACAGCACACAAGCTTTTTATTTCAAATCAGCACCTCAGTAGTCTGTGTGAACCTACAGAGAGAAAGAGAGAGAGCATGTGCGGCAATGGACAGGGGAAAGTTATGGAGTAATCCCACAGACTTGAGTTTTGTGCTTGCTCAGCCCTCTGTGTCACATGATTTCACACATGGCCTTTGACCAGCCCACTGACGACGACATATTAAAGAAACAAGCCCAGCCGGAGGGAGGAAAGGGGGAAAAATGGAATCCTGCTGACACTTTCCTTCAGCCATGCTGGTGTAAGCATCCCATATCCTGTCTGTCAGAGCCAAGCCCATACACCCACATCCTCCATCCCCACCAGTGACCCTCCCCTTCTATTCGCTGTCTGTGCATTCACTCCATTCTGCCTCAGTCCAACACATCTGCTCCTTACATACTCTACTGCATACTCTCCTCTTCAAACTCACTCACATATCTCTCTCTCTCATCAGGCTTATGCTTAGTTCTTTTCATTTCATTCATTCTGTTACATTTCCGCAAGATCTCTTCTCTCCTGTATTCCAGTGCAAAGCCTTTTTCTGTATTTCTGCTACATGGGGAGTGTTCTGTTCAGGAAATCCCAGGTAGACACTAGACAGACAGACAGACACACACACACACACACAGACACACACACAGACACACGCACAGACACACGCACAGACACACGCACAGACACACACTTTCACCTAAAGACACAGTGTCTGACGCTGGCCGATTGGATCAAGGAAGCCACTATTGTTAGTCGGTTTCCTTCCTTTGTACAGAGGAGACTACTGACACCAATGTCCTCGATCCTCCTTGTGTGTGTGTGCGTGTGAGTGCTCATGTTGCAGTCATGTGATAGGCAGCGCAGACCTGCAGTTTGGAACTGTGGCTGATGCGGCCAGAGGTGACGTCATTGGTCTGGACCACCCTCAAAGACTTCAGCAAATATTACACTTCCTCTTTTGATACCACTGCTGAGAAAGTGAACTCAGCCACCCTCAGCCAGCATGAACATGCTCACATACCACAGCAACATATAAGCACATTAGCTTCTCTCTCACCAAACTCAAGTCTGTGGGATTACTCCCATAACTTTCTCCCTGTCCATTGCCGCACATACGAGAGAGAGAGAGAGAGGGGAGGGGGAGAAGGTAGAGAGAGAGAGAGGGAAAGAGAGGGGAAGGTAGAGGGAGAGAGGGAGTTCCTATACCTCCAATGGTGCTCTCCTGATATTCATGGAACTGTCCTTTGACAAAGCGTAGCACCAGGCTGGATTTGCCCACAGCCGACTCCCCTAGTAGCACCAGCTTGAACTGACATATCTTGTTGCCGGCGGCGGCCCCATTGGTCCGTGCTGGTCCTCCACGACCCGCCATGCTGTGCAGACAGGGCTCTGACCCCAAGAGAGGAGAGGGGAGGCTAGGCTAACTCTGCTGGAAGGGTGGCTCTCGGGGATCTGGAGGAGTATGGGTGTGGAGAGGAGCCACGCGGGTGACAAGGAAGGGGCTCTCGTCTGGACTGCTCTGGACTGGGCCAAGCTGGACTAAGGAGGGTCAGAGCCGGGCAGTCTGGAACAGAGAGAGAGAAAATGCAGGATGAGTTCATGACGTACAGAAATGAAAAGGTTGTCAACTTTCAAAGATTTCAATTTAAAAATTTAAAGAGTGTGTGACAGTTGCAACAGTGTTTTGCCCAAAAGTCTGATTTCCTCATCACCACCACTTCATCCAATCAACAAGCGTGGCAGACTAAATGCCCCTCCATATATCCTTGGAAGCCTTCTAATAAGCACCTGATGGCTAGAGACCTGACAGCTGTGTGTCATTTCTCATCCGTGTCCACTGCTTGCTCGGTCACAACACACTTTAGATGACACCCAAACCTATGGCTGGCAGGAATAGGAAACCTTATCATTTGATTATATTTACCTGAGATAAAAGGTCGGGGTGGGGGGGGGGGTGTTATGTGAGGGCTTCCTGATGGCCCACTAAACAGTCCATAGGTTAGCCTAGCACAGATAGATAACATTGGCCTACATATCCCCACAGACTGTGGAGGAATAAACCTAGAGATCTTCACAGCAGATGAGAGGAGGAGGAGGACAGAAGAGGGGAAAGCAGTATGGAAAGTGGGACTGCAGTGAAATGTGGAGTGTTGCGGCAGACGAGGGCAAGAGAAAAGAAAGGGAGAGAAGGAGGGAGGAAGAGAGTAGTTGAGAGAAAAGGAGCGCGGAGTGGGCCTGCTTTTGGCAACAGGACTTTAGGTCAGGTCTAATCCACTGCATGTGACAGGAGATCAGGGGTATCAGACAATGTGCGGACACACACACAATATTAAAGTCTGCTGAAACTTCCACATACTTTGCCCAGATCATTCACTAAAATGTCACATAGCACTGCTATAGGAGACAAATGCCTAGATCTATGTACAGTGTCTGTTTTGGTCTAAACCAGTGGATGTCAATTTTTAACTGCAGCATACCCCCTGAAATACTCTATGTTGTACCGAGTACCACCTGCATTTCTGTATAAATCTTGGTGCATAAGCAAAAATTAAATATGCTACGTAACATGTAGTGACAACTGGGATGTATTGAGGATAGTTTGAGTGCAGGATCTTGTTCCATGTATAGTCTGTACCTGAATTTAATCTTCATGCTATTAAGAGCTGGCAACCCATTCACAGATTTCAGATTTATTTGCGTACCCCGAGAATTGATCCAAGTACCCCCAGGGGTACCCATACTTCAGTTTGACAATCACTGGTCTAAAACAAGACACAAATTCCAAAAACAGGAGGGTCAGCAAGGGCTAAATAAGCTTGAAAGCCATTGTTTTTTTGGGAAAAATATTGGACATACAAAACTGATGGACTGATACATGTGGAACACATATTCCATTCCCTCCCTCTCTCATAACTTATAACCATATCCCATCCTAATGCATTTAAGGATAGCATTCCTTTTCAAAGGGAAGTTGAAAAAAAAAAAAACAGATTGCTTCATCTGGCCCATGATTGTGTCCACTCTGTAACCATGCAAGGACAAAATGACTGTTGTGACTTGTCCCTGCGCAGGTGAGTAAATGTGTAGCCCGTATCTTGCCTGTGGGCACCACCAATGAAAAGGTGCATTCTTAGAAAAGTGGTTGGACATTTCCAACAAGCAGGCCATTAACCACAGAAAAAAGGCAGAGACTTAAAAACTAAAATATGCTTTGGACTGGACTGATCCTGTGTCTGCTGTAGTCAGGTCAATGCTCATTGCAGTAATGAGTGCAGTGAACATGCATGCCTGTCTGCCTTTTAGAGGCTGACCTCACATCAGTATTATTCTGCAGTGCCTCCCGCACCAGTTTCGGATTTGGAACTGGAAACTATGAACTCTGGGCTTGGGGTTGGGGTCTCAGTTCAACAAACAGCAGTCGGTGACTTGGCCAAATGATGATCTCTAGTCTGTAGTGGGGTCATTAGAGACCGGAGCACTGAGTCAAAGGATTCAATCAGTCCTCCACAAACCCAGCATGCACCACAGCACAGCTCTGCTGAAGAATTAATGACATACGAATGGAAGTGGGTCAACAGAGACAGACAGAGAGACAGACAGAGGTACAGAGAGAGTGTGAGAGAGAGAGAGAGAGAGAGAGAGAGAGAGAATGAAATATTTATGCTCAGCTTCCCTGCTACTTAGTAAGGCACTTAGGAGACAAACAGACACACGAGCAGCTTAATGTTTGGCTCCTCCTCTGCTGAGGACAGTGTACAATGTGTGAGTATGGAGATGTTCTGATTGCTACTCATGTGGAATTTGTGTCATTTCAGCAATCCAGTGTCTCTTTTTCCCACAGATTGGTTGCAACACTCAGCTTCCAGAGACTTCCTAACACATCTGCGAGTGTCAGAGGTAGAGATACTAGGAATCGCACACACACACCTCAAATCTCATCCAGCTTGCCATCTCCACAAATTTCTTACATACAGGTACTAAGGAACTCTTACAATGAGAGCCAAACCACTCTTCCAAAAAACACATAGCCCCATGTGGCAATCATCCAAGTAGAAAATCCCTGAAAACTTATTAATGCACATTTTGTCTGACAGGCTTATATAGAGCATCCCCAAAATTAAACATCTGAATATTTGTCAACAAACTGAAACTGAACAAAAACTGAACTAGTTCAGTTAAAACTAGCAGTAATTAACTACTTAGAAGTTGGCAAGCTGTTGATAAAGAATAAAGCAGCTTTGTGGACCATGCCAACAGTGACATTACATGATGTGATAATGTTCTAAACTAGTTGCCAACAGGCTAAATTCAATCTAGTAAATCAGATTTTACTGCTGTATTGATCTCTCATCAGCAGGTGCAAAAAAGAAAGGCTTTATTTTGTAAAGTTCTAAATATCGAAGACAATCACAGAATCTGTCAACAATCTTTTGAATTGTTGTTTGGAATAATGTAAACCTCCATGAAACACTAGGGACTCCAATCTTTGAAGTGTTTGAGCAGCAGGTAGGTCAGAAGACTGTAAAAATTTTATAATATTCAGTGGCAGAAAATCCATTATTAGCCACGGTTGAGCCACATGTAAAAGTACAGAAGAAAATATGAATTTGTGTAAGGTGTGTGTGTGTGAGAGAGAGAGAGAGAGAGAGAGAGAAAGAGAGACAGAGAGACAGAGAGAGAGACTTCATGAGAGAGTGACTTAAAATAATATCTGGTAGCATACAGGCTTGGCTCAAGGTGATAAGTAAAAGCATCGCCAAAAATGTTTAGATAATGAAAGCAGGCACAAGAGTGGCATTAGTCACCCACACACAAAAAACACCAAGACAGGGTGTGTTCTCTGCTGGGATTAAGGCAACTGAATGGAGGAGCTTCTGCCATGTGCCTATTAAGTGACTCAGAATAAGAGTATCACAAGCCATTATTAAAGCCACTGTGAGGCTTCTATGGTTTCATCTGTCTAGCTGACTGCTATACAAGATTAGGCTATTTTCGATATTTCCGGCTTCTGAAAATGGTCCCCACTATCTGTTTATCTCAGTCAGAGTGCCTTGTGAGTGTGCAGTCTGACCCTTGGGTTACAGAAAATAATCGAAACACAGTGGCCACTAAATGTCCATTTTGGCTACCAACTCAAGGATCAAGCCTAGTGTGTGTGTATGTGCGAACCTGCCAGTCTGTCTGTGTGGGTTTACATATGTGTGAGTGTCTGTGTGTGTAAGCAAGGTAACAAGTAACAAGGAGGATGTTTACTATGCCTAGTTCTATGCTCATCACTCAATTGCAGGCACTTTTAAATGCAGTGCTAAAGAACGCAAGGAGCCCCAATGTGCATGCAAATACACTTGTGCAGCACAGCTGTAGCAAGTGATAGACATTTTAGTTCACTATTCTTTTTCTGGTTGTCATTATTCTACTGTGGTACAGGCATTTTATGGCACTATAGTTTAACTTGTAGGCTACACTTGAAAACGCATGTCTCCTGTATAAAATAATTGCTGAATACATAACGGTAACACCTAGAGCCAAGGCCTCCCCCTTTTCTTCTGCCACTTTATCAAACTTCTCAGTGGTTTTTAAAAGCTATCCTTTCCCACACATTCAAGCAACAATGCCATTTTTGTGATTCATGGATGACCATTGCACTAGTTCTGTAAGCTCCTCCTCTGACACACTCTCCATTCAGGCTCCATTCACTCCAGTCTCCTAGTCTGACTCATCTCACTCTGACCAGCACTGCCTGGCCTGTTGATACTGAACTTCCAACCAAGAGGAAGCCACACAGGAAATAGAGGGAAAGGGCGACCAGAAAAGAACCAGAGGTGGTGGAAAAGTGAGGAAATATCCATTATGCTAGAGCACAGAATAGACCAGGCCTTCTGCCTATTCTCATATTGCTCAAGCTTATAACTTAGAGAGCAATAACTTCCCAGGGCCAAGGTCCAACACAACCCTTTTGAGGCAGTTAGGTTTGATAATATTCTTCAAGAAAAACTCTTCATCTCGAAAGGTTAAGCTTAGGCTATTGACTTTAAAAACACACTCATCCTTCCAGGTTCGGCCTATCAAACGAATTAGGAAAATAAATAAAAACAAGTTCAAATATGACCACCTCTGCATTCAATTCAGAAATGAAGCGCACATTAAATTCATGAGAAATATTTCAGGAATCCGAGTTCTTATGTTATCTACAAACATGTCAGACCAGGAATTTAAAAGAAAAGCCGGCCGATGACTCAGCTGTGTGACAGTGCACGCACCCAACTGCTAACGGAAATGTGGGACAGTTTCGCTTAAAGGTGACGTGATGTGACAGGTTTCTAAACCACATAGACAAGCCCTGACCATCGCAAAAGCTTAATCTAAATATGCAATTATGAAAAAATGTTGACATGGAGAAACCATAACGCTACAACTGTTTCCTACAAGTCTGGAGCTGAATGTTTTATGGTTGACTAGGCCTATTCGGTGAGAAACTCAATGTACTTTATCCGAGTGTCAGTAATGGCATAATACAAATTTAGATTGAGTTTAAACACCGTGCCCAAGTTCAATGTAAAGTTAACAACGAGCATAGCAAAGAGAGCGTAAAGTTATACTGCTGACATCAACATCACCTGACAGACTGTCAACTAGGACAGTTTGCAAGCCTCCATAAAATCTGCAGTCCACAATAATGTAGCCACAAGATTTATTATCCTCACCTAACACACATGGTAGATGGACAGATGGTTGCCCGTGTTTCTTGGTAAAACTCTGTGTGCAAACTACTTAGGAAAGTGGTGGTGAAGTCATTCCTACCCTTCGGTGCGGTGTAGCATCTAGCCAGCTAAGCTAGACGTGCCAAACCCAGTCATGGACTAACTGTGCTAGCTAGATAATCATCATTCACACAAATACACCAACTTTGAAAAACATTTGAGGTAACGTCAAGTGAACATGAGACATATCGCGTTTATACTCAAGAAGCAAACTGAGCCCTGACACAGTTATAAGCTAGACATCATGACATCTAATGCTAATAATGGATAACGTTAGCTAGCATAGGACTGATAGGTCCTAGGTTAGGTTTTCATCTAACGTTAGGTTACCGCGGCGCTAGCATTCACTCTGACAATCTACACACAGAATCTTGTGTCCACTGAAATAGCTAGGCAGTACTCACTAGCTTCAGAGAGATTCTTTTGAAAACAACACTGACTTCAAATAAGGACATCCCAAAAACCTACACCATCAAAACGGCACTTGCGAGCGTTAGCAGCCCAGTTGCCACCGGTTAACGTTAACACGGGCTAACGTTAGCAGTTTCTGCCCCTCACAATCAAGATACATTTTGAGCTAATTGAATAAGTTGTGGACAGAATTCCTTCGCAATTATTGTCTTTCACTTTACAAAGACTGGTGTTCTTGGAATATGTGTGACCTGATTTTTAAATCTACTTGTTCACCTATCGAAAACAAGCTGACGAGTGGTTTAACGTTAGCAATCAGAGAACCTAGGGAACCTAATAGTCGCATAGCATAGGTCGCATAACGCTAGCTTGGTTGTAAAACATAACGTAACGTTACAGTAGGTAACATCAAAAATCACCGGACAACACCAGTTTAGGTGTAAATGGGCATGTTACTTACCTTTTAGTAGAGATAATATGCGTGTCTTATAAGGACCTCAGAGTGTTCTATGTAAACCCAAATTTCAACAGATCCAGTACTGATCAAAATTCCCTTTTCGCACTACTCACGGACTCAATACAGGCCCAAGCCTTCTCTTCCGCCTATACCAAGCCGACTTCCGTGATCCTTCTACTTCCTCATAGGTGGGATTAATTTTTGATAGACATGCTCAGGGATAAATAGCAAATCGCATGTGACCACCGTTTACACAGTTGCTAGGAAATAGCCTACAGTAGGCTTAGGCTATATACCAGGGGTTGGCAACCTAGGGTTAAGGGATTCTCACTGGGACACGAGCGATAGTGCGCAGCCTTTGTTTTTATACATCAGAAAAAGTTCAGCCGTCTCATCTATTGTTGAACAGCCATTGGCCGGTGAACAGCCATTGGCCTCTGTATCACCGCAAACTGTAATGCACCCAGCTGTCTTTAAACATTTTTCCACGAGATGAATCCCAGCGCAGCAGTTGCGCCAAAGATCGATCATCAGGTCACGCAGCAGTTACCAATGGTAAAAAGCCCCGTATCCCTCCTGGATATTATGGTTAGAAGCGGTGTATTTTTGTTTTGTTGTATTTGTCCAACATCCACTGTCATTTTGAGACTGTACGGAATGACAAGTCAATCAAACATTGCAGAAGTCAAGGGTTTGAACTAGTTAATGGAACAAAAACAACCAAATGATTGACATTTCGCTAGGAAGTTTTTAAAAGTAGGCTACATGAACAGAAGCGCCACAGCCAGTTAACAAACTTTTGTTAAACTTTTGTTAAATTGTTTTTGTCCTTTCAGTAAGTTTTCTGCTTGCAATAATTTGTAAGGACAGAGGGACCATCGTAGGCCTACTAAAGCTATTTGCACAAACCTGAAATGAGTGATTGTGCTTCCCATTATGCAAGTCATCATGTAGCACACATTTTCATGTATGAAATTTAGAATGATACATGGAAGGATTCATTCATTTTTTGTTTTCATAATGACACCAACATGTCCCTGAAGTGCTGCTTTGCATCCAGCCAGACTAGATTAAACATATATTCATGTTGGAAATATGGCAACATAATTATGCATAGTAAAAATGAATTGGTCTGTTTATTGGCACGCAACAGTGCTTATTAGCACTACATGTCAAAAAAGTTGCCAACCCCTCCTTTATACAATATAAAATATTATTAATCTAGCCTCTGTAAGTTGTTAAAAAAATAATTGATACTGTAGAACGATATCTATCGTCTTAAATAAAAAATATTTTTGCCATGTTTTAGATTATTTTTTATTCTGTTTTTTTTTGTTTTGATATAGTTTTATATATTGTTTCTGTATTTGGATAAAAGTGTCTGCCAAGAAACAATAGGCTACACATACAAATGAGAAGTGTAGACAGCAAATTATGTTTACAGTATGTATCAGGATTAAAACTATTTTTAAGATTCCTATCCTATAAAACTATTTTTAAGGTTGAAGATCTTCTCTGGAAGGTTAATGAAGAGCTGCTGTTTATGATAAACAGGGCCTAGGTCTATAGCCTATTATTTGCATATGTCTGTTTAAGATGGCAGGCCAAAAGCAATAGGCCTACTGACATATCTATTTCACAGTAGGTTAATTAGACTATCAAACTATCAAATGACCGCACAGTATGCATTTTACTGTGTCAAAGAATTGCCCTTTCTTTCATGTGTAATGACCATAATGTTCATGCCCATATGCCACCAGAAGGTGGCACTAAAAGCCTGGTCAAATCAGAGCCGTAAAAAAGAGATGTGTCTGTAAAGCAAAAGACAGATATTTTACTTGATCCTATTAAAACATCTTAAAGTGACATCCTATACATGTTTATTTTCACCAAGTGTAGTCTATTTGATTTTCTCTGTTTTGATTGACTTATTGAATTATGATCACAGCCCCCTTAACACAATGCATGGATTTTTTTGTCATCACTCACGAATTGAAGTAAGCCCATGTGAAGGCTTGGTAAAATGTCAATAAAAACGAAATAGTTCTATTTTCAAAACATGCAAGCCATACAAAGACAACATATAGACTACTGAAACCAGACAAAATTATTGTTTTGGGGAAATAGACATTCATTTGAAATTTTATGCTGGTGAAAACTCGACCATGCAAAGAATTCTTCATATGTAGACATGATCCAGAGGTTTAACAGTCTTATATGGGCCTGAGCTCATTTAAAGAGGACCTAGAAGACATAGAAAACTATCCTGTGGTTAAACAAGTGAACATTTGTCATTTTTTTGGAAATCATGAAGTCTTGCATCCTCCGGGCTACAAAGGAAACAAACCATCCTACTTGTTTTAGTGGTCAGTTAAAAAGACAGCATCTATGATGGTATGGGGGTGCATAGTGCCTTGGTTATGGTTTGCTTACTCATCTGGAATGTTAAAATTAATGCTGAATGATATATATATATATATATATATATATATATATATATATATATATATATATATGTGTGTGTGTACGTTTTGGACAGCATAAGCAGACACCCAGATATATAATTTTGAAGGAAGGCCTTAAATATTACCAGAAACGAGGGCAAACTGCATTCTATACTAAGTTTCAACATTGTGGATCATAAGGGCAATCGGATGCTAAAATGTCTGGCTTGCGGTTTAGATCTGTCACATTCTGAGCATAACAAAAAGGAAAACATGATGAAGAGGACACCTACAAGTTGAGCTGCCGAGATCATGTACAAGAAAGTACGCTCTTTTTTTATCCAAAATCATCTTGGCATTTAACATAATTACCTGTGATGTGCTCTCCTTTGTTTTGTCTTTAGTCTTACTCAACCTTACCTACCTTTTATTGAAACTGCCCCAATATTTTTTTTTGAGACATATTGCTGGCCTCAAATTTGAAATGACCATAAATATGTAACAATAAAAATGTTGCTTGTATAATTTGAGAATTATAGCATTTATTTTATATTTATACTTCACACAACGTCCCAACTTTATTGGAATTGGGTTTGTATATTGGACTATATAAAGTAGCAAATGCAGTGCCTTCACAAGCTTGGCTCAACGTCCACACCCTCATGTTTTATTTCCTTTTAAGTTCAACCCAAATGGGCTGTTTCATTTGAGGACTATTCTGGCATAGTACACTGCAACAGGTGCCCAGGGCCCATCAGATAGTTAAAACTGTTTGTCAGTCTTTCATGTTAGCAAGTTGCACTCTTACTTTGTAAATGCTTCATAATGGTATTTTAAAAGACACGTTGAATGAGAGCACGGCCTACAGGCAAGTGCCAAACTGTGGTAGATTTGAACAGGGGTGTGGCTAAGGGGGTGGGAGCAGGCACTGCTGGTTTACAAATATCATACAGTTATACAGGATCTTCTTTTGAATCATCATTAATACTATATACTATGCAAACTACTTGCCTGTATGTTAGCTAGCTGATGCATTTACAAAACTTGACCTAAGAAAGCAGCAATGAAGAAAATGAAAACAAGTGTTTTTTAATAAGTTGAGTCCTTACGTGAAAGTAGCAGACACTTAGCTTATGGTTAGCCTAAATGTTTGCTATCCCACAAAAATGACAAGTTAGCCAATGCCAATTTTGCAAGCTGCATGTGAGAATGAACTAAAACCTCTAAAAATCAGAGCAGCCTACACAAAATTGATGAATTCCAGTGTCCCTTCTAAGCCCAGAGCCCTTAAAGACTTAACTGGCATTAAAAAATCATAAGCCAAGTCATGCCAGTTAAGTCTTTGGGTTTGGGGCGATGTGTGTGAGAGGCATCTAATTTTTCAAAAGGTTTCTGGGGAAGAGCTCCTATCTATAACCCCCCCCCCCCCCCCCCCCCAGTAGCTGTGCATAATTACATTTCAGATGTTTCCAATACTGTTGCTATTAGACTATACATCACGAATGTGTTGTCCACACAACAAATGTTCAGCAATGCTACTTTGAAACAAATGATGGCACCACTGTTCTGCGCCCATTTTGTCACTATTTTTTTGCCCCCTCCAAGCGAGGCTAATGCCCACCCTAAGATCACATCGTAGCAACACCTGTGACTAAAAAATCATGTGGTCGATTTTTTCAACCCCATCATTTCAAAAGTAGCTCGCAAGCCGAAAAACATTTTGGCACCCCTGTCAGACAACCTGTGGCAACTATTTACACTCTTTCATGATGGGTGTGAAGGAAACCGAGTAGTGCCACTTTGCTTTGCAGGGGCATGTGCAACATTCTTCATAATAAAAATAAAGGAGAATTCTGAAACTTTAAATGTGTGATTAATTTTCTATTGTGATTAATAAGACTTTTTTGATTGACAACACTAGGCTAACCATTTGTCAAGCAATTCTCAACTAACATTTTAGCAATCTTGAAAACAAAATTTTGAATTCTTTCTAAAACCAATTAAAGAGAAAGGAGTCACTTAAGAAGTCTTAATGATTATAAATTTTTGTAGATTTGTTTTTGATTGATCTAGAATATAAACAAAGAACCAAGTAAAAAAACTATAAATTGTGTCATATAAATCGATTAATTTTATCAAGTGAAAAAATATTTGATCCCCTACCATCAAGCCAGAATTTTGGCTTCCACAGGCTTGTTATGTGCCCATAGGACTCAGAGATTACAATCAATCAAGCACAGATACTCTTGATATTGACTCTTTATGTGTATAAAGCATAAGCAGAGTTGTCAGAGAAGGGTAGGCCTTTGAGTCAAGACAACTTCACTGCACCCTCAAGGAACCAAATACCATAACAATTTGGAGGAGAACCTGCTGAAGATGGGTTGTGTATTGGTTATTAAAGCTGCCAAATGGCATCCAAGAAACTAAAAAATGATTTAGAGTTCCCTTAAAGAGCAGTGGGCCAAAATCCCCCCTGAGATGAGTGCAAATCTTAGACCAAATAAAACAACCGTTCTTGCCAACAAGAGCCTCTCCACTAAGCAACAAGTCTTGTTATATAGGGATTTTGGTTTATATTCTGTCTCTCTATTAAAATGAAACTACCATAAAAACTGGAGACTGTTATTTCTTTGAGCATGGACAAATGTACAAAATCATCATAATTATTTCCTTTATAGGACTAGAATAGAACTTTCAAGAACGGTGTTGTGATTGTCAAGTTGTTCTTAATATAAAGTTATTGTTTGGACAACTGAGAGGCCACAGTTGAAAAATATTTATTCTAATAATTTTGGAGCGAATGTAAGTGTGTGTGTTATGGGACTGGGGGGGGTGTTGGGAACATATCAAAAGTTACAGTTATAATCACCAGTACAAAATAAAGACTTGAAATATATTACAATGAAGGCAAGCAAAATACGCAAAACACAAGATGTCACACTAGATGAGATGTTAATCATGTTTACAATCCATGAGCACAATTACTTTCAATTACTTTGTAAAATACACACATATGAAGTAGAAACCTCATTGTCGCTGACTACATATCTTCATGTCAGCTTAAGCAAAAAACAAGGATTTAGTGGCTTTTTAAAAATCTGTTGAATCAGTTGAAGGTGAGAGTGAATAAATCCATAGCCCCGTTGTTCAAAGGCACTAAGTGCTATCGGTAAGAAAAAGAGCAAGAACATCTGATACAACAGAGACTGAATAGTGAACTGGTAACTAACACTAACTGAATGGGGCACAGAAACTCACTTTCAGTTTCATTCTCCTATGCTCCAATCAGTTAATGTTAGCCAACGGCTTGCTATCGATCTATGTTGTATCAGATTTTCCCATTCTTTTTGCCTACACAGACAGCACTCGGTGACTTCAAACAATAGGGCATTTCTCCTTTAAGGTCTGAATGGTCTTTCCCATCAGCAGGATATAAATGTAATACAAAGATAAGGCTACTTGCCTCCAGGATTTTCTATATCATAACTCAGTAAATCTATAATGGAAGGTCTAAGGGTAATATGCAGATGTTGATAAGTAAATCTGCCTTGAAATAAAAAATGCTGATGCATTCCAGTAGGTCTATAACAGTTCTAAAAACATTAACTCTTGCTTATGAACAATATACTGTACATATGATGTGAAGTCAATTAAAAAAAAAACTTGGGGAAGAACATTGTCTCTCTATATCACATACAAGTTTGATGCAACATTTTAGAACAGCTGTATGGCATGGAACATGTGATATCTCAGCTGTATTGCATGGAACATGTGATATCTCTTACTTGGCTCCCATAAGCCGCCTTATAAATATGTGCTAAAGATGTTTGTCCAGTTTTATTTTAGTTTTAACAGTCATTTTCTGCATACCTCATACCATGTCCACCTTTGCAAGCACTTTTGCCATATCAAGATCTGTGAACTAAACTGTGTATCTTTCTGCATTGCTTTCAAACAATTGCATTGCTTTGTTCAAGATCTATAACTCTCTCAGTCTGTTTTGGTGGCTGTAGTGCATTTTGCTCCACATGTTAACTGATGTGGTCAGGCTTGTGCTGATAAAGAACACAAAGTAATAGAGCAGATTTGAAGAAGTGCACATGTTAATATAATTATACAGTATGCTACAGAGAAGTATGAAAATAGCTAGATAAACAACTAAGGTCAGATAAACTGAAATACAGCTATGCAGGATTGACATATACCTGACAGAAAGAGATTAGGGAGAAAACATATTTTATAGATGCAGCCCAACACTTTAATTCTAAATAATTCTAATTAAATTTACTTTTTGTCAAAATGACCAGCAAACTGCTTCTCACAATCCTGAAATTGTCTGTTCTGTGTAAGCACTAATACATTATGGTGTCATTTAATTGGCCAATTGGCCAAGATATCAACAACCTTTCACCAGAGTCTTCAACTCTGCCTTTGGCTCTGAGACAGACAGCAAGGCATGCTCCGTGCACAACGCCTGCATTGGAGAGCCTGAGCAATGCTCTGTCCATCTACACATAGATTTGTCACTGATAGGTTGCTGTTGCTGTTAGGTTGTGGCAAGGCTAGGCTCAGAAAGCTGGGATATCACACTATTCCATTATTATTAGCATGCTGTCTAGTCGAGAAATGTGTATGTGATAATTCTGATTAGCTCCCTGTTAACATTTGTCTTGAAGAGGACACAGAGAACAGTTAGCTAACAATATCTTATTAATCTAAGTAGGTATTACATCAGGCCAGCATTCCTTATAGTTGTCCAGTAGTCTTAATTTCAACATACTTTAAAAGTTTTTTATTTTCATTTTCTGTCCTTACATTCCAGATGTGTGTTGTTCTCTGGTGTAGAAGGTTCAGCTGTGGGGGATGGTGGGGGTTCAAGTGTGTGCACGGGACTAGAGCCCACTAGGTTGTTTTGTCTGGATCCAGCTGGGTGTCCATGGCCCAGCAGCAGCTCCAGATTAGAGCCAGGACTACAAATCCCAGTGTGAAGCAGAGGGCTGATGACAGTATGAAGCTGAGACTGCCCCACAGGCGTAAGGGATGTCTGGATAGGTGCAGGGATTCCAGAGTGAGATCTCGAAAGTTCAGAGGTCACCGGCAAACTGAGGGAAGGGTGGGACTGACTGAGGTTGCCATGGGAACAAATGGGGCGCGATGTGCTTTGGGTTGCCACAGAGCCCCCAAAGCCAACGGGTTGTGTCATTCCAGAACTGCAGAGGCTTATTCCCAATAGGGTTGGTGCTGGTCGAGCATGTTGCTGGCTCATGTAAGGGGAGTTCGGCGTTGTCCTGGAGGTCTGAAAGGGACTTTGCTGGGGGTCTGCCCCTATCTCAGCCTTGTCCCATTCTGAGCAGCAGGGTGTGTGGGGACAAGGGGACCGCGGGCTGCTGGGAGGATGCTGTCTGTCTGTCTCTCCCTCCTGGCCCACCACAGATGCCCTAACCTGGCTAGTGTTTCCAATGCAGCCCCACATACGACTGTGGACCAGGCTGTCCCTAGGCAAGGAGTCGGGGTGAACACATGTGGACCCAGTGGGCACATTCACTGACATACGGGGATGCCAGTCTGGAGCAGTGGCAGCCAAGGTGCTGCTCACTGAGGGAGTGGGCATCACCTGGAGCCCGAAGGAAGGGAATGAGGACAGGGATGAGTGGAAGTGCGGCAGGGCAACATGGGTCTGGAGGAAGTGCATCATCTCATGGAGCTCCTTGGTCAAGTTGGACACCTCCTGATTCATGTGACTCATCTGGAACAGATGGAATCAAGTCATGAACAGGTAAACATTAAACATCTGTATGTCCAGTTGTATCTAATCAAGCCAAGCCCTCATGAATAACTACCTCTTTGTTCAGTTGGTTAATACTCTGCCGTACATCCTCAGTTTCTAGGAGCAGGTTGGCACTCACTTGGTAAGGGTCTGGGAGAAGCAAAATAGGCAGATTTCATGACATTGTATGTCCACTATCAGTAGAAAGACTAACAATAACCTCAGCTAGCCATTACATGTGCAATGAAATATTTCTTAGCATGATAATACAGTATATGTCTATGTGCAATATTAGCTACATTGCCCTCTCACCTTTGACCCCTGTGTTGGTAGGGCCTATAGACTGCTCCACATTGAAGTGAAAAGCTCTTCCATTATCTTCAATGCCATCAACAACCCTGTTGGGAGTGTAAAGCCAGTAGTGACCACAGTGTACTCCAAATATGATATACTGTAAATGAAAATCTAGCTCTAGGTATGAAACAGTGCAGACATATAGTAACCAATCATACCAGCACATTATACAACCCAGCACTATACCTTAGCTTTGCCATGTGAGATTCAGTGATTCAAGGCTACTCAATTACATTATTTCATTAAGTTTAGTACCATTAACTTTAGGTTTCCAAAGGTCTTTGGGTCAAAATATTTGGAACAGGACATCTTTATTATACCTACATTAGGTCTAATATAGATGGGCATTAAGACCTATATTATTGTCATTTCTTTATTTATTAACTATGATTTATTTTGTGTCAGTATCACACCTGGGGCTCAGGTCCAGTGGGCTCACACAGGTGAGGGATGGGATGAGCAGCTTGGCTGGCCTATGGCACGAGCTGCTCTCAGAGCTGTGGGTGGGCCCATGGTTGGGAGACAGCTCCTCTTTGGCAGGCTGCGGAGAGGGGCTTCGGCCACGGAAGCCCTGAGTGGGCGAGCGGCAAAGGCGGAGCATGCTGATATGGCGTAACTCCTCCCCCAACATGGCGGTCAGGGAGGACTGGTGACAGGGGCTTCCCAAGCTGGAATGCAGGGGTAGTCTGCCAGGGGAGGAAGAGGAGAAGCTAGCGTCCTTGAAGTCCTCCTCTTCCTCAGACCTAATGATGAATGGGAGCTTTGAGTCCTTTGACACTGACAGGTCAGCACGCTCCTGTGAGAAGAGAAGATGGTAAAGAGAGATGCTAAAGAGAGATGTTTACATGTGGATTGAAAAGAATAAGCTGACAAGTAAACAAGAGTCTGTGATACTGTCTGGATTCACTGATGTCCTTCAGAACCTAGACTATGAGGCAGGTGGACAGACAAAGATTCTCTCTCTCTCACACACACACACAAACACACACACAGATATTTATTCTGTACCCCATGACAGAGAGAGGGCAACAAGAAAAATAAACCTGCACACTGACTAGATAAAGTGTAGATTTATGTTGGTTTGCGTGTGGGGCAGGTGGCCCAGCTGGGTGTGGGCTGTTGTTGTCCTCATAATGTTGTCTGTGTGTGACTGAGGGGTCAGTGTGAATACTAATTTTCATTTTTCTCTGTCCACATTGGCTCTGTGCTCACTCAGGGTGCAGATACGGACTGTTCCCAGCCCTCCTTCCCAGAATCACACTCAGCGTGTTACATAAGCTGTTATTTTGCAGTGGTTTTGATGTTGGAATGAAAGATGAGGCCAGCACACAGAGTGTGCAAACACATTAATTTTGTGACACCAATGATATAGGCTGTGTGTGTGTGGATATGAGGTGGTACTGGTACCTGTGAAAGTCGAGGAGAACGAGAGAATCTCGTCATACCCTACAAATAAAAATAAAAAAACAGTTCAGGATTTATTGGGAGGTGTCTTTGTGTCTCTATGTCTGTGAGTGCTGTGAGTGTGTGCATGTACAGTGTGAGTGTGTGCATGCGTAATTCTGTGTGCTTTTGTCAGATGAGGAGAAAAATGTATGTGACACATCTACTCTTTTTTGTCAAGGAGCACTTTAAGCTCTGCAACAATTTTTTTTCCTGGTCATGGCTCGCACAAAAAAGAGCCACCTAGTCCATCAACAAGCACATTACACACTACAGCCCAGGCAGGAAGAGTCATAACTACCCACTTAACCAATCAGCCAGTGTGGTGTACCTCTCTCAGGTTGTACGTCAGGTTGTGGTGAATGTCTGCGGTGAAGCGGTGGCCATATTCTGGGTAAAGCTCCAGCACCTCCTGCAGAGCTCGAATGCTGATGTACTGCAGGTCGCAGTAGGTAAGCGCCTTCACATCAGCATTCGCCTTGATCACCTGGTCCTGACCAGGGATGTCTGCGCCAATCAGGTCTCCTTTACCTGAGAAAAGGTTAGCTTAGCATTAGAGATTTGCATTGTAAGAAAGATTAGGACACTCAACATACTGTGACTTGCTTACACTGACGTATGATGACTAGGTTATGTTGAGACCCCTGAGATCCCCTTTTGCAGTGTATAGTTAAATGGAGTCCATCAGTCCAAACTTACTATGGGTTCAAAACACTGATGAAAACCCCAGGGTACATCAGACAGATTCTGAGATTCTCAGGTGGATTCTGTCCTACAAGACTGACCTCAAAAATAGTTCTTATTACAATTACGTTGTTCAGTGGAGTGCAGTGAAGGTATACTTAGACAGCAAATGTGACTTCATTATCTATGCTCATAAAACTTGCAAAGGCACCAAACAGCCCCTTGGTTTCAACATCATCATTTTGCCACACCGTTGCTTTTGGTACTTTTGTCCTTTGCCATCTAAACAGCCAAGCACTAACCTAATATGGCTAACACCATGCCATCTTTCAGGACCTCTAGTGACCCTGAGCAGACAAAGTGCTGGGCATGGAGTGCGTCGCCATGGCGAATGAGGTATTCTCCGGGTGCACAGAAGGACGTTTTGATGTGGAGGGAGAGGGAGCGCAAACACCCCCTGCTGGCTGAGGAGAAAAGTGGCAGCTGTAGGATGTCCTTGTTCAGGTGCATGGCGATGTCAGCGCGCAACTCATCAGGGAAGTCATGCAGCAGCTGCAAGAGCCCATAAATAAATCAGTCAGATATATCACATGCAGGCAACAGTTCCTGAAACCATGCAGCAACTCCATGAGTTTCACTGATTTAGAATAAGGTGAAAATATGCTATGCTAATGTTAGCATAAAAGAAAATTAAGCCATGACCTCTCTACTTTTTTCACGCACTGTCATTTTAATTAGTCCTGAAATGTTAATCTGACTCAATTTCACAGGACTGTGCTGCTCTCTTTTGAAATGTCACATTGCAGTGATCCAGTGAAAACCAAATCAAATCACATGGCACTGCATGTTTACACAAAAACACTGTGCCAGCAACTTATTAGGGGGTGTTATATTCAGAGAGTTCCTGTGAATAGTCTGTTGAGTGTGCATCTGTGGGTGCATGTGTGCATGTGTGTACGTGTTGTATGTGTGTGTTTGATCGTGACTGTGTGTGTTTTTAACAGTGCATAAATGTAGCTGGTGTTAAATGTGGGTGTGGGTGAGTGATTTTGCCCTCTGTGGTTTCTCTGTCGCTGAACCACTAATTAGCTGCAGCTCTTTTACTGGGCCAAATGGGCCAGCAGTATCATCGGCATCATCACAAACAAAGGCTTTATTCACTGGAATAGGGACGTGCACATTTTTCTAGACATGACATAGACACAGATTCACATTTTATTTTGGGCTGATTAGATGCCTACACAACTCCTACATGAGCAGCAGCAAGGCCAATGATCACCCCCACACTATACTTTAATGTACCACAGGAGATAAGTCATCCATACACTATTCTTCATGTATCCTACTTTGAAATATGTGTTTATGCACAAAATCTTGTGAGTCCTGCACTATGTCCTCAAAATTTGTATGGTGAAATTCATGATAGGGTATGTTGTTATTTTTGTGACTTTGAACCACATTATGGGTTCAACAAAGTAGGAACATGCTGAGAATGTTCCCAATACCAGTCTAAGAGTGTAGTGATGGTGCTTATTTTAATAGCGTAGCAGCAAGGTGAGTGAGACACATTGATTGCTCCATGTCCATCCAACACCTCCATTTAATAGCAAGTCTATACCCATCGTTGAGTCAGTACCTATAAATAAGTCAATCATGGTGGTTTCCATGGGAGTAGGAGAAGAGATCCAATGGAATAATTACTGGAGGATCTTTTTTTTTACCTCGTTTGCATTGATTCCGTTGTTGACAGACCAGGTGGCCTGGAAGTACTCAAGCATGCGCTGCTTGAGCTGCTGAGGAAGCCGGTGGACTCGGATGAAGTCCTTTAGGTCCTTCATGCGTGTGTGGTACTGTGATCGGCGGGAGTACATGCGCTGGATTATGGCTGTCACATTCCCAAATACCACCGCATGCATCAGAGCTTCCAGGGGGACATGGAGAGAGACAGAGAGAGAGATAGAGAAAGAGAGAGGATTATTAGATAGCACTTTTATTATCCCGTAGGAATTACTACTACTACTTAACTACTTTAAAATCACTTAAACTACAACTACTCAAATTTTGAATTTTCTAATCTATCACTAAATTGTATACCAATTACAGGCAATAATTTACATACCTGTAATAAATTACTGAGCTGCAATACACAAAGAAAAGGGAGAGCGCTTCAAAAATTTACATGCTAATTAATTTGCATGCTAATTAGTTTGTTAATCCAACAAGCTATTAAGCACATTTTTCATAGCTGCCTAGTAGTTTCTAAATTAAAGTATGTGCTAATATCATAAGTCAGTTATTTAACAACAATATCCTTATCTTTGAATATTTTTAAGGGTTTTAATGATAAAGGTGGCATTAGTTTAGAATTTATTTTTAATCTTGTCATTCTGAAACACAGGGGAAGTGATTCTTATTTTGGTCTAATAATCTGTCTCTGTATCTCACTTCATGGTTTAAATTAAGATGGTGTTTATGAAGGCCAAAGAAGTCTTGACATACTTGAAGAACACTCTCTGATCAGCAATGAATATAAGAGACTGCATCTGTGTGTGTTTGTGTGTGTGTGTGTGTGTGTGTGTGTGTGAAGCTGTTAGGCTCACCCCCAATCAACATGGTGCAAATGGAAAAAATCTTCTCTGCGTCTGTGTTGGCACACACATTGCCAAAGCCCACGCTGGTCAGACTGCTCAGAGTAAAATAGAGTGAGGCGATGTAGGCGCTTTGCATTGACGGACCCCCCATGGTGCCGTTAGTATATGGGGTCTCCAAACGCTTCCCCAGCTCCTGCAGCCAACCTAGGAGACAAACGGATGGCAACACAAACACAACATGAATACATGTGTATATATTTGTGCAGTGTTTGTGAATGATTCCTGGAATATACTGGTAGGGCTGTACTGGAGTCTAAACACAGGTCACCCATCTCTCAAATTTCAGAAATAGAGTTTATCTACCTCTTGATTTAGTTTATGCACTAAATGCAGCTTTTAACATTCAAAATCTGACTCCTTTATCCACATTTACCATTTAATACCACTGATGTTGGTAAACAAACACTGGACAAAAACCTTATGTCTTCTTTAAACATCTGTAACAGAGGAAACAGTCATGCACAAGCAAACACTACTGTGTACTGTCTCCTACTGTGCACACACACACACGGGTGCGTTAGAAACATACCTATGTCCCAGGTTAGCTGGTCTTTGCTTTCTAGCTGTTTGTAGCCGATGACATACCAGGCACAGGCTAGCCAGTGGGCCAGCAGGGCAAAGACACACATGAGCAGAGTGAGCACCACAGAGCTGTACTGGGAATACCGGTCCAGCTTCTGCAGCAGACGCAGCAAGCGCAGCAGACGCACCGTCTTCAGTAAGTGCACCAGAGATGTCTGCAATGTACACAAAGGCACACACACACACACACACACACACGCACACACACACACAGGCAAACACATTCAAAGATACAAATATAAAGAGGTGGGAAGGGTTGAGTGTCTACAACCATATGATGCTGCAGTAGCTCTTGAAGGAGTGAATGAAGGAGTAGCCAAGTGCACAAGAGATAGATTGGATAAAATACAAATACAATGGATTGGATCACTAGGCCTATCAGATGATAACAGTGCTGGATGCTCTTATGTGCAACTTTGGGAAAAAAACAACTAGGGCTGTTTCCCATCCCAACCTGCGGTAACTCATTTCAGGTGTCTTTTTCAGTTTTTTTTTTTGTTTTCATTCGCGCTGCAAGAAGCTTTCATTTTAATGACGAAATGGTTTGATGATGAGAGAGATTGGGGTCGTCTAAAAAGTTTTAGGCTACGTCTGCAAAAATGGTGCACTGTACTGATTCTAACGCACTCTCTCTCTCCTCGTCTCACCGCCACTTATTCGCGCTGCTTCTGCCACTTGTTCTCTGCTATAACGGTGAAATAGGCAGAGTAATATGGAAGAGGCAAACTTGTGTGTTTGTACTGAATTTACAACGGCTTGGATCGTGCCAATCACAATCAAGGAACCGAATAAGCAGTTTTAGAACACACAGATATGTAAGGGATAACGGCCAACGAGGTGTGCTGTTATACGGAATTAATGAACGAGGCGACGGCGTTAGGCCAGGTTGCAACTCATGCATGTAAGGAATGGACGTCAGTTTAAAACATACAAAAGCGATATTGTTTCTGACATGTTCAACTGCTGTTTACAAAAGTTGGTATAGTCACCATTCAAAAGAGCATTGATGTAGAACGGTGATTAGACTTTTTCACCAGATCTACTTCATAGGTGTGCGTTAGACGAAATTAAAGCACACCCTGCCACCCACTCATAAATCAGTATTCCATTCCATTCTCCGACTGATAACACATATCACCTGAAACTGCATGATGACCTTTCCAACAAAGTTTCTCGCTCGTTGCTGTAACGAATAGTTCGCGAGAATTTACATAAAATAATAATATCAATTCACCTCTGGATCCATGTCACACATTCATCTCGGTGAGATATCCCATGAACTCTTTACTCAAATATGGCAAATATGGCATTTAACAAACACAAATCACATCAAATATTTTTTTCCTTTCCATATTGGTGGTTGTTGTCAAACCTCTGTAGCATATTGCAAAAATGTGATTTGAGCACCAAGGAGAGCATTAGAAACGATTCTGATGCATCCCTGTGTCCCTGTGTCTATTACACGCGTATTCTTCTCTATTCAATAAAATATGAAAGTTTTATATACATATTTTGTCACATATTTTTATGCATATATTTTTGATATCCCACCATCATGATTTTTATATTGCCAGTTTCCAGATTGCTAGATGCACCTATCCAAAGACCTACAATGAAATATCTGCAAAAATATAAACATGCAAAATATTTTTTTCTTGATACTAAGGCTGATGTAAGGAATATGTAAGTAATATGACATCAAAGACTGCCAGATTTGGATAGCCTGGACCAGGGATGGCAAAACTAATGCCTGGAGGACAATTGTGAAAAAATAAGATGTGTGGCCCATTGTTATATTAATCTATCATTATTACCTCCGCCAAGGAGGTTATGTTTTTACCAGCATTTGTTTGTTTGTTTGTCTGTCTGTCTGTACAAAATAACTAGATTTGGATGACATTTTCGGACAACGTATTAGGACAAGGAACAGATGATTAGGCCTAAATTTTGGTGGTGATTTGGAACATCATCTGGAATTTGTATTAGGTCAGTGACCCTATATTGCCTTGGTGGAGGTCTGCACTGTCAGAGTGCTTTTGTAGTTATTTATCTATCGCACATCATAGTTTCAGTACTGGTGTGACATGTTTGTCAATAATATGATTAAACAGTGTAGCACTGGATGGCCTGCAGTGTTTCTTTCACTGGTTAAAAACTAGGCTCACTTTTGCATTGGCCCTTGGCAGCTTAGATTTTTCAGGATGTGGCCCGCAAAAAGAAAAGCTTGGCCACCCCTAGCCTCAACCTATAACCATTTGCAACACTTTCAGTTGCAAATGACGCATGGAAGAAACTGTTTTGTTTACAAATCCATGTGCCCCCTTTTTAAGCCTTTGCCTCTTGAAGGGTCTCTGCACGGCCCTGCTAATTTCACTAACTGAGCAGAACATTTGGCTAACTGAACACTATGCAACCCAGTGGTCCACTTAAACACTAGTGCATTAACACACAGATAAGGATGTTCTCAGTGAGAACAGGTCGCAAGATCAATGTCTGCTGGAGACACATCAAAAGGGACAATGAAACAGAAATCATTATTTGTTGTACATGTATTTCATTTTAACATTTAGCAACAAACATGGCCAAGGTTAACTTTATGTATGATCGTATTTTTAGAAGAGAAAGTTAGTCACTTCAAACTAATTCTTGAGCATAGAGTAGCCATGTGACAGTGTGAATTGCAGAAGCAAATTAGTGCTCCAAATTTTTTCCTAATCTTTCTTTATTTTCTCCTCCCATCTTTCCTTCTTTCTTTTTCTCATACTTACACCACCCACAAAAACACACACCAACAGTAAAGCAGAGATGGTAACAAAAATCAAGACTTACAACAGTGATGTTGAGGGCATAGAGCAGGTCAAATGGTAGAGCAGCAATAACGTCCAGAATGAACCAGGTGGCCAAATAGTGTAGGCAGATGGAGCGGGCATCGTAGACCACCTGACCCGACTGACTCACATAGGTGGTGCGAAAGTTCAGCACAATGTCTGTGGATGTAGGGAAGCAGCACAGTCAGTCTCTCACTCATTCAGACAGAGGACCTGAGGTATGTTCAGTTGACTAAGTCAGTCCCACAGGGAAATATTAACTGACATTTTGAACAGCTTAACTGACCACTCCATTTTTTTTTGGTTGTTGTTGGTTTTGTGTGTTTGGTTGGTTTTCTGTGTTTTTCTTCATGTTCCATGGAGCATTGAGCTAGGCACTCAATCAGTCAAAAAGGGGTTATTGATCTCCTCCACTATTAACCTTAACTGAGTCTATAGGGTCTAGTGTAGAAGAAATCAAGCAATGAGTCATTCCTGCATTACTCATGTTTCATGACTTCACTGGCACTACCATGGAAAACACATGTATATCTGTAAGATGGGTTGTATGTACGTATGTCTTCTCTATGTTATGTAAAGACCAAGGAGTGTTGATATTTACATGAGTGGAATGTGTCTGTCACTTCAGAGTCTCTTCTAGCTCTTGAGCTATGAAAGCTCATAATCCTCCACCTCTCAACACAGCCAGTTTGGCCGTCTCATGATGACTCTTCTAGCTGAATGGTCATACTATAAAATTGAGCCATTTCCAGCTGCCAGCATAACCACATACTCCAGCAATGACCAGTTTGACAGGATGGACCTACTGCTGTAAGCAGCCTAAACTGGACTAGCAGCGTAATATAAGCTGTTTGTAGCTGGATTTTTGCAGGTATCCAGTACAGCACAGTTACAGTACATTTTAAGCCTATGGCACCAAATGTTTAATCAGGTCTACATTACATCAAACATATATATATATTTATATTATAAACATTTTTCATCTTATCTTAACTCTTAGTATTATTTGAGTTTATTCGGGGGTAGAAGTAGAGGGTTTGTATGGCATGATCAGCTCTTGGCAGACAGCTGGGTAGCTAAGTTTAAAAAGTGCTGGTGCTATTGGCACCTCCACAGCTGAAAAAGTGGCACCTCGCTCATGTAGGTCACACATTTAACCAGCTACAGGCTAAGGGAGGAAATAAAGAGAGCAGAGAGAATGAGAGCCTCAAAGGATCTTTTTTTGACATCATCATGTGGCTTACTGCCATATTAAAGCTACAGTATGTGATATATATATTTTTTTTTTGTTAACAATTTTGTTAAATGTACTGAACTGCTCCATTAGTCTGTCCTACATTTGTGGTCAGACAAACTATTCATCCACAGTCCTGGCTCTTTAAATCTGAACATAATAAAATGGCTTGGACCAAGTAATGCACTACTCCACCCTATCAACACCTTGTGTGATTTTCTCTCACTGGTGGCTGCATAAATCAACAATCTTTCACATTTGAAATAACGAAAACTGCAAAAAAAAGCAAGTGACGTGTTTTTCATTTTTCTTTCTATCTCTCTTTTCTTTCTTTCTTGTTCTCCACACATACTTCCACATAATCACCTAGTATGAAGAGCATCTCTACGGCAATGTCACTGACTATGGTGCTCCGTGAAGTGGAATCACAATCGTTGTTGCCATGGTCACTGTCTTCAGGGTTAGAGAAGCACACATTGTAGGGTACAGTCACAGCCACATAGAAGGTGGCGAAGAGGATGAGCCAGTCCCACAATGCCTTGCTCAGGCTGTAGTGTAGTAGGATAAAACGGGACTTTTGCACTGAAGCCACCTTGTACTCTGGAACAGATGGTCCACGGAACACATTCTACACAAGAGAGAAAAAATGTAAAAATAATAAAACCCATGACACACAGAAACACTGACAATCTACACAATCCATGTATGCATGAGTTGACTGACTTATTCAGCTATTAATGACATTAATGACAATCAACTGATGATATAGTCTTTTCTGTGTAGCCTGACCTGTTTATGTAGCATACACAAGAACTCCCATGTTCATATTCCGGTATTGACAGACTCACTTTCATACTCACACATTCACTCACTCAATTTCTCTGACATACTCACTCACTTGCCCACTCACTCTACTCGCACCCCCTGCCCCCCATCTTTCAGCGACATCACTATAAGACACTTGTCTCACCCCTACAGCCTGGCTCACTTTAATGAGCTTCCACTCAACAGGAGGGGCTGTGATGCACAAGCCGCAAGTGGGAACAATTAGTACGGCCATGCTAAGATGGAGGGAAGACTTGTAACCAGGTAACTGATATATCCAGTAACACCTTTGCACAACTAGTGCAAATAAGCCATCTTATAACAGCCCCTGCAGCATATGTTACCATTGGCAACCACTTGCCTTGTTAGCAACCAACGCTAAGTCCGGAGGGAATAAACCAACAAAACACAAGATAAAATAGAATTTGAGAAACATAGGTGTCTTAGTCTACTGCAGGTGTCATCTCCCTGATGCTCATTATGTTTTAAAGGTTGGGTCCATTTCAAAAGCAACCCCAGAAAATCCTGTTAAAAGGCATTTTTAAACACATGACCTTTCAAAAACCTACTGAGAAGAAGACCCAGACAGAATCAATGTGTCAAGAGTCATGAAGGGCAGTGAAGGTGGCCTTACACCTTTCATACAATCGATTTACTATTACCAGCATGTAGGCTACATTATTTTAGTGGATACTTCACATAATCTTATTATGACTGGGCATATAGGTATCACCAGGCACTGTGAAACTCACTGGGCATGTAGAGCCACTTGAGTTTAAATGAGTTGTTGCTTTTTGTCCTGGGAGGGCACTTGGCCCCCCGAAACACGAGGTGGTCTGATACAATTTTTGGGGCATGAATTGAGAACCGTACCACCTGAGCTGACGAAATTTGGGTGGTACATAGGTCTCATGGAGCTGCATCAAAAGAGCCCTCACACACCTATGTGTGGTGTAGCGCCACCAATTGACAGACATTAAATGGAATACTCAGAAATTTTGAAAGTTGTCTTTGTTACAAAATTCTTGTCAGCAATTCCAGGGACATTGAAACACAAGGACATATAGCCCTAATAGGCCCATAGCATGTAGTAAAGTTTTGTCCCCAGAGACTGCTCCCCCCTGTGCTGGCCTCTCTGTTACACAGGTTGATCAGACACAGTTTTCGTGGAATAACTTGAGAACTGTAGCACCTGAGACAACAAAATTTCAGTGGTATGTAGGTCTCAAGGAGCTGCATCAAACAAGACCTCATACACCCATGTGTGTTGTAGCACCACCTACTTACAGGCAAAAAATGGCATAATTGCTAGTTTTTCATAGGAGCAAATTGTCATCAGTGATTCTTGGAACACTGAAAAACCAGGGAGCTTGAAACACGGCGAGCATGTAGCCCTAGTAGGCCCATAGTGCGCAGTAAAGTTTTGTCCCCAGAGACTGCTCCCCCCCGGTGCTGCCCCGCCTGGAACACAGGTTGGTCAAAAAAAGTTTTTGTGGAATAACTCAAGGACTGTAGCACCCGAGCCAATGAAATGTGAGTGGTATTTAGGTCTCAAGGAGCTGCAACAAACAAGACTTCATACACCCATGGGTGGTGCAGTGCCACCAATTGTCAGGCAAAAAAGGCTACATTGGTCATCCTGAACCATAGTGCCTCAGCTGACAAAATTTTAGTGCCACATAGGTCTGAAATAATTGCATCCAACAAGGCCTTATACACCAATATGTATTGTAGTGCCACTAACTGACAGGCCAAAAATGTCAAAACGTGTGAGCAGATTTCTGTCAGCGATTCCTGGTTCACTGAAACACTGGGTACCTTGAACTTGGTTGACATATAGCCCCAGTAGGCCCATAGTGCATAGAAGCTTTTGGTCCTGGTATGTATGTGTGTTCACCTGTATCTATCTAACTCATAGAAGCAAACCTATAAAGCTTGCGGTTTAAAAGATGTGTGAAGAGTATGAATGGACATTTATTTTCTTTTGATGGCACATGCAGCAATGTGCGGCAGCCATATTATGTATCACTAGGTGTTACGTTTAATTAATGTGCACTGTTAATAAATAAGTAATTCACCCAAAAGAAACACAGAGATACAAACAGATGTCAGATGTTTGCAAAATCTGCAAAATGTTTCTGCCTTGCCTCTACCCAGACAGAATTACAGCATAAATCTGATTAAATCAAACATTGGGCTAAATCAGCCCAACAACAGCTTGATCCTGAAATTACTCCTGTCAGAGCTCAAACCAGTGGGGACATCCGGCCACTTAACTCTGACATGGTACATGTTTCCAGCCACTGGACCAAGTCATTAAATTATGATGGATCAGTTCATTAATGAAATTTTAAGCTTTAGCCTGCAGGAGTTAGGTAACCCAGGATCTTTCTGCAAGCAAATTCTCAGTCTTTTGTTTAATTAGTTCATTGGGTGAATATTAATATGGTCTGGTGGATCGCAGCCTTACTTCACTTTGTGTAGCATACTCTTGTATGCTTTCTGGTGGGTAGATACTTTCTGTCCTGTTTACATATATTTAGATATTTTCATAGATGGATATTTTTATATGTTTATTTTTTAAATTGCATTTACACCTATCTAGTGAAATACAGAAAATACAGCGTTTTGAAATCTCTACCTTGGAGGCTGTTTTAAAGAATATCCGTTTAAGGTGGCTAAAACTCATTTGTCTGGTTACATGTTAACGAGAGGCTCAATCAGATAAAAAAAAGTCTGTTTATAAAAAAATCTAGATACGTGTAAACAAAAGTCTATTAGTTCTGCCTTCAATCTCTGCTGATTCAATCTCTGCTGAAACCAAAGCCTTAGGAGAGTTCCTTGATGTAGTACTGTAGCAAAATATATGAGCAGAAGTACTATGGTGGTCCTGTGCTAGCCTGGCTAGAAGTAGGCCTAGCCTAGTATATTTCAAGTTTGCATGGTGGAGCAAAAACACATGTTTTTGAGGTTTAGAATTCTAATTGAACCCTGATGCCAGTGGTAGCCTTCTGATCACTATGTGCAGTGTGTACATTGGTAACCCTGCACATAGTGTACATTAGTAACCCTGCACATAGTGATCAGGAGGGTTCCACTGGCATCAGGGTGTACATTAGTAAAGTGACACTGGCACCCTTGCCAGTTGGCTGCAAGTGGCAAATTTGAGTCTGGGTGATCGTGCATTCATGGCATGGAACTTTCCCACTGATGACAATGCAATGATATTCCATTGCATTCATGTGTTTTGTCTTCTGGATGTGGGGAAGAACATGGATGCCACAGCAAGGTTTAAAACATGAAAATACTAATCATAAATAAAGCAGTGACTTGGTTTTAAAAGAAGGCTGTTAACAAAAACTGCATTATTTGCCAAGTTGACACAAAAAGTTCCATGTCCACGTGATCCACAACTGAACCACAAAGTGAAGTCAAGGTGATGATAAATCATGAAACCACAACTGGGCAAAATTGTCCCAGAGTTTCCCACTTCCTGCTCCCACATGAGATGGCGTTCACATGATCTTTCCCACTTTTTTGTCATTATCCCCAGATGCCCAGAACTCTCATCTGCACATCTCATGCAGGGTTGATTCAGCTGAAGCTCTTTTATGTTCATCTGGTTCTCACACATACTGATCTGCTATACAGCACACTATAGTCCTATTTGCATTTTGTTTTGTTGATATTGTTCATTTGTTTTGTCGAGATATGCAACCAAAATGAACTTTCATCCCTTACACACTGGCAGGGTTAAAGCATGTTCTGTTCCAGTTATGACACACCCTGTTCTGTCTTTCAGTTCAATTTAATTATATTTACACAGCACCATTTACAATAGTATTGTCACATGGGGTTTTACAGCAAGGAGCACCCAAGAGCAAGTCTTGTAAACATCAACAAGGTATTTTGATCAACATCCATTGACTAAGCCTCAGGGAAGTGGGAGATGACAGAAAAGTAGTCAGACTGAGTTGCATAGCAGATCAGTATGTGTGAGGACCAGGTTACTGTTACATGCTTGTGGCTCAACTCATCTCAGTTTAGTTTCAGGAGAAACAGGTGTTTTTAAACATTCATTTTTGAACATTTTCATGAGAGTTGACTGCCTGGTCCTCCTCCCAAGTAGCCTACCCATGAGAACTCACGTTTGCCAGCTTCCCTTTGTTCCTGCTGGCGAACTGGCTGGTGAGATGATACAGAACGGTCCGCCCACACTCCCGAGCTCGACTGAGGCGTGCGCTGCCAGCCTTTATGCTCTGATTCTCGTCCTCAGATAAACCAGCTGAAAAAATATAATAAACAGTCTATTTGAATACTTATTTTAAGATGTCTTACAGTGGAGAATAAGGGATATTTTACATAAAACACACTTGCAGTGAACAGTCATACATGTGATCTGATAGCACACCAGTGTGCTTTAACTGTACAGTGCAACAATGTTCTGAGCTGTCACAGTGTAGTAATCAGAGATGTCATAATTTCCCAAAACAGAAACTATATTCTTTACAGTATCAACATAAGATTTCTATTGATACAATTTTCATGGAGCCTGATTGTAAAATTCAACCATCATGGAACAGAATTAATGTGCTGTAGATAGATAGATAGATAGTTCTGGAGGTGTTTGAAGTACAGTTGTGCTGTGCTTCTGGCATGTGTCTGCTCACCATCTTTGTGGCTGCTGAGGTGACTCTGGCCATATGAGTCACTGATGTCCTTGAAGGAAAAAAGGAAGAGGACCACTTCTCCTTTCTCATTCTTTATGGGCACAATGTCTAGCAGACACCAGAATGGGCTTCCTTATGGCATATACACATTGGGAAAAAAGGCTTTTAGGATGTGCTCCAAATGTCAAACACACTTAGCTGCTCACCACTTAACAACCTCAAAATAACAAGCCTTTCGCTCAAAGTGGCACTTGCGCTAAGAAAGTAAGACCATCACCCACATATTATTCCCACAGGGGGAATCAGCTTTCTTTTGGGAGGCAGCCCAGTACACATATGGACATTTCTGGCTGCCACTATGTGCAGTGCTTCAGCTTGGCACAGAATGACTAAGCTTAATGAAGGTTGTAATATTGTATGAGAGCTGTGGTGGGCAGATGCATTAGTCTCTGCCCTGTTACTAAGTCAGTAAGGCCAGGACAATATGGACCAATATTGGAATTATCAGCTGGTAGTGATATATCTCTACTACCAGAGATGTCTGTGTTGTAATACAGATTCTTGAGGCACTGTTCACTACAAGACTTTTCTAGCTGGAAGTGTTCCTAATCAAATGCAAAAAGAGTAGACATTTCAAAGGAGAACAGTGGAAAAGCTTAGTCTGCTTAGTTTAACTTGGAATAAATACATAATTCCTGCCTTTTGCCTTGTAAGGATCATTTGTTTTCTTCACCTACACACACATATTGCACCTATTCAAAACACACATGACATATGCATAGAGGATTTTTGTGAAATATCCGAGGGATTCACACCGTTGTGCTACTGTCATCCTGACTGAATTGCCAGGTACTCTGGCAGCCTCAATCTCACCAGTCTTCCTGTAGAAGTGGACCTCAGTCTGGTACTCTCGCTGGCCCTCCAGGATCTTCTCCAGCTGCTGGGTGACTCGCTCACTGGTCTCAGGCCCATACAGGAAGTGGCACTTGCACGTCTTCTGCATGACCTCTGTCCGCCCGAACCCAGTGAGCTCACAGAAGCCATCGGAACAGTACACTATGGGGTATCCACGGCAACCCTGAGCATTTCCCAACAGGAAGTTGCTGTCTAGAAGCCCCAATAGAGAGAAATCAACAGAACAGAGACACTACATTAAAATTCAAGTCCATGAAGAAGAATCAGTATTCATCTTCAGTTCTCCTAAACTGTAACTTGTATGTCAAAAAATATTTGATAAACAAATGGATGTAATAAGCAGATGCAGTAGCCTAGATGGGTTGACAGTAGACTAAAGCATGAGGTTGTTGTGCAAATGCGATCTGCCATTGATTGCTTGGCTGATCCAACAGCAGGTTGAATTTTCATCCTGGTAGCGCTGGTGAGGTGTGCCTTGCATTCAGGTACTCCCCTGGGTGAATTAGTCCACCAGCATCTATGGAACACGAGGTCAAGATGTCACAGTTACCTTCAGTTTCATTCTGTAGCTTTCTTTTCCTCTTCGGCACACCTCCCTTTTTGGTTCAATCTCTGCCTGTTTGCCTTCATTCCTCCTACACTTTCATTGCTAGTCTCTATTTAGATTTTCTCTCTCTCTCTCTCACTCTCTCTCTCAATATGGATAACAGACACTGCTCATAATGGCCATGAATGCTTAGTGGGTGGACATGACACTGTGGAGCAGTGTTTTCATGTAATTTAAAGCTGTGTGCGTGTGTGTGTGTGTGTGTGTGTGTGTGTGTGTGTGTGTGTGTGTAGGCTGGATGGAAGGCATACCCTCCCCCCCTTTCCTCTAAACATTTCACAGAGATTGGGAAGGACTGGGTGATGCAGACAAAGAAGAAAAGACCAATGATGGATAAATAAGGAGATCATCTTGCCATATTTGCCTAGCTGCCAAACCAAATTCTCTTCTATGAAAGATGGCACATATTCAGCAAACCTGTCCTTCATGTGTATTTTTTTTTATGTCCCAGTATGACACAATGACATTTACGTGATTTCACAAGTACTTAGTCTACATTAGTCAAGGCTACTTCCTCACAATGTTTTCAGTCTTAAAAATGTTTCAATTATGAAATAAAAATATATTTGGAAATATGTTTGGAAATCGTAACTTCACCGTTTTTCGGAATATATAATTCAGATATTTAAGAGATACGTTTGGTCAAGCATCTAACAGCCTTTAAAGTTTCTAAAGCCATACCAAGAAGCAGTGTAGCTTTGAAACACAGAAGTAGCGTTAATGGCTCTGAAGGCTAATGGTGTTTTTGATGAACTTTTAATTGACATTTCTTCAAGGCCTTTATTCATGGTTAAACATTTGTGCCCAATTTCAACAAATTGTAAGTGTAAAGTGGTTGGGCTCTCTGAAACACAGTGTAGGCTATCTCATTCAGTTTAATTGTCTCTTTCAGTTGCATTACAGAGAAAGCCAGTTTTTGTGCTACCATGACAACTGACACTGACCATTCTGCCTAGGTGCCAAAGGGGTATTTACATATGGGCAGCTCCTCTTAAGACTGTATACTGAAGTCTGCATGGCCGCCTCATTGTGTATGGGCGAGTCTCTGTGTTAGCGCTGTTAGCCCTGAAGGTCATAATGGTGTGGAGGAAGAGTGGGTGGATATGAATGCATTCCAATGTGGATTTGAGAAAGACACTTTTGGTAACTAATTTTAGGCACTGGGGCTAATCAGGAAACCTTGGATAACAGTGTTTGGCTGATTTCAGTTTGTATATATTCATATTTATTTATTATTATTTTTACCACCACTAGCCTATTGAATTCATAAATTATCAACAACCCATTTAACTCCAATATTAGCAGGTTTTATCAGATGTTCAAGTGACTTCTAAAAAAAAATGAAATGCTATACACATGAATGAAACTTTCTGCCTGTCTGCCTGTATGTGTATTTTCTGTATGGGTATATGTATATCTCAGAGTGTATGAATTGCAACTTTACAACTATTTTATTGCAAGCCCTTAAAAACCTATCCTAAATATATCTAACCCATTTTGGTGTGGGTGTGTGTGCGTGAGAGAGTGTGAGTGTTTATGCGTGTGTGTGTGTTCTTGCTGACAATCTGTTCTCACAGTCTATCACAGTATCACTCTACTCTCCCACAGCTCCTCCAGACTCCATCTTTAGGAGAAGTACAAGGAAAAGGAGAAGGTGTTGAGTAGGTGTACACACACATACACATACACATGCACAAGCACACACACACATGCAGAAGTAAGCAACAGACAAAAGCGCAAAGAATGCATAGTCGAACACACACTTTAGAGCTTTTGTGTAGTCCACTCTGCCAACACACATGAACCCATCCATCCAGTTTCTCAAGTAGCACACATTGGTGATGTTACCAAACAGAGACCATTAGACAGTCACTCTCACCCCATCGCTCTCTCCGTTCAGAGACAATAGAGCCTTAATGTACCCAGGGTCTGGGCAGATATGGTGGAGAAGGTGATGATATAAAAGGGAAATGGAGAAAGAGGCTCGGCTAGTGATAAAGGACTGCAGATAGGGTCCAGGTCTCTGCACCCCTGTGTCTCTCCATGGTTGGCTATGAGAGGTCTGGGAATTGATGGAGTTCATTGTTGAGTGGGACAAAGGCTTAGATTCTCTGTTTCACGAGTCACCACTCAATTCCAGGAAACCACAGTCCTGCTCGTCATTGTTGCAAACAACAGGATGTTCCAAGGAATTTGTCAAAACAAATAAAAAAAAATGCACTATGAGTGAATGCAAATATGAAACCATCAGATGATGCTTCAATGATATTTGATCTCTTATTAATGTTCTTTAGAGCCCTATTTTTTCCTGGAGTTTCTCTTTCTCTCTCTGGATGTGAATATGTGTGTTTGCACCTAGACAGCAGAGAGTATGGACCTCTTAATGGGCCTTTTAATGATCATATGAGACTATGAGTTCATTATTATGCACCTATATATCTAGTTATATATAATCCCATGATGAAGGGGGAGTTGTGTGCAACCTCAAATCCACGCTGCATTAAAGAGATTGACGTTGCTGTCAACGTGATTTAAAAATACTGCACGGTTTTATTAAAAGTTTAGAAAATTATTTCACTCCCAAACTGCCATTGTTGGAAAAAGTGACATCACCAGGTTGAGTCTAATCAATGTCCAATCAAGGTGCAGCAATCAAACTGTTGGTGCACTTAGAGACCACCAGTAGCCGCCTTCATACATTGGGGCTAGGCCGAGGCGTATCGAGGCTAATTGCTTTCACACTGTCTCGAGTCGGGCAGAACTGGTGCCATTTAGCTCCAGCCCCAGAATCTTGGCCAGCTGGGGCTAACTTGTGCTAAAGAAAGAAGGCAGGACTTCAGTCGACAAAGACAAAATAGTCATTACGCCTACATGAAGTAATTAATTTATTTAAGCGCTGCGCTAAAGCTAAGCTACTTTGCAAACATGAAAAATATTAAGTAGCACTAGCTATATAGGCTAAATAAAAAATACCTCCAGTGTCTCATCAATTTCGGGGTGCGCAGGGATAAGAAAAGGCAGAAACGATACTGTTTAACAAACTTGTCTAAGCAGTGGGACATGGCTAACAATGCTGAACATCTTTAAACAGATTTTGAGCCTGAAAGCTTTATGATTTCACAGATTAAGTGTATGACTTTTTCAGCTGTACATGTCCCGACGTTTCTGGTGAGTACGTATGCTTCAGTGTCTAAAAAGAGTAACTTAAGTACAGTTGTTGTTATGGTCATAAAACAATTACGTGAATTTTGAAACATGCTAATGTTAGCCTAAGCTACTCGTGACGAACTACTAGAGTAGAAGTAAAATGATAGGCTACCTAGTAAAAAATATTTTATTTACAACAACTTTATCCAGTAATTCACAGAATATCTCTCCCTGGATGGATCCGGGTTCATTTTGCATGATGTCCACTTCAGGCAGCTATGTGGGTAGGGTTAAGGACAAGACAGAGGGGCTATCAGCCTGACAAGTCTGAAGCCAGACCAAGTAGATAACTAGGTTTGGGCTTAGTTGGGCTAGTATCACGGGCTATTAATAGACATTACCTTAGCCCAGCCTGTCCCGACGGTGTGAAGGCGGCTAACTATCATCAACCAGGCAGCTTGGCAATGACAATGGCAGTTTACAAGCTCTGCAAATTAAGGGATTTTAGGGGTTTTAAAGAACATTTTGAGATTTTGTTAATATATGCTATATTTAACAGTCAGTCTTACAAGGCCAACATTTCTTACTGGCTAGGGATCCTTTTAAAGGAATACTAAGCAAGCCTGAGGGAGAGAACCTTCATTCAACCTGCAATGAGCTATTTAACCATCGGAGTGACTATGAAGCTGGAAAATTAACCTAAAAGACAAGTTTCCATTGCAATGAAGTAATAAATAGAAAGACACTGACTATCACCATCACAACAGACAACTGTGCACACTCTGCTCTAGAATCTTTGGTGAACACTATGATTAGAAACAGGTGAAGCAAGTAGCCTGATGTTCATCAGCAGTGTTGCCATGGTGACTTGTTTAAAACAAACAGCAAGGGTACTGAGAAGTTAAAATGAAAGAAGAATGGAAGAAAGTCAGTGACATTTATAGGGTCAGAAAATAGTCTTGGTGGAACAGTGATGAGTAATAATTCTGTGAAATAGAATACATTTTGAAAAATTCTACATGATGTAAAGGTAAGTGATGTTAATGTACAATAATCAACACTGTGTAGACTGTAGAGTCTCCTGATGATGGCTGATGTGTCTGGTCAGGCATTGGGCTCAAATCTAGATGGACTGCATAGTAGTGCATAGCATTGTGTGTGTCCATTGCATGCCATGATTGGCAGTAGTTCCTGCATTTTGGCCACTGGACTCGAGACAGATCTACAGAGTGAATTCAAATTTGCCAGCAGGTTTGCCTGGGTTCACTCCAGCTAGCAAATCAAATGTATATTATTTAAAATATTCTTGCGTTTAACATGTAATCCATGTAATAGCGGAAATGTTAATGGCAGAAAAAGTACAGAGTGTGCATAGCGCAAAGAGAAACACAAAATACAGACCCCTGCTGTGCATAAACACACGCTTCTCACATGCCATTTGGTCCTTTCCAATGTGTGACACGATTTTGTCAGGAGAGTGACACTGATGTCAAAGACTGTGAAAAATGTAGGGGCAGGCTGAAAGGTGACTGGTCTTGTCCAAAGATTGTAGTGTGTGTGTGTGGGGTGGGGGGGTATATACATCAAAATAGGCAACCAATTTTTTGGGGGGGTTAAATGCTTCTCATGATGGAACTAAAATGTCCAAGATGGACAGATGTCCAAAATTCACTCTTATGTTTCCTATGTTCATATGAGCACTTAAGTCTGACTTAATCACTCAGAACACAACCACTCTTCATCATCACTGCACAACAGCACGGGTCAAAGAACAGTGCTGCAACTCCAGAGAGTAGAGGAGCCCTTCATATACTAGCCTGCCTTTATTGAGATGGGACCAACTGCTGGTCCACTTACTGGAAAAAAATGCACGCAAAAAAAAACATTTAAAAAAAAAAAAACATTGCTACCTTGAAAATGTGATAAATAGGTTCCTTGTGAGGCTTGGCCAAGAACAGATACCTTAAATCCGTGATCCAACATTTTCATTCATTAATGAATTTATTTATGTAGGCTTCTGATGACTTCTGATTGTAATGTTAATGTAATGCTAAAAGATGTCAGTGTAAGTTGGTTTGTACTCATTTTTTGCATGGGTCTTTTGTTAAGGATCTGTTCAAAAGATATGCCATCATAATATCAAAATAACATCCATGCCCTGTTAAAGCAACTGAGTGGGCTGTTTGCCCTGACTCCTGACGCCTTTGCATCTGTCAAAAGAAGCCGTAGTTAAGCAGGGAGCCAGTGTGATTTGGACACGTGCAGGTAATGACAGGTAGTCTATCTAGTATGACCTTTCCTATATTTAGCCCATTGACTTGTCAATAAAAGACCCAGCTGTGCTTTCCCCTAATGGCCTAATGGGAACCTAGTGACTGACAGCAATGTCTTGCCAATTAAATAAATAAAAACTCCTGTCAATTACCATGCTGTGATAATAATTATTATTTTTATTAATATATTTTTAACTATACAGATTGTGGAATTGAATATTATTTTGCTTGGATGACGTACGTAGGCTTTAATCCATTAAGCCTTACAAAAGGTATGACACAAAGGTTAAATTGATTAGAATATGTACATACTGTTGCTGAGCACATACATTTACTTATCCAAAATATTTTTAAAATTTACTGTGTATAAATAATACATAGCTATTTCCTACTTAAGGTTTTCATACATAAGGTTGTTGGATTGCTGCCACCTTCACAGTGAAACATTGAAGGGGGAAAAAAAATCAGCCATTTTAGTGACAAAACAATCTAATAATAATACTAATAATGTGTGTTACAGTCTAGTCACAATGTACTCACGGGTGCCATCGAAGCGTTTAGCGATGGCATCCAGGAAGGTGTTCTGTGGGGCAAGAAGCCCCTTCATGATGGGCATCTTGGCGATTTCTTCTCTCACTACACACGATATTTCATCACTTTATTGCTGAAAGAGGGGGAGTTAATTCAGTGGGAGAAAAGCATACAATCAGGGTGTTCTAATCCAAACTATTCCAGCTATAGAATGTACAGAATCCTAAATGATGAAACACAAACAACTTGGCATTATTCATTCCAGGCTACAGAGGGAAGAGAACTCTGCACAACAAATTGTAGGAAACTGATATATATGTACTATGTGAAACCATTATGTATGACAGTGTATAACATGGCACAGAGCAGCATTTCTGGGAGGTAAATTGCAGGAAAGTAACCAAGCTCAGGCCAAAATATTTATGATGCCGACAAAACCATGGACAAATTTATAGTCTTTCACTTATGGTAACTAACTGTACTTTTCTTGCATGACCCCTGGCAGCTGGGTTGCCCCTTGAGCCATGAATCTGCCCAAGGTTTCTTCCTTTAATAACTACCACAAGGGAGTTTTTCCTTGCCCCTGTTGCTCTTGGGGGCTCCTTATTAATGGCTGTAGTGCCACGAGATAATTCTGTTGTAAATGGCACTGTATAAAATAATTGAATTGAAAAAAAAATAATAGTAATAATAATATTATTTACCTGCAGTTTGCTATTCTCATTCATGTTGCATAGAGCTGTTTGTTGTTTTAGCTCCATGTATGCTGGTAACTTCAATATCTTCAGATCCACTGCAGATGGAGGAGTACGCACTGCTGAAACAGGCTTCATGTACAAAAGAACTGAGCAGCAGCGGCTGCTTTGGACAGTGCATTACCTATGTATGCATCTCCAGAGTTTCACACCTCTCCTCTCCTGCGCTCTCCACTGCTCTGCTGTTGTTTGGGAGGGGAGCTCACTGGTTTTCTTCCAGCAGACTCAGTTTCCTAACATGGCTTCAGAGAAGACCTCTGCGCTCCTAGTATGCTGCTGGTTATTCATTTCAAATGTGTATTAAAAACAATTTCTTTGCGTTTGCTTGCCAGCCTTCCTTAACACACAGGTTCAACTCCATAGTCTCTTGTAGCTGCTCCTGAGGGTGAGAGAGAATCGCTGTTCTGTTCAGAACTGTTGCTTGATCCTCTGTGGTTTGGTCTTCTCTCAGTCAGTCAGATGCTGTGCCGTTCCTCCAGTCCAGTCTCTGCCTCCCATTAAGGTCTGCCAGCTCAATCCAGCCTACCTTTTCTCAGTATCTGCCTCCCTCTGTTGCTCCTCCCCCAACCTTTCTCATGATGATCACTTCTTCACAATTGACACTGTTCACCTCCTCTCTGTGTGCAGGGGGTTGAAGAGGCGCTTACAATTTTAATTAAAAGACTTTTCTTCAGCAGCGCTCACTGTGCAAAACTGATCTTCCATCTGATTTTCTCTTTTAATTCACATCTGTTCCCCCTGAACCCCCCCGCCCCTCACTCACACACACACACACACACACACAGTGAGTCTCTCTCAGTAGGTCATGTTATAAAAACAGATCATCACAGCTATGGTTTTTGTCCCGTCCCCCCAAGTATATATTCATAACAAAATCATAACATTACAAATATATCTCTGCATATTCACATGCACTGTAAAAAAGGACAATTAAAGCTTATCTGAAAAATTGGTGGAAGAGACTGTAATGGTTACTAAGCTTTACTTATTATTTTTTACAGCATAGAAATATCTAAAAGCACACACCCATTGTATAATTTCTATGCACATAATTATACATTTAACTAAGGTAAATGACTTAGCCTACATGTGGGCCTAATGAACTTGCTAGACAAATTGTGCCACCCCTGATGAATAAAAGGAAACTCAACCCTTAGGCCTATTTCAGACTGGGGAGGCCTCGGCTCTGTTAATTGTTGGAATTGCGCCACTGTTCTCGTTTGAAATTATAAATTACATCGATTCGATGGATGGAATTGCACTGTGAGAAGACCGGCAACGATTTTCAGTTTAAAAAGATTTATTCACCTATTTGTCCGCTAGAAGGGTGAAGTAGGTTGTGGTTGTGGTTGTGACATGAGGCATGATTTATGTACAGAAAATTTACACAAATCTGCCATCTAGTGGCCATAAGTTAAACATACAAATATTTCAGATAATGGGGTCATCTCAACATAAATTGAAGCGGTAGTGAAAACGTGAAATACATTATTAATAGGTCCTGGGGCCTACTCATCTGCACAATTTAAGGACACTAACTTTCATACTGTCACATTACAACTTCATTATTCTTTGTAGGTTCAGTCCAAATTCCAAGTTGTTTCCATCCAGCCGTGGAGGTATCATGAATGTCCTGAAGAATTCTTTCGCTTTCGGTGCTTTCCATTCGTTTCCCCATGGTTAATATTCCAGCCGCCTGGTTCCGTGAGCCATGCAGAAGTTGTTGCAGTCGATTTTGAAGGCGACGCTCACCTGTCTTCCGCTTCCCAAGCGTCAAAATTCCCGCAGCTGCGTTACCTGGGAATCGCACACTTTGCACTGTGCCGTTACCGTCTCCTCGTCGGCATAGCAGTTCGTAGAGACTGCACGGTCGAGGTCTGCGCGTGCAGCAACTGGTTGTACCGTCAGCTTCGCTGGCTAGATGCACGAGGAGAGCGAAGAAGAGGAATACTTGAACTTTCTGTATGGATGGAGAAAATATAACAAATCGTCATCTCTGGATATTTTACTATGCAAGATGGACGATCAGTAGGCCTATAACTTTTATTAAAATAGGCAATAGCCTACCTATTTTATAGCCAAAATGCTTTAAAAGTGTTTAGGCCTATAACCATCAGATCTTATGGCACTGGTTCTCTGTTCATGCTTAAAACACTTTTTTAACAATTTTGTTTCGGGACCATCTCCATAGGCTATAGCTATGTGGATATAAGTGTTAATCCCACCAGCTATCCAAGATGTGCACTACATTGTGTAGTTCTGGGTGGTTTGAATAAGGGTTGGAATTAGTCAACCCTGTGGTGGTACAGAATAAATTTTGTTGTCAGGCTCTGACAACAAATTGTTTAATAATTGCTTGTAGACTCACTATTCCTTCCCATTTGCGCAACGTTTCCTTTTAATCGTTTCCACTTAAAATATTCTAGTTGAACTCCCTTCTTAACATATATTCATGTATATACGAATACATGCACATTTACTCCACTCAGAGGAGTAAAAGTTCAGTTTCAAAAAGTCCTACCATGGGTCAGCTTGTGCAGTCAACACAGCTGATCTCACTAATTACCGAAACTAACTTACTGAAGAGTTACTGAAACTGTTTTAATAAGCATATGTGCTAGAGCTTTTACTTTCTTAAGCTGAACCTTTCCACCTCTAACTGCATAACTTATAGTTTTGTGCATCTGATGCATCATATGTTTTTGAGAAGAACTTTAGATGTGCGATATTTGCATCATGAAAATCAAAGTTTACAAGAATCCAGTGATGGTTCCACCAGTAAGCAACTAAGCAGTCACCTGTTCTCCTATCTTGTAGCCTACACATTGGTGTCATGCCATACCAAACTATTCAATCCTCTTTCCAACTTCTTCCAAGAGACTTAGCGTAGGTGCTTTTCTGCCTACCTTATCAGAGGTGACATCCATCAGACTTTGACAGTGTGTTGCAGAGGTCCTCATCCTTTTATGACACTTGCTGGACACCTTGTTGGTCTTTCCCGCAACTCCGACCTGATTTTATACTGACTCAGCCCAACCCAATCTGAACACGCGTGGAAGCGTGGAGCCACGCATCTGTGGGTGTCCAATCTTTAAAGGTTTGACCTTTTCAAGCCTGTGTTGTTGACTTGGAGGAATGGTTACGATCTCATTTTCTGTCATTTTTTGAATCATTAGGGTGATTAGCTGCTGGTCTGTCGGAAGGGGCAGCTCATTCATGGCTGTAACCGAGGCTACTGTGTGATGGACTCCATGAGGGCTCAGGAGTGGCATTGTTGTAGTGGGACATCTGTGCCTTGTTAGCAAATGCCATTGTGCTGAATGTGTGTGGTGGTCCAAATTAATTAAGGCTCTGTGGGTAAACAGCACAATACCCTTAAGGTACTTATAAAGAAAACAGAAGGTGGCACAAAAGCCAGGGCCATTGAGGCCTCCAAATGAGAGAGCAAGAAAGGCTTAGGGGAACAGCAAGAAAAAGCTGCTCTTTTAGAATTCTACTACATTAATACATTAATACATTTAACAAACTA
The DNA here is from genome assembly GCA_027481765.1 of Tenualosa thibaudeaui. Classification (NCBI taxonomy): domain Eukaryota; kingdom Metazoa; phylum Chordata; class Actinopteri; order Clupeiformes; family Clupeidae; genus Tenualosa; species Tenualosa thibaudeaui. Next base: position 8,543,138 of record JAIFZK010000016.1, read on the forward strand.
TGACAGTGACACACACATAAACAGGCAGCCATCCTGATGTGATTTAATGTGACTGGTAAAGGGATCGGACTATCTATTTATTAGTTTAGTATTTTAAATTTCATGCACTTTTACATTCAACATTTTTACATGTGCTAGACATTTGCTGCGACCATGAACATTTCAGTCTATCAGCACAATGCAACACACTTATACACACTCTAATTCATCAAAAGGCACTCACTGGTCTCTAGCAATTCATTCTGTGTATATCACTGTCTGTCTGTAGCTGTGTTCAAATGAAGATCTTTTTTTAGCTTAAGTAAAAACCAGTAGTCAGAAAGAAGGAGATGAGTGTTCCATACACTGCATCATTTTAAGACAGTCATTTTAAATCTTTGCAAAATGAGTTCATTTATTTTTATTGACAGTTATAAAAGTTAGAAAGCTGAAAATCTACTGGATGCAGCATGCAAAACACTCTTCTACCTTTTATTTCAGTTTGTCTCCGTCAATTTGGTGCAGTTCAGGAATCACTGATTGCATAACAGAGTGCATTTGTATAAGAAAATATGCATAAACTGCACAACTCACTGGATTAGCTGCATGTTATTTGCTTACAAGTATGCAAGTATGCTACTTGCTGAGTCCATGTGTTAAAAGCAAATGAAGAATTCAGATGCCAAACCCTATGTGAATTTACAGAAGTATATTTATAATAATTTTGATAAACTTTATTATTAGTCCAACACCAATAGGATTGTTTTGGCGTGATTTGTTTTTACTTGATAATAACATCCAAATTGCAGTTTAACAGAGATTAATTAGAAATGATTACAAAAACATACTTCTGAAATATGAGGGGGTTTGCATCTGAACTCTTATGCCAACATAACTGTCAGTGCCATCAGAATCAGAAAGTTGTAGTGTTGCCTAGCTACTAGAGCTGGCTGTCCAGCCAGAAATAGACAATGATGTGTAGCCTATCATATAATGTTGTATAGCCTACTAGTATATAATGATGTAAAGCCTACTATCATATAATGATGTTGAACAATATTTTGGAGTTAACATGATGTTTAGCCAAAATTTGACAAATAGTGTAGTCTATCACATAATGGCTACTACTGACTGTACATTTCCTGCATGACCCTTAGCAAATAGGATGGCCCTTGAGCTGTGGATCTGCCCAAATTTTCTTTCTTGCCCCTGTAACGTAGGGTGACCAGACAATGCCTATTTTTGGGTCCAGTCCCCAAAACCCACTTTGATTTTTGAAGCTAAAATGTTACTTATTTTAGGCTAACAATATTGATTGTAGAAACTGGAATATCCCCAGTTCACAAGGCAAATTCAAGAAAATCTTAGAGGTCTGGTTAATGTCTGTTAAGTGCAAGACAACTGTATATAATAGAATTGAATTAAAAATGGCAGCATACCTTGCCATACTGTTCTGCATATGCAAATGACACATTAATTATGTGGAAGCCTGTAGAAGATAGGACAGGATGCATATTTACATTCACACACTAGTATTTGGACTGCCCTTAGTTATGGTAATAAATACATCCTCATGACTCACAACTGGAAGTGTTACGGTCTTGATAGTAAATACATCCTCATAACTTGCAACTAGATGTGTTGTTTATTGTCTCTGATGTCAGTTGCAGCCCTGCTCATGATGTGTTATGAAAAAGACCTTTATGGCGAAGGAGGTAAGAGAACATTTGCAGATCACACTGAAGACGTGTGAGCCTTGAGAGAAGTCATGCAGATATGTATGGAAATATACAAATCGATGAGATTGCTGCTCCACCAGGGGGCACAATTGTGTTGAACAAGAGCTCCACCACTAACTGGACTGTACTAACAATACAGACAAACAGCAAGATTTCAAGGTTTTCACAGTAGAACATTCTCCAGTAGGAAGAGTGATAAAGGACACATTAACACTGATGTCTAAAGAATATTGAGAATGTTTATTCATATTAATAATAATTATTAATCAGTAGTATTCTTTATGAGATCAGTGATCATTACTGGGTGGGTATAACTGGTTTTAATCGAGGTGAGGCACATGTAGACTACAGCTGTTCTGGCCTAATGAGTGTAATGTACAGGGCAGCAACAGCCACCACCATTACACACTGCATAGGCAGTGCGTCAACACATAGCTGTGAAAATATTTGATCAAGTAATGAGCATATTTTAACAAGCACGCTGCTGAGCTACAATGCACGCACATGCACACACACACACACACACACACACACACAAAAAGAAAGGAGAGAACACTTGTTCCAGTTGAATACTCCCAAATGTATTTTAATTACAAAAGAGACTACGTCTCCACCTGGACCAGAGACAGACTGACGATTGGAACATCATCACGCACATCACAGACATTTTGAGAACATCAATCAAACCTGTCAATACCCTGCTCTTCTCATTCCCCCTCAGGCCAGAAGAATGGCCTCACACAGGTGGCATGGTGCTCACATTACTGCAGGGAGTCCAATGGTGTAAAAGCACTGCCTCAAATAGGCTTCTCCCGGCCTGCCCGAGGGTCCTCTTCAGAAAAAATCAAGGCAAAACTGAGACCATTGCCATGACTGTGTGCAAAACCTCTATGAATGCATTTTCCACAACCTTCTAGAAGCATCACTCCTTTTAAGACCACAGCCATCAGTTCCTCTATTATTTACGCACCTGTAAGGAAAAACCAAACAACAGACAGGTCTCCTGACAGCACTGGTATAACCTGAATTTATATAAAATAATTGGAATATTAATATACCTACGGACAATAACAGTTATCATTAATTAAAATAATCATATTAATCATTATTAGCCGAGCATTTGTAAAGGAGTGTTCCAATAGAGTAGTGTCTATATATTAGTCCCAGTGGAAGTTTATGATATAACATTACTGACTGGTCAGAGGAGGCTGGTAGTTAGTGAGTTCCTGTTTGTTGATACTATGGCTGAGTTTGTTTGTGATGGACAGCAGATGTGGATCTGCCCTCTTCTTCAAATATACATCCCAGAATTCTGTTTGTCTTCCCACTCCTGATGCATAATTAATTAATAGCAGTTTGAGTTCCAGTTTGTAAAGACATCTTTAAGATTTTATCTGAGCACTGACAACAATACATCTCTTTGACTTATAAACATGTGCTTACAAGCACACGCACACTGAAGACACTTGCACACTCACACACACACACGCACGCACACACACACCTATTATAGCACACAAGCCTACTGCAGAGGGGTAAAAATGGTTAGGTGAAATTAGAAATAAGCTTTAAAAAAAGAGGCAAAATGACAGTTAGGTGAGTTAACACCACTTGTACATCACTAAAACTCCAGCACAGGGCCATCCAGTGAGGTTCTAGTGCATTAAGAATTGCTTTCCTAAACCCAAGGTTTCACTCCATTGTGCCAAAGTTTGCGTTGGTAAGAAGTGTGTTCCTGACTGAGAGCGGTCAGGTTTGAGCAAAGGGTCTCAACACCTCTCAGAGAGTCTGTGCCTGTCAGCTTTTGTGCAATAGAGGTCAGACAGAGAGAGAGAGAGAAAGAAAGAGAGAGAGAGAGAGAGAGAGAAGGAGTGGGTTCACGTGTCTGTTTGAGTTAAGAATTCCTTCCCAGCTCAGACGGGAGTTACACTCAATAGTCCAAATGGCCGCCTCTTCCCCGAACAGGAGCAATATGAGTCAATGCAGATGATGCCCAGGCAGGACAAGTGATGCTTTCAAAGAAATCCAGAAAAAGACCAAAAGAACATTTCTCAATGGAACTGGCCAAGGGAGGGAGAAGAGGAGGAGGAGGCCAAAGCACAGGCTGAGAGCAAGAGGGTTAGAAAACAACAGCGCTCCTTGTGTTACCCAGTGTCCTCTGAGGATGTGAGAGTGTACTCTTTTGTGTGTGGTTGTGTGTGTGTGTGCATATGTGTGCATACACTGCATATACGAATATATATATAAATGTGTGAGTGTGTGTGTGTTATGTGTGCATGTGGCATAGGTCAGTATGCTGGCGAGTGGTGGTGATCTGGGGCCTCGCTCTCGGGGATGGTATGCAGAGAGGCGAGGCGCGGCAGGTGCGAGACATAAGGTGAGGGCGGGGGCAGGGGCGAGGCTGGTGAAGAGGCCATGGCGACGGCAGCGCTGGGTGCAGCTGCTGAGGCTGAGGTTGCCGCTCCGTTCTTCACCAGGCCACAGGACTGAGCCGCACAGTGGATCTGCCTCAGCGTGTCCACAGCTTCACTCTTAGCATGCTTCAGCAAGTCAGCCTGACCCTGAGAGAGAGACAGGGAGGGAGGGAAAGAGAGGGAGAAAAGGAGAGAGAGAGAAAAGTAGAGGGGGGGATGGATAGATTGAGTGAGAGAAAGGAGGTGTGAATTAGCTCATCAAAATCTAATACCCCAGCCTGTTCTCTTCTCAGACATACTGAAGGGGCATGACAACAACTAATATCAGACACAGCCTTTGGAGAGGAGGGGACACACTTGTTTTTAAGGGTGTTTTTGACATTTGTGATGACAATCTATTCAAGCCACCCAGTCATCAACAGTCCCAGTGAATTCATCAATATAATTAAGATTTAATAACTGGGATTGCCCTGACCAGAGTAATTTGAAATATGTTGCCTATGATAATAACGGTTAACCTGGCTAACACCAGAATAATTTTCTAATTTATGATGTGAATCGGTTCAAGGACCTTTCATTCACTGGTGATCTGAAGGCCTTCCAGGTCATCCAATGGACCTACAGAGCAAAGTCAAATTTGCTAACAGATTCATTTGAGTTCTTAATCAATTCTGTGCTTTCCAATTTACTGTAAGACAATAATTATCATCAACCATCAATCCTCAACAATACAATGTGGCATGTGTGAGAAATATTAGTCTGGCTCTCACCAGTCTGGGCTTGGTACATTCCCCTGTCTTTGACTGAAAATTACTCTGAGTTAAATTGGTGCATTAAACTATTGTCAAATATTTACAGACAAATAGCAAACACATATTTCTTGCAAACAAAGATTTTTAAACAGTTGTTTATGTGATTCCAAAGGAAATGCATACTCATATCTCAAAGGATGTCTGTCTTGCTTGGCCAAACTAGTTTGCAGTAACCTTACTATGACTCTAAGAATGACTACATTACAATAACCTTTCTATGACTCCAAGAATGACTACATTACAATAACCTTTCTATGACTCTAAGAATGACTATGTTACAATAACCTTTCTATGACTCTAAGAATGACTACATTACAATAACCTTTCTATGACTCTAAGAATGACTATGTTACAATAACCTTTCTATGACTCTAAGAATGACTACATTACAATAACCTTTCTATGACTCTAAGAATGACTACATTACAATAACCTTTCTATGACTCTAAGAATGACTATGTTACAATAACCTTTCTATGACTCCAAGAATGACTATGTTACAATAACCTTTCTATGACTCTAAGAATGACTACATTACAATAACCTTTCTATGACTCTAAGAATGACTACATTACAATAACCTTTCTATGACTCTAAGAATGACTATGTTACAATAACCTTTCTATGACTCTAAGAATGACTACATTACAATAACCTTTCTATGACTCTAAGAATGACTATGTTACAATAACCTTTCTATGACTCTAAGAATGACTACATTACAATAACCTTTCTATGACTCTAAGAATGACTACATTACTATAACCTTTCTATGACTCTAAGAATGACTATGTTACAATAACATTTCTATGACTCTAAGAATGACTATGTTACAATAACCTTTCTATGACTCTAAGAATGACTACATTACAATAACCTTTCTATGACTCTAAGAATGACTGTATGGGATCATCTCACAGACATCTTTAACCCAGACCCTGCGTGCCTACAAGGATGAATGCTGCCTTTCATGTCCATGCTGCAGCCTGTTAGCAGATGCTTAAACCAAACAAACCTTAAACCACAGTGCCATTGGAAAACCTCCACACTCCAATGCTCCATGACCTCACCTAGTGTTAGTTCAGCCCCAGACTACATACTCTGTGTTCACGGCAGCCAGCTGCCCAAACGAGTGCTGGTGTGATGGGTAATATGATCTCCATCAGCACCTCAAGCCTGGCCTAACTCCTGGCAGCCCCAAAATAATCTGCATGGGCTTGGGAACAAAAGCAGAGCAGGGAGGCAGGAGGAGGAGAGGAAAACAAGTGGTTCAACTGACAGCAGTAGCACTACCAGGCCAGCAGGTGTCACCCTCCTACAGATTCACACTCATTGCTGCTCTATTGCACACACACACACACACACACACACACACACACACACTATGACTCAAAGTATTGAAACCATGACACATGATGGGTTACTCCTGTATCTGGATACATACCAATACAGAGGCTGCTGTATCAATATGGCATCAATGAACTAAAAGCCACAGTTGGAAAAGTCCCACTTCTGAGAGCTCAAGTCGGATTATACATCTGTTTCACACATTCACATAATATATCACCTGATTCTAATGAAGACACTATTCAGTCAGGTAGATCTGCTAATGAGTTTGACGTGCACAAGTAGAAAAAAGCTGGAAAAAAGCATTTTTGTGGCTTTGAATTGGCTGTTATTACTTTTGTTTTGGACATGGGCATTATTCAGGATGTATTGCATGGATGCATGTATTGTGATATGTATATAGTGTTACATATCCAAACATGTGATTGCTGGCAATACCCAGCCCAACACTCCATCAGCTCCACTGAGGAAGGGGGGGGGGGGGCATGATGTGTGCAAATAAACAAGAAGACAAGAGGGAAGAGAGGGAGATCTGACCTCTATACTCTCTTTTTCCATCCTTTTATTTGTTAAGTCTCCAGTGACAAGACAGTTTAGGAAAAGGAGGAAGTGGTGAGACCAGGCCTGGCACTTTATGGTGCAGTAAAGAGAGAGAGGGGGGATGAAAGAAGAGGAAAGAGAGCAGGAGAAGGGAGAGGAACTGTGAAACAGGCTAGTGAAATTTGTGGTATGCGTCTGGGGGGAGAAGTCTGTGGATGTGTGTGTGTGTGTGTGTGTTTGTGTGTGTGCAAACCAGATTGGGTTTGTGTCACTGCATAGCTATTTTAAAAGAGGGGCTAATTACTGTGATGGCGCCTAAGCGCCTAACCCAGTACACATGCTGTGCACACTCACTGAGACACACACACACACACACACATCTCAGTCATTCATTCACACACTCACATTCACCCACGCATGCCTGACCTCTGACCCTAACTCTTTTGAAGTAAACATCCATCCATCATCCACCCATCCACACACACACACACGCTCTCACTCACATACAGACACTCTCTCTCTCTCGTGTTGTTACCCACCCACACAATCCTGCCCCTCTGCCCATCTTCCATCCACGTATGTTTTTGGGTGAGCCTCCAATGTGTGCCTGTTTGTGTGTGTGTGTGTGTGTGCATGCGCATGTGTGTGTGCGAGTATGTATGAGTGTGTGTGTGTGTGTAACAGGCAGGCATACTGCAGTACTTCAGCACCCCCTGTGCGATCGCTCGGCCTGAATAGCAACAGTGCAGTGGCGAGCAGACATGCCTTCAGATATAAATAAATGATATACTTTAAATCCCATGAATTAATCAGGAGGGCTGTGGACGACGCCACACCAGGGGCCTTTAAGATGGGGGGTTGGACAGAACCAGAATCACCAGTAACACACGGAACACACACAGTTCCTTCAACTCACTGCACCACACAGACAGAATTCCTCAGCTCATAGGAGCTTGGTGCCATATGGCTTGACAGCAAAAATGCACTAAACACATCAACACAACAACACATTCCATTACATTCAGACAGCGCTTTTCAAGACCCCCAAAGCACCTTAGAATGGAAAAGGGGCCTCACTAACTGCCACCACTGCACAGCAACATTATGTGCCCCAGCGCTCACCCACACACTAGCTTGAGGTGGAAGGTGAGGTTCATCTGGGGTGGCCTTTTGTCTTGTGCTCACTTCTATTCAAATATTATGGGCTTTGAGCTGTAAGTAGGAAAAAAACAATTTGGTACAACATAGACCGATCTATAGGGCACATTAAATGGAAACTGAACACACACACACACACACACACACACATACACACACACACACACACACTCTAATCTGCTCCCATTGGTAAGCTTTAGGTAGCTACAGCTAGTTTGCTATTCTGTCTATGTTGTAGGGGAGGTGGTGGTGCAGGTGGTAGAGGTGCCGTTCGGCAACCGGAGGGTTGCAGGTCCGAGCCCCCCTCTGGCTGACCCCATCGAAGTGTCCTTGAGCAAGATACTGAACCCCAAATTGCTCCCGGTGGCAGGTTGGCACCTTGCATGGCAGCCTCCGCCACCGGTGTGTGAGTGCATGTGTGTGAATGGGTGAATGTGAGGCATACAATGTAAAGTGCTTTGAGTACTCGTAGGAGTAGAAAAGCACTATATAAATGCAGTCCATTTACCAAATTTTCTTGTTTGTTTTTCTTTAATGCCAGAACCTTTCATTTGCATCCATATTTTGCATGACCCACAGGCCCCGTATGTTTGGCATAAAACTTCTCAAACTCTGGCTACCAAGTTCACCAAGTGCCAATCCCCTGTAGACTTACATAGTCAACACATCCACTTTTCTTTTGTGCTGCCAGGACAGAGATTCCTGCAGCATCTCAGGTGTGTTTGAGGTAGGTCGGCATGCTGAGCGGCTAAATGGAGTAAACACCCTGCCCAGGCTTTTACTTTCTGACTTTGACCCTGACCCTGACCTGACACTTCTGGTTTGCACTGAGAACTTTATTAGAAGGCAAGGACAACCTTGAAACAGGTTCATCACTTTTGGAAGTTTTTTCAGTCCCAGCTCTGGTTTAAGTGGAGTAACTGTAGCCAGCGGCCTTTCAGGCTCTCTCTCTCTCTTGCTTGCTCTTTCTCCTCCCCATTCTTCCTTCTTCCTACCTTCCTCTATCTTTCTCTCTCTCTGTGCCTGCCATAGTTCCACAACGGGGCCAGGGTACGGAACTGAAATAGGTCTCTAGAGGGGGTGAGTGTGGCCAGCAATGGACTCCTCTCGCTGGGGCTGCTGGGGTGGGTTAGTGGGTGTAGGTGTGGATGGGTGGACTTCTCTATCTGGAGCTGCTGGTGTGTGTGTGTGTGTGTGTGTATGTGCACGTGCACACCGGGCATGTTTGTCTGTAGGTGGGTGTGTGTGGGGAGGGGGGCCCTGTGCTGGACTAGTTGGAGAGCTACAGCTTTTGGGTCAGTTGACTGAGTGAAAGTCATTGTGGACAAATTGGAATGTGGAACAACTAGAACATGGAACATGGAACAAAGCACTGGTTCTGAGGCTGTGCTAGTACAGCGGGTTAGTCTGGTGGACCTGACTCTTTCACTGTGTGTCACAAATGTATGTAATGTAATGATGGATGTTCTGCTCTGGCTCCTCCTCTGTGTCTGGCCAGGAAATAGAGTGAGAGGGCCAGCATGGACACTGACACTGCCCAATGGGCTTAGTGGGTGTTAAGCTGTTGTACTTTGGTAGTATTGCCAGTAGAAGTAGCTCCTGTTACCTACCTACCAACTGTGGATGAAGTATGAAGTGCAAGTGACACCCTGATCTAGAACCCATTTCTCATGATTGGATGATGAACACTAATACATCCAAAAGCATTCCTGCATGGAGACTGATAGCTAGCAGTAGTGATGTACTGATAAAAAGCATAGGTAGTCAGTGACCTCTCTTACTGTACACCTTGCATCCTGCCTTGAGAGTCGGTTGTCTTAGAGGCTTCTCAGGCCCAAGAGTAAACAGGGCCTATGAGAAACACACAATCTTGATGCACCTATGAGCTGTGGATTTAGCTGGACCAGCTGTCTGTCACCTCACTGTCTTGTCTGAGTGAATTTCAATCTGAAATGTCTTCAGGCAAACTCTCTTATTGTGCATTCACTGCAACACTTTATGCAGAGAGGGGGGGGGGGGGGAGAGGGAGAGGGGCAGAGAGGGAGAGAGAGAGAGGGGGAGAGAGGGAAAAGGAGGCAAACCGGACTGAAACATACACAATGAGGTACAGGTGTGTTTACGTGTGTGTGTAAGTGTGTCATGATTGTGAAGAAATGTTTTCTGTGCTTTTTAGAGATAGTATATTATAATCGCTCTGGGTGTATGTGTGTTTGTGTGTGGGAGTGTGCAAGAATGTGTGTGTAAGCATGTGTTTGTGTGTGTGTGTGTGTTTGTGAACATGCAAGAGCATGACAGGAAGTGAGTGTGATAAGTGACTACTGATGGAGTGCTGCATCACGCCAAAGCTGCCATTTTCTGTTGTGCCATCAAGCCTCCGAATAATGCCTCCTAACGATGTAATTAACAATCAGGCCCCAGTTAATTATGGAGAGGAGGCAGGGGGGATGAGTGGGGAGGGGCGACACTTTATTTCTTTCCCCTGCCGCCGCCGGCCTCGTCTCTCACATTCCCTCCCCTCTCTCCCTCTGCTCCGACATCTGCGCATCCTCTCTCTCCTCCACCTGCGCACCAGAGCCTGCTGCTCGTGACACACACACACACACACACACACACACACACGCACACACACCACTGAGGCTAGGAGGGAGGTGCGGTGGTGGCTGGTGAGCACAGTGCCAAGGTCACCATGACCATGATGCAAGGAGGCCAGGATAATGCCTACTGAAACCTCCACTCCTTTTCACTCCACCATATCACACTACATTGCTGTGGAACCTTTGTCAAAGGTGTGTGAGGGGAAAGGTAGATTGTCTGGTTAAAGCTGTGCTGCCAGCAGCCATCTTCCCCAACAGAATGAATCCAGTGCTGGTGCGTAAGATGCAGCAATGCCCTTTATGTGGTTCACACACACACACACACACACACACACACACACACAGCCTTCTCTGGCTGGCTATATAAAGGGTTAAGGTTAAAAATTTCCCACTACTGTCTCTGACTCCTGTCAAGCTGTGGAGTCGGCAATTCCATTTCAGATGGCGACTCGGAGCAGCTGAACTCCATTACAGCAGAGAGCTCTTGCAGTGAGTCCATTTTAGTTATTTTCTTATTTATTTGGAGTCCATCTTAGTGTGCCTTTGGAGGTGCAGCTGAACCATTACACCTTCCTAGTTCTCTGTGGACTGAAAGAATATGAAGGTCCCAAGAGAAAAGAACCTGCATTGCTGATCAGTGCATATTTATGTGCAGGTCTGAGAGAGCAAGGCACAGGTGGTAGAGGTGGCGTTTTGTGCCCCCCTCTGGCTGACCCCATCGAAGTGTCCTTGAGCAAGATACTGAACCCCAAATTGCTCCTGGTGGCAGGTTGGCACCTTGCATGGCAGCCTCCACCACCGGTGTATGAGTGCATGTGTGTGAATGGGTGAATGTGAGGCATACAATGTAAAGCGCTTTGAGTACTCGTAGGAGTAGAAAAGCACTATATAAATGCAGTCCATTTACCATATTCATTTTTTTTTGTGTGTGTGAAAATTGTGGGTTCGAATCCTGGCTACCACCGTTTGTGCCCTTGAGCAAGGCACTTAGCCCTCAGTTGGAGGGAGACTGAAGGGAGACAGAAGGGAGACCCTCATGTAATTAAGGTAAAAGTGTCTTTTTATCCGCTTTATTCCATCTTTACATTATTACTGTAAATGTAACAGTGGGATAGTGCAGGCATATACAGTATTAACAGTGGGATTGTGTAAGGTGAGCTGTATGGATGGTGTAAATAATAAGCACCTTGAGCACGGTGATGTTCCAGGCATAGCTCTCCATGGCCTTCTGCAGCTTGCGCCCCTTCAGGCCCTCCTTGGCACCGATGCGGTGGAGGTCCTCATGGAAATCCAGTCCTGTGGGATATCATGAAGAAAACTCAATTACCCAGAGTCCTTCATACACTGCTTGTTTGAATTTTTGGTTTGATGGCTGGCTGTGAGAAGTTCTATAACACAGCATTACAGTAACACAGTGCCAACATGACACGAAGTAAGAATGAGATGCGTAAGGAAGGACAGGAAGAACGAGAGAAACAAACAGAGGTTTGGCGGGGTTGCCATGCATCATACCTTAGTTATGCTGCTATAGCCTAGTGCTAAAGCTTCATGTGTCATGCCGTACAACTCTCTTTCTCTCTCTTACCCTCTCTCTTTCAGCTCTCTCTCAAAATGTATTTATATTTATATATAAATTTATATACATATATGTATGCCCTCTGACACATTCGCTCTCTGATGTGTGAACCTGGCCTAATTCACTTTCTTCCTCTGTCCACAATCATCTCTGCTGAGTGTCATCCCTGCCTCATCCCGGCGGACTCCTCTCACCCTCCCCTCCTGAGTGGACTACAACCAATACTACGGGACGCCCATGTCAGGACCGACTCTCCATCATAGAGGCCCTTCCTGGACGCCCATGCTAGGCCTGTCTCCCCTTCCTTGAGGCTTTGTGATTGACCCCCGCTCACAATGGCACTGTCAAATGGACCCTTACTGTTACCCCCATTACCCATCTCACTCCTTTGAGTCTGACACTATGTCTGGCCACTGCTACATTGTCCAGCCATAATTCCTGATAACCACCTATGGACTGACTACCATGTAATGTATAGTGGGATAATACTCTATTATGAACTATTATGAACCTTAGCTAAAACCATAGGCAACTTGTAGTCTGTCATGGTTACTACTGATTGTCATTTTTCTGCATGACCCTTGGCAGCTGGGTTAGCCCCTTGAGTCGTGGATCTGCCCAAGGTTTCTTAACTTAACTGAACAGAAGGGAGTGTTTCCTTGCCCCTGTTGCTCTTGGGTGCTCCTTCTGTGAAGCGCCACAAGACAATACTATTGTAAAAGGCGTTGTATAAATAAAACTGAATTGAATTGAATTGACAGACAGACAGATGGGCAGACAGACAGACAGACTCAGTGACATTCAGGGCCCACAGTGTGATGAGATGTATTAGAATGGCCATGGCAGACCATCTGAACTGCTTTAGTTTTCAAAGCTCATTCCAGAGGGCCTGAAGACGTTCTACTGCATGCGCTGGAATGGTTGAGAGACAGACGTCCACATTCATGAGCCTCAGAGATGGGAGATATGCACATACCAAAGCACCCATCCCAACCCCCCACACATGAGAGATTCCTCTGTCAAAAGATGCTCTCCTACATAGTCAAATATGCCACAACTATCCATGTTATTACTGCCATTTCCTGACTCTCAACCAATGTTTCTTTTGTAAAATGATCTGTGAAGTAACCTAAAAATGCACTTTTTATTATTCTATTGTTGTTTCTTTTGAAATCCTTAATTCATTCTGCAGTTTAAACACAGGTCAGTTTACATGTAATAATAGGTGCATCAGGTCAATAATGCGCTCAAATACTGTAGTCAATTTTCTTTTGTTTGTTTTTAGTTTGCAGAAAACACTGTTCTGTTACACACAATGCATCTAACAGTTGGGAGATTACTGTATTTAAATATGCCAATCCATATCTGGTAATGCTAGTAAGCGCTAACATCCATTCTCTTTTCTACATCAAACTAAAAAAGACCTAAACTCATATGCACTAAAAAAAACATATACACTCATATACACTAAGACACACACACACACACACACACAGGTCCTCTTGCCCCTGTGCTGGTCGAGTGAGGCAGTATATGTAAGGCAGCTCCAGCGCCTCCTGTGGCACCTGTCCCACTTTCCCCAACCCTCTGAGACCTGTTCCAACACTGCCGCCCTCGGCCTATCCTCAGCCTTCCACCCTTCCCCTCCTCCTCTCTCTATCCCTCTATCTTCTACATCTACTTCTTTTATCTTCTACTTCTCTATCCCTCTATCTTCTACATCTACTTCTTTTAGCCTCCCTTCTCTTACCTCATTCTTTTCCCTTCTATTTAGTTTCAGCCATCTCTCTATCCTTTACCTCTGGATCTTTTTCTCTCCTCTCCTCTGTTCTTTCATCCACTCCTCTCCTCTTCTTTCTCCTGCCTGCTCTGGACCAGGTGACATGGGCTCAGGGGGGATTCTACTGAGCAGGTTGCTGTTGCAGGTTCTACTGAGGTGCTAACACAGTGGAGACAACAGACCCTTCACACCAGATCTCCAAAAAAACTGCAAACACCTCCTTACACACTCACACACACACATACTTGGTAGGCTCACACAAACAAGATACTGGCATATAGACACATTATTTGAATCATCTGTTTACTGCCCTGAGAGGCTATACTAGGACACACACACACACCCCCAAGGAGATAGAGAGAGCTCATATATCATCTGAAATAACATCTGAACTGTAACTGATTTGAGCATGAAAGGTGTTATTTGCCTATAATCAACATCGGATGGAGAATGGCATAGTGATAGCGATGACAGGTGTGTGTGTGTGTGCGCGCGCGCACATATACATCTGTGTGTGGAGGTGTCTCGGTTGTGTGTTTTTAATGACAAATCACCATAGGATAATTCATCCAGGGAGATGGCAGTGGTCTCCATGGCGATGGCTGACGTCTGTGGCTTCATTCGAGATGGGTTAATTTGGGATGTGGATCAGACACATTAGCATGGAATGGTAGGTGTCACCCTGGACCACAAGATGACAGGGAAGTGTGCGTGTTTGAGTATGCACACGTGTGTGTGTATGTGTGTGATGTGATTGATCTGGTGTTACATAAACAGGAGTGGCCTCTCTTTCACAGGTCCCCCAGGGCTCTGAGTGTGTGTTAAAGTAGCCCATGTCCATACAGCTGTGCCCTGGGGTCAGGGCCACACAGCTCCCAGTCTCAGTGCAGCTACAGCTGTGGACACATGTGATGGACGGATGGGAAACACAACTATGCCATCAGTCTGATATAGACACTGATTGGAAGGTCAATGGCATTTCTCTAATTTTGTGTCTTCACACACATATACACACATACATACATACAAACAAACAAACAAACATACACGCACACGCACACACACAAACAAACACACATTTGAATTCTTTACACAAAGACACGTCACACAATCCAAATTTGGTTTAAAGGAGTATTACAAGCATTTGCTCATCTGGTGCTATAAGGAGAAAGGGGACGCCTCTGTCTCCAGATGAAGAGACTCCCAACTATGCTAGACACTGAACACACACACACACACATACACAAACACACACACACACACACACACACACACACACACATACACAAACACATACACAAACATACACAAACACACACAAACACAAACCACACAACAGACAAAGCGAGAAAGAGGGAGCATTAAGAAAGAGGATGATGTGACAGGGTCCATCTAGCACCTTTGTGTTTGAACTGTCAAGCTGGCTGATCTGTTCACTGCATCCCCTTTTTTCATTGTGTGTTTGTGTATGTGTGTGTGTGTGTGTGAGAGAGAGAGAGACGGAGAGAGAGAGAGAGTCTGTTTGTGTGTGTGTGTGTGAGAGGGAGTGTGTGTGTGTGCGTGTGTGTAAGTAAGTGTGTGTGTGTAACTCCTTTAAGCATAGCCTCTCAGGGCAGTAAACAGATGATTCAGACACTAGGTGAAAGTGAGAGAGAGAGAGAGAGAGAGAGAGGGAAGGAGAAACACAAAGACACAGAGAGATGAAGTAGGAAGGGATATTTTGGGCTGAGAGGATCTTAAGCAGCCATAAGAGACTTCAATTCCACAGCAAATCTCTTGGAAGAGAAACAGAGTGAAGAGTTGGAGAGGTACAACAAGAGGCGAGAACAAAGATGGAGATGAACACACCCTGAACTTCTAGCAGAGAGACAGACACTGAGAGAAAGATGATAGACAGATCACTCACTCACTCACTCGTTCACCTCAGAGACTCTGCTGATGCACTGCTGAATACCGCTCCAGCTCTAGTCTGCTCACTCACCCACTCACTCACCCACTCACTCACTCACCAACTCACTCACCCGCTCACTCACTCACCCACTCACTCACTCACTCACTCACCCACTCACTCACTCACTCACTCACCCACTCACTCACTCACTCACCCGCTCACTCACTCACCCGCTCACTCACTCACCCACTCACTCACTCACTCACTCACTCACCCACTCACTCACTCACCCACTCACTCACTCACCCACTCACTCACCCACTCACTCACTCACTCACTCACTCACCCACTCACTCACTCACTCACTCACTCACTCACCCACTCACTCACTCACTCACTCACTCACTCACTCACCCACTCACTCACTCACTCACTCACTCACTCACCCGCTCACTCACTCACCAACTCACTCACCCACTCACCCGCTCACTCACCCACTCACTCACTCACCCGCTCACTCACTCACTCACTCACTCACCCACTCACTCACTCACCCACTCACTCACTCACTCACTCACCCACTCACTCACTCACCCACTCACTCACTCACTCACCCACTCACTCACCCACTCACTCACTCACCCACCCACTCACTCACTCACCAACTCACTCACTCACTCACTCACTCACTCACTCACTCACCCACTCACTCACTCACTCACCCACCCACTCACTCACTCACTCACCCACCCACTCACTCACTCACTCACCCACTCACTCACTCACCCGCTCACTCACTCACCCACTCACTCACTCACCCACTCACTCACTCACCCGCTCACTCACTCACCCACTCACTCACTCACCCACCCACTCACTCACTCACTCACTCACCCACTCACTCACTCACCCACCCACTCACTCACTCACTCACTCACCAACTCACTCACTCACCCACCCACTCACTCACTCACCCACTCACTCACTCACTCACTCACTCACTCACCAACTCACTCACTCACCCACCCACTCACTCACTCACCCACTCACTCACTCACTCACTCACTCACTCATCCACTCACTCACCCACCCACCCACTCACTCACTCACCCACTCACTCACTCACTCACCCACTCACCCACCCACTCACTCACTCACTCACTCACTCACCAACTCACTCACCCACTCACCCACCCACTCACCCACTCACTCACTCACTCACTCACTCACCCACTCACTCACCCACTCACTCACTCACTCACCCACTCACTCACTCACCCACTCACTCACTCACTCACCCACCCACTCACTCACTCACTCACCCACTCACCCACCCACTCACTCACTCACTCACTCACTCACCAACTCACTCACTCACTCACCCACTCACCCACCCACTCACTCACTCACTCACCCACTCACTCACTCACTCACCCACCCACTCACTCACCCACTCACTCACCCGCTCACTCACTCACCCACTCACTCACTCACTCACTCACTCACTCACCCACTCACTCACTCACTCACTCACTCACCCGCTCACTCACCCACTCACTCGCTCACTCACCCGCTCACTCACTCACTCACTCACCCACTCACTCACCCACTCACTCACTCACTCACTCACCCACTCACTCACCCACTCACTCACTCACTCACTCACCCACTCACTCACTCACTCACCCACTCACTCACCCACCCACTCACTCACTCACCCACTCACTCACTCACTCACTCACTCACTCACCCACTCACTCACCCACCCACCCACTCACTCACTCACCCACTCACTCACCCACTCACTCACTCACTCACCCACTCACCCACCCACTCACTCACTCACTCACTCACTCACCAACTCACTCACCCACTCACCCACCCACTCACCCACTCATCCTGTACTCACCACTCACTCACCCACTCTCTCGCCTGCTGCACATGAGATGTCCACCACTACTGTCATAGTTTACTGATAATGTTAGATGTTATTACAACAGTTGGGATTTATTACATTCAATTTCTCCATGTGTAATACCTCATTATTCTAATAAGAATGCATTATGGTGCTCAGTCAATGTGACTGCGTGTGCTTGTCTGATCTGAATGTGACTGCGTGTGCTTGTCCAGTAGATGTAATCTGTGACTGTTTATGTGTGTGTGTGTGGGTGCATGCATGTGTGCCTGTGTGTGTGTTAAGGATGTGTGTGTGTGTTTGTGTGTGCGTGTTTGTGTGTGTGTGTAGGTGTGTATGTATGGGTGCATGCATATGTGCCCGTGCGTGTGTTTATGGATGTATGTGTATGATTATATGTGTATGTTTGTGTGTGTGTGTGTGTGTGTGTGTGTGGGGGGGGGGGGGTGCTTTAAGGCTTCAAAAACTGCTGTTTTTTTTTGTGCGGAACTGGTCTGTTTCTTCTTCAGTATCTGCCATTGCTGTATGACGCAGTGCTTATTAGTAGTTATTACCGCCACAGTGTTGTTTTAGTCTGGCATCTGGCTCTGGTCAGCTATGTTGCTTCTGGCAGTCTGGTTTATTTTCCGCTAAGTCATGTAGGCCTATCTTGTCTATGAGGTGTTTAACATGCCCCAAGGCTGCCACACAACCCTCAATGAATCAGTTCTTGGGGGAGTTCCAGCATTCTTCATATTGCACATACACAACAATGACAGAAATGGGCCCTTAAAACAATGGCCACTCATTTTATGCCAAGTATTTAGAAGGCTTCATTGAATTACACTTTGAATTTACATTGAAAAATAATGATGCAGATGGTTATGGCAGATGTTTCCTGCTCGTAACAAAGTGAGTTCCAGAGAATGGAGTCTGTGACTACATTGTTTTCCACAGTGGCAAATGTACTGTTCAAATTTAGGCTTATTACTGAAAGAAGCAAGGGGCTATGACCCCTTTTGAGAGGTCCCTCTAGCATGTGTGTGTTTTTTATGTTGCCCTGACCTAGACAACTACAAACCATGGCTAGGCTCCACACACACACACAGGTGTCCGGGAGAAGAGCAGATGATTACAGGCCATGTGTATTTCAGGGCTAAACTGGATGTTTAAGGGAGCTGTAAGTGGTGTGTCCCAGGCAGGGCAGAGCAGGGCAGGGCAGGGCACGGTGGGTGAGTGTATGTGAGTGAGCTGAGCCCAGAGGACTGGACAGGGCAGGTGAGGAGAGACAGAGAGGAGAGGTATGCTGGTCTCTGTGCTGCTCTAGCTCTGGGACTTCATGTTCTGGGTGCTGAGTTTAAAAGCAGGATGCAGTTTAAACTGTTTAGGTACATTCCTGTGAGTATTTGTGTGTGTGTGTTTGTGTTTGTGTGTGTGTTTGTGAGTGCGTGTGTGTTTGTGTGTGTGTGTGTGTGTGTGTTTGTCTGTGTGACGTCTCAGCTGCTTGGCAATGTGAAAAGCAATCTTAATGATAATGAGACGGAGTGTGATTCATCTCTTGGGGCCGTTGAGCAGTAGCGTCTCCACCTCTTCAACAGGGCTTTTGGAAATAAAACACCAGCAGCTAGCCCCTTCTCTCTTCCCCACCAGCCCTGAATCACCCTCTTGCTCCCTCTCTCTGTCATTCATCCACACTGGCACCCAGGCTACTGATCCAAGTCTCTGAGTCATACCTGCATGTAGGAGCCATGCAGTCTCAGGCCGTTTTTGGGACACAACCACTCTGGGATCATTTATTACTGTCTAGCTGAGGACAGTCATTCAGTGCAGTGCATTTGTTTTTATTTATTTTTTCTCACTAGCACTCACTAGCTCTACTAAGGCCTTCTGAGCACAACTCCTTCTTTCCTTTGTTTTCCCTTCTCTGTTCTATCTTTCCTGTCTCTCCTCTCCTCTTGCCCCTCTCCCCCTATCTGTTTTTCAGACGTGACAAAGGGCTTCCTGTCTCTGCCTGCTTACATCATCTTTGCTATTGCTTGGTGCTTCTATTGACTCTTGGTGATTGGGGATGAGGGTGTTTCTATGTGTGCTCTTTAGGGGACCCACACACAGCATGTGCGTGTGTGGGTCTGTCTGCCTGTCTGTCTGTCTATCTGACTCTCTCTCTTCTCTGCCTGTGTGTGTTTGTGTTGGAGTTATGTCTGTAATTAGGTTTTCTTCTGGGTTCATTACAGCTTCCCGGCTTTTGTGCGTGCAAGTACAGTTTGTGTTTGTGTGTGTGTGTGTGTGCATGTGCATGTGAGAGGATGTGTGGGGTCAGATGTGTGAACATACATATGTTTGTGTGTGTGTGTGTGTCTTACCTGCACGTTGTGCTTGTGTGAGTTTGGCGTAGACTCCATCTGCTGACTCAATTAGAGTGCGACTGGTCTGGATCATCTGCAGGATACAGGACACAGGAAGTCAGTCAGGCCACCACAGGAAGTGAGACTTCCACACCGCCAGCTTCCTTCTTGCACATACATCAACACCACAAGACCCGGGAGTTATACTCATAGTCACATAGTCATTCACTCTCTCTCTCACACACATTATCTTCACTCTCTCTTCCTCGCTCTCTATCTGTTTCTCACTCTCTCTCACACACACACACACACATTATAGTTCTCACCCTCTCGCTCTCTTTCTATCTGTCTCTCTCTTTTTCTCTCTCTCTCTCACACACACACACACACAAATGACACACTCTATCTCATGCACATTCTCTCTAGCAGACACACAATTCAGAGCACTCTGTCAATGTCTGTTTTATTTCATTTGCTCTGTTCCTTTTCCTCACATTATGCCAAACAGCTAGTTATGCCTCCTCTCTTCCTCTCTCTCTCTCTTTCTCTCTTGCTCTCTCTCTCTCTTTCTCTCTTGCTCTCTCTCTCTCTTTCTCTCTTGCTCTCTCTCTCTCTCTCGCACACACTCATGCACAAGCACATATCCACTGTGAACACATTTTGAACTGAGCCTCATCACATTGGAAGTCAGTGGGGAGCGAAGGCGACCTCATGTTCTCCCCTGGGAGGATGTTTAAGCAAGAACTAGCTCTGGGCAAACAGCCCAACAACAGGCGACACACACACACACACACACACACACACACACACACACACACACACACACCATGTGTTCTCACACACTCTCACACAAGGATGTCTCCTTCCTTCATCCATTTCACAGCCACTAACTCCATCTACCAACCACACACACAACTCCATCTCAGACGTCTTTTTCACTTTGGCATTTTCTCTCTTGTAGGATGACTAACACACACACACACAGATACACACACACACACACACACACACAGATGGCGGTGTTTTTGGCAGTAAAGCATTGCCAGCAGCACTCAAGTGAGTGACCCCTGTGCTGGGGACAGCCTGCTCTTTCCATTTTACAGCTTTAAGGTTACAACCCTGCCCATCACATACACAAGCACACTAATGCACACACACACACACATACACAAATGTCTTATGCATACACTCTCTTTCTTTCTCTCTCTCTCACGCTAATTATAAGAAAACACACACAGACAGACTAATGAACACATGCATACTTAAGCTCATACACACACACACACACACTCAAAGCAATTACAACACATAGCCTGGTGCTTTGTGGTTGCTGAGTGCTGTCGGTAGGAATCAGAATGAGAAAAGTTGGTACGATGTAGACCGAATAACTAAAGGTTAGCCTGATCCTGTGCCCCTTTCAGTTAGCATTAGCTGCAGGTTCGCAAATATGGTCTGTGTTGTAACAAATGTTCTCATTCTTATTCTTACCGACAGCACTCTGCAACCTCAAACAGGGCTAAGAGTATATTGACTCCGGATGATCCCTTTAAGTGTGAAAGCACACTGTCTTATCAGGCTGCACATGGCACCTCCTGTGCTACAGGACAGTAGATGTGACAGTAACAGGCTAGAAATTAATCACACCACTGCAGACTGTAGTATATATCTCACTGACAGGAGACAAACACTTTGTGTGTACATAATGGGTACACAAGGGTAGAAATGGAAGAGCAAAGCAAACACTTTAGTGGCTGTGTGTGTGCGTGTGTGTGTGTGTGTGTGTGTTTGTGTGTGTGTTTGTGTGTGTGTGTGTGGCTGTACCGTGTCGTATGCGTTGAGGACCTTGCGTAGTAGCTCGGGTACGGGCCCCTGGGCCTCCATGGCGGGGTAGGCCTCGCTGAGGTCCATGGTGACGCGCAGTGAGCGCTCGCTGTTCAGCAGCCATGACGACACTGTAAGGATGCACTGCTTCATGTTGGCAGCAGGAGCCAGCCCACACAGCTCCTTAAAGGACACCATGGCGTTCTGAGAGAGGGGGGGGGGGAGAGGGAGGGAGAGAGAGAGAGAGAGAGAGAGGGAGGGAGAGAGAGATATAAGTGTGGGGCCTCTTGATGGAAAAGAACAGCTACAACTGGTGTCAGGATGTCAGGTAAAGTGACTGATGTTTTTCTCAGGATTGAATCCTAGGCTGTCAGACATACTGATGCTCCTCCACGACACATGAGCAGATTGGCAGACTAAACTCAGTTTATGGCACAGATTAAGGGCTCCTGAAACTGTCCAATCAAAAGTCTGAGGAACACCTGATGCGGCCCTGGCCAATCAAACGGCAGCGTATGGGAGCCCTGAGCTCCTAACCCTCCAGGCTCTAGGAATGTGGGCCTCCAGCTGGAGATGGGATGAGAGCAGTACACCCCACTTAGCACACAGCATTAGCAACACAGATTTGGGCTTCTATATGCAAACACACACACACACACACACACACACACACACACACACACACACAGACATACTGAACAGGACAGTCAAAATAAGGCCAAAAAACAATTCACTATTCATACATCCGTTATCCATAGAAAAGTGGCAAGGCTTCAGAATGTCAGAGTGAGTTTGTGTCTCTGTGTGTGCATGCGGGAATGTGTGTGTGTGTGTGTTTGTGAGTGAGTGAGTGTATTTGTGTGTGTCTGCGTGTGTGAGTGAGTGTGTTTGATTTTCTGTGTGTGTGTGTGTGTGTGTGTGTGTGTGTGAGTGTGTGTGCGTGTGTGAGTGTGTGTGGTGACAGTGCAGAGAGGGGAGTGCTGGAGAGCAGACGAGAGCAGAGCAGTGCAGCAACGTGCCAACATCAGGCCTCGTTCCCATGACATCATCTGCCTCTCACGCAACACCGCCACACAGCTCACACAGTTTGCCTCTAGTGCTTGTGTGTGTGTGTGAGAGAGAGAGAAAGTGTGTGTATAAAAGAGTGTGTGTGTTTGAGTGTTTAAGTCGATCTATCTATCTATCAATCTATCTATCAATCTATCTATCTATCTGTCTATCTATCTGTCTATCTATCTGTCTATCTATCTGTCTGTGTTTGTATGTCTGTCTGTTTGCTTGCTGTGCTGGGAGTGTTTTATATGCGTGTGGTGTGGTGTGGTGTGGTATGTGAGCGCCTGCACTAAAGCTCTCTGATTGTTCTGCCCAGTTAATTTCCCCGTGGAGCTGCTGTAATGTGGTGTGGTGTGGTGGAGGGGGAGGCCCTAACAGCGTGACGACTCTGCCCAGGCCTGGGGCTTCACTACCCAGCCGCACTCGCTGAACACACTTCCCCTGGCCTGGGGCATTAAGTCAACACCTCCAGCTTGACATGACCTCAAGGCTGCACACAACCTGGGCCTGTAACTAGCCAGGAAAGCAATGCTCTCGCGCACATGCAGAGAACCTAAACATGCTGGAGTGAGCATGAGTGTATGTGTGTGTGTGTGTGTGTGTGTGTGTGTGTGTGAGTATGCACACATTCATCAACTTAAACAATTGCCAAGATACATACATATTAGGGAGAATTGTTCAAACTGTAGGTCCCATTCACAAGCAGTCATTATGAACATCCACCACTGTGAGCAGACAAATGATGAAATCTAAGAGTGGCCTTAGTTGTGCTCAGAATGATCCTCGTTTCTCAGGGATTACATTGGCACTTCTCACCCAGTTTATTTGATTTCATTTTCTACTGTTTTCTCCTTCATCTCTTTCTGTCGCTCTTTTCTCTTTCTCTCTCTCCCTGTTGATTCACAAAGGACACCCACTGGGAACTCAACAGGGTTCTAGTCACTTCAACACACACACACACACACACACACACACACACACACACACACACACACACACACACACACATATATGCACGCTCTCAAACAAACAAACAAGAACTGGCATCCTTTTCTTACTCCTTTCAATTTTGCTCCTTCTTTGCCCCCCCCCACACACACACACACACACGCCATCACTTCCATTTCTGAGGTTAACGGCCCCCTCTTGTGTCACACAGTCCCAAAACACACACACACACACACACACACAAACACACAGAAGGGGCTTGGGGCCAGAGAGCGCGGGAAAATCCCACATCCGCCACACGTAGTGCTAATTCATTCCAGACACTTTGTCTTCTGTTTCATGAGGAGAGAGAGAGAGAGAAAAGAGAGGAAGGGGATGGGGTTGGTAAAGAGCACAGGAGATACTTTAGATGCTGTCAACACAACACTCTTACCACAAACCCCAACATACACACACACACACACACACACACACACACACACACACAGTCCTCTTTGCACATCCATTCCTCCTAGTCCTTTCCTCCAGCAGCACACAAAAGAGACCAATCCATCCATTCATTACAGGAAGTGCATGACTTGGGCCTTTATCTCCTATTGGTGATTCTTCAATAGAGAAACAGGACCCACACATCAGCACTTCCAGCTCCACTACTGGCCTGCCAGCGGTTCCTGCCAGCCTGATCCATTTCCTGTTGGTGATGGTGGGCCAGAGGCTGGCCTCACTGCCACACATTCACGCCTGCTTTGCGTGGAATGCTGGTACTTTGGGGCACATTGTACCATTGTAGCTCCCCTTCAGGAAGTCATTGTTGTGGTGATGCTGGTGTGGCAGCCTGCAGCGTATGATGTCTCCGCGGCTGAGTCACACTGGCAACAACACTTTAGCACCTAGCATGCATAAAACATTACTCTAGGCCAAGAGATTTGCAGTGTTCAAAAAGGTTCAAAGGTCTACAACACAGCAGTCGAGTTTGGAAATTTCAGAAAGCCTTTTGTAGATGACCCGGCCAGTCTGCAGACAATCAAACTGTCATGATATCTGGTTATTAGTTGTAAAACTATCATCCTTGATCTACTGGTTCCTGGTGCCCCAAGTGATTGTGGATACAGAGAGCTTCTCATCCCCTCTGTGAATGTGGGGAACCTTCGCTCAGAGGATATTCACGTTTTTAGCCTTAAAGCCTAAGTCGCTACAGCAGGATGAGCAAACAAGGCTGCTTCCTGCATTGCCTGGATCAAGAGGTGGGGTCAGTGCACTACAGAGGGCTCTGCTGCAGGAGGATATGCTACATGTACTCTTTGTGTGTCTGTGTATGTGTGTGTGTTTATGTGTGTGTGTGTGAGGTCTGCTTATCGAAGACTTACTTCAAATCATTCAAATGGATTTATTAACAATTTTACGCTCCAGCCTGTGGTGAAGCCGCAGGAGCTGTTGGGAGAAAACTGTGTGTATGTGTGTGTGTGTGTGTGTGTGTGTGTGTGTGTACATGTGTCTAAGGGCCTGAAAGTCAGCACTGTTTTGTATTCTTGCTCACGGCACAACCCCAGAAGGGTTTTTAAATTTAAAATTACCTCAGTTTCCATTCCATCACTGTCTTCTCAAGTCAGAGGAAGTAGGGGACTCTAATTCATAATGTGTCCTTCATTTAGACGGATGTTCGTCCCTGCTGCCTTTAGCCTGATACCGGCAAGCCTCATAGATATTCACCATGGGTACGCACACAACACAGCCGGAACAAGCTGCACTATTTAACCCCTTTCACCATAACAGATGCTGCCCTGAACCAAGGTTGAAAACATGCAGAATTCAAAACCTGATTCAACTACTAAAACACAACAGCAAATAAAAAACTTCAATAAATAAAGACTGAAACTACAATGACTACACTTTGTCCTGAGATTTCATGATCACCATTCTTCCATTCCCTTTCCCTCTACTTTTACCTCATTTACAGCTAACCAGCTACAACACATGCTAATCATAATCTCTCCATAGAGACAGTGTGAGTGAATCACTGAAGTACATTGTAGCATGTAGCCTAGTAGGTAGGCCTGCTACATGCTACATCAGTTTTACTATGCTAGGAGGGTAACAACAGTTGCTCTTCTCCTTTGGAAAGCAAACATGTTATTGGCTACATTGTTAACATCTTGCATTGACAATGCTCATTTAGTACTTCATGTTTTCATAATCTACTTGTGGGTTCACAAACATAAATCAAAGAGTGACAATGGGGCCTTATTACAGATCTTACAGAAATATCTGGACTTTGCCCTATCATTATGATTCAATTTTTTTCAAGGGTGTGCTCAGTTTCATTCATTTGAAATGTAGAACATATAATCTTGTGGACATTTTATTCTTATTGAATGATATACTGTTAGGATTCAAGATAAAGGCTGTGTGTTCCATCAATTCTTCTTTATATCATATTTGGGATTTGAACTCCTTTGTTATCTTCTGGTCTCATGAATCTTTGTCATATAAATCTGTCTCTGTAACACCAAATCTACTCAATGCCATCGTAGACTGACATACGACAGGTTTCCAGACTTCGGCAGTCTCTGTAATGAGGCCTCTGGAAGGTGGCACAGCAAGCAGTCTGACATGATCCATGGTGCCCTGATTGTTCTTTAAATACACTCCTAAGTACACACCAGATGTACATCCATGGTCCGTTCTGGTGTGTATACTAATGCACAATGGGAACGATGGGATGCTTCGGAGGAGCTCAGATCTCTCACACCTTCAGCAATATGTGCTCTGAGCTTCACAGACAGGCCCGGACGGCTTGGACGTTATCCCTGAAGATGAGCTCACAGTCTTTTCTGCCGCCAGGGTTTGGTGTCTATCTGAGGAGGATAGATTTCTCTAAGGCCGCAATCAGTTTGGCATTATCTCCTGGAATGAGCCCAGTCTTTGAAATGGAATTATAGCCCGCCTGTCACCCCTGACCCCTTTTTGCACTCACGTACATCACTCCCCTGACCGCTCCATTGCCTCAGAGTCCACATGGTACACACACTTTTCTTTGCCCCAACAACAACAACAACAAAGTGTTTGATCACAACCTTTTCCATCTGCACTCTCATACACTCACACATAACACTTAATAGCCTTCCTGTGCCTGAGGCCCTGTTGCTAATTCACTACTGTTAACCAGTTTTTGTTTTGTTTGTGGCGAAGCCTCTTCTAGTGGGTAAATATGGAGTGATTAGCGAGCACTGTGTTCGTCTCTGTTCCTGCTTCTCAAAGAACAGTGGATTAGGAAGCAGTCACGCTAACACTAACTTCTTTTGCCTCTTCTGATTCACACCATTGCTCCGCAGGCATAAACAAACCCATAATTGGACATCGTTGGGACAACAAAATCCTTCTCTTTGTCTCTGTCTCTCTCCTTCTCTCATCCCTTTTCTCTCTTTCTCTCCTTCTCTCACTAATTTGAATAGCTGTGTGAGACCACCCCTTTAATTAAGATAGTCTTCCCTGCTTTAAATGAATGAAATAAATACAACCAAAACAACACCAGACACCATAGGAAGGGATGCAGTATGGAATTAGACACAAACAGTACGAGGAAGAAAAGGGAAAGTGTGTGGGCTAAAGCACCAAGGAGAGAAAACGATGGTGAGAGCAGTAGAGCTAACCCTGTTACACAACTGATTCAGAGTTGTCAGCAGAAAAGCCTAAGCCCAATAGTTCAAATATGATAATACCTTCCCATTACAGGATGTCTGCAATGTGAAGCATTTGATACTGAAAGTGGTGCCAGGAGCAGTGCTCTGGATACCTTAACTTTGATCTCTTGCCAAATGCTCCAGAGCAGGTTTCTGATTTAATTGCCATTTGGCACTGAACATCACATTATGTAAACCTATGAGTAATCCTCTAAATTTGGACTGACTCCTACACAGTGATGACACGTCAGCCGTGCTTCTCCTCACACAGCCCAGGACAATAAATATTACAGACTCTATCTGCTTGTTTAGTCAAAAAATCATCAGCTTGGGTGTTATCACAGTCATGTTTTTGCTCATGCTAAAAGGGTATAAAGCATGCTTGAGCTCTTACCTGCACATTCTCTCTGAGGTCAGTGGCTTCCCTGAGTGGCTGTGTGGAGGCTCGAAATAGCTCGTCCACTACCTTGATCCCCGTGGTCTTGGTGGAGGTGTACTCGCGAGCCTTGCGTCCTTTCCGCACGGATAGACCCCTCTTGTGCGCTTTGCCCCCCCCGCGGCGGTTGGTGATGGCTACATGCACGAAAAGTGTGGTGTTGGGCAGGAACTCCCCGGTGAGAGACTGCAGGGGGACATGGCGGTAGCCTGGCTGCAGGCACTCGAAAGGGATGGTGTACTGACCGATGAACTCGTCACCGATGTAGTCATCGTCCAGCACCACAAACCGCATTGCCGCTAGCTCTGGCAAGTTGATCTGGAACTCAAAGCTCTCATCAAAGATGGGGTTGTCTCCGTTCTGAGAAACGGTCTTGGTGCGTTGTTCAGCGCAGTCAGCTGGGATGCCGTGGATCTCCACGTAGATGTAGGGCTCCACAACATCACCCTTAGCAGCTGAGCCTCGCGGCTTTGGCAGGTTCTGTCCACTGATCACCTTGATGTGCAAGAGTTGCGCTGAGACGCCAGGCAAGGAGTCCCGTGCATTGGCGCTGAAGTATGACACCTCTTCCCTCATTATAGCAGGCCGCAGCACATAGCCGCAGTTGCCATTCTGCCGGAACCAGCCCAGGTTAAGGTCCATCATAAGACCAGGCGTCTGATAGTTCATGGCCACAATCTGGCAGCCGCACTTCCAGAAGTCCTGGGGGTTCATATTACTAGCATCAATGCGCATCGGTGTGGGGTAGACTCGTGACAGGAAGCGCTTGTTGTAGCTTACAAAGTCCTCTGGGAACTCGTTGGCAAAACGGTTGGCGTCCACCTCATTGAACGAGCACATCTCCCAATACCTCTGTTCCCTTTTGGATGTCTGAAAGTCCCTAAATTGCACTGACTTGCAGAGCGAGACCAGGTCTGATAGCTCCTTGCACAGACGCAGACGCTTGCAGCTGATCCCGTTGAGGTTGTCCTTCTCCTCAGCCCCAACCAGCCGTCTGGACATCTCCAGCCCCTCCTCCTCATCCGTCACCTCGCCCTCAGAGTCAGGATAGTTGGGAGGAAGACGTTTACCTTTGAGAAGGACTCTGCCCTTCAGCTTTTCAGGAGATGGCATGTAATGCTCCTCAGGCTTTGGTGGCTCCACGTACAGCTTGTCACCCAGGATCTTCTTCATGTGCTGTGCCATGACCCTCTGCTGTGGCACACAGCAGTGCACAACCAAGCACAGGATCAGTGGGTACTCTGAGCTCTCAAAGGCGTACTGGTTAATGATGTCCAGCACCTTGCAGAAGGCGAGCTGCGAGGCCACCGAGCTTCCCACATAGACCATGGGCTCACAGTCAGGCCCATCCCAGACTACAACCTCCAGACTGCGGCAGCCCATGCGCAGGGCCCGTATGTAGCTGGAGATGTCGGATGAGCCCCACAGGTGGTCCTCCAAGAGTGAGGCATTGTGGGAGGAGTTGATGTAGTAGTGCGACAGCGGCTGGGTCATGTCCTGGCACACACGTTTGTGCTGCGGGTCGAAGATGTGGCACTCGGGAGAAAGGAGGTAGTGAGTGAAGCCATCGATGGACAGGCAGCCCCGCTCCCGGCCCTCAGCCGATGGCTCAAACTGCTGCACGATGTGGTGGCACATCTCCTCGGTCACCCCTTCTACGCCTTGCTCAACCTCCACAAACAGCATCAGGTCTTTGCTGTCCAGGTACTCCTTGTTACTGGAGAACTGCATCATGAGGAAAAACACTTCAGGTCGGGTGCAGAGCTCACAGTAGGCCTCCACAAACGTGTCTGCGTTGATGTCCTCTCCGTACTCATCTTTGGCTTTCTGCAGCTCTTTGAACTTCAACTCGATCCGTGACTCTTTCATTCCGGGGTTCAGGCCCTTGATGATCTGGGTGGCACGAAGCAGGTCGATGTGTCCCCGCTTCTCAACGTCAGTCAGCTCGAAGACAGAACCAATCCAAGACGTGCGTAGGCTGGGCTCACCTGGCTCTGCGGCGTCCACCGTGTGCCTTCCGTAGGAAACAAGGTAGCGCAGCCCCATCACCCACGTGTTGACGATGTCCGGAGTGCTAGCCACCAGGTCCAGCGACTCATAGTTCTCCCCATAGATGATAGAGAAGGCACACTCATCTGGGAACTGGTCTGACAGGCCGTTGCTCCGAAGGACAGGGGTCTTCTTGCCAAGGCGCACCTCCTTGATGCTCTTAATCTCCAGCTTGGCTTTTTCTGAGTCCTTCTTGGAGGGTTCCCAGCGCAGCCAGCACATGTCGGAGTCCAGCACAAAATAGCGGTTGTACATACGCGAGTTGGAGCGCACCTTCTTCATCTCACAGCCCTCCATCATGAAGGCCATGCAGGCCGCGGTGCTGTTCATCTTGCGGTCGCTGGGCATCGAGCTGAACGACACCGTCTTCTTCCGTGACTGCCTCTGCTTCGAACCATCCTGGGGATAGAAGTCAAAAAAGAAATGTAAGGGAAAGGGACTACTGTTTTTTCGAATCCAGACGTGGCACATGAAAAAATATTATTTGTGTCTTAGCTATTTTCAGTAGCTGCATAAAATTCATTGAAAAACATTTGCTTTTTAGGGTTTTTTTGCTTATTTTTCATGTATGTTCTCTGGGAATTTCAGTCTGTATCCATCATTCCATCTACTGTTATGCCTCCTTGGCCACAAAAAATAAGCAACTATAACACTTAGCTCAAAACCTTATCTGTAGTTTACTGCTTGCCCCATATATTGAGATAAAGAGACTGAAATATGTACTAAAGCTAATGAGAGAGAATCTAATGTGTGTAAAAAAGGTGAAATGAAGAACCGAATGACTGTGAGATAAATTGTAATATTATAGTGTCAGTAGTCTGTTTCTTTTTAAAGGCCAGGGAAGTGGTGTAATGATAGAGTGCAAACTAACAGTGTAGGGATGAGAGAGAGAGAGGGTTGAAAAGCATGAAAGACAAAAAGGGCGGAGGAGGAGGATGGATAGATAAAATTGCAGGGAACATTTCTGGCTGCTCCATCTGTGAATAATGCTGTTTGAGATGTCAAATACTCAGATTCAGACCTCACTTTAAGATGTCTAATACAGTTATTATGGGCAATTTGGAAAAAATGAGAGGACAAACAGCCACCTGCTGTTGTTTACTTGTTGGTCAAATCCAACCGATCCCTTTGAGGCGGGCAGAGCCAGAACCCATCTTGAGTGATTGGGGAGTAAATCACAGAGTCTATTCTTGAGAAGCAGTGGGCACACTGTGCTGCTTGTGTGGAACACACTCAAGTCAATCCATATCTGACTGACCCACTTTCACAGGCTGTGTGGACCAGCGGCCAAACCGGTGCCGGCCTACACACACAAGTGTGAAGTCACACATACATTCACGCATTGTTGAACACTCGTGGCAGAGCTCACCCACACATGCCATTGTAGACACATATGGCACTGTGCGGCACTGATGTTCTTGTGGTGGAAGTGAACACACACAAATATATAAGGAAGGAAGAACACTAAAATACCACATTAGCAGGAAATACCGCCACAGTTTGTCGCTCTATAGCTGTTGGTGTTCCACAAATATAGCTGAACAGCTTACACACTGATAGTGATAGAGACGTGTTATTCAATCACAGGTCTACTGGTAGAGGGCACTGCAAGGCCTTGCAGACAGACAGAAGGACAATACGTGCTGTGCTCGTGGTTTTGCCTTTGCCTTTCATCATAGGACAAAGATAGGGTCTGGTTTAAACATCAGAGGCACCACATTACTCATTACTCAACAATCAAAAGTTCTAAAATTCCATATTGGACTTAATGAACACTGATTTTCTTTAAAATGTTAATTTCGCAACATTCTTCTGAGTTCTGTAGGATGTATTTTATCATTTTATCATTTTATGTTTAATGTTTAATGTTTAAACCAGACCCTGTTTTCCAGGCTGTTTTTCGGCTTCTGCTGAGCCCAGCGGATTTTTTTCTGGTATGGGTCATTTGGTAGTCAGTCTAATGCCCTTGGTCATTTGGAATTGGTGGAGATGGTACCCTTGATATTTAAATATATGCATTTTTTGCCCCTCCTTTGAGGTCACAAGGGGTCATAGACAGCAACGGATCCCCAGCAGAAATCTATATCTACACATGTTGGGTAACCCCTCAGATGCCCCAATGGTCAGATGTTGATACCTTTTTCGTTTAATCGAATTGCTATGGGCTGCTAGTCTAGTACTGGGAGTATTTGATCTCTTGCTGACCAAAGAAAGCATTTAACTAAGAGGATGTGCATGCTGAGTGAGGTGAGGCCACTCAGAGTGGACATGCACACAGAGGTCATCACCATAAATGAAGGGGTCCACTTCACAATGTAATTACCGACCCCAGTGGCCTACGCCATCTAACAGCAATCAATTGCTCTCCACCAAAGCCACAAGGCTTGACAAGGAAACAGTCTACTGACACACAGGTTGCTCTCAGCCACTCCCCCGCCGGCCTCTCTCTCTCATGGACGGCTTTTAATGGTCCGCCTAATGACTGTTTTTAAGCACACTATCGACACAGTGCTTCAGCTTCAAAATCCATATCTGTGTAGCACACACAGGAAAACTGGCATGCACAAGAATCTATTCACTGACACACCTACACACACAAACTTGTCAAATGAAGGTTCTTCATTCAAGCGTCTAGCCCAAGATATCATTTCAATGGGGCTCCCCGTAGAAAACTGACAAATACTGTAACTGCTCGCGGCCCTGGCAAGAGCACTGTTAAGAGAACGATGAGCTGTGGTGGACTGTGTTGGTTTGACTCAACTGGACTTCTTCTACCGGTAAAAAAGTACAGATGAAAGAGATTTCGAGGAAAAAGACAGAGACAGTTCCAACGACAGACAAAATGGAAATATATCAGCTTACCACAACCGTGAGGGTAACTTTCATACTAAATATGTCCCAGTCTGTCATACTCACAAACACACACAGACACACACGCACACAAACACAGAAGATAGAGAGTGGCCTTGACACTTTGAGGAACTGCTGTGTTATGAGAGATTACAGCAATGTAAAGGCATTGTTAGATATAGTACATTAAACCAATGTACATTTGCAAATGCGTGAGTGTGTGTGTGTGTGTGTGTGTGTATAGACACTGAGTTTGTAAGTTTTTTCTGTGCTTCAAATGTACTTCCTTCAGGAACAACTGTTTCTCCCTGTTGTTTCAGACAGTTTCTGACAGCACTGACGTGAACACATAATAACACACTAAGGCCGTAAAGGCGCAGGTCTCTTGATATTGCTGATCTACCCAACATGTAAGGACAGAAACAGAAGGAAAGACATCCAGTAATATACAGACTAGTACCTGTAGACTGACACTGACAATCTTTTTTTAAAGGAATTTTGAAAATGTGCTGCAATTTTGAACAATGTTTGAATACACACCAGATAGTGTATATGTGTGTGTGTGAGTGTGTGTGTGTGTTGTATAGGAGTATGTATGTGCATAACATGCTAATGACCTTAGCAAACAGATGCAGAGCATGTCTCAGATAGCAGAGCATGTCTCTAAGATAGCAGAGCATGTCTCTCAGATAGCAGGTCTTTGATGGAGCACCTTTGATGGATTAAAGAGCAGGAATCTGATTGTTCACACAGAGGAGACTCTTGGATATCATATGCAGTACCAAGAAACACAGTTCAAGGTCACACACACACACACACACACACACATTGCATGTGGTGTCTCTCTGAGCAGGTTTATGCATAATACAGAATATATGTGGAGCAGTCTCCCATATACTGTGTGCATTTGTTGGTCCTATTTCTACTGTGTGTGCGTGTGTGTGTGTGTGTAAGAATGACTAAGCCAACAGTTCATTCCACACTGAGCTCTCTCTGTTTGCATCACTATTGATATGATTCCACTTGCAGTCCAGCGCTTCTCCAAAGGGGCCAATTATTCTCCTGCCTGAAATATTACACCTCTTCTCCGAGTCACTATATATCTCCACTCGTGTTTGCTGCACTGAGCCTGAGATGATGTGTGTGTGTGTGTGTGCAGGTGTGTGTGTACCCTGAATATTATAGAGCATAATTTATAAACGTGAATAAGCTATAAGCATGAATGTTTAAGAGAAAGCTCCCTTTCAGCAAGTGTGTACAGTAGGTGTATGAGTGCATACTTCACGTGGTTGTATAATGCGTGTGCATACTGTACACCTGTAAGTATACTTTACACCTCATGTGACTGACTGGCAGGGTACAAAAGCTGCAGGGAAGTTGAGCACAGTGCCCAAGAAACAGGATGATTGGTAGAGCATAGTATACTCAGCCATTGTCATGCCACTCTGTCTCTGAGGGAGAAGACTGAGGTCTATCGCCAAGGTTACAGCATGTCACCGTGGTGACACAGTAACCCAAGGGAGGTGGGTGACTGAACCATCTCATAATGCTCTTCCTTTAGATGCAGGGAGACTTCAGTATGCCTCTCCTCTCCTCACCTGCCTTTTCTCTGCCCTCTGTCTCTTGCTCTCCTTTGAGTCTGCCTCCCCAGTCCCTAACACAGATGCCACACACACACACACACACAAGTGCACAAGACAATGAAGAGACAGCCACTGTGCAAATACATATGCACGCATGCACACGCACACACACACACACACACACACAAATTCAAACACATAGACCAAAACACAAGGCAACATGAACACTGCCTTGTGGGGTGTCTAAGAGCTACAGAAATTGATCTCAGATCCACACAGAATTCCAAATAAAATCTAAGTGAAAATATATGTTTTCAGGAGCTCTTATAATTAACCAAAAATAAATGTGGTGAGTAAAGTGTAGGGTGTTGGGTTAGAGGGTAGATGTGGTGAGTAGGTGAGTGTAGGGTGTTGGGTTAGAGGGTAGATGTGGTGAGTAGGTGAGTGTAGGGTGTTGGGTTAGAGGGTAGATGTGGTGAGTAAAGTGTAGGGTGTTGGGTTAGAGGGTAGATGTGGTGAGTAAAGTGTAGGGTGTTGGGTTAGAGGGTAGATGTGGTGAGTAAAGTGTAGGGTGTTGGGTTAGAGGGTAGATGTGGTGAGTAAAGTGTAGGGTGTTGGGTTAGAGGGTAGATGTGGTGAGTAAAGGAGTGTAGGGTGTTGGGTTAGAGGGTAGATGTGGTGAGTCAGCCATGCGGTCCTGTCAGCTGTGGAAAGCTTCAGACCTTTCCACTTGCCGTGCCAACAATAACAGGACGCTGGTGATTTATCTCGGATGGTTATTATTTAAATAATAGCCCTTTCATAATCTCACACATATACACACGCATTCACAGACACACACACACACAAACATGGACTCACTGACTGTTTCTCAAACACACGCACACGCAATCAGTCAGTCACTCACATGCACACACACAGAGTGAGAGAGAGAAAGAGAGAGGTAGAGAGAGATGGAGGCAGAGAGAAAGAGCAAGAGAGAGAGAGAGTGGTGGGTGGATAATTAGCCACATGTCTCCTCTGGCACCTGAACTGGTTGTGTGTGAGAGAGAGGAGCTCCATCCATCTCTGTTTACTGTCGTCTCTTTACCATCTCCCTTCCTCTCCCTCTCTCGCTTTATATCTATCCATATTCTTTTATACCAACCCCCACACACATACTCAACACACCCTCACCCACATAACCACCATGCTTTTTTCTGGAGAGAGAGAGAGAAAGAGAGAGAGCGAGAGAGAGAGAGAGAGGGTTCCAGCTCCAGCTGATGGTGCTCTGTCTCATGATGTCTGCCTGCCTGCCTGCATCAGTCGTGGAGAGAAAGAGAGAGAGAGAGAGAGAGAGAGGAGCCCACTCACAGCTAAAAATAAACCCAGAGACGGAGTGCTTCGAGCAGCCTGTCGCCTGCCAGCCATGCCCCCCCCTCCGCTCCCCTTCTCCTACCCCCACCACAGTCCAGCCAAGGTCCCTCTGGTGCCCATGGCGCTTCACCACTGTGGCGTGCCAGCCAGCATCGGGGCTGCTGCCAGACGGGTGCCCAACCAGTGCCCTTCATGCACACAATCTGTTTGTGGACTCCGAGCTTGCCTGGTTTCAGGTGCTATCTTTCAGGGTCATTTGTCATGGGCAGAGAGGGGACAGATTACCAAGTGTAATGAAATGATTACCCATGTAGCCAAGCTGGACTACACTACCCAGAGTCAGGATCCCATTTCAGAATGATGATGAGAAACCTTGATACATTCATAGATTATTTTCCTGTTGAGTAGCTACATTCAAATTCTATTTACACTGGATCAATCTACATACTTTTGCAATGGCTCACAAGACATATATCAGATGTTCAAATTCACAATGCATTTAAGTCTTATACAGCAGACATGGCAGAACATGTGTAAGGCATGAGAGTCGATTTCAGATTTATTGATGGATACATATCTTTTTGCCCATTTATCCATTGTTCTGATATCACTCATGTAGAGATGCGTGTTGTCTTCTTCTGCAACCATAAACAATCTGGGCTCCATGCATGCAAACATGCTGGAGATTGCGTCAGAAGATTCAGACAGAAACACGGTGTACCGTGGGCAGGTCTGAAATGCAATCTGGAGGATTATGGGCCATTTTTCCCACATAATTCCCCCAGTGCTCTCCCTCTCAGCCTACTACTGGACAGTGTTATGAAAGCGGTTTAGATTTAATTACACTACCTCTATCCAGTTATAGTAATGATAAATGGGCACGACCAGTGGTTGAGCTGAAGTGGCGAGGTGGAATTTGCTAAGAAACACACACACACACACACACACACACACACACACACACACACACACACACACACAGTGTGTGGTTGCTTGTGTTGTGTGTGGGTTGGGGGAAGCAATGTTTCTCTCTCCTGTGACTCATAGGGCAGAGACAAAGAAGAGCAGGATTAGAGAGGCAGAATAAGAAAGAAAATCATTTCAAACAAAAGGTAAAAACTGTTGTCTAAAAAGAGCAAAGAACAGATGGAGAGGACAAAGAAGGCTTGCTGTTTGTTTGTGTGCATGAATGAGATCATTTCAGCTGATTAATTGACTCTGAGTCCATATCTATAACACTGCTTTAAATAATATCTCCTGCAGACAAAGGTGTTTGTTTTTGTGTCTGTGCATCTTTGAGAGAAAGAGAGAGAAAGGGAGAGAGAGAGACAAAGCAGACACAGAGAAAGAGAGAGAGGTTGTATTCTATGCATGTGTGTCTATGTGAGTGCTTATTGCAGATGAACAGTCACTGAAGGTGACCCATAGACTACCCACAATGCACTGCAGCTGTATTTGAAGTGCTCTGAGGCGGAGCAGCGCTATATGGGACAGTCACTGCATGAGCTGGAGAAGGGTGAGAGTGTTGGGGGGTGTCTGCAGCCAAAGTGTAATATGAGAGAGAGAGAGAGCGATTTTATGTAGTAAC
Organism: Tenualosa thibaudeaui; assembly: GCA_027481765.1. Classification (NCBI taxonomy): domain Eukaryota; kingdom Metazoa; phylum Chordata; class Actinopteri; order Clupeiformes; family Clupeidae; genus Tenualosa; species Tenualosa thibaudeaui. Next base: position 8,580,571 of record JAIFZK010000016.1, read on the forward strand.
ACAGCAGGATGCCCTATAGAATGTCACACATACATACACTATATAAACTGGTTTGGTGGGGAGAGAGAACTTGTGTGTGTGTGTGTATGTGTGTGTGGGCAAAAGAGATAACTCATTTATTAGCAATATCCACATATTGAGTAACAGTACTGTTCCAAAGTACTGTCATCCCACCAAGACTGCTTCCAATGGAATTTGGGAGACTGGGGGTCGACACAGAGAGAGCATGACTGGATCCTTGCCCACTTATCCATCCAGAGAAGATCTGTGGTAGCTGTGATACCTATGCTCTAGTCTGGGGACCAGACTCTCACTTCACTTCACTTTGTTTGAACTTTGAATTGGTTCTGCTTTCAATTCCTGTTTGCTGATTGGCTGAAAATCTAGCTGGGGAAACTGAAACCTTAGGAGGGCACCCTGATGTAGTACTGTGACTCCATACAATATTGAGCAGAGATATTATGGCAGCGCTAGCATGGCTTGGCAAGCCCAGCCTGGCTCTTCAGAAAGCTTAGGATCATTGCAGTTTTATTCATTCGACTCCTCTGATTAATTTCCCTACGCTGATAGAGGCTCCACAGCTGCTAGCATCTTCATCCTTTCAGAGACTCATTGATGCGTTATTGTGCATTGTCCCCACACAAAGCGGACGTGGGGGAGACTTGCTAATCCTTTGAGCTGTCGTTTCATAGGCAGCACTTTCTGCTCACATTCTGTCTAATTTATAGGGAGAGTAAGCCAACACTAAAATTTTACAACCAACAGATGTCTTTCTAATGCATAGCTAAAGATTTATGCACATAAAGTGAAGAAGAGAGAGAGAAGAGAAAGAGAGCAATGAAGTGAGCAGGAGAAAGAGAGAGAGAAACAAAGAGAGAGGGAGAAAGAAATTCAAGGGTAGAGACAAAATAAATCAAAGAAATAGAGAAGAGAAATAGAGAAAAGAAAGCAGAGAAGCATTCATAAAAACACGCTGTAGCGTCTGGATGCCTGTTAGCGGCTATTTGGGGAGAGGATGCAAATAGCGAACGAGAAGGCAAACTGCAACGAACCAAACAGAACAAGCATTAAGCCAAGCGCCAGACCCCGACCCTGAGCCAACCTCCCCCAACCCAACGACCCCATGCCTCCAGACAGGCAGAGCATGGCACACACAGCCCTCACAGAGCTCACAGGCTCTCACAGGTTTTTGGAAACATGTTTCCAATGGTTTGGGTACTTGAGTATAAAAACACAGCTTGCTCTGCCGCTTAATTGTTTCTGTGTTCTAGGACAAATCTGTATTGGGTTTGTGTTTGTGTAGGAGGCTTTCTAAAGAGTGTGTGTGTGGGAGAGGAGAGGAGAGGAGAGGAGAGGAGAGGAGAGCAGAGCAGAGCAGAGCAGAGGAGAGGAGAGGAGAGGAGAGGAGAGAAGAGGAGAGGAGAGGAGAGGAGAGGAGAGGAGAGGAGAGAATAGGAGGCATCACCACACGAGCAGTGAGCAAGATCACCCCCCCCCCCTTAAACACACACACACACACAGACAGACACACAGACACACCACCACATGGGCTAATCACAGCAATCAGTTGGGAGGCTGCACACCATGCCAATCATAACAGGAGCTCCGCTCGGCTGACTTTGGCTTCTCTTGCTCCGTTACATTTTTCCCCCAACTTATGACATCTCCCTCTCTCTCTCCCCTGCACTCTCTATCTCTCTCTCTCTCCTCTGCACGCTCTATCTCTCTCCTCTTCACTCTCTCTCTTCCTCCTTTTCTTCCCTCTCTGTCTAGTCCAGACACGTAGCAGTGCAGGAGGCTTTAAATATAAAAGCAGCTTTGCCCACACCACTGACCGTTTTTGACACAGATGGGAGCTCTCCCCCCCCCACCCACCCACCCATGGCCCCTTTGTGTGTGTGTGTGTGTGTGTGTGCTTGCTTGTGTGTGCTTTTGACAACAGTGATGCTTTGGCATCTGGAGGCGTTCAATATGTTTGACGGGCTGCCAAAGGGCCAGCATAGCAAGCAGTTATTTATTAATATCTCTTTAGATGAGTGAACCCAGATCATTGCCTTAAAGCCAGCAACAGAAAACAAACACCCACCAACACACACACACACACACACACACACACACACACACACACACAGCAGATACAGAACTCAGACGTGCATGCATTCTGACACAAACACAAATACATATCCGCATGCACAAACATCAAACCCAGAATACAGCGCACAGGGCCAAACACAGCACAAAAAAATTTGCTCACACACACACACACACACACACACACACACACACACACACACACTCAGCCTCTAGCCTTTGGTCAGTGTGCTTTGATGAGGGACATGGACGTATCCCAGATCTCCCTTCTCACATTCTCCTGCTGCTGCTGCTGGAGTTTACAGCCATCCTGAGTCATCCGTCAAACCTGGCCTGCAGGCCACATCGCCCACATCTGCCCATCCTCACTCTCTCTGCCTCTCTCAAGCTCACTCTCTTTCTCTCCTTCTCTTGACATCTTCTCTATCACTCTTTCTGTCTGTCTCTCTCTCCTTCTCTTTCCACTCCTCTGCTCATACCCATCTTTCTCTCTTATTTCTTATGTCTTTCCTTCCTTTTCTCACTGGTCCCTCACTCCTTACTACCACATGTACAGATGTCTGAGCTTGTGTGTCAGTGAGGGTTGAATGCTTCGCAATTGGTGAAATCCTTACTGGGAATCTGCCTGCTCTTTTCTTGTCAGTAGTAGCCCTCGGATGTAGTCTGGGAAAACTCATCCTGATCTGATCCTGATCCTGTCAGTAGTAGCCCTCGGATGTAGTCTGGGAAAACTCATCCTGATCAGATCCTGATCTTGATCCTGATCCTGATCAGCCACTGATTCAATTTGTCTCTGCAACTCAGTATTTGCACTGTGTTTCGTTTGCCTGAAAAAGGGAACCAATCAAAAACAGGCTTATACACCTGACGTGATGGTGGCGGGCTCAGCACCCATAACCAAAATCAAATAACAACCAACAGTTTGATCTCCATTTGTTGATCTCACCTCCGACAGCTAGGTATCCAGACCAAGTTCAGTCTCAGGTCTCAGGCTGAGGTATGAGCTGTAGAGCGCTACTGTGCCCTGGGAAAGATCTGAGCTAGACTGGGGACTGTCTGGTGAGAGTGAGTGCCTGCATGTGGGAGTGTGTGTAAGACAGGCTCACCATGAAGAGATAATGAGTCTGATCTCAGCAGCCTGAAGAGGACTTAGAAGCTCTACAATTATCCACAACATTCAACCCATTCCTTTCTCCATACCTCTCTCTCTCTCTATCTATCTATTTCTCTCCAAGTTTCCTTTTCATTTAGTCTGTTCTTATGCCTAAGGGAGAGAGAGGGTACCTGAAGGACAACCAAATCTTACATCATGTAAAAACAACACCCACACACACATGCTCACGCAGATACACATAGGCTACACAAACAAAAACACTTTCAATCAAATCCAGAAAGACGTAAAGGTAGGGAGCACCTTGTAAGATACACACACACACACACACACACACACACACACACACACACACAAGCTGGCAAGGATTAGATCTTCATCCAGTCATGGCATACTGATCCCTAAACCAATTTCATCACAGTGCTGTACTATCTTTGAGTGTGTTTGTGTGTGTGTGTGTGTGTGTGTGTGTGTATCTTACAAGGTGCTCCCTACCTTTACGTCTTTCTGGATTTGATTGAAAGTCAAATTTGATTCGTCAAATTCCTGACTGGCTGAGTCTTTGAGGGCTGAGGGATGAAGGGGGCTTTGGGATTCAGCCTCAGTCACTCACCACCCACATACCCACACCCACACACACACACTGTTGGGGTTGCAGTGCAGTGCTGTGTGGGCTGGCAGTGGTCTGGCAGGAGAGAGAGAACAGTGTGTGTGTGTGTGTGTGTGTGTGTGTGTCTGAGCTAAGCGCTCAGCTAAGGCTGTAATTGGGCCGCATTACAGCAGTGTGGCGTCAGTAGCAGCCAGGCTTGCCATGGCCATCAGGGCCCTCTGAGACACTGGTGACAGGCTCTTATCACTGACACTTACTGCTGGTCACGACACACACACAGCACACCCACAGTGCATGCACACACACACACACACGTGCACACACCACACGCACACACACCCCGCCCCACACACACACACACAGGCACACACACACACGCTATTAATTTTTCCGATGAATGTCAATCTCTCTCTGTGTGCCTCTCTCCTTTTCTCATTCAGAGGGTGACAGTGATGGCATGTCTACTTGTCTTGGGAATCTCATATATTGACATCTTAGTAAAGTTACCTAGAAGGAGAGATGTGTTAAAAAGAATGTGTGTGTGTGTGTGTGTGTGTGTGTGTGTGAGAGAGAGAGAGTGTTTGTGTGTGTGTGTGAGTGTGAGGTTTTTGTGTATGTGTGTGTGTATGTGTATACTGTATGTGTGCATCTACTGCCAAGTGTATGTATTTGCACACCTGTCTAAGAGTATAGTGTGTGTGTGTGTGTGTGTGTGTGTGTGTTTGCACTCACAATTCACAGTTCACAGGAGGCAGAAGTGTGAGCAAGCCAGTTGGAAGGGAGGCGACCAGCCCAGAGGGAGAAAGCTGCTGAGAAGATCATTTCACACACACACACACACACACACACACACACACACACACACACACACACAGAAACACCCACCCCTACCTGATCCCTGAAACCACATTAATAAATCTGCACCAGGGCGGACAGGAATTTTAAATCCACTCTTAACACCACACACACACACACACACACACACACACACACACACACACACAGCACTTTCTCAAGGTCTGTCCTGCAATCACATTTTAATATTAAACTCCTGCTTTCAAATAGGGCCCATCATTTTCTTTCTCCACTTCCAACTGCCAGGGTGCATCAGGCAAACGCTTAGCAGTAGATTCAGTCCAGGCAGATCAGATCACTTCAGTGAGCCAGTGGGCACTGGGCCTCGCTCGCTCACATACACACACACACACACACACACTCACACATACACACTCACACACACACACACACACACACACACACACACACACACACAGCCTCACGGAACCGAGTCAGTCCTGTGGAATACAAATGAAAGGACAGGATGGAGGACTCACACTCCCCTCTGTGAATGCACTGACCCAACTATGACCTAGGCCACTGAGCACTGCTCAACACACGCTCACTGGCATCTATTTATTGATCTCCAATTTTACTGAAGCAGGCTGAGGTGAGGATCAGTTGAGCCAGGTGCACTGGCGGCCATGTTGGCTCCGGCGCCTCCAGGTCTCCTGAGAGGAGAGGTGGGGAGGTGGGAGGGGAGAAGTGGAGCACTGCGCTGTAGTGTGCTGCAGCCACGCTGGGTCGGGCTACTCCTTCGGCGAGGGCCAGATTAGCTGAAAGCCCATGCCAGCATGGACACTAATCCCATTAGAGATTTTGATTAGGAGAAAGGGCAATCCCTTAAATCAATGCCCATCTTTATTCTAGGTTTACTGAAAGGTGGTGCCCTGCAGTGCATTCCCTCTCTCTGCTCTCCCTCCTCCACCTTAACCTCTCTCTCTTTCCCTCCCTTCCCTCCATCCACCCCTTGTTGTCTTTATGTTGAAGCACTGTGGCTGTATGAGTGCAAGAGAGCGGATTTTGGACCTAAGCTGTGGTCTCCAACAAAAGGGAGCTACATAATGGACTAATCCAAATAAACCTGGACATCAGCACAGCTGAACTGGCTCAAGCTGAAAAGCAGCAGCACTGAAGCAAGGCTTCCTGAGGTTTCTCTCTGTGTAATTGAATGCCTGTGCATTTGAGCCTGTGTGTGTGTGTGTGTAGAATATGTGTGTAGGGCTAGGAAATATGGCATAAAATTTGATCACGATATATTTTTCCAAATCGACCGATATCGACATCATCGATCAAATTTGGGCAATAGAACTTCATGTGCATGTGAGTTTGTGTGCATGCTTGAATGTGTATGTGTATGTGTATGTGTATGTGTGTGTGTGTGTGTGTGATAACTGAGAGTCTATGAATATGTGCCTAAGTTTGTGTGTGTGTGTGTGTGTGTGTAATCCATTTAATTAGAGCAAGCAGAATAAGAGGCCTTTTGCCACTGGGTTGGCTCACTACAGAGGGCCCATTGTGACAGTGTCACGGGGCTGTGAGGGGACACAGCTAAGTCCTCCACATTACAACATGTCTACCCCTCTCAATACACACATTGTTTGAGCCTGTGTGTGTATATATGTGTGTGTGTACACTTTGTGCATTTTGAATGTATGCTAAATGGCAATGTGTGTATGTGCAACAGAAACATAGATTGTGTGTGTGTGTGTCTCTTGGTGTTTGTATATGTGTAGTTATTTAGGTTAAAATGATGGCCCAGAGTGCTGGACAAAACCTATAAAGGCAGGTCTATCTATACAGTATGTGCTCATGGCAGTGCAAAAGGAGGTGGTTGTACACACATTAATGTCCAACAGGATTAAATGACTGAGTTACCAGGCTAGCATGGCTACCAGATCAGGAGCAGAGAACGTACAGAGCGAGCCAGGCAGAAGGAGGAATGGAGAGAGAGAGAGAGAGAGAGAGAGAGAGAGAGAGTAAGACATCCATAAGAAATCAGACAGACACTTTTCATACACTCTGGCTTAATGTCTCAATGCCTCCTTATGGCTTTGAGCTCTTTATAGCATTTAAAAGATGGCCCCCTCTCTCCTCCCCTCTCAATAACTGTGCTCTCCAGTCTGATAAAATCTTGCGTGTAAATTGTCTGGCCATGGAAGCCTCTAGAAGCCTCTGATGTGCCAGAGAATGCCTGGAGTCTTTGCCATTACTCATTAACAGTGATATGCACTTGTCACTTCCACCCTGTCATACTACCAGACCTACAGCATCCAGTGGA